>CP136055.1:480016777-481216777 GCA_032464435.1 Aegilops umbellulata
ACGCTTGATGTGTCTGGTCTTCTTGTGAAACCTGGGCTCCTTTGCAAGTGCAATAGCTCCAGTGTTGTCACAGAAAAGCTTGATTGGCCCCGACGCATTGGGTATGACTCCGAGGTCGGTGATGAACTCCTTCACCCAAATTGCTTCATGTGCTGCCTCCGAGGCTGCCATGTACTCTGCTTCACATGTAGATCCCGCCACGACGCTTTGCTTGCAACTGCACCAGCTTACTGCCCCACCATTCAAAATATACACGTATCCGGTTTGTGACTTAGAGTCATCCAGATCTGTGTCGAAGCTAGCGTCGACGTAACCCTTTACGACGAGCTCTTCGTCACCTCCATAAACGAGAAACATTTCCTTGGTCCTTTTCAGGTACTTCAGGATATTCTTGACCGTTGTCCAGTGTTCCTTGCCGGGATTACTTTGGTACCTTCCTACCAAACTTACGGCAAGGTTTACATCAGGTCTGGTACACAGCATGGCATACATAATAGAACCTATGGCTGAGGCATAGGGGATGACGCTCATCTCTTCTATATCTTCTGCCGTGGTCGGACATTGAGATGAGCTCAATTTCACACCTTGTAACACAGGTAAGAACCCTTTCTTAGATTGATCCATATTGAACTTCTTCAATATCTTATCAAGGTATGTGCTTTGTGAAAGACCTATGAGGCGTCTTGATCTATCTCTATAGATCTTGATGCCTAATATATAAGCAGCTTCTCCAAGGTCCTTCATTGAAAAACTTTTATTCAAGTAGGCCTTAATGCTGTCCAAGAGTTCTATATCATTTCCCATCAAAAGTATGTCGTCTACATATAATATGAGAAATGCTACAGAGCTCCCACTCACTTTCTTGTAAACACAGGCTTCTCCATAAGTCTGTGTAAACCCAAACGCTTTGATCATCTCATCAAAGCGAATGTTCCAACTCCGAGATGCTTGCACCAGCCCATAAATCGAGTGTTGGAGCTTGCACACCTTGTCAGCATACTTAGGATCGACAAAACCTTCCGGCTGCATCATATACAATTCTTCCTTAAGGAAACCATTAAGGAATGCCGTTTTGACGTCCATTTGCCATATCTCATAATCATAGTATGCGGCAATTGCTAACATGATTCGGACGGACTTCAGCTTCGCTACCGGTGAGAAAGTCTCATCGTAGTCAATTCCTTGAACTTGTCGATAACCCTTAGCGACAAGCCGAGCTTTATAGATGGTCACATTACCATCCGCGTCTGTCTTCTTCTTAAAGATCCATTTATTTTCTATGGCTCGCCGTTCAACGGGCAAGTCAGTCAAAGTCCATACTTCGTTTTCATACATGGATCCTATCTCGGATTTCATGGCCTCTAGCCATTTGTCGGAATCCGGGCCCGCCATTGCTTCCTCATAGTTCGAAGGTTCACCGTTGTCTAACAACATGATTTCCAAGACAGGGTTGCCGTACCACTCTGGTGCGGAACGTGTCCTTGTGGACCTTCGAATTTCAGTAGCAGCTTGATCAGAAGCATCTTGATCATCATCATTAATTTCCTCTCTAGTCGGTGCAGGCACCTCAGAAACGTTTTCTTGAGTTTCGCCATTTTCCGGTTCAAGAGGTAACACTTCATCAAGTTCTACTTTCCTCCCACTTACTTCTTTCGAGAGAAACTCTTTCTCCAGAAAGGATCCATTCTTGGCAACAAAGATCTTGCCTTCGGATCTGAGGTAGAAGGTATACCCAACAGTTTCTTTTGGGTATCCTATGAAGACGCATTTTTCCGATTTGGGTTCGAGCTTTTCAGGTTGAAGTTTCTTGACATAAGCATCGCATCCCCAAACTTTTAGAAACGACAGCTTAGGTTTCTTCCCAAACCATAATTCATATGGTGTCGTCTCAACGGATTTCGACGGAGCCCTATTTAAAGTGAATGCGGCAGTCTCTAAAGCATAGCCCCAAAAAGTGTTGGGGAACGTTGCAGAAAATTAAAATTTTTCCTACGGTTTCACCAAGATCCATCTATGAGTTCATCTAGCAACGAGTATTCAGATTAGATAGCATCTACATACCACTTTGTAGATCGCAACGGAAGCGTTCGAGTGAACCTGGATGAGGTAGTCGTACTTGCCGTGATCCAATTCACCGATGATCTAGTACCGAACGGACGGCACCTCCGCGTTCAACACACGTACGGGACGGGAGACGTCTCCTCCTTCTTGATCCAGCAAGGCAAAGGAGAGGTTGGGGAAGAAGGCTCCAGCAGCAGCACGACGGCGTGGTGATGGTGGAACTGCAGTACTCCGGCAGGGCTTCGCCGTGCACTTACGGAGGAGGAGGATGTGTTGGAGGGAGGAGGGGGCGCCAGGGCATTGGGTGCGCAGCCCCCCTCCCCTGCCCCCCTTTATATAGGTGCATTAGAGGGGGGGAGGGCGCAGCCTTGCCCCTTCCTCCAAGGAAGGGGTGCGGCCAAGAGGGGGGGAGGAGTCCATCCTCCCCAAGGCACCTCGGAGGTGCCTTCCCCCCTTTGGACTCTCCCTCCTCCAAGTTTCCTTGGCGCATGGGCCCTTGGGGCTGGTTCCCCTTGGCCCAAGCAGGCCAAGGCGCACCCCCTAAGGCCCATGTGGCCCACCAAGGCAGGTGGCCCCACCTGGTGGACCCCGGGACCCCTCCGGTGGTCCCGGTACAATACCGATAACACTGAAACTTGTCCCGATGGCCAAAATAGCACTTCCTATATATAATTCTTTACCTCCGGACCATTCCGGAACTCCTCGTGATGTCCGGGATCTCATCCGGGACTCCGAACAACATTCGGGTTACTGCACATACATATCTTCACAACCCTAGCGTCACCGAACCTTAAGTGTGTAGACCCTACGGGTTCGGGAGACAAGCAGACATGACCGAGACGGATCTCAGGCAATAACCAACAGCGGGATCTGGATACCCATGTTGGCTCCCACATGCTCCACGATGATCTCATCGGATGAACCACGATGTCGAGGATTCAATTAATCCCGTATACGATTCCCTTTGTCAATCGGTATTTTACTTGCCCGAGATTCGATCGTCGATATACCCATACCTCGTTCAATCTCGTTATCGGCAAGTCACTTTTCTCGTTCCGTAATGCATGATCCCGTGATCAAACACTTTGATCACCTTGAGCTCATTGTGATGATGCATTACCGAGAGGGCCCGGTGATACCTCTCCGTCAAGCGGAGTGACAAATCCCAGTCTCGATCCATGTCAACCCAACAGACACTTTCAGAGATACCCGTAGCATACCTTTATAGTCACCCAGTTACGTTGTGACGTTTGGCACACCCAAAGCACTCCTACGGTATCCGGGAGTTACACGATCTCATGGTCTAAGGAAAAGATACTTGACATTGGATAACTCTAGCAAACGAACTATGCGATCTTATGCTATGTTTAGGATTGGGTCTTGTCCATCACATCAATCTCCTAATGATGTGATCCCGTTATCGATGACATCCAATGTCCATAGTCAGGAAACCATGACTATCTGTCGATCAACGAGCTAGTCAACTAGAGGCTCACTAGGGACATGTTTGTTGTCTGTTATTCACACATGTATTACGATTTCCGGTTAACACAATTATAGCACGAATAAAGACAATTATCATGAATAAGGAAATATAATAATAATGCTTTTATTATTGCCTCTAGGGCATATTTCCAATAGTCTCCCACTTGCACTAGAGTCAATAATCTAGTTTACATTGTGATGAATCGAACACCCATAGAGTTCTGGTGCTGATCATGTTTTGCCTTAGGGAGAGGTTTAGTCAACGGATCTGTGACATTCAGATCCGTGTGCACTTTACAAATCTCTATGTCTCCATCTTGAACATTTTCACGAATGGAGTTGAAGCGACGCTTGATGTGCCTGGTCTTCTTGTGAAACCTGGGCTCCTTTGCAAGTGCAATAGCTCTAGTGTTGTCATAGAAGAGCTTGATTGGCCCCGACGCATTGGGTATGACTCCGAGGTCGGTGATGAACTCCTTCACCCAAATTGCTTCATGTGCTGCCTCCGAGGCTGCCATGTACTCCGCTTCACATGTAGATCCCGCCACGACGCTTTGCTTGCAACTACACCAGCTTACTGCCCCACCATTCAAAATATACACGTATCCGGTTTGTGACTTAGAGTCATCCAGATCTGTGTCGAAGCTAGCGTCGGCGTAACCTTTTACGACGAGCTCTTCGTCACCTCCATAAACGAGAAACATTTCCTTCGTCCTTTTTAGGTACTTCAGGATATTCTTGACCGCTGTCCAGTGTTCCTTGCTGGGATTACTTTGGTACCTACCTACCAAACTTACGGCAAGGTTTACATCCGGTCTGGTACACAACATGGCATACATAATAGAACCTATGGCTGAGGCATAGGGGATGACACTCATCTCTTCTATATCTTCTGCCGTGGTCAGACATTGAGCTGAGCTCAATTTCACACCTTGTAACACAGGTAAGAACCCCTTCTTAGATTGATCCATATTGAACTTCTTCAATATCTTATCAAGGTATGTGCTTTGTGAAAGACCTATGAGGCGTCTCGATCTATCTCTATAGATCTTGATGCCTAATATATAAGCAGCTTCTCCAAGGTCCTTCATTGAAAAACTTTTATTCAAATAGGCCTTAATGTTGTCCAAGAGTTCTATATCATTTCCCATCAAAAGTATGTCGTCTACATATAATATGAGAAATGCTACAGAGCTCCCACTCACTTTCTTGTAAACACAGGCTTCTCCATAAGTCTGTGTAAACCCAAACGCTTTGATCATCTCATCAAAGCGAATGTTCCAACTCCGAGATGCTTGCACCAGCCCATAAATCGAGTGTTGGAGCTTGCACACCTTGTCAGCATACTTAGGATCGACAAAACCTTCCGGCTGCATCATATACAATTCTTCCTTAAGGAAACCATTAAGGAATGCCGTTTTGACGTCCATTTGCCATATCTCATAATCATAGTATGCGGCAATTGCTAACATGATTCGGACGGACTTCAGCTTCGCTACCGGTGAGAAAGTCTCATCGTAGTCAATTCCTTGAACTTGTCGATAACCCTTAGCGACAAGCCGAGCTTTATAGATGGTCACATTACCATCCGCGTCTGTCTTCTTCTTAAAGATCCATTTATTTTCTATGGCTCGCCGTTCAACGGGCAAGTCAGTCAAAGTCCATACTTCGTTTTCATACATGGATCCTATCTCGGATTTCATGGCCTCTAGCCATTTGTCGGAATCCGGGCCCGCCATTGCTTCCTCATAGTTCGAAGGTTCACCGTTGTCTAACAACATGATTTCCAAGACAGGGTTGCCGTACCACTCTGGTGCGGAACGTGTCCTTGTGGACCTTCGAATTTCAGTAGCAGCTTGATCAGAAGCATCTTGATCATCATCATTAATTTCCTCTCTAGTCGGTGCAGGCACCTCAGAAACGTTTTCTTGAGTTTCGCCATTTTCCGGTTCAAGAGGTAACACTTCATCAAGTTCTACTTTCCTCCCACTTACTTCTTTCGAGAGAAACTCTTTCTCCAGAAAGGATCCATTCTTGGCAACAAAGATCTTGCCTTCGGATCTGAGGTAGAAGGTATACCCAACAGTTTCTTTTGGGTATCCTATGAAGACGCATTTTTCCGATTTGGGTTCGAGCTTTTCAGGTTGAAGTTTCTTGACATAAGCATCGCATCCCCAAACTTTTAGAAACGACAGCTTAGGTTTCTTTCCAAACCATAATTCATTCGGTGTCGTCTCAACGGATTTCGACGGAGCCCTATTTAAAGTGAATGCGGCAGTCTCTAAAGCATAGCCCCAAAAAGATAGCGGTAAGTCGGTAAGAGACATCATAGATCTCACCATATCTAATAGAGTGCGATTACGACGTTCGGACACACCATTATGCTGAGGTGTTCCAGGCGGCGTGAGTTGTGAAACTATTCCACATTTTCTCAAGTGTGTGCCAAATTCGTGACTCAAGTATTCTCCTCCACGATCTGATCGTAGAAACTTGATCTTTCTATCACGTTGATTTTCAACCTCACTCTGAAATTCCTTGAACTTTTCAAAGGTCTCAGACTTGTGTTTCATTAAGTAGATATACCCATATCTACTCAAGTCATCAGTGAGGGTGAGAACATAACGATAGCCACCGCTAGCCTCAACACTCATTGGACCACACACATCGGTATGTATGATTTCCAATAAGTTGGTTGCTCGCTCCATTGTTCCTGAGAACGGAGTCTTGGTCATTTTACCCATGAGGCATGGTTCGCACGTGTCAAATGATTCATAATCAAGAGACTCTAAAAGTCCATCTGCATGGAGCTTCTTCATGCGTTTGACACCTATGTGACCAAGGCGGCAGTGCCACAAATATGTGAGACTATTGTTATCAACTTTCACTCTTTTGGTATTCACACTATGAATATGTGTATCATCACGTACGAGATTCATTAAGAATAAACCATTAACCATCGGAGCATGACCATAAAACATATCTCTCATATAAATGGAACAACCATTATTCTCTGATTTAAATGAGTAGCCATCTCGAATTAAGCGAGATCCAGATACAATGTTCATGCTCAAACTTGGTACTAAATAACAATTATTGAGGTTTAAAACTAATCCCGTAGGTAAATGTAGAGGCAGCGTGCCGACGGCGATCACATCGACCTTGGAACCATTCCCGACGCGCATCGTCACCTCATCCTTCGCCAGTCTCCGTTTATTCCGCAGCTCCTGCTTTGAGTTACAAATGTGAGCAACTGCACCGGTATCAAATACCCAAGAGCTACTACGAGTACTGGTAAGGTACACATCAATTACATGTATATCACATATACCTTTGGTTTTGCCGGCCTTCTTGTCCGCTAAGTATTTGGGGCAGTTCCGCTTCCAGTGACCACTTCCCTTGCAATAAAAGCACTCAGTTTCGGGCTTGGGTCCATTCTTTGGCTTCTTCCCGGCAACTTGCTTACCGGGCGCGGCAACTTCCTTGCCGTCCTTCTTGAAGTTCTTTTTACCCTTGCCCTTCTTGAACTTAGTGGTTTTATTCACCATCAACACTTGATGCTCCTTCTTGATTTCTACCTCTGCTGATTTCAGCATAGCATATACTTCAGGAATGGTCTTTACCATCCCCTGCATATTGTAGTTCATCACAAAGCTCTTGTAGCTAGGTGGAAGCGACTGGAGGATTCTGTCAATGACCGCTTCATCCGGGAGATTAACTTCCAGTTGAGTCAAGCGGTTGTGCAACCCAGACATTTTGAGTATGTGTTCACTGACAGAACCATTTTCCTCCATCTTACAGCTAAAGAATTTATCGGATACTTCATATCTCTCGACCCGGGCATGAGCTTGGAAAACCATTTTCAGCTCTTCGAACATCTCATATGCTCCATGTCTCTCAAAACGCTTTTGGAGCCCCGGCTCTAAGCTGTAAAGCATGCCGCACTGAACGAGGGAGTAATCATCGCAGCGTGACTGCCAAGCATTCATAACGTCTTGTTCTGCAGGCAGAATAGGTGCGTCACCCAGCGGTGCTCTTAGGACATAATCTTTCTTGGCAGCTATGAGGATGATCCTCAGGTTCCGGACCCAGTCCGTATAGTTGCTACCATCGTCTTTCAGCTTGGTTTTCTCTAGGAACGCGTTGAAGTTGAGGACTACGTTGGCCATTTGATCTACAAGACATTGTAAATATTTAGACTAAGTTCATGATAATAAAATTCATTTAATCAAATTATTTAATGAACTCCCACTTAGATAGACATCCCTCTATTAGTCATCTAAGTATTACATGATCCGAGTCAACTAGGCCGTGTCCGATCATCACGTGAGACGGACTAGTCAACATCGGTGAACATCTTCATGTTGATCGTATCTTCTATACGACTCATGCTCGACCTTTCGGTCTTCTGTGTTCCGAGGCCATGTCTGTACATGCTAGGCTCGTCAAGTCAACCTAAGTGTTTTGCGTGTGTAAATCTGTCTTACACCCGTTGTATGCGAACGTAAGGACCTATCACACCCGATCATCACGTGGTGCTTCGGAACGACGAACCTTAGCAACGGTGCACAGTTAGGGTGAACACTTTCTTGAAATTATTATGAGGGATCATCTTATTTACTACCGTCGTTCTAAGTAAACAAGATGCAAAACATGATAAACATCACATGCAATCAAATAATAAACATGACATGATATGGCCAATATCACATAGCTCCTTTGATCTCCATCTTGGGTCTCCATGATCATCTTGTCACCGGTTTGACACCATGATCCTCATCATCATGATCTTCATCATCGTGTCTCCATGAAGTTGCTCGCCAACTATTACTTCTACTACTATGGCTAACACGTTTAGCAATAAAGTAAAGTAATTTACATGGCGATACTCAATGACACGCAGGTCATACAAAAAATAAAGACAACTCCTATGGCTCCTGCCGGTTGTCATACTCATCGACATGCAAGTCGTGATTCCTATTACAATAGCATGAACATCTCATACATCACATATAGATCATTCATCATTCATCACAACTTTGGCCATATCATATCACAAAGCACTTGCTGCAAAAACAAGTTAGACGTCCTCTAATTGTTGTTGCAAGTTTTACGTGGCTGAATTAGGGTTCTAGCAAGAACGTTTTCTTACCTACGTTAAAACCATAACGTGATTTGTCAACTTCTATTTACCCTTCATAAGGACCCTTTTCATCGAATCCGCTCCAACTAAAGTAGGAGAGACAGACACCCGCCAGCCACCTTATGCAACTAGTGCATGTTAGTCGGTGGAACCGGTCTCACGTAAGCGTACGTGTAAGGTTGGTCCGGGCCGCTTCATCCCACAATACCGCTGAAGCAAGATAAGACTAGTAGCGGCAAGAAGAGTTGACAACATCTACGCCCACAACAAATTGTGTTCTACTCGCGCAAGAAGAACTACGCATAGACCTAGCTCATGATGCCACTGTTGGGGAACATTGCAGAAAATTAAAATTTTTCCTACGGTTTCACCAAGATCCATCTATGAGTTCATCTAGCAACGAGTATTCAGATTAGATAGCATCTACATACCACTTTGTAGATCGCAACGGAAGCGTTCGAGTTAACGTGGATGAGGTAGTCGTACTTGCCGTGATCCAATTCACCGATGATCTAGTACCGAACGGACGGCACCTCCGCGTTCAACACACGTACGGGACGGGAGACGTCTCCTCCTTCTTGATCCAGCAAGGCAAAGGAGAGGTTGGGGAAGAAGGCTCCAGCAGCAGCACGACGGCGTGGCGATGGTGGAACTGCAGTACTCCGGCAGGGCTTCGCCGTGCACTTACGGAGGAGGAGGATGTGTTGGAGAGAGGAGGGGGCGCCAGGGCATTGGGTGCGCAGCCCCCCTCCCCTGCCCCCCTTTATATAGGTGCATTAGAGGGGGGGAGGGCGCAGCCTTGCCCCTTCCTCCAAGGAAGGGGTGCGGCCAAGAGGGGGGGAGGAGTCCATCCTCCCCAAGGCACCTCGGAGGTGCCTTCCCCCCTTTGGACTCTCCCTCCTCCAAGTTTCCTTGGCGCATGGGCCCTTGGGGCTGGTTCCCCTTGGCCCAAGCAGGACAAGGCGCACCCCCTAAGGCCCATGTGGCCCACCAAGGCAGGTGGCCCCACCTGGTGGACCCCGGGACCCCTCCGGTGGTCCCGGTACAATACCGATAACACCGAAACTTGTCCCGATGGCCAAAATAGCACTTCCTATATATAATTCTTTACCTCTGGACCATTCCGGAACTCCTCGTGACGTCCGGGATCTCATCCGGGACTCCGAACAACATTCGGGTTACTGCACATACATATCTTCACAACCCTAGCGTCACCGAACCTTAAGTGTGTAGACCCTACGGGTTCGGGAGACAAGCAGACATGACCGAGACGGATCTCGGGCAATAACCAACAGCGGGATCTGGATACCCATGTTGGCTCCCACATGCTCCACGATGATCTCATCAGATGAACCACGATGTCGAGGATTCAATTAATCCCGTATACGATTCCCTTTGTCAATCGGTATTTTACTTGCCCGAGATTTGATCGTCGGTATACCCATACCTCGTTCAATCTCATTATCGGCAAGTCACTTTTCTCATTCCGTAATGCATGATCCCGTGATCAAACACTTTGATCACCTTGAGCTCATTGTGATGATGCATTACCGAGAGGGCCCGGTGATACCTCTCCGTCAAGCGGAGTGACAAATCCCAGTCTCGATCCATGTCAACCTAACAGACACTTTCAGAGATACCCGTAGCATACCTTTATAGTCACCCAGTTACGTTGTGACGTTTGGCACACCCAAAGCACTCCTACGGTATCCGGGAGTTACACGATCTCATGGTCTAAGGAAAAGATACTTGACATTGGATAACTCTAGCAAACGAACTATGCGATCTTATGCTATGTTTAGGATTGGGTCTTGTCCATCACATCAATCTCCTAATGATGTGATCCCGTTATCGATGACATCCAATGTCCATAGTCAGGAAACCATGACTATCTGTCGATCAATGAGCTAGTCAACTAGAGGCTCACTAGGGACATGTTTGTTGTCTGTTATTCACACATGTATTACGATTTCCGGTTAGCACAATTATAGCACGAATAAAGACAATTATCATGAATAAGGAAATATAATAATAATGCTTTTATTATTGCCTCTAGGGCATATTTCCAATAAAAAGATAGCGGTAAGTCGGTAAGAGACATCATAGATCGCACCATATCTAATAGAGTGCGATTACGACGTTCGGACACACCATTACGCTGAGGTGTTCCAGGCGGCGTGAGTTGTGAAACTATTCCACATTTTCTTAAGTGTGTGCCAAATTCGTGACTCAAGTATTCTCCTCCATGATCTGATCGTAGAAACTTGATCTTTCTTTCACGTTGATTTTCAACCTCACTCTGAAATTCCTTGAACTTTTCAAAGGTCTCAGATTTGTGTTTCATTAAGTAGACATACCCATATCTACTCAAGTCATCAGTGAGGGTGAGAACATAACGATAGCCACCGCGAGCCTCAACACTCATTGGACCGCACACATCGGTATGTATGATTTCCAATAAGTTGGTTGCTCGCTCCATTGTTCCTGAGAACGGAGTCTTGGTCATTTTACCCATGAGGCATGGTTCGCACGTGTCAAATGATTCATAATCAAGAGACTCTAAAAGTCCATCTGCATGGAGCTTCTTCATGCGTTTGACACCTATGTGACCAAGGCGGCAGTGCCACAAATATGTGGGACTATTGTTATCAACTTTTACTCTTTTGGTATTCACACTATGAATATGTGTATCATCACGTACGAGATTCATTAAGAATAAACCATTAACCATCGGAGCATGACCATAAAACATATCTCTCATATAAATAGAACAACCATTATTCTCGGATTTAAATGAGTAGCCATATCGAATTAAGCGAGATCCAGACACAATGTTCATGCTCAAACTTGGCACTAAATAACAATTATTGAGATTTAAAACTAATCCCGTAGGTAAATGTAGAGGTAGCGTGCCGACGGCGATCACATCGACCTTGGAACCATTCCCGACGCGCATCGTCACCTCGTCCTTCGCCAGTCTCCGTTTATTCCGCAGCTCCTGCTTTGAGTTACAAATGTGAGCAACTGCACCGGTATCAAATACCCAAGAGCTACTACGAGTACTGGTAAGGTACACATCAATTACATGTATATCACATATACCTTTGGTTTTGCCGGCCTTCTTGTCCGCTAAGTATTTGGGGCAGTTCCGCTTCCAGTGACCACTTCCCTTGCAATAAAAACACTCAGTCTCGGGCTTGGGTCCATGCTTTGGCTTCTTCCCGGCAACTTGCTTACCGGGCGCGGCAACCTCCTTGCCGTCCTTCTTGAAGTTCTTTTTACCCTTGCCCTTCTTGAACTTAGTGGTTTTATTCACCATCAACACTTGATGCTCCTTCTTGATTTCTACCTCTGCTCGTTTCAGCATAGCATATACCTCAGGAATGGTCTTTACCATCCCCTGCATATTGTAGTTCATCACAAAGCTCTTGTAGCTAGGTGGAAGCGACTGGAGGATTCTGTCAATGACCGCTTCATCCGGGAGATTAACTTCCAGTTGAGTCAAGCGGTTGTGCAACCCAGACATTTTGAGTATGTGTTCACTGACAGAGCCATTTTCCTCCATCTTACAGCTAAAGAATTTATCGGAGACTTCATATCTCTCGACCCGGGCATGAGCTTGGAAAACCATTTTCAGCTCTTCGAACATCTCATATGCTCCATGTCTCTCAAAACGTTTTTGGAGTCCCGGCTCTAAGCTGTAAAGCATGCCGCACTGAACGAGGGAGTAATCATCGCAGCGTGACTGCCAAGCGTTCATAACGTCTTGTTCTGCAGGGAGAATAGGTGCGTCACCCAGCGGTGCTCGTAGGACATAATCTTTCTTGGCAGCTATGAGGATGATCCTCAGGTTCCGGACCCAGTCCGTATAGTTGCTACCATCGTCTTTCAGCTTGGTTTTCTCTAGGAACGCGTTGAAGTTGAGGACTACGTTGGCCATTTGATCTACAAGACATATTGTAAATATTTAGAATAAGTTCATGATAATAAAGTTCATTTAATCAAATTATTTAATGAACTCCCACTTAGATAGACATCCCTCTACTAGTCATCTAAGTATTACATGATCCGAGTCAACTAGGCCGTGTCCGATCATCACGTGAGACGGACTAGTCAACACCGGTGAACATCTTCATGTTGATCGTATCTTCTATACGACTCATGCTAGACCTTTCGGTCTTCTGTGTTCCGAAGCCATGTATGTACATGCTAGGCTCGTCAAGTCAACCTAAGTGTTTTGCGTGTGTAAATCTGTCTTACACCCGTTGTATGTGAACGTTAGAATCTATCACACCCGATCATCACGTGGTGCTTCGAAACAACGAACTGTCGCAACGGTGCACAGTTAGGGAGAACACTTTCTTGAAATTATTATGAGGGATCATCTTATTTACTACCGTCGTTCTAAGTAAACAAGATGCAAAACATGATAAACATCACATGCAATCAAATAATAAACGTGACATGATATGGCCAATATCACATAGCTCCTTCGATCTCCATCTTGGGGCTCCATGATCATCTTGTCACCGGCTTGACACCATGATCTTCATCATCATGATCTTCATCATCGTGTCTCCATGAAGTTGCTCGCCAACTATTACTTCTACTACTATGGCTAACGCGTTTAGCAATAAAGTAAAGTAATTTACATGGCGTTTCTCAATGACACGCAGGTCATACAAAAATAAAGACAACTCCTATGGCTCCTGCCGGTTGTCATACTCATCGACATGCAAGTCGTGATTCCTATTACAATAGCATGAACATCTCATACATCACATATAGATCATTCATCATTCATCACAACTTTGGCCATATCATATCACAAAGCACTTGCTGCAAAAACAAGTTAGACGTCCTCTAATTGTTGTTGCAAGTTTTACGTGGCTGAATTAGGGTTCTAGCAAGAACGTTTTCTTACCTACGTTAAAACCACAACGTGATTTGTCAACTTCTATTTACCCTTCATAAGGACCCTTTTCATCGAATCCGCTCCAACTAAAGTGGGAGAGACAGACACCCGCCAGCCACCTTATGCAACTAGTGCATGTTAGTCGGTGGAACCGGTCTCACGTAAGCGTACGTGTAAGGCTGGTCCGGGCCGCTTCATCCCACAATACCGCTGAAGCAAGATAAGACTAGTAGCGGCAAGAAGAGTTGACAACATCTACGCCCACAACAAATTGTGTTCTACTCGTGCAATAGAGAACTACGCATAGACCTAGCTCATGATGCCACTGTTGGGGAACGTTGCAGAAAATTAAAATTTTTCCTACGGTTTCACCAATATCCATCTATGAGCTCATCTAGCAACGAGTAATGGGAGAGAGAGATTGCATCTACATACCACTTTGTAGATCGCGAGCGGAAGCGTTCAACGAACGGGGATGAAGTAGTCGTACACACCGTGATCCAAATCACCGGAGATCCTAGCACCGAAAGCACGGCACCTCCGCGTTCAACACACGTACGGTCAGCGTAACGTCTCCTTCTTCTTGATCCAGCAAGGCAAAGGAGAGGTTGGGGAAGAAGGCTCCAGCAGCAGCACGACGGCGTGGTGATGGTGGAACTACAGTACTCCGGCAGGGCTTCGTCGTGCTCTTACGGAGGAGGAGGAGGTGTTGGAGAGGGAGAGGGAGGCGCCAGGGCATAGGGTGCGCACCCCCTCCCCTCCCCCCTTTATATAGGCCTCTGGGGGGGGGCGCCGGCCCTGGGAGATCTGATCTCCCAAGGGGGGCGGCGGCCAGGGAGGTTTCCCTCCCCCCCAAGCCATCTAGGAGGTGCCTTCCACCACTAGGACTCCTCCTAGATGGAACCCTAGGCGCATGGGCCCCTTTGGGGCTGGTTCCCCTTGGCCCATGCAGGCCAAGGCGCACCCCCAAAGGCCCATGTGGCCCACCGGGGCAGGTGGCCCCACCTGGTGGACCCCCGGGACCCCTCCGGTGGTCCCGGTACAATACCGATAACACCGAAACTTGTCCCGATGGCCGAAATAGCACTTCCTATATATAATTCTTTACCTCTGGACCATTCCGGAACTCCTCGTGACGTCCGGGATCTCATCCGGGACTCCGAACAACATTCGGGTTACTGCATATACATATCTTCACAACCCTAGCGTCACCGAACCTTAAGTGTGTAGACCCTACGGGTTCGGGAGACATGCAGTCATGACCGAGACGGCTCTCGGGCAATAACCAACAGCGGGATCTGGATACCCATGTTGGCTCCCACATGATCCACGATGATCTCATCGAATGAATCACGATGTCGAGGATTCAATTAATCCCGTATACGATTCCCTTTGTCAATCGGTATTTTACTTGCCCGAGATTCGATCGTTGGTATCCCAGTACCTCGTTCAATCTCGTTACCGGCAAGTCACTTTTCTCGTTACGTAAAGCATGATCCCGTGATCAAACACTTTGATCACATTGAGCTCATTATGATGATGCATTACCGAGAGGGCCCGGTGATACCTCTCCGTCAAGCGGAGTGACAAATCCCAGTCTCGATCTATGTCAACCCAACAGACACTTTCAGAGATACCCGTAGTATACCTTTATAGTCACCCAGTTACGTTGTGACGTTTGGCATACCCAAAGCACTCCTACGGTATCCGGGAGTTACACGATCTCATGGTCTAAGGAAAGGATACTTGACATTGGAAAACTCTAGCAAACGAACTATGCGATCTTATGCTATGTTTAGGATTGGGTCTTGTCCATCACATCATTCTCCTAATGATGTGATCCCGTTATCGATGACATCCAATGTCCATAGTCAGGAAACCATGACTATCTGTCGATCAACGAGCTAGTCAACTAGAGGCTCACTAGGGACATATTGTTGTCTGTTATTCACACATGTATTACGATTTCCGGATAACACAATTATAGCACGAATAAAGACAATTATCATGAATAAGGAAATATAATAATAATGCTTTTATTATTGCCTCTAGGGCATATTTCCAACAGTTTGATCTCGCTCGGATTCAAGAGATGTCCCCTCGAGCACGCGGTCTATACAAAGAAATCCAAAGGATCAAACCTGCTAGTTGGAGTTTATGTCGACGATCTGATTATCACCGGAGATAAAGCACAAGAAATTGAACGTTTCAAGGCGCAGATGAAGAAAAAGTTTAGCATGAGCGATCTGGGATTACTCAGCTATTACTTGGGCATCGAAGTGAAGCAAAGCTCCGAAGAGATTTCCCTATGTCAATCGGCTTATGCGGTCAAGTTATTGGACAAGTGTGGCATGACAGATTGCTACGAGACACAAGCTCCGATGGACCAACGACACAAGTTGAGCAAGCGTAGCTCAAATCCGCCGGTGGACACCACAATGTATCGAAGCGTTGTGGGCAGCCTAAGATATTTGGTGCATACCCGACCTGACTTGGCTTATTCAGTCGGGACCGTGAGTCGTTTCATGGAGAATCCGACAACCGAACACATGAGCGCGGTCAAGCAAATCTTGCGCTATGTGAAAGGCACTATTAATCTTGGCTGCATGTACAGAAAGGGAAATGAAGGATTGATCCTTCGTGGATACTCAGATAGTGACATGGCAGGTGATGTGGATGACCGGAAAAGTACAACGGGCATGATATTCTACCTTGGCCCAAATCCTATCAGCTGGAATTCTCAGAAGCAAAAGGTGGTTGCGTTGTCTTCATGCGAGGCAGAATACATAGCGGCAAGCACGGCGGCTTGTCAAGCAGTGTGGCTGAGAAGACTCCTAGCTGATCTTGCAAAGCGGGAGGTGCAAAAGGTGTCATTGAAGATTGACAACCAAGCTGCGATCTCATTGTGCAAGAATCCGGTTCATCACAAGAGGAGCAAGCACATAGATACCCGGTTCCATCATATCCGGGAGTGCATTGAGGAAGGGATGATCGAAGTTCAACATGTGAACACAAAGAACCAGCTTGCCGACATTCTCACGAAGTCCCTTGGTCGACAGAAGTTCATCGAGATGAGGAAGAAAGTCGGAGTGCAAGCAATGGAGGCAAGGCAACCAGATTAAGGAGGTGAATGTAGTAATTAATCTAGTTGTAGTCGTAATAGGTCAAGTGTCCTAGATAGATTATGTTTAGGAAAGGTCTTACGTAAGGTAAACCGGACGTGCTTGTACGAATCCGGGTCGCGTCGTGTTGGTAGCCCGTCTAGGCTACGAGTTGGACGTGACAAGTCGGTCATGTATCCTTTATATACTAGAGAAAAACAACGAAAAGGTGCAAGTCTTACGCACCACCAAAATCAGTTTCGTTCCAGTTTTTCCCTATCGCCAAGTACGTGAGTTCCGCCGAGATCGATTAAGCTGCCTGGGTGCTAGCTTGCTAGCTTCACAAGCGTACATCAAGTACGTCCTGCTGAATACAAGCTAGCCCTGTAAAAGCCAACAAAGGAGCCCCTGCTCCCAAAGCAGAGGAACACCACGCTCTTCTCCGGCTGTGCGTCTAGCCATGCAAGGCACTCGTGCTTCCTGTCCCCTCCTCCGCAGCCGGCAACCATTGGGCCGACGGGGTACACCGGCGGCATGGGAGTGGGGATGCACGAGCCGTCCTTGAGCACGCGCAGCGCCCTCGCCTCTAACCAGTCGAACGTGTTGACGAGGACGCCGCTGAACTCCGGGGTGCGCTCGGACAAGTGGAGGAACTCTCTGAACGGTCCGTGGTTGCGGTCGAAAGTGCGGTCGGGGAGGTCCGTGAGTCTGATCGGGCAATTGCCCGGGAAGGAGAGCACTGGGCCGCCCATATCTCCGGTGGCGTCGATCTTGGCCTGCATGTGCGTGAAGTTGAGGTTGACGGCGAGGTAGCTGGCGCTGCAGGTGTAGAATAGGTATGCCGGCACGCCGAGCTCCGAGGCGACATCGAGGGCGTCGACGCAGAACATGTCGACGATGAGTGCGCTCACGCGCACAGAGGGGGGGACGGATCGGAGGTAGTCACGGAGAGGCGCGTTCGTGCCGCGTAGGAGATCGAACATCTGCACAACAGGATTCTTGGAAGACGGGAGCTCGGGTGTCGGCAATGGCAACACGTGGATGTTGATGGACGGGTTGGCCACCGCAGCAGAGGTGCCTGCGGTCGGCTCGGCGATGACGACGGTGGTAGCGAGGCCGTGCCGCTGGAAGAGCTTGGCCAGCTCCACCATCGGCGCCAGGTGCCCCGCACCAAGTCCGGCGTACAGAACCACTTGGGCTTCGCCTCTCATCTCTTCTTGCCTGACCTGCCCCTGCCTACCAATGCATACAAGCCAATGTGTTGGCACTTGGCACACACGCTACCCTATAGCTATAGGCCTATATATACACTGTATGAATTAGGAAGTGCTGCTTGATTGCTACGATGATGGATTATATGCTCCCTTTGTTTAAGAAGATATCAGAAACTGGGTTGGAAACTTTGAAATATTCTTAGGAAATGTGTTGTTTAGAGCATCTCCAACAGCCGCGCATCGCTAAAAGTCAGGATATAGCGCTGGGTGAGGCAGGTTTTGCGCGCGGCGGCGCGCTGGCTCCAGCGGCCGCCACGAAATAAAGCGCGTCTGAGCCGCTCCAGCAAGTGCGCTATATTTTATACATAGTTCAAGTCTTCTCCTACAATACATAGTAGTACATAGTTCTACGATACAACTATGTACATAGTTCTAGTCTTCTCCTACAATACATAGTCTCAAATAGAACTACTACTCGTCATTCTCCGACTCGGACTCTGTCTCGGTGATGTCCTCCTCAGACGTTTGAGCATAGGCGTCACGGAACCGATCGTCGCGGGAGTCCCAGGACGACGCATCTCCTAGCGCCATGTTGTATTTAGCGAGCGCCTTCTGCGTTCGCTTGTCCTCGCGATAGGCGGCTCGTTCCTTCCTCTCTTTTTTCCTCTCCGCCCTCCTCTCGGCGAAGAACTGGTCCTCGTTGATGATATCTTGCGGGAAGCGTTGCCTCCACGGCGCCATGGCTTCCTCGTCCATCTCGGCCAGGCTGAGACGGCGCTCCCGTCTCCGATTTTTGCGCCGATCCTCGTCGGTGATAAGCCACGAGAAAGGAGCCAACTTCTGTGCCCGCTCTGGCGTCGCCACGACGATGAAGTTCATGTCCAAACGGGACCGCCGGAGGCGCCACGCCGCAGCGTCGTACGCGCGGGCGCCGTCCTGGGCGGTGTCGAAGGTCCAAGGCCGAGGCGCACGCCGCCGCCCAACTGGATCGAGGCGGAGTAGGTGCCGGACGCCGCGGTAGCCCGAACCTCCCCGGCGGTGAGGCGGCATGGTGGCGCGGTGGTGTTGTGTCGGCGGCGAGGAAAGAAAGCGCTAGAGCAAGCGAGAGAGAGCGGCAGAGGCGCTGCAATTTATAGGCGCGCCGGACGCGATGCGCCAAATCTAGCGCGCGAGCTGCCGCCTTTTCCCGCACGCGCGCAAACGATTTCCGCGCGCGCTAGTTTCCCGCCACCGCTGGAGCGCGCGAAAATGTCTCGCGCGCGCTTTTTAGCGCGGTTGTTGGAGATGCTCTTAGATATTACTGTGAGACATGTTCCTGTTTTTTAATGAAAAAACTTATTCGCTTGTAAAAGAGCTAGAGCTAGAGTAGTCTTTTAAGAAATCACTCAAGTTTGTTTGTTTTGTATATATATACTTTTCTTTTGCGGGAAGTTTTGTATAGATGTACATAAATTCGTTTTCCATAAAACATACAAATTAAATGTAAACCACAAGAGTCTGATTAATTTTGGATTTTTTTAATGAGTGTTTTTTCTTAAAGAACAACGTTGTTGTTGGAATTAATTTTGGCCTCTCAACATCATTTTCAACCTGTGGTTGAGTTGGTTAGGTGGACAGTGGTATCCCCTACCCACCAGGGTTCAAATCCTGGTGCTCGCATTATTCCTGTATTTATTTGAGGATTTCCGGCGATGTGCTTTCAGTGGGAGGAGACGTTCCCGTCGACGACGAGGCGCCTACGGTGACTTCGTAAATCTCAAGATGATATGCCGGCTCAGTCTTTCGGAGGTGCTCATAGGGGTAGGGTGTTCGTGTGTGCGTTTTTAGGGATGAGTGTATGCGCGCGTATATGAGCGCTTGTGTCTGTACTGATGCTAAAAAAACATCATTTTCAAATACTCGACATGAAAGAGCTGACCACGTGGGACTTAACCACGTGGAGCACGTGGTCTCTGCAAACCCAAACTTGATAACAAAAAACAAAGTGGTTGGAATAGTCTTTTTTTTTTTTGAGAACGGTTGGAATAGTCATTCACTCTCTTTCATGGTCCAGGCCACATTAGCTGCTAGCAGCATCATCTTTTCCTTCCGTCCTATTCAAATCTACACTTTGGTAGACCGTGTGTCGCTGACCATGACGTACATAGAATCTGGTTGTTGGTTGTTACGGCATCTTCAACAATGAACCGTAAATTTTCTTGTCCGCGATTCGTGGATACGAACGTGAAAGGCAGTCATCCAACGCTAACAGCAACTTCAACAGGCCGACCCAAATGAATGGCATTTTTGTCCGCTTTTTGTCCGTTTGGGTCGGCCGCCCGTCCGTCGGCCGCCCTCTTTTAGTTTTGAGTCGGTAGTGCGTTCAATGGGCTGACCCATTTTATGGCCGTGCGCGTTTTAGATCATGTCGTCGCCTTGGTTTTGGCACTCCAACGCGCTGGAAATGTTCGCGCGCGCGGTGGAAAGCGGCCTAGCGCGCGCTGGTTTTGGCGCTCCGGCGCGCTGCCTACCAATGCATACAAGCCAATGTGTTGGCACTTGGCACACACGCTACCCCATAGCTATAGGCCTATATATACACTGTACGAATTAGGAAGTGCTGCTTGATTGCTCGATAATGGATTATATGCTCCCTTTGTTTAAGAAAATATCAGAAACTGGGTTGAAAATTTTTAAATATTCTTAGAAAATGCGTTGTTTATAGATATTAGACTGAGACATGTTCCTGTTTTCTTATGAAAAAACCTTATTTGTTTAAGCTAAGCAAAAATAAAGAGCTAGAGTAGTCTTTTAAGAAAGGGGGCTGCTACGCGTTGGCCGGCGAATCTTTTAAAGAATCCGCCGCCACCTAGCAAGCCATCAGATATGACACAATCGATTAGTCTCACGTCTTTCTTTACTTTGCAACAAAGGTCTTATTGCGGAAACATTTACAACAAAGGTTATGTTACGGTTTTTTTTTTTGCAACATTGTTTATGTCGGATTTTTTTTTGCAACATGGGACGTGTTGCATAAAAAAATTGCAACATGGATCATGTTGCAGATTTTTTTTTACCGTGGGTGCTACAGGATCTAGCCCCTGGTTGGTTTGCAACAAAGGGCTAGTTGCAGAACCTCTTTTTGAAACAACGGACCAGTTACAGAAGGTGAATACGGATAAGTTGGCTCCCAACCGAACCCATCTAACGGACCTGGAAACGGCGGACACTCGCCCAAGATCGGTCGGTTGAAAGGAATCATTTCCCTTTAAGAAACCACTCAAGTTTGTTAGTTTTGTATAGATGTAGTACATAAATTTGTAGAGCCGCCGGCGCTGGGTGAGGAGATAGCCAGAAGAACTAGAAGCAATGTACTGGAGTACATCGAGCTTCTTGGTAGCCAACCGAAGAAAGTGCTGGGCAAATGCATCCCTCTTGATGGTGATATGGTGAAGATCAACATAGACGGCTCGTTCATTCCAGGAACAAACCAAGCGGGGTGGGGCGTGGTAGCGAGAACATCAGATGGTGCAATCATCCGTGCCCGCGCCGGCTGCCAGGCAAATGTCAATGATCCGTTTGCTGCTGAGGCCTTTGCGATGTCTCAGGCTGTCTCGCTTGCTGCTGATCTCGGGCTCACTCGAGTGGAATTCCAGACGGACTCGCAACTGCTACTCGAAGCACTTGACATGCAGAAGGCGGATTCGTCAGCATATGCAGCAGTGATAGAGGACACTAAATTCCAGTTGAAACTGTGGTTTTCTTTCCATGTAATTTCTGTTTGTAGGCGCGCCGCCAACACTGTAGCCCACGAGCTTGCAGCAGTTGGACGCATGTATGATCCGAACCTATACGTTGAGTGGGAGGATGATGTACCAGCCCATGTGGCAGACTGTGCGATGGGTGACCTGCCCAAGCACTGTTAAGTTATAAAGCTTTTGCTTTGCCTTCAAAAAAAAAGTTTGTTAGTTTTGTATAGATGTAGTACATAAATTTGTTTTCCATAAAACTTACAAATTAAATATAAACGACAAAGGTAATTTCCTTGTGATTAATTTTGTATTTTGTAATGATTGATATTTTTTGAAGAACAATGTTGTTGTTGGAACTAATCTTTTTTTTTTTGCCTCCCAACATCATTTTCAAATACTCAACATGAAAGAGCTGACCACGTGGGACTCAACTTAACCAAGTGGAACACGTGGCCTATGCAAAACCAAACTTAATAACAACAAACAAAGTGGTTGGAATTAGTCATTCACTATCTTTAATAGCAGCCTAGCATGAGAGAGTGGCGATAGAGCTCTCCGGCTCGCCTGCTCATGCTAGGTGTTCCAATGGGACAAAGACACCACAGGTATTGAATGCGATCGTATATATAGGAGGAAAAGCTACCTAGCGTTCAGCACTGTCATATGGTGACTTCGCCGTTTGATATGACGAAGTCGGTGCATAACAGCTCACGATCGTGAGGTTAGAAGTTAGCTACACACTTTCTCGAAATAGAAAAGGTTAGGAGCGCACTTCATAGAAAAACTAGTGCAGCGAACACTCTATTATTATTATTTTTCTTTTCTTTTCCGGTTTTATTTACATTTTTTCCTTTTTGGTAAATACACATGCTAAAAATATAAAATATTCACATACATGAAAGAAATGTTCGTGGATATACAAAATTTCATGTGTACATGGAAAAAATTATACATGTGTTAAAAATATTCGTCGTGTTAAAAAATCAATTCTTATTTTTAAACAATTTCATGATGTATTGTAAAACTTATTTGTCGTGCAGTAAACAATATTCATAGTGTAATTCATACATGTTAATTGTGTAATATCAAAATATTCATCATGTGTTAACACATTTTATAGTTACATATACATTTTTCAAATGTGTTAAAGTGTTCATCGTGTATTAAAAATCTTTACTAGAAAACTAAAAGAATCATTGTGCTTTCCAACATTGTTCATAGTGTAATTCAAAACGTTTTAGCCTATATTTGAAAGTATTCATCGTGTATCAAAAAATATTCGACATGTGATTAAAAAATATTCACCGTGTATTAAAAAAATGTGCATGACATATCTTTTAAAAACAGCATTACTAAAAACATATCCACTCTGCATTTTAAAAAAAATCATGTATTCTACTGTGCTTGTGTATGTATCATAAAATGCATGTATTTCTCCAAGAAAGAAACAGAAAAAAATATTCATCATGTGTTTAAAAAAATAATCATGGTCTATCTAAAAAAATTCATTGTATTTAAGAAATATTCACCTTGTATTTAAAATATATCGATGTGTATCTTAGGAAACATCAGCACATTTAAAAATTATTCACCATATATTTAGAAAAATATCTTATGTGTCTTTGAAAAATGGTCAACGTGTGTTAAAAAATACTCACAATATATTTGAAAAATATTCAACATGCGTTTGACAAATGTTCACCGATTCCGTGAGCAGGCAAGCTCGTCCGCTCCTATGTACTCCCTCCCTCACAAAATTCTTATTTTAGATTTGTCTAGATACGGATATATCTAATACTAAAATGTGACTTGATACAACCGCATTTTCGTGCAAACAATATGATAAAAGGCAATAATTTTGGGGCGGAGGGAGTATTTTCATGCAAACATATGATAAAAGGCTATGTCCCAGCGCCGCCCCATGCATTTGTTGGTCTAACAGTACATGCGATTGTTGTTCGATCGGGGGGCGAGCGAGAACTACAGAAAGAGGTGAACAAAGGTAGAAAGTTGTCAAACATGAATTGTTTTGAAGTGTATGTTCAAAACTACTGCCACAAGTTGTACCGTACTTTGGTGGATTCAATCAAATGTACTCAGGCCCCGGTGCCAAAAAGAACACGGGGTTGGAATTGCACGCTAGCAATGTCTACACCCGAGCTTTGTCGAAGAAATTGTTTGGCAGGGATATGCGACCGTGGAGATGACAAAACAAATGACTGGTTAATGTGGGGTCCCTTGCCGCCGCATGCAAACGCCGGCTTGTGCGTACCCATTTTGGCTGGACCGGGCACAAACGTCACGTTACAAAACACCGTCAACCCTCTTCTCGCGTCGACAACAACATCGACTCCCACGGCGTCTCTTGCCCGTCACGTACGCGCATTAAACTCTCCTCAACGGCCAACTGCAATACGGCGGGCACCTCGCATCTCCAGTGGATCGAACGCGCGACGATACCGAGAGCGCGCGAGCTCGTCCACGCCGAGCAATTTTCCCCTAGCATGATCCTTTCCTCCCATCCTATTCGAAATTACTTTGGTCGACCGTGTGACGCTGACCACACATATATGGAATTTGCTTGTTAGATACTCCTCGGTTCCACTTTATAGTGCATATTAGTTTTTTGAGCATATTTTCGAATTGTAGTGCGGAGTTGCTTGTTTGGACAAAAGTATCCCTGTGGCTGGGTGTGGCACGGCCTCTTTTTGCATGCGGGAGTGTGCGCGGCTGAGGTGCTTTGCACATGGGGGTGTACAGAGTTGATGGAGGGATATAACGGTCCAAAGGACATATGCCAGCACATGCATTGATATTGCAGCTCAAAGAAACGCGCACTAGAATTAGAATTAGGAATGGAGGGAGTATATCCTATTCATTTTAGAGAAATTTTCGTATTACAATCTTGCATTAACATCAAAGCCTAAGATACAACATCAAACTTCAAAGCCGTCAATTTCACAGTGTCAAACTTCCAAAACAAGACAAGAATCAACTCTAAATCGTTTTTTACCATGTGTTAATTGGTTTTGACTAGTCAAACACCCAGTCACAGCCCGCTAGGCCACCCAGTCACACCCTATCCCTCTCTATATTCTGTCATCTCACCCAACCCCTCACCCATTCCCGCCACTTCCTCTCGTGCGCCATCCTAGCTCGACTCGCTGCCGTCACCACCTCCATTCCCGGCGATCGACAACTGACAGTGCTGCCATGAGGCTCGACGTCGACGAGTGCAACCACCTTTGCTCCCTCCTTCCATCCTCTACTTGAATCCCTACAGCAAGCCACCCATGCCGCCGCACCGCACCACTGGTCGACCTCGACCTGCTCCTGCTCTCTGCCACCTTGCGTCGCCGTCGCCATGAACTTCCACGGTGCTGCTCTACCTCGCCGATCTCCTCCAGCTTCGTCCATTAGTGTATGCTCACCAACCCAGCGTCAGCCCTGTTGCCGATGGCCACCATCGGCCACGGCTACCGTGGCCGATGAGCTCCGCCTCCAGGGTGTCTCTTTGAACCTCCTCCAAAACCTCGTTGTATGCCTCCACCACATGCCCCACCGATCCACCTCGTCGAGGAGGGGACCATCCTCGAGGTGGGGTCGCCGAGCATTTCCAACCATACTCCTCTCTTAATTTTTTTACCAACTTCATCATTTTTTTAAAAATTTAAAATGAAATTAAGAGAGAAGTACATATTACAATCATGTATAACCACCAAAGTCTAAGATACAACCTGAACTCCAAAACCGTTTATTTTACAACTCAAACTTCCAAAACCGGACAATAGTCAAACTTGAACCGGTTTTACCATGAGAGAATAGCCAAAATACCACTAGTGAAAACCACAAGTGCCAAAATACCACTATAAAAAACCGAAGTGCCAAAATAGCACTCAAGTTCAGTTTTTTCATACCAAAATAGCACTACCGTCTATTGTCAAACATTTCCTGTTAGTCAATGGTGGATGGAGCCGTCAGTTTTTTCTACCTTGCCGATAGTACCCTTCATCCAATTTCTAAGCATGTGCGTTGCTGCCTGTGGCCACGGAGGCTAGCTTCTACTGGACAACGTGGCCGGAGATTGTTTCGTCGACCCGAGGTCTAGCCACGGCTGCTGTACGCGGTAAGCCGGCCGCCCTACCGTCGTATCCACGCCGTTTCCAACGACATTGAGCCGCCGCTCTGCAGAAGCTACGTGCCGCCATGCCCGGCAGAGCCGTGTGCTGCCAAGCCGCCTGCTGTGCAGCTGCTCGCGCGTGCTCCACGGCTCCAACTCGCTGCCGTCTCGCGTCCATCCGTCAAAGACGCAGTCCTCCTGCTCCAGCGCCAGCGGATGCAGCAGCAGCACGCGCCGGGTAATTTGGAGGGCGACGTGCTGACGTGCCTCTTGCTGGCGGATTCCATCGGCGGCGGCGAGCGCACGCCGGCCCCTTCCCCTTGTCAGCCGCGAGCGCGAAGTAATGGGCAAAATAGTATTTTTACTCATCTGTTAGTCTCAGTTAGCTCATAGTGGTATCTTGGCATGAAATTTTATAAATGAGTGCTATTCTGGCATATTGGTTTTTCATAGTGGTATTTTGGCACTTGTGGTTTTCACTAGTGCTAGTTTGGCTATTGGCTCTTTTACCATGTGTTGCCTGGTCTTGACCAGTCAAACACCGAGACAGCCTACCACGTCAAGCTGACCCCACTTAACCCTATCCATAACAGTATCTATCCCTCTCCCCCTCCCTTCTAGTCACCACTGTGCTTAGTGAGGTTGAGCTAGGGCGACGCGGTGGTTTGTCGATGGTTTGTGTCGGATCTCGGGAAACACAGTGTCTGGGAGGCGGAAGATCCGGAAGGTGGTAGTGATGGTGGACCAACTAGAGGATGTGTTACGTGTTGGTGGTCCGCAAGGGCGCCGCGCGAGGTGGAGCGTATAGGCCGAACGACATACTCCTCTCTTAATATGTACTTTGGTGGTTATACATGGTTGTAATATGTACTCCTCTCTTAATATATACTTTGGTGGTTATACATGGTTGTAATATGTACTTCTCTCTTAATTTCATTTTAAATTATTTAAAAAATGATGAAGTTGGTAAAAAATTAGATCAACATTCACAATACCAAATTAGTACCATCATATTCTATTCATATATTTGATATTTTGTGTGCTGATATTTTAAATATGATTTTGATCAAACTTAACAATGTTTGATTTAAAGATAAAATTATTATGCAATGCAAAGTAAAAAAAATGCAGGAAGTGTATTCGAAGTTGCACCCATAATCCGCTGCTCACGAACATTGTTCGAAAGAGGGAATACAATAACAGTAAAATTGATGTATACAACAAATAATGCTAATGGAAGTAATATACGCACTGGCCTAAAATGAATAGTTGGAGGATCAATTGCCACTCAAAAAGAAATAAACAAGAGCCTCAATGGAAGATCTGAAAAATAGGTACTCTATTTGGTAAGATGAAAAGACTATCTAATGATTTAGAATTCCTTAAGTTTAGGTTGACACCATCAAAACTCGATAATTGAGAGACTCTTAACGTATTCAAATCACCGTAGATAATACTCCCTAATCATGCTGGAAGCTAAGTGGGGAACTAGTACTAGACAAGCTCCAAGCCTGAAATTGGACATGAAGATATGAAAATGATTGTTTTTTTAGGCAAATATGAAAATGATTGGTGGTACTGATTCTTCTTTTATGAACGAGCAAAAATGACGTCGTGTAGTGGGCCTTGTCCGGTCACATCGGTCCTATTCGAAATAGTACTCCTGCTTGTCTGGTCACATTCATCTTTACAGTGGAGTGCATGTGCAGCGATTTGTCAATGAATGCAATGTTTTCAATGCATGAAAAATTGGCGCAGGATGATTTCACTCATATGAGGGTGACTCTATGGGAAATTTGGCGAGCCAGAAGGAAAGCTATACATGAGGAAATTTTCAAGAGTCCTTTTGCTATAAATTATTTCATCAATTTCTTCCTAAAGGACCTTCAGATTATTGCTAAACAAACACCAGTGGGATCCGGGACTGCTAGTGTCCGTAATGCCATGTGGATCCCTCCACTGGGCGGTCTAGTAGAGATGAACGTGGACGCGGTTGTATGACAAGAGGGCGAGTTTGGAGCTGCATCGGTGGTGTGCGGAAATGAAAGGGGAGAGTCCGTGGGAGCAGCATCGGCTATATTCAGATTTGTTGCAGACCCAACTACCCTCGAAGCTCTGGCTGTCCGTGAAGGACAAGCACTTGCAGAGGACCTGTATGTCCAGCGAATTCACATTGCAAGTGACTGCAAGATGGTGGTGAACGACGTCAAGCAAAATTCGGCGAAGTATGTAGCTATTGTACACGAAATCATAGACTGATCTAGGGGTATTGCTGATTGTAATACCGTTTATGAGTTTAGGAGCTTGAATTTCGAGACTCACGGTCTCGCTAGGCATTTTTTAACGCTTGCGTTTGGTCGCCATGTTTGATTAGACCAATCTGAAGAGTTTCAATTTTTACCGGTAAACATTCTGGAGGTTGAATAAATGCTTAGCGAGAGTTTCTCAAAAAAAGTTGGACGTGTAACTTAAACAGTATGGTTTGGTTAGATACTTGATTTATATTTCGCCACGTCCTCTATCTTTAATGACATGCACCAATAATTCGCCTATGTGGATCCTATTTGAAAGGCAGGACGGACCCGTACGCGACACGACAATCCCACATGGGGAAAAGGAAATTACTATGCGCGCACCATAATTTGTTGGACGGTTTTAAGACAACTTTGTGATTGATGGTTGCAGCCCACGTGAAACTAAGTGATCGATGGCTGCTATAGCTTGTCGTGCACAAACCGGGCTCAACTCATCGTTTGTGTAGCAGTTGCAACACTACGAAAGAGAACTCGAGACCTATCCGGCGACAATGCAACACTAGAAAATGCACACAAGATCTTTATGCTACTAGGAAAATGCTTATAGACAGTAGTATAGTAATAGCGTTTTTTGTAACAGAGCGCTGCTACTACTTATCAGTAGCGTTTTTTTTATAAAAAGCGCTACTACTATGCATTTATCAATAGCGTTGTTTTAATACAAATCGCTACTACTACAATCGCCAGGCCGTTGCAGGCAGGCCACTCATAGTAATAGCGCTTTTATGTAGGAAGCGCTACTGCTATTGGACGTAGCAGTAGCGTTTTCTACATAAAAGCGCTACTACTACGGGCTCCTTATCCAGCCCAACGGCCCGCGCGCTCGACCTCTCTCACCCCCGGCCCTCACACCACTCACTCTCGCGCGCCTCCGCCGTCGTCGCCGCCGCCCTCCCCCGCGCACCGCCGTCCCCCGCGCCGGAGCTCTCCCGCCGGCCGCCCTCGCTCGCGCCGGCTCTCCTCCCGAGCCGGCCTCCTCCACCACCGTGAGGTACTCCTCCTCCTCCCTCCTCCCTCTAGGTTAATTAACTTAGGTGAATTTAGTTCATTAGGTTAACTAAGCTGAACTAAGTGAACTAGCTAGGTTAATTAGATGTTTTTTAGATGTTTGGTTAACTAGTTTGGTTACTAAGTAGATGTTAATTTGGTTAGGGCACTTGTGGTACTATTAATTAGATGTTTTTTAGTTAGGAAAGTAGGTTAGGTAACTATTAAGTAGATGTTAATTTAGGGCAGTGGTGTTTAGTTTTATAGAAAAAATTCAATATAGTTTTTTTTACTGTTTTTTAGTAAGTGTTTAATAAAATTAGTTAGAAAATTAATAGAACTAGTTAAACTAGTTTATTTTTAGTAAGTAATAGTTTATTTTATTTATAGTAAGTGCTTAGTTGAACTAGTTGAATTAATAAAACTAGTTTATTTTTAGTAAGAAAATTTAGGTATATGAGATTTGATGATCTAATTAAAATTTTACTATAGAACTAGTTTATTTTTAGTAAGAAAATTGATAGAACTAGTTAATTTTTTAGTTAAACCAATTATTCCCGCATCGATGTCGATGATGCCTATCCCGCATCCTCGTCGTCGACTCGGCGGAGGAGGCCTACTTGATCAGAGGGGCCATATCCGGGACTGGGCTCCGCCGGGCTTGTACTGGGAGGTGCTACCTTTCGGGGGGCGCAACTTGGTGATGAGCCAGCCCGTCGTTGACCCGAACCTTCTTTGGTGGCGGTCGCGTGGGCCAGTGACGGTGCGGAGGCTTGAGGACGCCGCGGAGGTGGTATGTCACCGTGTCAGCGAGGAGGACGAGCACGCCGTCGCTACATGGTTGCGTTGGAGGGCAGGTTCTCCAATACTTGGCAGGTTCTTCAGGGATCTCACTAGAGCTCCTGTGATGGTTCCTTCTCTTTGGGTGTCCACCGCCCGCGCCGTTACCCGTCGTTCGCTATGGTTTTAGCTGTATTAGTGATGTTATATGTATGATACTATTCGAGGTGTATTAGTGATAATATTTGACGATGTACAAACGAAAGAGATGATTTAGTTTTGCTTATTGAATGCATGCTAATTTGAATACTAATTTATTTTACGATTTGGTTTTGCTTATTGAATGCTCGTATTGGAAAACTACTCCTACTTTGAATGCTAAAATTGGAGAGCACTATGCAAGGCGTATGCATTTGATTAGTTCATAGCTTATAGGGTTTTTGTTTTTGCAGAAATCAAGGAGCCCCTCCATCATCACCGCCGTCGTCCCCGTCACCGACCCCCTCCGACCTCGAGGTGAGACCCCCTCCGTCACCGACCCCCTTCGTCGTCCCCATCAAGTTTGAATGCTCATATGATGTAGATATAAACATGTATGTCTTGTGTTGCTCAAATAGGATATGTGCTTGCCCAAGTGGTCGACCATGTTTGCAGGTTACACCTCCTATAGTGGCCTATGTTTTGCCGGAGTGTTGATTAATTTCCGTTTAGGCAAATTTCAGGTGCTCGGTATGTCCTTTTTTAGCAAAGGTCATGCCGGATTTTTTCATGAATTCTGGCATGACTTGTGCTAGAATATGTAGGAAATATCGAGTGGCCTGGATTTTCTAGAAAAATAATTAAACGACATTTCGGGTTGACTTTAAGTCTGTCATGGCTCCATCCCTGACGGTCGAAAAATCAGTGAGGGAGTGTATCCACCATATATGAGAGAGGACGAAGAAGCCCGACTGTTGTCGTGGGGGTCGTTTCTTCTTCTTCTCCGGGTGCTAGACCTTTGTTATGCACTAGGAGAAGGAGGAGTAACGGCCATCACCGACGGTCGCAAATGTTAGAGAGGAATCAATGAGTGAGAGTCTCCACCACATATGAGAGGACGAAAAATCTCGACTGTTATCGTGGGGGTCGCTTCTCCTTCGTTCCCATGTGCTAGACATTTTGGTGTAATGCACTCGGGAACGAAAGGAGGAGCGACCATCACCAACGGTCGAATGTATACACCACGCGAGCTGAGAGTTTTCAAGAAAAAGACTCGGCAGACCGATAGTCAACCCGTGATGAATAATAATGATCTAATTTAATTTTTGTAGTACATATATTGAATTGTACAAGCTTAATCTTTGAATTATGAACGTAGGAAATGTCGTCATCGGACGAGGAAAGTCTCCCGGGGGAGTGCAACCGGTGTAACGACGACCGAGGTCTGTGCGATAGGCCTCACCTAGACGAAGATCAGCGCTTCAGCATTAAGCTCCAGGAGACCTTCGATGTTGAAACGGTACGCAACGACGACAAGTGTTTTTTCGTAATTAAGCATGACTTCAACTATTTCAACGTGTAATTTTCATCTTTTACAATTCGAGTAGCTTATCCCATGCCATGCAAGACACTATGTGCTACCTCTTGAGCATGCATTGGTTTTTCCCTTGAAGAGGAAAGGGTGATGCAACAAAGTAGCGTAAGTATTTCCCTCAGTTTTTGAGAATCAAGGTATCAATCCAGTAGGAGGCCACACGCAAGTCCCTCGTACCTACACAAATAAATACGAACCTTGCAACCAACGCGATAAAGGGGTTGTCAATCCCTTCACGGCCACTTGCAAAAGTGAGATCTGATAGAGATGATAAGATAATATTTTTGGTATTTTTATGATAAAGATTAAAAATAAAGATTGCAAAATAAACGACACCAGAAATAGCTAGTTGACGGGAGATTAATATGATGGAAAATAGACCTGGGGACCATAGGTTTCACTAGTGGCTTCTTTGAAGATAGCATAAGTATTACGATGGGTGAACAAATTACTGTCGAGCAATTGATAGAAAAGTGCATAATTATGAGAATATCTAGGCATGATCATGTATATAGGCATCACGTCTGCGACAAGTAGACTGACTCCTGCCTGCATCTACTACTATTACTTCACACATCGCCCGCTATCCAGCATGCATCTAGAGTATTAAGTTCATAAGAACAGAGTAACGCATTAGGCAAGATGACATTATGTAGAGGGATAAACTCAAGCAATATGATATAAACCCCATCTTTTTATCCTCGGTGGCAACAATACAATACGTGCCATTTCCCCTTCTGTCACTGGGATCGAGCAACGCAAGATTGCACCCAAAGCTAAGCACTTCTCCCATTGCAAGAAAGATCAATCTAGTAGGACAAACCAAACTGATAATTCAAAGAGACTTGCAAAGATAACCAATCATACATAAAAAAAATACAGAGAAGATTCAAATATTGTTCATAGATAATCTTGATCATAAAAGCACAATTCATCGGATCTCGACAAACACACCACGAAAAGAGTTACATCGAATAGATCTCCAAGAAGATCGAGGAGAACTTTGTATTGAGATCCAAAGAGAGAGAAGAAGTCATCTAGCTAATAACTATGGACCCGAAGGTCTGTGGTAAACTACTCACACATCATCGGAGAGGCTATGATGTTGGTGTAGAAGCCCTCCGTGATCGATTCCCCCTCCAGCAGAGCGCCGGAAAAGGCCCCAAGATGGGATCTCACGGGTACAGAAGGTTGTGGCGGTGGAAATAGGGTTCCGTGGTTCTCCTGGTTGGTTTCGGGGTATATGGGTATATATAGGAGGAAGAAGTAGGTCGGTGGAGCTGCGAGCGACCCACGAGGGTGGGGGCGCGCCCAGGGGGCAGGCGCGCCTCCCTGCCTCATGGCCTCCTCGTTGATTTCTTGACATCCACTCCAAGTCCACTGGATCACGTTTGTTCCAAAAATCACGCTCCCGAAGGTTTCATTCCGTTTGGACTCCGTTTGGTATTCCTTTTCTGCGAAACACTGAAATAGGCAAAAAAAAAAAACAACAATTTGCACTCGGCCTTGGGTTAGTAGGTTAGTCTCAAAACTAATATAAAAGTGTATAGTAAAGCCCATTAAACATCCAAAACAGAATATATAATAGCATGGAACAATCAAAAATTATAGATACGTTGGAGACGTATCACTATGTCTTGGAAAGGATGGATTTTGAAGACCATGAAAATTTTGAAACAAAGAAAATTCACCTAAAGACCCATCATGGTATGGATTTTGAAGTAAATCTGTATAATTATGAGAGCGTAACCCATTTTTGGTTGCACAAATTGGGAAGCACTTTGCAAGATGTATGGTTTTTATGAGGGTATGCTTGTCACCATGGATCTTGGTGATCCTGACATCGACCAAGACAATATGGACATTTGGGTCCTTGTTGATACGCTTCCAATTCTACCGCTATGTGAGTTTCTCAAACATAGTTATTAACTAATTTATATTGTTCATTTCAAAATAGTTGACAACTTATTTCCATTGACAGCTTATTTTCATTCTTCAAACAATATGTGGAAGATGGTAGACAGAACCTACTACACCGATGGCTCTGAGTTAACTTATCACGAGAAAAATTATCTGGTCGCATTTTGTACTGATCTTGAGAATTACAATATTTATTATAAAACTCCTCCACATTATGGTCAATACGTGCCACTAGTGCACGTGTTGAACTACGGTAACATCCATGGAGATGCCATGGTAAGATTTTTTACTATTACGACATCCGCGCATCATTGCATATTTTTTTTAAAACTTAACTACATTGCTAACTACGAAGTTATTACTATATTTTTCAACAGAAAATCCCGAAGGATTCTGTGCCTCATCTGATGTATCAGAATGGTCGCCTTGATGTTTTGAACATACAGCTAGGTCATCCTACGAATCACTCCTGTCCATATTGGATTTCTAAAACCAGTGAAGACATGAAAATCAAAGAATGGAAAAAAGATATAGACAGTCGTAAGGAGGTACTTGGAAGCAACATTGTGTGAAAGACAAGAATTGGAGACAGGATAATCTCCATTATTCATAATGGAGAGTCAAGGCCTATCTTGTTTTATGCTATTTTACCTAAGAGAAGGTAGTAGGTCCTAGATAATAATACTCATGATCATGTGCTAAGAACAACTAAGTAGGATTGGCTAGATGACTATGATAATGATGTGGTATCGAGTAGAAGTTGTATGATCGATGATGATGAGTATGACTTATTATTATGATACCAATGATAAGTTATTTATTATTATGATCGATGATGCATGATGCTAAGCTGTTATATGAGCATGATGAATTATTATATATATCAGTAGGTGAAATGAATATGGATTAGATTCAAGTGGAGGCAACATGTGGTGCACATCGAGAGTACTACTAATCCAAACTACTCCACGTTCATTTCACCCACTGTTATATATAATAACTAATCATGGTCATAAAATCATATGATGAAAGTATTTTATATAAAACCATACAACGAAAATAAGCTGTATTTTTTCAAATACAGGAAAAGTTAGCAGCAGCGCTTTTCAGAAGAAATGCTACTGCTACTTACTACTAGCAGTAGCGCTGACCAAATGAAAGCGCTACTGCTAACTAGGTATAGCAGTAGCGCTTCCTTTTCAGCGCTACTGCTACTAGTTAGTTGTAGCGCCTTAGTGATAGCGCTGGTACAAGCGCTACTGCTAACTATAAAACAAACGCTACTACTAGGGTTTTCCCCAGTAGTGTTACTACTCACTCTGTCTGAAATAGCTTGTCACAAAAATGGATGTATCTAAACATATTTTCAGTTCTAGATACATCCATTTCTATTCATTTCCGCGACAAGTAACTGGGGACGGTGGGAGTATATTATTCAACAAAGTATAAGAAAGCAAATACATGGATCAATCCAAACTCATTTTCTATCACTACAACTAATAATTTAATGATGTGTCTTGACCTCGCACCAACATACATCATCCAATCCGTTGGCCTCACCAAGCTGCCGCGCGGCAAGCCGAGAGCACCAACCGGTCTAGCAGACCCTCAGCGTGCACCACATGTGGACGCTCCAGATTCCGTCACCGCCATTTTCCGTCGTCCCAACTTCAGGAGAGATCAACGCATTGACCTTGGTAGGCCCAACTATCGTCCACGACAGACAACACCACCATCATGCATGCGTCTAACGTCGAGACCCCACTGCGTCACGCCGCCGAGACCCGCTGTTGTCGACGCGGTAGATGCAACACCGATCCACCTCTTTGCCCGCCATCATCGCCCGAGCTGGAAAACCTAGATCTAGGGTTTTACACATAAGGCACCACCAAATGGGCGGGCCTAACAACGAGATGACGCTGTAGCTAGTAAATATATTGCAACAATTATTTTTTTTCTAACCTTTTAGTCGATTTTACATATTAAAATGCGGACTTTTTTGAGCAATGAGAGAATTTTGAACGAATTTTCAATTCTCAATCATTTTTGGCAGCTCCGATTTTTTTGCAATTTCCAGGCATCTTTTTAAAATATGTGAATATTTTTCTAATATACGGTGAACATTTTTCAAATACAAATTGAACATTCTTTTGATGTATAGTGAATATTTTGCTAATATATGCTGGCCATTTTTAAAATACATATTGAATATTTTTATAATATATGATGACATTTTTCAAATACATATCAAACATTTTTGTAATATATGATACACTTTTATAATACTCTATGGAATTTTTTGCAAGTTCTGATTTTTTAAACAAAAAGTATTTTCTAAGGAAAACGCAAAACGAAAGAAATGAAAACCCCAAAAACAAGAAACCAAAACAGAAAACTTTCAGAAAAAATGAAATAGAAAAAGCAAAGAAAGAGCCAGAACTGGCCGACCCAGTCGGCGTGCCCCAGTGAGCGGCGTGGCAACTATATGACGCCGCAGGCATCATATAGGATCCACCACCGTTTCGAGCGTCCTTTATTGCAGCCCTATTCCCTCAAGCCCGATTGAAACGACGAGAGTCCTTCCCAAACGCAACAAGTAGGGCTAGCCGCCGTCGGCCTGCCGCCACAACTGCCGGCCTACCACGGCGGTGTGCCCAGCCGGCCAAAGCCTCTGCTGCCCCCCCCCCCCCCGCTGTTACAGGAGCCCAACAGCGCTTGCCTCTGTCGAGCAGTCGCACCCACCAGCAGTGGCTCCCTTCCTGGAGCAGCTACTCCCGCCCAGCAACGCGCTGCTCCGAGCTACGCCGACAAATAGTCCATAGGCAGGTAGTGACCACTCCTTCGTCCTTCCACCTTCCTCACCCCCTCCCTCCTTCCTCTTGCATCCTCTGTTTGTTCAATTTTTTCTCCTGATTTTGTATTGGACGAGTACTTGCTGTAGACTTCATATTATGAGAATATAATGATGATTATTTCTTGATGATTACTTTCTGCATGATTTCCAACGCGTGTTCAAGTTTACATGTGAAAGGATTTTTCTTGATAGGTGTTTGTGATAATGCTTGTAGGGGCAAATGTTTATTATTGTAGTTTGGACATTTTTCATATGAGCAATTGTTTTGGTTTAAACATGCAATGATTGACGGTATATGAAAAGGAACTGCATCATCTTGACATGAAATCATACACTACAAAAAAAAGACACATCCGTGACATTTTGGGCCAAACGAATTTTTTTCTGTCACACATATGACACTTCTATGATGATAATTGTGACAAAACCCGGTATCATCATAGATGTGGTGGGATCCTACTTCTATGATAAAAAATCATGACAGAAAATGGGCTTTTCGTCCTGGGCGGGCCGGAGACGCAGCTGCATGACATTCTTTGGGACGTCCATGACGGGAAAAACCGTGGTAGAAGCGAGGGCGAGCAAATTTTGGGGAGTTCCCGGTTACGGTGGGAGGTCGGGGGCCGAGCGATGCGCGTTTCTCTCGTACACGTACGCGCGTGTGTGCGAGGCGTTGGCTCTAACTGAACCCGAGCGAGGCGTTGGGCTCTAACTGAACCCGAGTGATTGCACTGCAGGCTATGCGTTACTGAACCCGAGCAACCGATCGATGGCTGTTAACTGAACCCGATCGAGCGATTCCTTCGCTACTTCTGCTAACTGAAGCCGATCGATGCTGCCCCTGGATGAATAGTGAGCGTTGCGGGGGGGGCTAGATGAACAGTTCCCGGTGGGGGTGGATGAACAGGACCCCGTGGTGTTGCCTCTGGATGAACAGGACCCCGATCGATCGAGCCGGTTGGGGTTGGATGAACAGGACCCCGTGGAGGGCTGGATGAACAGGACCACCCCGTGGAGGGCTGGATGAACAGTAGATGGTGGAGGGCTGGATGAACAGTAGCCCGTGGAGGGGTGGTTGAACAGTAGCCCGTGGAGAGGGCTGGTTGAATAGTAGCCGATGGAGTAGCGCGCGGTGGAGGCTGGATGAACAGGAGCCCGTGGATGAACAGTCGCAGGTGGAGGCTGGAGGAGGTCGATGGTGTATATACGGTAGCTCGTGGAGGCTGGAGGGGGTCGACGGTGGAGATGAACAGTATCCCGTGGAGTCCCGTTTTGCGGTACGCCACACCCCTCCCGATGAACAGGACCCCCATTTCGACCGTAGGAGGTCTGTTTCGTCCGTTTTGTGGTACGCCACACCCCTCCCGATCAATAGGACCCCCATTTCGACCGTAGGAGGTCTGTTTCGTCCGTTTTGTGGTACGCCACACCCCTCCCGATCAATAGGACCCCCATTTCGACCGTAGGAGGTCCGTTTCGTTCGGTTTGCGGTATGCCACACCCCTCTCGATCAATAGGACCCCCGTTTCGACCGTCGGAGGTCCGTTTCCTTCGTTCTGCGGTACGCCAGGCCTCATTTTCATCGCTTGTTCCGTCCAAGCCCTCCTGATGAACATGACCACGCATTCCGTTCCGACCCAGTCGGTTGGCTCCCACGCGTTCCGTTGCCTCCCGATGAACACGACGCATTTCGTTGCCTCCCCATGAACACGACGCATTCCGTTGCCTCCCCATGAACACGACGACGACGTTGTTTCTCCGTTCCGACCCAGCCATGTCAACGAGCCCTCGTCGTACGTATGCGCGAGTAGGTGTTTGAGACCCCGCCCGTATGTACACATACGTGGCCGTATTTTCTTTCTTGCGCCCTGGCCGCCTCTACTACGACACGTGCGCGCCTCTACATCCACCAGTATATATGTACGTACACGTTCGCGATCAGAATAACAATGCTACATACGCTTCGACCAGGTGGGTCCCGACTGTCAGGCACTTCCTTGCGTGCGAAGATGTAGCTGGTGGGTCCCAGCAGACAGGGGGCGAATCGTTTTGTTTTTTTTCGAACGCACTTCCTTGCGTGCGAAGGTGTAGCTGGTGGGTCCCAGCAGTCAGGGGGGAAACGTTTTTTTCGCGAAATACGGTGGCCCGTCCGGTGGGTCCCCGCTGTCAGGTGGAGGAATAATTATTTTGCGCGTAATAAGGAGGCACTTCCTTGCTGTGGCCGTGGACCCAGCTGTCAGCGTCCCCACGCACAGTACTCTTTCGATGGAAGTCGGTCGTTGACCACATTGACCACGCCGCGCCGAGAGCACCACGGCGGTGGACGACGGCGAGGCCTAGGAAGGGGACGACGCGGAGCCGGGGAAGACGCGGAAGTGGAAGCCCGTATGCAGAGGAGTACGAGGGTTCACTGGTTCGACTGCGGTGTGAGGCTGCCGTCGCCACAGGGCCTGGCCAGCGGTGTGAATAGTAGGGGCGGTGAGGCCTCTGCGGCAGCACAACCGGCCACGGGAGGCAGGAGCATGCGGCACGACCGGTGCTGCTTTGGGCGGCTGGAGCAAGAAGACCAGAGGTTGAAGAAGCACTACGGCCGTTGGATGGACATCATACGGTCACTGGAGCTAGAATCGTTCATATTGACTAAGTTGACAAAGCCCTTCGTCCCGGGGAACTTAGTAGGCCCACAAGTCAGCCTCCCACCAAGGTGGGTCCCAGCTAGCCGGGGGAGTATTCATTTTTTTGTGCGTAATAAGGAGGCACTTCCGGTGGGTCCGAGCTGACAGCGGGGGGAACATTTTTTTCGTGAAATATGGTGGCACGTCTGGTGGGTCCCAGCAGTCAGGGGGAAACGATTTTTTTCGCAAAATACTGGTGGCCCGTCCGATGGGTCCCCGCTGTCAGGTGGAGGAATAATTATTTTCCGCATAATAAGGAGGCACTTCCTTGCGGCTGCCGTGGGCCCAACTGTCAGCCTCTCCACATACAGTACTCTTCCGATGGAAGTCGGTCGTTGACCACATTGACCACGCCGCGCTGAGAGCACCATGGCAGTGAACGACGGCGAGGCCTAGGAAGGGGACGACGCGGAGCCGGGGAAGACGCGGCAATGGATGCCCACGCGGAGAGGAGTACGAGCATTCACCGGTTCGGCTGCGGTGTGAGGCTGCTGTCGCCGCAGAATAACAGGGGGTGTGGGTGAGTAGAGGGATGCCCTGGCAAGCAGTGGGAGTAGTAGGGGGCACTGAGGCCTGCGCGGCAGCACAGCCGGCCACGGGAGGCGGGACTAGGTGGTCCCGCCGGCGCTGCTTTGGCGGCTAGAGCAAGAAGATCAGAGATTGAAGAAACACGACGGCCGTTGGATTGACATCCAACGGTTACGTCTGCTAGAATCGTTTGTTGACGTATATAATAACTAAAAAAATCTTGCATACGCGTCAACTAAACAGGCCCACAAGTCAGACCACTCCCTCTTTTTTTTAATAATTTATATATAGCTCATGGCAACTTCTTATGCAATTTATTGCAGTCGTTTTTTTGGTTGGCCAGGGCCAATTTCTCATATTTCTGTGGGTTCCAAACTATTTTTAATACCGAAATGTCGAGCCATATTTAAAGTACTTTGAAGATATATTTAAATTAGGTTAATGCCCGGTGAAATAGGAATCTGAAAATGTGAAAAAATTCAGAAATTATAAAGTAATTGCCAATTTGTCACCTGTTTTTATATTTACAACCCATTTCATATTACTTTCAAGGTTTGCAGGCGTCTTAAAAGAGTTGCAGCCCATCAGGGCATAGAAAAATAAGTAGGCCTGGATTGGGTATTCTTTAGAAAAAATAAACTGGGCTCATTTTCACAAAGAAAAAATAGCTGGGCTGGTCACATGGCGAACATAAAATATAAGCCTGGGCTAGACGGGCCACAGCCCAGTTCAAACCCTGCTCCGTCTCAACAATACCAAACAAAAAAAATACTGCTCGAGTACCTACGTCCCAGGTGTCAGCCGATCTTGTGATGTTCTCTTGTCTATGGACTATATACGCTCACAATGTCGTGGGTCCCAGATGTCAGGAAAACACTAGGAGGAAGCATTTTATTTTTCCATACGCTGACGTGGTGGGCCCCTACTATCATCCTCTCCATGTACTTCTGCCGATTCCTGTTGTTTGTTGACCATGTTGACAACGCGAGAGGGCGGCACCGCGGCGAGCGCACCAAAGCGCGTGGAGGACGTCGGCGTTAACGATTTAGGAGATGGTGGGGCAGCAGTGCGTGTGCTGAGGCGCAGCCAGCCGTGGGAGGCGGAAGCAGGCGGCCCCGCCGGCGCTGGTTTGGTTTTGGCAGCTAGAGGAAGACAGGACTGAAAAAACACGACAGACTGTAAAAGCAGCAGGAGTACTTAACAACCTTAACTAAAACCAGTAGGGGCATTTAACAACCAAAGCTGAAAGTAGTATGAGTACTTATACAGGTTCAACTATACAAAGCACGCCTCGAACAGTGCTACTTTGCCTACAGTTAACCAAGGGTGAGGCCGCCAAGCCCCAGGACAAGGCCCAGGCGCCACCCCGCGCATCCACAACCTTCTAAAAGCGGCTTCATCTCACAACGTGGTCAATAAATAGGATATTCGCTTTAGAGCCATGGAAAAGCATGAACATAATCTTCTGTCCTTTTCTCCAAGATGGACATGCCTTCATTATTTGAGACCACCCATGAATAAGTATCTTTTCACCTCCAAGGGGAATTGAGTAGGTCGACATAAACATCATGTTGTGACTAAGTGCAAGTCTGACCCGACCATGGTCAGGCATCTGTATAGGAACAATAGAACTCGGCAGTTTCTGTTTCAAGAAGATCACAACTATAAAACTGTGTATAAGCAATAGTTTATGAACAACATATATAACAGAAAACAGCTATACCATAAGTTTCTCGACACAGTTGGACCTGTTCAACGAGTGCAGCAGTGGCACACATATCCCACGTGGCCTTCCACCATTGAAACGACCCACAAGGACCTCAAGACGATCAATAAAGTGTAGGAACTTGTGGATGTCGATCCAGTCAACTTCAGTGCCATTAGTAACAGCCGAGTTATTACAGAGTAACAAACGAGCAGACTGCTTAACTCTGAAAAAACCTACACGTGCCACCAATTATAAGAAAATATTAGTTAGAAGTAGCATATTTGTGAGAGATTTGTTGCTACTTCTAAAGTTAAATTGTGATTAGTTAGACAGAATAGGTGGATTAAGAAGTAATCGAGGCAACAAGCAAGAACCAGATACAAAACTAACATGGATGAACAATTGGAACGACGTCGGAGTGGAAGATCGCAGTGAAAATGAGACCAGGTTCTGCTATTTGCATCAACATTCGTGCGCCAACTTTCAGTCCGTAACACTTGAGAAAGTTTATCCAAGTTCGGCCATAAAAAAAGCAGCGATCTTCTTGGTTCATGAACCCAACTCGGAACTTATATCCATGGCTTGTCTTCACTGTGACCATTAAACTAGTGTATTCAGTTATGGCAAGGCCAAGCATCTTGAGTACATGTGTTCTGGAAGAGCAAATAATACACTGCAGGAAAAATAATATGAGAACACAACATGTTAAAAAAAAGCCCACCCTCCCGGATAGAAAAGAGGATTCTAGGAACATACTGTGCGCGTTTCAAAATGCTGTGCTAGGATGAGAATGAACAAGTGTGGCATCTCGCCGAGGGCGCAGAAACCTGTAGGGTACTCGCACTTTGGGCACTGCAAATGAAACACACTAGATTCAGTAGGAAGAAAAATGCATCAACGGCGGCGGCTGCCATCCTAGGATTACCTGCAACCAAGGGACTTGGATTTATCGGGGATGGATGAAGAATTCGTACCTGGTTCTCCATGAGAAAAACCTATGCAATCGCCGAGAGGGGGTTTTCTCTGAACAAGCAGACGAGGGAGAAGGGGATTCAGGCCCAGTGAAATATTGCCGCTTCGTCCGTCCAACTTACTGCTTAAGCTGGAAAGGGGGGTTGTGATTTGATGACTCATTGCATTACTGCGGCGCTACGATCGGGGTGTGTCTACCATGAAGTTGTGCACTCTAATTTGTGCATATGGCACATGGACCCCATTGCCGTTTGCCCCACATATCAGCGAAAGGAAGTAGAAAGACAGGAGTAACTAGTTACACATAAATATATTTTTTGATAGAGAGATACTCCCTCTATAAAGAAATATACAAATCTTTTATATCACAGGCTCACCTTGCCGAGTAATATACTCCCTCTACAACGCACGGGCATTATGGGGGTTCAGCTTTTTTATGGGGGTTCAGCTGAGAATATAATACTCAGATAGGCCCACGGTTCTGGACTTTGGGCCGCAGGCCGACCCTGCATGTTTGGGGGCCCATGTGTTCTACCTCAGCGCTTTTCATATTGCAAGCGATCGGTACGGCGCTGGTTTTAGATGTTGTCGCAAGGCGAATACACAAAATTGAATAAAGCACGGCAGCTGTTGGAATGAAATCGAACGACAGTTCCTAACCAGCAATCAGAGTTGCAATTCTATCAACGATATACCATGTGATAAATAATACTGTCGTACTACTTATACACACAGGACACTTGTTTCACCATGCCAGATTATTACATCAAAATCTCTCGGAGGATAGATCAGTTCGGTAGTTGCGTGCTGCTAATTTCAAAGTTGATTTGGACCAGCTCTCCTTACCGAGAAAGTTCGATTTTGACATCATCCCCTACCGCAAGATATGATTTAGATTTGAACCTTGACCATCCTTTAGCATCAATCATCATGCGACCATCCTTTGTACTTACGGTATATTGAGCAGGTTCATTCACACCAAGGCTGTGCATGGTAAGAGAAACTTGGCCGCGGTCGCCCGGATTGTTGAACGACTCCCTCCTTGCTCTAGGAATTCTCTGTTTGCAAACAAGAAGACATACCCAAACAATTAGATCAACACAGTGAATCATGTGAAACAACATGGAAAGAAAAAAGAACGAAGCACTTGGGCGGCCAATGCTTACCAAGAAGGTGGACATGTCGGTTTTTGTAAGAACTTTGGTATATGAAGTGCGAACTGCAGCCCAGTCTGTTGTCGGTGCAACTGCACGGGCCGGAGCAGATGCAAGTGCAAGTGTTGGTGCAGGTGCTGAAGCCGCTGCTGCTGCCGAAGATGGTGCTCCTTGTAGAGCTGGTGCCGGTGTCGGAGCAGGTGCCGGTGTCGATGCCCGATCCTCCGATAGATCAGACTGATCCGCTGACGCGGTCGGTGCCCAATCCTCAGCTGGATCAGACTGAGCTGTTGCCGCTGTTAGTGCTAGAGCAACTGTCGGTGCTCGATCTGTGCGAGACAGTGGCGATCGTGTCTGGTCTGCTATGATCAGCTTTCTAACTTGACTAGGATCCGTGACCGTGATCCAGTTTTTTTCTTCATTTCTTTTAAACGCGAGAAGGACTAATTGTGGCGTTTTTGTTAAACCAAACTACAGTTCATCATAGGGATTCAGCTTGTCACTACAAGAAATATGTCAACTTATGACCACCACTATTGGTCACTGAAAGGTCACAAATTTCCATTTATGACCTTTTTGTGACCAAAAACAGAAGGTCAAAAGCTGGCCGTCGTAAACTGACTATAGCGACCTTTCTTCTGGAATGGTCAAAGACGTTTACGACCAAAATATTCCTACTGTGGCGTTTTGGTCACTAGCAACCTCCCCCAGGCCACGTAGGCATCCAGCGTGGCAATTTGATGTGGCACAAGATTTAGCCCGGTCCAATTCAGCATTTTACATGGGCCGAGCCCATTAATTCAGCCTTTTTACTATATTTTTTTCTGTTAATTTTCTCTAGTAATATGGGCCTGGCCCAACAATTTGGACTTTTGCAGATCATTTCATTAAGCCTATTTTTCTGGTTTTCCGAAATGCACAATATTCTGATCTGCTATAGTTCGGGCCGTAGCCTTTTTAGAGCCCAAATGTTATTTTGTCAAATAGAACATTTGGGCTATTTCATTCACAGATTTAAATTTACACATTTGAACAGCAAAAATCAATAAATATCTCAACTAACTGATTAAATCCAGAAATCATCCAGCCAAATACTCACAAGAGAACATACACGTCTACACGTCCAACAAATGCACATACAATCAAAAACAGAGATACACAAGCACTACTGATGTTGTTCATCTTCAAGCATCTTATACAAGTGCACATACAATTAAACAAGTACATCAGCAGAGATACGTCAACTAAAACTGTGGCACACATCTCCAAGCTTCTTCATCTTCTGTCACAGCAGCAGCAGCCCCGACACAGCAGCAGCAGCCCCGACGACATTAGATCTTGATCTAGATAAACTATTGGTGAAATACACTGGAAGTAAATAATAATCTTTCAAGAGACCAAATGCCCCAGTTCAGTAAACACTAAGCATGGCATAACAAAACTTCCAATAACTTGAATGCAACAGATTAACCTTTGTAAAGAAATATAAGAGCGTTAAGATCACTAAAGTACTGATCTAGATGCCCTTATATTTCTTTACAACGGGAGTAGTAAACAGCAGCAGCAGCACTTGAACCAAGAAATGTCCAGGAAGAAAACAAAAAATGGGCAGCAGTAGTAAATCAGTAGAATTACACTAGTATATTACAGTTTTACAGTGGAGTAACAGTGTAAACTACAACAGTGTAAACTACAACAGCACAAAACAGAAGCAGCCATTCCCTCCTTGTTGCAAGGCTCGGTTCAAAACAGAGTCTTCAGCCAAGTAATGGGAGAAGTAAGCAGTAGTACTCGTCAATGTGAAAATCAGATAAACTCTGGCACTAAACTGAAAATTAAACTTGAACTGAACATTGTATACGGTACGTTTGGTAGTGCTTTACTTCCTGATTTAATTAGCATCTGCTGTAGTATTATTAAAACTTCCCTAAATTATGCAGTAAGCACTCGTTAATCTAAGAAATACTGTATAGATTTTGAGCATTTATAAACACTAGCACTGATCTCAAAATGTACACTTAAACTGAACACTGTTAATATTAGTTTCAGGCATTCGGTACCATTTCGTCCCCAGCTCAGGCAAAACATCAAACATGCAGCATGCAAACCTATAAAAGCACATGTAGAGAAAACGCAGTTCACCATGTTCTGAATATCTTCACCAAGCTCCGTTTCCGACAGTACTTACACAGTTTACTGGTTGCAGAGTCATCTGTGCATAGACCTCATCGGTGTCCTTGTCAGCCTGTGCAAAACAAGCAGCATTCATCAGTATTAAATGGTTAATGCTTAAGGCCACTAACCCCTCCACCTGAAACTGAAGATGAACCAAGTACACCTACATGCATGGTGATGTTGTGGACTTGACACAGCAGCTGCGACGGCAGGCTCAGGTAGTTCGGGATGCGGGAGTTGTGTGTCTTCTTGGTGGTCGTCGCGACCTACAAGATCAAAAAACCTCAGAAATCCATGGTGATGTTGTGAAATTAAGTGATCTAAATCAGATGACATGTACAGGTCTGATGGGTTTTCTTGTGGATTGAACCCTCGGAACAAATGATAGGAAAGAAACCAAAGATTTTTTGGGATTCAATTATTACATCTTGATTACTGAAAACAATGGACATAACATCGATCGTGAATGATAGCATGCAATATATATGGTCAATCTGGGGTTCTACCAAACATTAAGATAAGAGAGAAGTTCTTCCCTGGACTGGTTACTTTTAGAAGCTCTAGCGCAAAATCAACTCCAGGAAAGATCGACAATCCAGTTCACAGATATAGAGAAAAGTAATACTTAAAAACGGGAAAATGTCTAAACAGCAAGCTAGCTGCACGTTCTACAACGTCAGCTTATTACACTGCTCCATGGATGGAGCTTACAATACACTAACCACTTAGACGCACTAATGCAGATTAAAGGGATATGCATGTTTTGTGCCTGTTGGTTTAGGTAGATCTATTCTGGATACCAATGTTTATCTCCTTAGACCTTAGGCATTCCATCAAACTGGTATGCTACAACGAACTGAGTAATTCAAGGAATCACCTAGTAGTGGCAAGAATATACAATTGTACAAATGCAGTGCAAAAAGACTAACTACGCAACAGCAACTTCCTAGAGCAGGCAATGTAAAAATATGTGAATCTCAAATCTATAGCAGCTGCAATCGTTCAATATAGTTTATGAAATATAATTTAAAGGAGAGCAGACTGCCTTTATATGATTTTGGTTACTGCCAATTGTCCGTACGATTGCATGATGTGGATGAAGAGCTCAGGCTGCGCATCGAGCTTACTCTTGTCCGTGAAGCTCTCGAACCTGATCTTGTCCAAGGCCTGCAAAAATCACACCTGCTAATTATTGTCTGCTCACCTAAGTTAGTTTCATTGTCTATCCAGAGCATGCCCAACTGTGTGTAGCTAAGGTGTCCAGCTAAGGTGTCCAATGCCCAACTGTGTGCATTGCTAGTAGTCTGTTCTGACCCAACTAGTAAGATGTGATCTCAGAGAAGAACAAAAACTAGTGAAGATGCGGGAGGATTAGTCGTCGAGTGAGGAAGGAGTTTTTGTTTTCTTACCGGACTGTTGTTGGTCGCCAGCGACGACGCGTTGGCGGACGTCATCACCATCACGATGAACCCCGGCGCCGCGGCTGCTCAGGCCGGCCGCCACTCCGTCTGGCCGGCGACGGCGAGGCCCAGGAACAGGAAGAAGCCCCCCAGATGGCTGCAACAACAACATGAACAACAACGAGAGTCAGATCGCAAGCAGGGGAACATGAACTAGAAACAAGAACCAGAGAAGAAGCACATGACCTTGGAAGATGGAGCACCAGGCGGATCTGGAAGCCGACGCCATGGAGGAGATGAGCTCCAGGTCCAGCCACCTCGCCATCGTCGCATGTGGCAGATCCCGACGAAGTTAAAGTGGCGGACGAAACCCTAGCCACGGGTGAGGCTGCAGGCTTGCACTAGAGGGTGCGAGAGACGGATCTGACGGGAGGGGGGAAGAGCTGCACGAGGGGAGCTCGGGGTGTGCTGCGTGCCGGCGAGAGCCGCCTCAACTCGCCGGAATCGAGTGGAGCAGAGGTGTCGCGGGAGGGAGAGAGAGAGGGCTCGCGGGGGAGAAGGGCTCGCGGTGAGGGAAGGGGATGGTAGAGAGGAGGAGGGCTTGGGGGAGGGTGTGGGGGAGGCCATGGCCGTCGGGGAGCTCGGACAGAGGGAGGTGGAGGCGGCGATCTGGAAAGGAGGAGGTGGCGGCGGCGATCTGGAAGGGAGGAGGAGATGGGGACGAGGGAGGAAGGGGGCGACGGGGGAGGGGATCTGAGCTAGGGTTTGGGCTGCGGGTGGGGGGTATCTCCTTTTCTTTCTTTTTTCTTCTTTTCTTTAGATAGATGGATGGATGGATGTGGGATGGAGAGATGGATGGATGGATGGATGGACGCCATGTCATCGATCCGTGGACAGAGTTATGATTGGTTCAGAAAATCAGTGATGTAAAATAGTTTTTCAAATACTAAAAATAGAGGAATTCTATGAAGTAGCTATCAAAAATATTATGCAAAAGGGCACCACAAAGCTTTCACTAGAGTAAGACCACATTTTATGGATTAGGACCAATTTGTATGCATTTTTCATATTTCTAGCTATTTTTAATCATTTTTTGAGTGCACGAAATGAGGTTTTTTGTGAAGGAACTACCAAATAATTGTTGCACAAATGGACCAAATCAATTTTATAAAATACTAGGCCATATATAATGCACAATTTACAAAATGGTTGGGTGAAAAAAGTTTTGATCCACCTCTGATGAAAAAGACAAATTGTCGTCGATTCAGCTGGAAACGGGTCAAATTTGAACTGTAGCTGCCTCATAGTTTGCTCTTTATTTTTTCCAAAAATCATTTCTAGGTACATAAGTATCTATTTAATCATAGAAACACCAAAAAAATTCCAAGATTCAACCACTAGCTAGGAACGGTCAAGCCCGCCGTTTTGACCGCATTTTGAAACGGGCATAAAAAATTCAGAAAAATCAATAAATGGGAAAACCTTCGCATTGTGTCATTATATGTGACCAAGTTTCCAGGAAAAATAATAAACTTGTAATACGGTAATTATTCTAAAAAAGTGTTCTCAGAAATGAGCTATCAAGTGTGAAGATTCATGGCTTTCAAGCCAAATGATCAATCTTATGGCCACATTCATGGCATAGTTTGTTCAAATGATATCATATTGTGCACAAGGGTGCATATTGGAATTCCAAACAATGTTGCCTAAGGAAGTTTTCATTTTCTTTGCACGGAAAATTCGTTTTTCATTTTCCGAGTGCCCGAAAGGAGGTTTTTTTCTGAAGGAACTACCAAATAATTGTTGCACAAATGGACCAAATCATTTTTATAAAATACTAGGCCATATTTAATGCACAATTGACAAAATGGTTGGGTGAAAAAAGTTTTGATCCACCTCTGATGAAAAAGACAAATTGTCGTCGATTCAGCTGGAAACGGGTCAAATTTGAACTGTAGCTGCCTCATAGTTTGCTCTTTATTTTTTCCAAAAATCATTTATAGGTACATAAGTATCTATTTAATCATAGAAACACCAAAAAAATTCCAATATTCAACCACTAGCTAGGAACGGTCAAGCCCGCCGTTTTGACCACAATTTGAAACGGGCATAAAAAATTCAAAAAAAATCAATAAATTGGAAAACCTTCGCATTGTGTCATTATATGTGACCAAGTTTCCAGGAAAAATAATAAACTTGTAATACGGTAATTATTTTAAAAAAGTGTTCTCAGAAATGAGCTATCAAGTGTGAAGATTCATGGCTTTCAAGCCAAATGATCAATCTTATGGCCACATTCATGGCATAGTTTGTTCAAATGGTCTCATATTGTGCACAAGGGTGCATATTGGAATAGCAAACAATGTTGTCTAAGGAAATTTTCATTTTCGTTGGACGAAAAAACCATTTTCCATTTTTCGAGTGCCCGAAAGGAGGTTTTTTTGTGAAGGAACTACCAAATAATTGTTGCAAAATTGGACCAAATCATTTTTATAAAATACTAGGGCATATTTAATGCACAATTGACAAAATGGTCTGGTGTAAATTGTTTTGATCCACCTCTGGTGAAAAAGACAAATTTCTGCCGATTCAGCTGGAAGCGGGTCAAATTTGAACTGCAGCTGCCTCATAGTTTGCTATTTATTTTTTACAAAAATCATTTCTAGTTACATAAGGACCTATTTAATCATAAACACATGGTTTGGTGGAGATACGTCGAGGTTTGGGCGGTGGCCGAGGGCCCCAACTCTAGAGCGCGTAAACTCGCATGCCCGCCGCGTGGTCACCGCGTGACCGTGGCGTTGCCATGTGTTCTTGGCGGCCTAGGTATGCCTAGTGGGTTGGGCACTCCCCATGTTGGTGCTAGGAAGAAAATTACAAAATAAGATTCTCACGAGGAGACCAATCGATGCTCAAACATGAATTAGCAGCCAAGTGTTTGATTAGCGGTACGGGAAATGTACATGGCTAATGGGCGTGAGTTTTGGCTGAGGATGATCAGTTACTAAGAAGACCGTTTTCACAAATTTTCAGCTCAAAAGGAGGAGCCTAGGTGGTACTTGCTTTGCAAACCACCACACTGGACATAAATACGAATGTTGAAGCTCGGCTCAAAATAATTAATGGATTGAGCTGGCATTTGGTGGAGGATGGTTATTTGGGCATAGGAAAGCACTGTAGAAAATGGATACTGTTTGGACATGCCAAAGTGGTACTTCCTTCACAAACTGTTACTCTGAACAGAATAGGAAAATGAATATTTTTGAATTATTTTTGAACTAGGCAAGGAACCTTTTTACATATTTGACGAAGATATGACCCAAAGAATTTATGAGATTTTTTTGGGAATTTTGGGAATGACAGAAATATAGGTTGCTTCACAACCTAGGGCAAAAACTGCCACATGGACATGCCACATAGGCAAAACTGATGAGGTGGCGCCTAGTCATAGCAACCCACCACAATTTACAAGGCTATGACCATCTATATTGGTCGTTAACAACTAGAAATAAGGCAGCGGACTAGCGCTGTTTGCTTTATGACCTTTTCGTGTGAGGAAATTACGACCTTTCTGACCAAAATGGTCGCAATGGTTTAGGGTTTGGAGCCCCCCGAACAGCTTTTGACTAATTGGTCTGAAATGGTCATAAATTTATGACCAATTCTTCGAGAGTCACTGACAGAAGGTCATAAGTTGACATATTTCTTGTAGTGTGTACTCAGACAACAGACTGATCCAATTTTTTCCAGTAATATGATTGATGGACAGTGCTTCGTTACTGACATGACATAAGAAGTGAAACCTGCAAAAATAGCCATCGTAGAGCAAACCAAACGGTTTATTCTGTGATGAATGTCACATGGCAAAACCTGCATCGTAAAATTGTAGGAAAAGAAACAAAACATGACACTAAATCAATAGATTTAGATAGTAAATCAATAAGATTTACTTGATGTGACACGAGTGAATCCTTACCGGGAAATCACTATGTTGAAGTACTAAACATAAGATTGATCGTCCAACTACGCGTGGCATGTAGGGGCCCTGCCTACTCCCACAAGCAGGGCAGTCCAAAGGTCGTGACAAATCGTATGGACCGAACATCCATGGGACTGGAAATCCTGGTGGGTGCGATAAACCCTGCAATGCATACAGATATTGGAGTGTAACCATAATTGATAAACCGTCCTCACAAAAAATATGATCTGGATACTTCAAAATATACAGACTGAATTGAGTGGACAGACATTAACATAGACCGTTCTCAGGACTGACCACACACCAAAAGCGGCAGTACTAATAAACAATACAGGTTTCACAAACACAAATCAAGTACTGAACAATAGTACTTACTACAGACAAGCAAAGTTGCACTAACTAAACTCTGCAGACTATTTCTTGCCACCGACCTACGGGATGAACCCCGCATAACTGACTAGGCCATGGACTTCGTGTGAGATGTCTACATGCACCATCACCATCTTGTCAACCTTGGAGAACCTAACAGAGTGGTCTTTCCACTCATAAACATGATGATGAAGATAGGCCGCATCAGATTTGTTGGGAAGCTTTACAAGAACCACATCCTTCGTAATCGAAGGCACGGCCAGGAAATTGTTGTGGTCAAGTATAGCCTCGAGAACATGCCTGACAATAATGCTACAGGAAAACACTAGTTAAGGACACGTGACGACAAGGACACAACAGCTGGATAGTTCAACAGTAGAACTCATCATCAGGTCTTCCAGTTCAAACGGCATGACTTTGAGAACTTCATCTCCACCGCGGACCTGGTTCTAATTCAAACAGAAACCATATTTTATTACTACCTCCGTTTAGAAATATTAGATGATTTTCGATATTATACTCCATATATGACTACATATACGCACTGAAATGAGTGAACAAAGACACTAGAACATGTCATCAAAGGCATGAGAGCAGAGGGATTACATGCAAAATCCATAACACAAGTTACTGAGGCAAATATACCCTCTTAAAAGGTAGCATTGATGTTCATAAAGTACTCCCTCCGTCCCAAAATTCTTGTCTTAGATTTGTCGAGATACGGATGTATCAAGTCACATTTTAGTATTAGATACATCCGTATCTAGACAAATCTAAGACAAGAAATTTGGGACAGAGGGAGTAGTTGAAAGTAATCTATAAGAAATCAGTGTCAACCTCTCGCATGTTTTGGTCAAAAGAGGAATTTAGAACCGTCATTTGGCACACAAAAATCACATGCAAGATCACCCAGAAAGTTGTACTACTAGTACTAGTACTGCGTGTTAGATGAAAAAACACGATCAAGATCGATAAAAAGATCGTCAAGAAGACATATTACCTGGACTTGCTTAATGAGGGATCCCGGAGAGGGGGCTTGGATAGGGAGATGGCTTTGAGCTTGTCTGCGGTAGTCTCGGCAGGGTGCTTGCGCTTCTTCGTACCATGAGCCTCGACGGTTTTGGCCGGAGCCATAGACATCACTTCGGCCGGTGCTCCAGCGTCCATCAAGAAACTATCAAATAGAAATAAAAGAAAAAACCATAATCACAAACCCAGAAGAAGAAAAGAGAGGGAGTTATAGGATCAGTCTCGGGGTTGCAAGACCGGGCCTTGGCCAGAATCAACACCATTGATGCGCTCACCTTTCCTTCTTTGGGAGAGAAGAACAATGGAAGAAGTAGGTCAGGGTTTTCTTGAAGAAATGAGGAACAAGATGAGGCAGAAGCGAGGGTTGGGTAGAGAGGAAGCTGAGAGAGAAGAATGAAATGATGGTTGCTTCGTCCGTCCAACTTACTGCTGGAAAGGAGGGGTTTTGTGATTTGACGGCTCATTGGGCATTACTGCGGCGCTTTGATCTGGGTCGTCTACCGTCACTCTACTACGGAGTAATTTAGTGCATGGCTGGTGGACCCCGATGCTGGTTGTCCCACAAGTCGGCGAAAATGAGTAATTTAGTGCATGGCTGGAGGAGGATCCGCACGATAGAGCGTGTCCACTGTTTTCAGAAGAAAAAAAATGATTACAGCAAGCGTTTCCACTCTTACGACGGAGGAGTGCGAAACACGGCAGCCACTTGAACATACACAGTGCTCCTACTACTAGGCATGTGCAGTGGTTCATACGTTAGTACTACACAATCTTGTTGCTAGTGTAGTAAGATATGACGATAACAAATGATGTTGTGCGCATGTCAACTACTCCTATATGTAACATAGTACCGCTTTTTCGACTGTCCGGTCAAGAATGAACGGTGAGATCAATGTTAATAGAACTAGGTCCACAGCGCACGGAGAGTATGATGCTACAGTACTCCACGAAACATGAAGCATATGAAGCACGGATAGTGTTAGGCAGGGTGTATGAAGGGTGCACGGGATGGGAGCAAAAGTTCCCTTCTCGACCCACTTTTGGGTGTTTGGCAGAGTGCATGAGTCCACACTAGTAGGATGACAAAAATACACGAAGAGGAAACAACTATATTGAGATGAGAATGCAACCAAACACACCCACACGCTTTGTGCTACAGTGACTGATATGCACTGTCTGAGTTTGATCCAATGGTCATGTTGCGCCGAGACATGGACATGCCCATGCAGAGGGCGCCTAAACACCACTGAAGTCCCTCTGCTTCTCGAGGCGCACGACGTTGGTGATGCAGGGTGCAACCGCCCGCAGAGCCCGCTCCCGGTTGACGGGAGCCAGCTCGTCAAAGATGCCGTCCAATGGCACGAATGGATTCCGGTGACGGAGCCCTGAAAGGATTCGCCTGGCAACGGCGACGGCAGCCCGCAACGCCTCCTTGTCCAGCTCAGCCCCCACCATCGCGCGGAGACGGCTCAGTTCCTCAGAGATATAGGTGAAGAAGGAGACCAGGTCAGGAAGCCGCAGCTCATTGAAGTCGAACGGGTTTAGCCCGACGACCGGCATCGGCGCGCTGGCACGACGGTAGGCATCGCGTAGCTGCAACACGTGCGTGGCAACTTGGTTCACCAAGTGGCTGAGGCAATCCTGGACCTCATCACGATCGGTCCGCTCGTGCTCCAGCCGACTCCCCTGACGGCCTATCGTATCTCCCGCTTTCTACAGCAATGCCGCCGATGCCTCGAGCATCTTTGTGGTGGACGCCTGCCGCTTTTGAAGCTCCGTGAACTCCCGCACGTAACAGAGGAGCATGGCACTCCTCTCCTCCTTGAGCTCACGGAGCTCCACGTCCTTGGCCCTGAGCTCCGCATCCTTGGCATGGAGCTCCTGTGTCAGGCGCCTCACCTCGGACTCTGTGATCTGCTGCGCCGCCATGGCACCAGGTAGAAGCAATGGGGAGAGGAAGCAAAGGGGGTGAAATGGCTGAAAGGCAATGCAATCTACGGGAAGGCGGAGGGAGCGGGGAATCTTTTGGTTTTCACCACGGTAAAACACCAGTCGACGACTTCTCACATCAGGGAGCAGTGGGTTTTTACAGGCGGAGTCATCGTGACTAATTGCTGCCGCGCCTGCTCCCGTCAAACAAAAAATTAAAAATCCTGTCGCGCCTGCTCCCGTCAATCAAAAAATTAAAAATCCTGCCGCACCCAAACACCAGAGCAACGCCGCGGTTGATATTTAAATTTACCTGTCGGTAAGTAGATAAAAAAGGGGTGAAAAAACAAATGTGGCGTCGGCCTAGCTAATCGGTCGAACTAGCCCAACTAGCTAGCCACCGTGCTTCACTGATGTACTCGGCGGGAAAGGTGGTCTTTCGTGATTTGACGACTCATTTACTTGCTTCGGCGCTACGACCGAGGAGGACCAGAAAACGCGCGGTAGGGCATCCCATGTCAGGAAGAATATACGCGTGCACCACCCAGGAGGACCCCGAAACCGCGCGGTAGGGTGTGCCACGTCTCGGCATGGAGGAGAAATGTGCGTGTAAAAATATACTGTAACTGACGTTGTACCTATGGTTCGACCTCGGGACCCAGCCAGTCGGTCGAAAACACCCCACTAGCCACACAGCTTCATCATGCAAACGTGGCACGGAGGATAGATGTGGTTAGCTCCGTCTCGACCAGCCACAACGTCTCTTGTTCTAGGAGATTCTTCTATTTTCCAAGCTTTTTTTAGTTGTAATAACACCACGGCGAGCTAGCGCCGCTCTTCGTGTGTGCCTGTGCAAAGGTTAGACGATGGAGAGAAGAGAGATTGAGATTGCAGACCTGGGACCCACCAGTAAGTGAGACAAAGGTCATGCACGTGTTGACGAGGCACTCTGTGACGCCCGGATAATCAAGCTACAGTAACCTCTGCTAATGATGCCACATCATCATGATTACTGTTGCTAATCTCGCATCAGTTCGAAACCTAGTTCAAATTTTAAAAATAAAGTCAAACAATAAAAGTTTCCAAATATTAAAACTAAAATGCTCTAATCGTGCCAAATAATGCATAGGTAATTATGGTTAAGAAACCCCATTTTTATGAAATGTTTAAATACCCTTAGGTGAATAAAACGGTAGCAAAACCAATATTTAAATGCTTTTATAATTAACAAAATACTAAACTAAATTGCTTTGGGGTAAAACCTTTTGTTGTAGTGGGTTTTAATGTATTACTAAATTAGGGATCATTTTAATATTAGATAAAACCTAAATGAAAAAGAAACTAGAAATAAAACAGAAAAGAAAAATAAATAAAAAGTAAAGGGAAAACAAACAAAAGAAACCCCCTGGGCTTCGGCCCAGCTGGCCACAGGCCCAACCAGGCCAGCCCACCGCCGTGCTCTTATCCTCCCCCCCGGTAACCTAATCCAACCACTCCACGAATGCCCCCATGTTTCGCCCCTCCTCCCCGATCCAGATCGGATCGAGGGAACGAACCCCACCGCTCGACGCCGCCCGGATCGCCATCACCGTCCACCGCCTGCCAGAGCCACCTCGCCGGAGCCTCTCCGCCTCGACCACGTCATCCCCATCCTCCTCGCCGGACTGCTCGTCCTCGCCTCCTCCCCGACTCGCTTCATCACGCCTCGCCGCCCGATCCCCTGCACCGCCCGTGAGCATCGTCCCTCTCCTCTCCCCCTCTGCTCCCGTCGTCGGATCCAACCACGCCCGTCGTTCGCACCATGGTCCTGCTGCCGTCCCTGATGGCCACCGGCCCATGCTGCTTCGCCACCGCAGCGCCCCGCTATCCGCACACGGCCGCGGCCTCCTCCCTACGCCGCGACTGGACCGGCACCCCGCTCGCGCCCCCTGCCGTCTCGGCCAACCACTGCACTCGCCGACGCCGTGCCTAACCTGTGCACAACCTCGCCGGCCCAGCCTGCCGCAACCTTCTGCTGCTTGCTCCGTCGCGGCCTCGCACGACCCCGCTGCTCGCTGTCCACAGCTGGCTCGTCGTGGTTGCGCTCCGGCGAGACACCCGACCGCAGCCCCGCGCCCCAGCCTCAAGCTCCGGCTCCGCCGCGCCGGCGCCGCCCCTCGCCTTCTGCCGCGGCTCCCACCAGACACACGCAACGCCCATGTCGGGTGCACCCCCACGGGCCAGCGCCCACTCGGGTGTGCCCAACGCCCGACCCACTATGGCCCCTAGGGCCAATGACATGTGGGGCCGCCCCCTCTGAAACATTAAAAAATGATAATAATAATAATAATTAAGTAAGTAAGTAAGTAAGTAACTTAATTAATCTAGTTAATTAAACCTAATTAACCTGCTGACAAATCTAACTACAACCAATTAGATAACAGCCTATGACATGCGGGACCCACCCATTAGTTGACTGGTCAACGGTCAACTTTGACCGGTTGCATCACGCTGATGTCATGATGATGTCATAAATGCCATTTGATTTAATTAATTCTATTAATCCTAAAAATGATTTAAATCTTTTAAAATTAATATAAAATAAACCATAGCTCGGATGAAAAAACTGTGTACATGAAAGTTGCCCATTCATCCGCCACACATCCCTAGCGAACACGCAACTTTCCCCCTCTGTTTCATCTGACCGAAAACGCGAAACACCGGGAATACTTTCCCGGATGTTCCCCCCTTCGCCGGTATCACCTACTACCGCGATTGGGCACGCCTAGCATCACGCTTTGCTTTGTCATGCATCGTTATGCATCTGTTTGCATTGTATTTATTGTTTCTTCCCCCTCTTCTCTCGCTAGACACCGAGACCGACGCCGCTGCTACCCAGTACGACTACGGTGTTGACGACCCCTCCTTCTTGCCAGAGCAATCAAGCAAGCCCGCCCCCCTTGATCACCAGATATCGCCCATTCTTCTCTATGCTGCTTGCATTAGAGTTGTGTAGCATGTTACTGCTTTCAGTTAATCCTATACTGCTACATAGCCTGTCCTTGCTATTACTGCTGTTACCTTTACCTGCTATCCTACTGCTTAGTATAGGATGCTAGTGTTCCATCAGTGGCCCTACACTCTTGTTCGTCTGCCATGCTATACTACTGGGCCGTGATCACTTCGGGAGGTGATGACGGGCATATACTATATACTTTACACTGTTACATTACCTGTGATACTGTTCGGAGATGGGGGCTGAAGGGGCAGGTGGTTCCACCCAGGTAGTGGTGGGCCTGGGTTCCCGACGGCCCCCGACTGTTACTTTGTGGCGGAGCGACAGGGCAGGTTGAGACTACCTAGGAGAGAGGTGGGCCTGGCCCTGGTCGGCGTTCACAGATACTCAACACGTTTAACGAGATCTTGGTATTTGATCTGAGTCTGGCTACTGGCCTATACGCACTAACCAACTACGCGGGAAAGTTATGGGCACTCGACGTCGTGGTATCAGCCGAAGCCTTCGTGACGTCAGCGACTGAGCAGCGCGTGCCAGATTGGACCGTGTAACGTGACATCCTTTGTAATGGAGGTTGCTAGGTCTGCTTCCGGCCGCCCACGCAACATGCAGGTGTGCTAAGGGCGATGGGCCCAGACCCCTGTGCGCTTAGGTTTAGACCGGCGTGCTGACCTCTTTGTTGTGCCTAGGTGGGGCTGCGACGTGTTGATCTTCCGCGGCCGGGCATGACCCCGAAAAGTGTGTCCGGCCAAATGGGATCGAGTGTGTTGGGTTATGTGGTGCACCCCTGCAGGGAAGTTAATCTATTCGAATAGCCGTGATCTTCGGTAACAGGACGACTTGGAGTTGTACCTTGACCTTATGACAACTAGAACCGGATACTTAATAAAACACACCCTTCCAAGTGCCAGATACAACCCGGTGATCGCTCTCTAACAGGGCGACGAGGAGAGGATTGCCGGGTAGGATTATGCTATGCGATGCTACTTGGAGGACTTCAGTCTACTCTCTTCTACATGCTGCAAGACGGAGGCTGCCAGAAGCGTAGTCTTCGACAGGATTAGTTATCCCCCTCTTATTCTGGCATTCTGTAGTTCAGTCCACCGATATGGCCCCTTTACACATATACCCATGCATATGTAGTGTAGTTCCTTGCTTGCGAGTACTTTGGATGAGTACTCATGGTTGCTTTTCTCCCCCTTTCCCCCTTTCCTTTCTCTCTGGTTGTCGCAACCAGATGCTGGAGCCCAGGAGCCAGACGCCACCGTCGACGATGACTCCTACTACACTGGAGGTGCCTACTACTACGTGCAGGCCGCTGACGACGATCAAGAGTAGTTTAGGAGGATCCCAGGCAGGAGGCCTGCACCTCTTTCGATATGTATCCCAGTTTGTGCTAGCCATCTTATGGCAACTTGTTTAACTTATGTCTGTACTCAGATATTGTTGCTTCCGCTGACTCGTCTATGATCGAGCACTTGTATTCGAGCCCTCGAGGCCCCTGGCTTATATTATGAGCTTTGTATGACTTATTTATGTTTTTAGAGTTGTGTTGTGATATCTTCCCGTGAGTCCCTGATCTTGATCATACATGTTTGCGTGCATGATTAGTGTATGATTGAATCGGGGGCGTCACACACTCCCTCTACTCTACTCAACGAAAGCACTGTATAAATAAAATCAAGTTATGGGACAAAGCCAACAACCGTTCGTTTTTTCATGCTATCAACTTACGCTTTGTAGTCCAGGTTGCCAGTTCGAATCTCGTCTTTCAGATTTGTTAGTTTTAGGTCCAAATTTGATTAATGACAAGTGGGACCCCGTGTGTTGTTCCGATATTTCAGTGTAGGATGGTTTTTTTGAACAAACACTTTGCACGGTTATACAAGTAACGGCACGAGTTACACGTATTTTGCAAGTTTACGAACAAAAATGACAGCGGCATAGAATATCTCATCCACCCCGCAGTTTAGATATAATGGTGATACGAGTTTTTACACCGTTGGAAGTGAGATCCAATGGCTTGGGAGTAGTCTTTGTAATTATGCGCAATTTCCAAACTCTCCAAAGGTTTTTTTTGCAAATAAAACATTCAGGCGTCGTGTGTGTCGCTGCATCTTCGATCCAACGGCTCCCCGGTGCTCATATTAGGTGCTCCCCATAGCTTAATTACCCGCTACGATGATATGAGCATCTAGGTCGTATGATCAGTGATCAGATGGCACATGCGTAGTACTTGTACTTTCTGCGCATTTCCCAAACTCTATCAGCCGAATATTGCAAAAACATTCAAACCTCCTATTGTGGGCCGTTAGATCTCAGTGAACTCGTATCACCATAGAATCTACGGTGCAGGAGCACCTCATACTCTCCCGTGCGAGAAAACATAAGGTGCTATCGCAGCTTGGATGCTACGGTGATACGAGCTTGGAGGTCGTTTGATCTGAGATCCAATGGCATCTGAGCAGTCTTTGTGCTTGTAAGCAGTGGCCGAACTCTTTTGGGGCTTTTCTGCAAAAAACCATTCGAACCACCGAGGAGGTGTTGGGTCACAAATCCAATGCCTCCGAAGAGCTTGTATCACCAAAGCATCTAAGGTGTGGTAGCACATGATATTCTTACATACAGGAGAATATGATGTCCTCCTTCATCTTAGATGCTACGGTGATACGAGTTTCGAGGTCGTTGGATATGGGATCAAAGGGCGTCTAAGTAGTTTTTGTACAAATTGTGTGCAATTCTCAAACTCATCAAGGTTTCCTGCAGAAATATTAAGACACATCGTGTGAGCTGCTATATCTCAGATCTACAAGCTCCAAGCAACTCGTATCGGCATATAGCATCTAAGGTATGGGGGCACATGATATTCTCCCGGGGAGGAGGGGTGGGGGTGCACAACCAATCGGTGGCTGGGAGGGTGGGGACAAATATAATCTAAAGAACCCTAAACAGAGTTCCACATTTTTATCTAAGGTCGAGGGGTTGACCCCTGATGACCCACAAGTATAGGGGATCTATCGTAGTCCTTTCGATAAGTAAGAGTGTCGAACCCAACGTGGAGCAGAAGGAAATGATAAGCAGCTTTCAGCAAGGTATTCTCTGCAAGTACTGAAATAAGTGGTAAGAGATAGTTTTGTGATAGGATAAATTGTAACGAGCAACAAGTAACAAAAGTAAATAAGGTGCAGCAAGGTGGCCCGATCCTTTTTGTAGCAAAGGACAAGCCGGAACAAACTCTTATAATAGGAAAAACGCTCCCGAGGACACATGGGAATATCGTCAAGCTAGTTTTCATCACGCTCATATGGTTCGCGTTCGGTACTTTGATAATTTGATATGTGGGTGGACCGGTGCTTGGGTGTTGTTCTTACTTGAACAAGCATCCCACTTATGATTAACCTCTATTGCAAGCATCTGCAACTACAACAAAAGTATTAAGGTAAACCTAACCATAGCATGAAACATATGGATCCAAATCAGCCCCTTACGAAGCAACGCATAAACTAGGGTTTAAGCTTCTGTCACTCTAGCAACCCATCATCTACTTATTACTTCCCAATGCCTTCCTCTAGGCCCAAATAATGGTGAAGCGTTATGTAGTCGACGTTCACATAACACCACTAGAGGTTAGACAACATACATCTCATCAAAATATCGAACAAATACCAAATTCACATGACTACTAATAGCAAGACTTCTCCCTTGTCCTCACGAACAAACGTAACTACTCACAAAGCATATTCATGTTCAAAATCAGAGGGGTAATAATATGCATAAAGGATCTGAACATATGATCTTCCACCAAGTAAACCAACTAGCATCAACTACAAGGAGTAATCAACACTACTAGCAACCTACTAGCACCAATCCCGGACTTAGAGACCAGAATTGGATACAAGAGATGAACTAGGGTTTGGAGATGAGATGGTGCTGGTGAAGATGTTGATGGAGATTGCCCTCTCCCGATGAGAGGAGCGTTGGTGATGATGATGGCGATGATTTCCCCCTCCCGGAGGGAAGTGTCCCCGGCAAAACAGCTCCGCCGGAGCCCTAGATTGGTTCCGCCAAGGTTTCGCCTCGTGGCGGCGGAGTCTCATCCCGAAAGGTTGCTTATGATTTTTTTCTCATCGAAAGACTTCATATAGGAGAAGATGGGCGTTGGAGAGCCACCAGGGGGCCCACGAGGTAGGGGGGCGCACCCAGGGGGGAGGGGCGCGCCCCCCACCCTCGTGAGCAGGGTGTGGGCCCCCTGGCCTTCATCTTTGGCGATGATTTTTCTTTATTTATTTTAAGATATTCCGTGGAGTTTTAGGACTTTTGCAGTTGCGCAGAATAGGTCTTCAATATTGCCAGAATTCCAGCTGCCGACATTCCCCCTCTTCATGGTAAACCTTGTAAAAATAAGAGAGAATAGCCATAAGTATTGTGACATAACGTGAAATAACAACCCATAATGCAATAAATATTAACATAAAAGCATGATGCAAAATGGACGTATCAACTCCCCCAAGCTTAGACCTCGCTTGTCCTCAAGCGAAAAGCCGATAACAATAAATATGTCCTCATGTTTAGAGGTAGAGGCGTCGATAAAAATAAAATACGGACATGAAGGCATCATGATTACTCTCATAACAGCAACATATATAGATTTATCATATGATTACTTATGTTCAAGTGATGATCTTTTCACAATGCAAAAGTATGAATCAGAAACCTTATTGGGCACTAACAAATCATAACCTCAGTCATTGGAGCAATTGCAATTTATCATAACATCGGGAAGAGTCTATGTCAGAGCTTAAAAGCAAGTCCACATGTTCAACTATCATTTAGTCCTTCATAATTGCTAACACTCACGCAATACTTGTGGCTACGGAGTTTTAACCGGACACAGAGAAAGATAGGGACTTATAGTTTTGCCCCACAACCTTTTACCTCAAGGGTAATGTCAACAATAACAATTCATGCTCCCCTACATCCAATTAGATATATATATATATATATATATATATATATATATATATCATGTTCTTTCCAACATGCTGGGCTTGCCAAAGGATAAAATGAAAAAGGAAAGGTGAAGATCACTGTGACTCTTGCATAAGATAGAAGATAATAATAAAAGATAGGCCCTTCGCAGAGGGAAGCAGAGGTTGCCATGCGCTTTTATTGTTTGATGCACAAAATCTTAATGCAAAAGAACGTCACTTTATATTGCCCCTTGTATGTGAACCTTTATTATGCAGTCCGTCGCTTTTATTGAGTCCACAACAAGTTCGTACAAAGCTTATTTCTCTGCACTAATAAGTCATGCATATTTAGAGAGCAATTTTTATTGCTTGCACCGATGACAACTTACTTGAAAGATCTTACTCAATCCATAGGTAGATATGGTGGACTCTCATGGCTAAACTGGTTTAGGGGTATTTGGAAGCACAAGTAGTATCTCTACTTGGTGCTGAGAATTTGGCTAGCATGAGGGGGAAAGGCAAGCTCAACATGTTAGGAGATCCATGACAATATACTTTATCTTAGATACAAGAAAACATAACTCATTATGTTGTCTTCCTTGTCCAATATCAACTCTTTAGCATGTCATATTTGAATGAGTGTTCCCAATCATAAAAGATGTCAATGATAATATATCTATATGTGAAACCTCTCTCTCCTTATTACTTCCTATTAATTGCAACGATGACCGAAGCTATATTTGCCAACTCCCAACAACTTTTTAATCATCATACTCTTTCTATGTGAAGTCATTACTCTCAATAAGACCAATATGAACTCTTTGTTTCTTTTCTTTTATTCACTCAAGATCATGGCAAAGTAATCAAGCCCTTGACTCAACACTAGTCTTTATTATATATATATATAGCTCACGGACTCGATTGCATAGAGGGATCATAAAGCAAAACTTCAAAACTAGATCATGCCATGACTTTATTCTACTAAATCAAGATACTACTAATAGGATCGAACTAAGAAAAACGGCAAAGATAGGAGTTGTGATGATGATACGATACCGGGGCACCTCCCCCAAGCTTGGCAGTTGCCAAGGGGAGTGCCCATACCCATGTGATTATGTATCCTTCTTTTTTGTTGGCGGTGGAGGTATTGTTGATGATGCAAGCTTGTCGTCCACCTTCCATGGCATAGGCTCACCCTCATAGAAGGATGATCGAGTCTCCGGAATCCTCAAATCTGCAACGGAAACAGCTCGAAACGAGAACAGAAGATATTTGCGTGATACGGGAGTCAAAACCTTCGGGAGAATATATGATGAATTTTTACCGACCGAAATACGTATCGTGCAAGAAAACAGAGTCCGGAGGGCACACGAGGTGCTCACGAGGTAGGGGGGCGCCCAGGGGGGTAGGGCGCGCCCTCCACCCTCGTGGAGGCCTCGTGTCCTCCCTGGACTGCTACCTATTTTTCTATTTTTCTAAATATTCCAAAACGGAGAAATATTGCCTTAAAAATTGTGTTGGAGTCGGTTTACTTACTGTCGGTGTCAAAACCGGCGGATCTCGGGTAGGGGTCCCGATCTGTGCGTCAAGGTGGGATGGTAACAGGAGACAAGGGACACTTTATTTTACCCAGGTTCGGGCCCTCTCGATGGAGGTAAAACCCTACTCCTGCTAGATTAATATTGATGATATGGGTAGTACAAGAGTAGATCTACCACGAGATCAAGAAGGCTAAACCCTAGAAGCTAGCCTATGGGTATGATGATGGTTATGATGTGTTCGTCCTACGGACTACAACCCTCCGGTTTATATAGGCACCGGATAGGGTTAGGGTTACACAGAGTCGGTTACATTGGTAGGAGATCTTGAATATCCGCACGCCTAGCTTGCCTTCTACGCCAAGGAAAGAACCTTACGGACACAGGACGAAGTCTTCAATCTTGTATCTTCATAGTCCTGGAGTCCGGCTGAGGATATAGTTCGGCTATCCGAACACCCCCTAATTCAGGACTCCCTCAGTAGCCCCTGAACCAGGCTTTAATGATGACAAGTCCGGCGCGCAAATTGTCTTCGGCATTGCAAGGCGGGTTCCTCCTCCAAATTCTTCAAGAAGATAATAAACACCAAAAATAGTGTCCGGCTCTGCAAAACAAGTTTCCACGTATTGCCATATGGAGAATAATGCAAACACAAATCAAATCTGCTGACGTATTCCGCAGTGCGTCATAACACTGTGACCAAGCCTTCTGTATGGATTATTTTTTGCTGTTCCACCGCAGCACGTTCAACGAGGCGGTTTCCTTGGCACGTCTTGTCGAAGCAGAGATCGTGTGCCCCTTTTAACGGGATTCTCATTAATACGGACGTGGGTAACCCAACCGTGCCCGTTAAGCACGTCCTGCCTTGATTAAAGGCTAGTCCAAGATGGTTACGGGGAGGGCTCTTGATATTCTGCCTCTTATAAAGAGACCGAGACCTTGCTCCCCTCTTGTGTTCTCAAAACAAGCTCGCCCATAGCCTCGAGTTCCAACACCCCAGGCTTTTAGATTCTAGGCGCACCGGACCATCGAAAATGTCCGGCTCCGGCCTTCAAGGCCAATGGATGCCCTCCTCCGTTACGGAGGAGGACGTATCAAGGTTGAGGGAGGCTAGGTTCCTGACCAGCCAGATCCCGCACAGGCTGCCTGCTCAAGGACAAGCGATCCCAAGCCCTCAGCCTGGTGAGAGCTGTTGGGGAACGTTGCAGAAAATTAAAATTTTTCCTACGGTTTCACCAAGATCCATCTATGAGTTCATCTAAGCAACGAGTCATGGGAGAGAGATTGCATCTACATACCACTTTGTAGATCGCAAGCGGAAGCGTTCAACGAACGGGGATGAGGTAGTCGTACACACCGTGATCCAAATCACCGGAGATCCTAGCACCGAAAGCACGGCACCTCCGCGTTCAACACACGTACGGTCAGCGTAACGTCTCCTTCTTCTTGATCCAGCAAGGCAAAGGAGAGGTTGGGGAAGAAGGCTCCAGCAGCAGCACGACGGCGTGGTGATGGTGGAACTACAGTACTCCGGCAGGGCTTCGCCGTGCTCAACGGAGGAGGAGGAGGTGTTGGAGAGGGAGAGGGAGGCGCCAGGAGCAAGGGTGCGCAGCCCCCCTCCCCTCCCCCCTTTTATATAGGCCTCTTGGGGGGGCGCCGACCCTGGGAGATCTGATCTCCCATGGGGGCGGCGGCCAGGGAGGATTTCCTCCCCCCCAAGGCACCTAGGAGGTGCCTTCCACAAGTGGGACTCTTCCCCTTTGGAACCCTAGGCGCATGGGCCTCTAGGGGCTGGTTCCCCTTGGCCCAAGAAGGCCAAGGCGCACCCCCTACAGCCCATGTGGCCCCCCGGGGCAGGTGGCCCCACCCGGTGGACCCCCCCCCCCCCGGGACCCTCCGGTGGTCCCGGTACAATACCGATAACCCCGAAACTTGTCCCGATGGCCAAAACACCACTTCCTATATATAATTCTTTACCTCCGGACCATTCCGGAACTCCTCGTGACGTCCGGGATCTCATCCGGGACTCCGAACAACATTCGGGTTACTGCATATACATATCTTCACAACCCTAGCGTCACCGAACCTTAAGTGTGTAGACCCTACGGGTTCGGGAGACATGCAGACATGACCGAGATGGCTCTCGGGCAATAAACAACAGTGGGATCTGGATATCCATGTTGGCTCCCACATGCTCCACGATGATCTCATCGGATGAACCACGATGTCGAGGATTCAATTAATCCCGTATACGATTCCCTTTGTCAATCGGTATTTTACTTGCCCGAGATTCGATCGTCGGTATCCCAATACCTCGTTCAATCTCGTTACCGGCAAGTCACTTTTCTCGTACCGTAATGCATGATCCCGTGATCAAACACTTTGATCACATTGAGGTCACTATGATGATGCATTACCGAGAGGGCCCGGTGATACCTCTCCGTCAAGCGGAGTGACAAATCCCAGTCTCGATCCATGTCAACCCAACAGACACTTTCAGAGATACCCGTAGTATACCTTTATAGTCACCCAGTTACGTTGTGACGTTTGGCATACCCAAAGCACTCCTACGGTATCCGGGAGTTACACGATCTCATGGTCTAAGGAAAGGATACTTGACATTGGAAAACTCTAGCAAATGAACTATGCGATCTTATGCTATGTTTAGGATTGGGTCTTGTCCATCACATCATTCTCCTAATGATGTGATCTCATTATCAATGACATCCATTGTCCATAGTCAGGAAACCATGACTATCTGTCGATCAACGAGCTAGTCAACTAGAGGCTCACTAGGGACATATTGTTGTCTGTTATTCACACATGTATTACGATTATCCGGATAACACAATTATAGCACGAATAAAGACAATTATCATGAATAAGGAAATATAATAATAATGCTTTTATTATTGCCTCTAGGGCATATATCCAACAGTCTCCCACTTGCACTAGAGTCAATAATCTAGTTACATTGTGATGAATCGAACACCCATAGAGTTCTGGTGCTGATCATGTTTTGCCTTAGGGAGAGGTTTAGTCAACGGATCTGCGACATTCAGATCCGTGTGCACTTTACAAATTTCTATGTCTCCATCTTGAACATTTTCACGAATGGAGTTGAAGCGACGCTTGATGTGCCTGGTCTTCTTGTGAAACCTGGGCTCCTTTGCAAGTGCAATAGCTCCAGTGTTGTCACAGAAGAGTTTGATTGGCCCCGATGCATTGGGTATGACTCCGAGGTCGGTGATGAACTCCTTCACCCAAATTGCTTCATGTGCCGCCTCCGAGGCTGCCATGTACTCCGCTTCACATGTAGATCCCGCCACGACGCTTTGCTTGCAACTGCACCAGCTTACTGCCCCACCATTCAAAATATACACGTATCCGGTTTGTGACTTAGAGTCATCCAGATCTGTGTCGAAGCTATCATCGACGTAACCTTTTACGACGAGCTCTTCGTCACCTCCATAAATGAGAAACATTTCCTTGGTCCTTTTCAGGTACTTCAGGATATTCTTGACCGTTGTCCAGTGTTCCTTGCCGGGATTACTTTGGTACCTTCCTACCAAACTTATGGCAAGGTTTACATCAGGTCTGGTACACAGCATGGCATACATAATAGAACCTATGGCTGAGGCATAGGGGATGACACTCATCTCTTCTATATCTTCTGCCGTGGTCGGACATTGAGCTGAGCTCAATTTCACACCTTGTAACACAGGTAAGAACCCTTTCTTAGATTAATCCATATTGAACTTCTTCAATATTTTATCAAGGTATGTGCTTTGTGAAAGACCTATGAGGCGTCTCGATCTATCTCTATAGATCTCGATGCCTAATATATAAGCAGCTTCGCCAAGGTCCTTCATTGAAAAACTTTTATTCAAATAAGTCAGTTAAAGTCCATACTTCGTTTTCATACATGGATCCTATCTCGGATTTCATGGCTTCTAGCCATTTGTCGGAATCCGGGCCCGCCATTGCTTCCTCATAGTTCGAAGGTTCACCGTTGTCTAACAACATGATTTCCAACACAGGGTTGCCGTACCACTCTGGTGTGGAACGTGTCCTTGTGGACCTTCAAATTTCAGTAGGAGCTTGATTAGAAGTATCTTGATCATCATCATTAATTTCCTCTCTAGTCGGTGCAGGCACCTCAGAAACGTTTTCTTGAGTTTCGCCATTTTCTGGTTCAAGAGGTAACACTTCATCAAGTTCTACTTTCCTCCCACTTACTTCTTTCGAGAGAAACTCTTTCTCTAGAAAGGATCCATTCTTGGCAACAAAGATCTTGCCTTCGGATCTGAGGTAGAAGGTATACCCAATAGTTTCTTTAGGGTATCCTATGAAGACGCATTTTTCCGACTTGGGTTCGAGCTTTTCAGGTTGAAGTTTCTTGACATAAGCATCGCATCCCCAAACTTTTAGAAACGACAGCTTAGGTTTCTTCCCAAACCATAATTCATACGGTGTCGTCTCAACAGATTTAGACGGAGCCCTATTTAAAGTGAATGCGGCAGTCTCTAAAGCATAGCCCCAAAAAGATAGCGGTAAGTCGGTAAGAGACATCATAGATCGCACCATATCTAATAGAGTGCGATTACGACGTTCGGACACACCATTACGCTGAGGTGTTCCAGGCGGCGTGAGTTGTGAAACTATTCCACATTTTCTTAAGTGTGTGCCAAATTCGTGACTCAAGTATTCTCCTCCACGATCTGATCGTAGATACTTGATCTTTCTATCACGTTGATTTTCAACCTCACTCTGAAATTCCTTGAACTTTTCAAAGGTCTCAGACTTGTGTTTCATTAAGTAGACATAACCATATCTACTCAAGTCATCAGTGAGGGTGAGAACATAACGATAGCCACCGCGAGCCTCAACACTCATTGGACCGCACACATCGGTATGTATGATTTCCAATAAGTTGGTTGCTCGCTCCATTGTTCCTGAGAACGGAGTCTTGGTCATTTTACCCATGAGGCATGGTTCGCATGTGTCAAATGATTCATAATCAAGAGACTCTAAAAGTCCATCTGCATGGAGCTTCTTCATGCGTTTGACACCTATGTGACCAAGGCGGCAGTGCCACAAATATGTGGGACTATTGTTATCAACTTTAACTCTTTTGGTATTCACACTATGAATATGTGTATCATCACGTACGAGATTCATTAAGAATAAACCATTAACCATCGGAGCATGACCATAAAACATATCTCTCATATAAATAGAACAACCATTATTCTCGGATTTAAATGAGTAGCCATCTCGAATTAAACGAGATCCAGACACAATGTTCATGCTCAAACTTGGCACTAAATAACAATTATTGAGGTTTAAAACTAATCCCGTAGGTAAATGTAGAGGTAGCGTGCCGACGGCGATCACATCGACCTTGGAACCATTCCCGACGCGCATCGTCACCTCGTCCTTCGCCAGTCTCTGTTTATTCCGCAGCTCCTGCTTTGAGTTACAAATGTGAGCAACTGCACCGGTATCAAATACCCAAGAGCTACTACGAGTACTGGTAAGGTACACATCAATTACATGTATATCACATATACCTTTTGTTTTGCCGGCCTTCTTGTCCGCTAAGTATTTGGGGCAGTTCCGCTTCCAGTGACCACTTCCCTTGCAATAAAAACACTCAGTCTCGGGCTTGGGTCCATGCTTTGGCTTCTTCCCGGCAACTTGCTTACCGGGCGCGGCAACTTCCTTGCCGTACTTCTTGAAGTTCTTTTTACCCTTGCCCTTCTTGAACTTAGTGGTTTTATTCACCATCAACACTTGATGCTCCTTCTTGATTTCTACCTCTGCTGATTTCAGCATAGCATATACCTCAGGAATGGTCTTTACCATCCCCTGCATATTGTAGTTCATCACAAAGCTCTTGTAGCTAGGTGGAAGCGAATGGAGGATTCTGTCAATGACCGCTTCATTCGGGAGATTAACTTCCAGTTGAGTCAAGCGGTTGTGCAACCCAGACATTTTGAGTATGTGTTCACTGACAGAGCTATTTTCCTCCATCTTACAGCTAAAGAATTTGTCGGAGACGTCATATCTCTCGACCCGGGCATGAGCTTGGAAAACCATTTTCAGCTCTTCGAACATCTCATATGCTCCATGTCTCTCAAAATGCTTTTGGAGCCCCGGCTCTAAGCTGTAAAGCATGCCGCACTGAAGGAGGGAGTAATCATCGCAGCGTGACTGCCAAGCGTTCATAACGTCTTGTTCTGCAGGGAGAATAGGTGCGTCACCCAGCGGTGCTCGTAGGACATAATCTTTCTTGGCAGCTATGAGGATGATCCTCAGGTTCCGGACCCAGTCCGTATAGTTGCTACCATCGTCTTTCAGCTTGGTTTTCTCTAGGAACGCGTTGAAGTTGAGGACTATGTTGGCCATTTGATCTACAAGACATATTGTAAATATTTTAGACTAAGTTCATGATAATAAAGTTCATTTAATCAAATTATTTAATGAACTCCCACTTAGATAGACATCCCTCTTCTAGTCATCTAAGTATTACATGATCCGAGTCAACTAGGCCGTGTCCGATCATCACGTGAGACGGACTAGTCAACATCGGTGAACATCTTCATGTTGATCGTATCTTCTATACGACTCATGCTCGACCTTTCGATCTTCTGTGTTCCGAGGCCATGTCTGTACATGCTAGGCTCGTCAAGTCAACCTAAGTGTTTTGCGTGTGTAAATCTGTCTTACACCCGTTGTATGTGAACGTTAGAATCTATCACACCCGATCATCACGTGGTGCTTCGAAACAACGAACTATCGCAACGGTGCACAGTTAGGGGGAACACTTTCTTGAAATTATTATGAGGGATCATCTTATTTACTACCGTCGTTCTAAGTAAACAAGATGCAAAACATGATAAACATCACATGCAATCAAATAATAAACGTGACATGATATGGCCAATATCACATAGCTCCTTTGATCTCCATCTTGGGGCTCCATGATCATCTTGTCGCCGGCTTGACACCATGATCTCCATCATCATGATCTCCATCATCGTGTCTCCATGAAGTTGCTCGCCAACTATTACTTCTACTACTATGGCTAACGCGTTTAGCAATAAAGTAAAGTAATTTACATGGCGTTTCTCAATGACACGCAGGTCATACAAAAATAAAGACAACTCCTATGGCTCCTGCCGGTTGTCATACTCATCGACATGCAAGTTGTGATTCCTATTACAATAGCATGAACATCTCATACATCACATATAGATCATTCATCATTCATCACAACTTTGGTCATATCATATCACAAAGCACTTGCTGCAAAAACAAGTTAGACGTCCTCTAATTGTTGTTGCAAGTTTTACGTGGCTGAATTAGGGTTCTAGCAAGAACGTTTTCTTACCTACGTGAAAACCACAACGTGATTTGTCAACTTCTATTTACCCTTCATAAGGACCCTTTTCATCGAATCCGCTCCAACTAAAGTGGGAGAGACAGACACCCGCCAGCCACCTTATGCAACTAGTGCATGTTAGTCGGTCGAACCGGTCTCACGTAAGCGTACGTGTAAGGTTGGTCCGGGCCGCCTCATCCCACAATACCGCTGAAGCAAGATAAGACTAGTAGCGGCAAGAAAAGTTGACAACATCTACGCCCACAACAAATTGTGTTCTACTCGTGCAATAGAGAACTATGCATAGACCTAGCTCATGATGCCACTGTTGGGGAACGTTGCAGAAAATTAAAATTTTTCCTACGGTTTCACCAAGATCCATCTATGAGTTCATCTAAGCAACGAGTCATGGGAGAGAGATTGCATCTACATACCACTTTGTAGATCGCGAGCGGAAGCGTTCAACGAACGGGGATGAGCTAGTCGTACACACCGTGATCCAAATCACCAGAGATCCTAGCACCGAAAGCACGGCACCTCCGCGTTCAACACACGTACGGTCAGCGTAACGTCTCCTTCTTCTTGATCCAGCAAGGCAAAGGAGAGGTTGGGGAAGAAGGCTCCAGCAGCAGCACGACGGCGTGGTGATGGTGGAACTACAGTACTCCGGCAGGGCTTCGCCGTGCTCAACGGAGGAGGAGGAGGTGTTGGAGAGGGAGAGGGAGGCGCCAGGAGCAAGGGTGCGCAGCCCCCCTCCCCTCCCCCCTTTTATATAGGCCTCTTGGGGGGAGCCGGCCCTGGGAGATCTGATCTCCCAAGGGGGCGGCGGCCAGGGAGGATTTCCTCCCCCCCAAGGCACCTAGGAGGTGCCTTCCACAAGTGGGACTCTTCCCCTTTGGAACCCTAGGCGCATGGCCCTCTTGGGGCTGGTTCCCCTTGGCCCAAGAATGCCAAAGCGCACCCCCTACAGCCCATGTGCCCCCCCGGGGCAGGTGGCCCCACCCGGTGGACCCCCCCGGGACCCTCCGGTGGTCCCGGTACAATACCGATAACCCCGAAACTTGTCCCGATGGCCAAAACAGCACTTCCTATATATAATTCTTTACCTCCGGACCATTCCGGAACTCCTCGTGACGTCCGGGATCTCATCCGGGACTCCGAACAACATTCGGGTTACTGCATATACATATCTTCACAACCCTAGCGTCACCGAACCTTAAGTGTGTAGACCCTACGGGTTCGGGAGACATGCAGACATGACCGAGACGGCTCTCGGGCAATAACCAACAGCGGGATCTGGATATCCATGTTGGCTCCCACATGCTCCATGATGATCTCATCGGATGAACCACGATGTCGAGGATTCAATTAATCCCGTATACGATTCCCTTTGTCAATCGGTATTTTACTTGCCCGAGATTCGATCGTCGGTATCCCAATACCTCATTCAATCTCGTTACCGGCAAGTCACTTTTCTCGTACCGTAATGCATGATCCTGTGATCAAACACTTTGATCACATTGAGGTCATTATGATGATGCATTACCGAGAGGGCCCGGTGATACCTCTCCGTCAAGCGGAGTGACAAATCCCAGTCTCGATCCATGTCAACCCAACAGACACTTTCAGAGATACCCGTAGTATACCTTTATAGTCACCCAGTTACGTTGTGACGTTTGGCACACCCAAAGCACTGCTACGGTATCCGGGAGTTACATGATCTCATGGTCTAAGGAAAGGATACTTGACATTGGAAAACTCTAGCAAACGAACTATGCGATCTTATGCTATGTTTAGGATTGGGTCTTGTCCATCACATCATTCTCCTAATGATGTGATCTCGTTATCAATGACATCCAATGTCCATAGTCAGGAAACCATGACTATCTGTCGATCAACGAGCTAGTCAACTAGAGGCTCACTAGGGACATATTGTTGTCTGTTATTCACACATGTATTACGATTTCCGGATAACATAATTATAGCACGAATAAAGACAATTATCATGAATAAGGAAATATAATAATAATGCTTTTATTATTGCCTCTAGGGCATATATCCAACAAGAGCGTAGTATTCATCTCCCACTTCCTTCGGGGATTAGGCTTCCCGACGGATCCTTTTGTAAGGGGGCTGATGTTTTATTATGGGCTGGAATTCCATGACCTAGCTCCGGAGTCCATCCTCCATATCTCCTCCTTCATTGTTGTGTGTGAAGCGTTTCTCCATATCACTCCTCACTTCGGATTATGGCTCAAGACCTTCAAGGTAGAACCGAAGATAATCGGGGGGCGTCACGTAGAGTGCGGAGGTGCTGTTATAAAAAGGAATACCGATGCTCCATGGCCCGAGGGCACTTTTCAAGAGGAGCTCGGCTTATGGCAATAGGAGTGGTTCTACATCACCTCTCCTCGGGGCACCACTTGGGTAGCGCCTCCCGCCTTTCACTCGGGCCCCCCACCACGTTTAACATCGTGGATCAACATAGGGTTAGATCGGGGCTTGCCCAAAGACGTTCCTCTGTTGCAGGGCCGCATAAAGGATCTCCTAAAAGGAGACCTCAACCTGGTCAAGGTGACACAAGTTATGCTGATTCGCCGGACACTGCCCGGCCAACGTCGCCCCCTCCGCTTGTGGGAGTTCAACCCAGAGGGGCTGCGAGTTCTCCGAAATTTCATGGGCATGACACCCACGGAGATGCATAGACTGTTCTTCGGACCACAAGGAGTGAGTCCGGATTTGACCGAGGATGCTGGTTTAAGCCGCAACCGCCCGGATACAGAAGTAGGTGACCTTGCGCCCGGACCTTCTATCCGTACAATTGACTTATTTTCTAACTGTACTTCTCCTTTTTACGCAGGAGTGGATAGCGAAGGCGAAGCTGGTCCGGTGTCCGGCTCCCCTCCCCGAGACCAGGCTAGATCCTGTGCTAGTCAGGATGTTGGAGGTGGCGCCTCTGGAGGAAAATGAAGGGGCAGACAAGGAAACCGTGGCCTCTTCGAAAGGGGCCATCCCAAAGGGGGGAATCGACAACTCCTCTCCAAAGGGGAAGAAAAGGGCCGCCTCTGACGACCCGGGAGCCGTAGCTCCAAAGCGGGGGAAAGAATCCGCGTCAGAGGACCCGACGCCGGGGAGCCCCTCGGCCGAACTAAATCCTCAAAAGGAGCAGCCCTCCAACGAGCCGTAAGTAGAAAGAGAGTCATTCTTTTAAGAGAAATCCTTAATTTATATCTGAGAAGTTTTGACCAAAACCTTACCTTGTAGTTCGGACCTCGACCCTTCTCGGCAGAGCTCGTCATTGGGGGATCTTCTTCCGGAGATGATGGAGAGCGGAACGCCTCCTCCTTCATCGCCTAGTAAGGCGGGCGACGCCGAAGTGTCGTCGCAGAGGATTTCTCCGAATCTGCCAGAGGCAGAAGGTGATCATGCGGCCCCCCGGGGTTCTCCGTGTTCGGCCTTCGAAGAAGGCCATGGGACGAGTCCGGCACCATCTGGTGTTCGGTCGGAGGAGCTGAAGGTTCTGCTAGGCCGAGCCTCTGTTTCAGAGGAGCATCGTGCGTTGATGCACACGGTGATTGAAAAGATTTCATCCGCGGAAAGCGGACTGAACGAGGCCGTCAAGAGTTTACTGGCGGGCCTTGAGGTACGTTTTGAATAACGAACATTAGTGTTAATTGCGCATAATAACATGCGCCCTGTATAGATAGTAGCCCCTGAGACTCTGTGTGCCGCAAAGATTAGCAGCGCGCAGAGGATCTTAATCCCAGGTCCTTTAAGTGGCACCTTTGCATGTAGGTGGCAGGTTGTCCGGAGTCGAGCCGGACTCGAGAATTTGCCGAAATGAAACGTCAACTCGATGAGGCAGAAGCCGACATCGTGCTTGTTAACAAGCGGCTTGATGATGCTCAAGGTATTGAGTTTATTTGGCGATTGTTAGTAAGAGGAGCTTTATGTCAATATCTTACCTTGTGTATGCTTGATGCAGATGGTGCGGCGGTCGTAGAAGGACTTAGGGCCGAGCTCGCCAAAGCAAAGGAACAAGCCAGAAAAAGCGATGCGGCTGCCGGAAGAGCCCGTGAAGAACTAAAAGCCGAACAGGCTTCCCATTGCCGAAGCAAGGACGAGATGGCTGATATAGTCGTAAAGTTGAAAAGTGCTACTGACCGTTGCAAACTTCTTGAAGAGGAAGGTCGAGCCCGGCAGACGGATTTAGAGAAGGCCGTCGCCGACGCCAAGGACGCCCGCTCTGGTATGAGAGCGTCAAGGGAAGAGCTGCGTCAAGCCGGACTAATTGCGGATGGAAAGCCCTTCCTGCTGCGGAGAAAATTGTTTGATTCGAAGTTCGCCCCGTTGGACCGAGCGTGGAGCGTGGAGGACACCTATCTGGATTTGTCGGCTAGCACCGCTGATGCGACCAAGTACTTTCAAGATAAGAAAGATCATGAAGTGGAAAAGCTCTTCTGGTCGCAGTTCATTAATCCAGAGCGTCCACTATCAGTGGATGATCGCCTGGCCCAATGGGCCGAGCTGAATAGGTTGTCCGGACTCGCCATGAAGTATGCCATGGACCGCCTGTGTCCGGGGAGATCGAAGCAGAGAAGCTATTTCAGTTTGGTGCAGCAATTTCTTGACGTGGTGCCTCGGATTGAAGCTCTAAAGAGGTCCGCTTGCACAGAGGGCGTGCGGCTGGCTCTTGCCCGTGTCAAGACATACTGGGCAGATATGGAGCCCACCGTTGTTGCGTCCCTTGATTCGGATAAAAGCCGAATTTCTTTCGAGCACTATTTTGAGGAAGTCCTCGCGGGCGCTCGTATAATAGAGACGCAGTGTTCGAAAGATGCTGTTTTATGACAGCATATGTAATCATAGATCAATATTTTTATAAATTGTAATGGCGTAATTTAGACTTGTGCCTTCAAGTATTAATAACACCTCCTGTGCGGCCGTTTTAATATATAAATTCTAAAAGATTGCAGTCGTTGGCTTCAGCCCCCACGCACATAGTGCGGGGGTGCGCGCGGAGAACGCATTTTCACACTTAACCCAACGTCTTGGTCCTACAAAGGAGGTGATAGCGCCGCGGGCTAGGCGACCGGACTATAATGCTTTAACACTTTCACTTAGCCATAGGAGCTTGACAGTGGGACTCTTTAGGTAGCCCTTTAATGGCGACTGCGTTTACCCGAATTCGGGACGCATATGTGCCTGACCGGGAAGCGGCCCTTCGTCAAAACGGAGGAATTCGATAAATTCCTGTAAGTCATCGAGTGGCGACCAGTCTCGCGCTACATCATGACAGTCGGTTTTCGGCTTTCTCTACTGAGGTGCTCACCCGGCCGAACCGGGGCACAATCGCAGTAGTTCTCCTGGTGCAACCTTAGCCGACAGAACGGAACGTAAGGTGGCCGAACTCAGGAGCCGGGCAACCCAACATGTGACCAAAATCATGACTCGGAGCTGATGCATATAGTGCCAAAACTCGCGACGCCGAACACTCCCTAAGGTGTTCGGTCTTTGTGGGTGCGTGTAAAACAACACCCTTGAAAAAGAAAAAAGCCCCTTGTGTCCAGGTACGAGCAAGAATTCTGGCGTGGCCACATGCCAAAACGCCAGTCTCCTCCATGGTTATAGTGAGGTAAACCAGGGGATGTATAACAGCAAGAGACAGTAAAAAAGGTTTACGCAGGGTCTTAATCTAAGAAGAATACTTTGGGGCGGGTCCCTACTGCACGTCTGCGCCTGTGTCTCCGCTATGCCGTGTCCTGGACGGGCGTCGTACGACGTTCATCTGTAAAAGGGAAGAACTAAATTGAAAAATGGGTCGTGCGGATCAAAAAGAATAAGAAATAAAATGTAAAGTGAGAAATAGATATGGTCGAGTTTTATTGTCTCTGCGTACAGCCCCTGGTGAGGCGTACCAAGCCTATAACGAAAATGGGCTTGTGCCGAACTCATTGAGTCCGGGTCCGCGGCCTTTTGTGACTTACATCGAAAAAGTCTTTTGGCTGGCGAGGCCATTTTGTTGGGCGGCCGTTTAAGCGGCCGCACAATCCTCCGTTTGGAGGAGATGTAGTTTAGTATGCTCCCTTTAAAGAGATGATGCCTCGAGGACCGGGCATTTTTAGCGTGAGGGATGCATAATGCGGTATTGCGTTAAAGCAAGCGAAAGCTCCGCGTCCCATTAGTGCTTGATAGCAACTTGAAAACGGGACTTTGTGGAAGATAAGCTTTTCGCGACGAAAGTTATTGGCAGAGCCAAATATGACCACAAGCCGGAGAAAACCCATACAGTGGGTGTCCGGGCCTGGTGCTACTCCTTGAAAGGAGGTTTTACTGTGACGGATTCGTGCTGGGTTTATGCCCACGCGGTAAATTGTATCCTGATATATCAGATTTAGTCCACTGCCCCTGTCCATAAGGACGTTGGTAAACTGGAATCCATCTATTATTGGATTAAGTATCAAGGCAGTCCGGCCTGCGTGTTTGATATTGCGAGAATAATCTAGCTGATAAAAAATGATTGGCTTTAGTGACCAGTGGCCAGACTCCTGAGGGATAGGCTTGAATGTGCGGACCTTTACGGGTGCCTCATGCCTTGTTATGTGAAGTGAGTTCACTGTTTTGACTTCTTGCGGGAAGTTCTTTTGCTTCCTAGTGTTCTGCTTTTGGGGTTCGTCCTCTTCCTCACTTGGTGTGTCGAGCCCCTTGTGTTCGGCGTTAAGCCTTCCGGATTGTTTGAAAACCCAACAGTCTCTGTGGGTATCATTAGCAGGCTTTCCAGGAGTACTGTGTATCTGACATATCCTGTCCATGATTCTCTTTAGACTGGACGGATCTTCCCTATTATCCTGAGGGGGTGATTTTGTCTGATTATGCCGTGAGCCTTTGAATCCGGCATTGACTGTCGTGCTCTTCGGACTTTTTCTTTTGATTCGGCGAAGGTCCTTGTATCACCGTGGTTTCCCGTTTCCATCCCTGATTTCGGATGTACTTGGGTCACTGGGGCTGCATCGTGCCAACCAGCTGTCCTCTCCTGCGCAAAAGCGGGTCATGAGGCTTGTGAGTGCGGCCATTGTTCTCGGCTTTTCCTGGCCGAGGTGTCTGGCGAGCCATTCGTCTCGGACATTGTGCCTGAAAGCCGCTAGGGCTTCGGCGTACATACAATCCATTATTTGATTCTTTTTAGTGAGGAATCTGTTCCAGAACTGCCGAGCTGATTCTCCGGATTGCTGAGTTATGTGACTGAGGTCGTCTGCGTCCGGGGGACGGACGTAGGTCCCTTGAAAATTTGCTAGGAAAGCGTCCTCGAGCTCTTCCCAACTTCCAATTGTGTTTTCAGGAAGGCTTTTAAGCCAGTGCCGGGCTGGCCCTTTAAGCTTAAGGGGTAAGTATTTTATGGCGTGGAGATCATCTCCTCTAGCCATATGTATGTGGAGGATGTAATCCTCGATCCAGACTCCCGGGTCTGTTGTTCCATCGTACGCCTCTATGTTAACGGGTTTAAATCCCTCTGGGAATTCATATTCCAGGACCTCATCGGTGAAACATAGAGGGTGTGCGGCACCCCTATATTTGGGTGTGCCGGATTCTGATGGTGGATTTTTTGCATTGCTGACGAGAGCTTGCTTTTTTGGCCCGTAAATGGACCTGGCTGGGCCATGATGCGAGTCTTTGATTGTCTCGCATGCCGCATTGAGTGCGGCGCCGTTTGCCGTATTGTAGTGGCTGAGAGGTCGTTTATTCGACCGTGTAGCCTTTTTGTTTTTCGAGTTTGGGGGCTCTAGGGCCTCCTGGTCGAATTCGGGCAGTAGCTTTCTCTTCGGATAGCTTTTGGTGCGGCGGCTGCCGCCGTATTTGTCTGCGGTCTTGATTACTTTGCTCCATCTTGTTTTGAGTGCATCTTCCGCCGTCTTTAGCTTTTGCTTCTGCTTCTTCAGGCTTCGTGCTGTGGCGACGAGCCTTTCTTGGAGATTCTTCTGCTCCATGATTTTATCCGGCGTGGTATCGTCCGGAGTTCTGTTATGACCGGGGGAGGAGTGTTCGTCCTCTCTGCCCGTGTTACCCTGTTCGGACGGCTGTTCTGGGATGCGTTCGTCATCTACCGGCTCGTCCTGCTCTATGGCTGGGTCTTGATCGAGGCGGGGATTCGCTCGGCGTTTACGTCGCCGCTTTGAGTGCTTTTCGGAGGGTTTACCCTTCTTTTCGCCCCCTTCTTCCTCATTGTAAGTTTGTTCAGGTGTATCCACCATGAATACGTCATTAAGTGGGGTGGAGGTCGAGTGCCCTATGGGCGCTGGTTCCGGTTCGTCTCCGTCTTCGTCGTCCATACCGTCGAAGTCTTCGGAGCCGAAGTCGAGCATGTCGGTTAAATCGTCGACAGTGGCTATTAAGTGGGTGGTGGGTGGGCTTTGAATTTCTTCGTCGTCCGAATCCCAACCTCGCAGGCCATAGTTCGGCTTGGGCTCTCCTGAAAAAGAGAGAGACTTGAGAGATTTCAGAATATCACTGAAAGGCGAATACTGAAAGATGTCCGCGGCGGTGAACTCCATTACCGGCGCCCAATCTGATTTGATTGGCAGGGGCGCGGGAGGTTCGGAGTTCGGAGAAGAGTCCGGCTCCTTGGAGTCATGTGCCATGCGGAGTGCGGGGCTTGCATTTGGCTCAATGGCTTTTAAGATCGCAGCCCCCGAGGTGACGTCCAACCGTTCATCCTCAAAGAACGCAGCGGGTTCTGGATCGAGGATCGGGGCCGGAGCGTATGCGGCCTCCAGGACACTGTTCGGAGGCAGAGCTATATCATGCCCCTCAAGATAGTGCGGCGCGCTTGGCTGTGGCTCGAATCCGTCGACGATCAAGTCTCCGCGGATATCTGCCGTGTAGTTTAGGCTTACAAACCAGACTTGATGGCCAGGGGCGTAGCTCTCGATCTGCTCCAGATGACCAAGCGAGTTGGCCCGCAGAGCGAAGCCGCCGAAGACGAAGATCTGTCCGGGGAGAAAAGTCTCACCCTGGACCTCATCGTTGTTGATGATCAAAGGAGCCATCGGGCCTAAAGGCGACGACACAGAGGAACTCTCAATGAAAGCACAATTGTCGGTGTCAAAACCGGCGGATCTCGGGTAGGGGGTCCCGATCTGTGCGTCAAGGTCGGATGGTAACAGGAGACAAGGGACACTTTATTTTACCCAGGTTCGGGCCCTCTCGATGGAGGTAAAACCCTACTCCTGCTAGATTAATATTGATGATATGGGTAGTACAAGAGTAGATCTACCACGAGATCAAGAAGGCTAAACCCTAGAAGCTAGCCTATGGGTATGATGATGGTTATGATGTGTTCGTCCTACGGACTACAACCCTCCGGTTTATATAGGCACCGGATAGGGTTAGGGTTACACAGAGTCGGTTACATTGGTAGGAGATCTTGAATATCCGCACGCCTAGCTTGCCTTCTACGCCAAGGAAAGAACCTTCCGGACACGGGACGAAGTCTTCAATCTTGTATCTTCATAGTCCTGGAGTCCGGCTGAGGATATAGTTCGGCTATCCGAACACCCCCTAATCCAGGACTCCCTCACTACTAGTTGGAATAGCTTCTACCCACTTAGTAACGTAATCAACAGCAACTAAAATATGTGTATATCCATTAGAAGCAGGAAAAGGTCCCATATAATCAAAGCCCCAAACATCAAATGGTTAAATAAGAAGTGAATAATTCATAGGCATTTCTTGACGTCTACTAATATTACCAATTCTTTGACATTCATCACAAGACAAAACAAACTTACGGGCATCCTTGAAGAGAGTAGGCCAATAAAAACCAGATTGCAATACCGTATGTGCAGTTCTATCTCCAGCGTGGTGTCCTCCATAAGCTTCAGAGTGACACTTGCGTAGGATATGTTCTTGTTCATGCTCAGGTACACAACATCTAATAACACCATCTACTCCTTTATAAAGATGTGGGTCATCCCAAAAGTAATGTCTCAAATCATAAAAGAACTTTTTCTTTTGTCGGTATGTGAAGCTAGGTGGTATAAATTTAGCAACAATATAATTAGCATAATCAGCATACCATGGAGTGCTACGAGAAGTGCTTATGACATTTAATTGTTCATCAGGAAAGCTATCATCAGTAGGTAGTGGGTCATCAAGAACATTCTCTAACCTAGATAAGTTGTCTGCAACTGGGTTCTCAGCTCCTTTTCTATCAACAATATGCAAATCAAATTCTTGCAGCAAGAGAACCCATCTAATAAGTCTAGGTTTAGCATCTTTCTTTTCCATAAGATATTTAATAGCAGCATGATCAGTGTGAATAGTTACTTTAGAATCAACTATATAGGGTCTGAATTTATCACAAGCAAACACAACTGCTAAAAGTTCCTTTTCGGTAGTAGCATAATTTCTTTGAGCATTGTCTAGAGTCTTACTAGCATAATGGATAACATTTAATTTCTTATCAACTCTTTGCCCTAGAACAGCACCTACAACATAATCACTAGCATCACACATAATTTCAAAGGGTAAATTCCAATCAGGTGGCTGAACAATAGGTGCAGAGACTAATGCTTTATTAAGTATTTCAAATGCTTCTACACAATCATCATCGAAGACAAATGGTACATCTTTTTGTAATAAATTAGTCAGAGGCCGAGAAATTTTTGAGAAGTCCTTAATGAACCTCTTATAAAATCCGGCGTGACCAAGGAAACTTCTTATACCTTTGATGTCCTTGGGACATGGCATCTTTTCAATAGCATCAACCTTGGCTTTATCAACTTCACTAACTTTTTCAGAAACTTTGTGCCCCAAGACAATACCTTCATTAACCATAAAGTGGCACTTTTCCCAATTCAAGACAAGATTAGTTTCTTCACATCTCTGCAAGACTCGATCAAGATTGCTCAAGCAATCATCAAAAGAGGAACCATAGACGGAAAAGTCGTCCATGAAAACCTCACAAATCTTTTCACAAAAGTCAGAGAATATAGCAATCATGCATCTTTGAAAGGTAGCAGGTGCATTACATAAACCAAAAGGCATACGTCTATAAGCAAAAGTACCAAAAGGGCATGTAAAAGTAGTCTTTGATTGATCTTTAGCCGACACAGGTATTTGAGAGAAACCAGAATAACCATCTAGAAAGCAATAATGTGTATGTTTGCATAATCTTTCTAGCATTTGATCCATAAAAGGTAAGGGGTAATGATCTTTCTTAGTAGCTTTATTTAATTTGCGGAAATCAATTACCATCCTATAACATGTGATAATTCTTTGCGGAATCAATTCATCTTTATCATTAGGGACAACAGTAATACCTCCCTTCTTAGGGACACAATGGACAGGACTTACCCACTGACTATCAGCAACGGGATAAATTATACCTGCCTCCAGAAGATTGAGTATTTCTTTTCTTACCACTTCTTTCATTTTAGGATTCAAACGTCGTTGAGGGTCACGAACTGGTTTAGCATCCGCTTCCAAATTTATTTTATGTTGACAAAGAGTGGGACTAATGCCCTTAAGATCATCGAGAGTATATCCAATAGCTGCACGGTGCTTCCTCGGAGTTTTCAGTAATCTTTCTTCTTCATGCTCTAAAAGGTTAGCACTAATAATAACAAAATATATTTTCTTTTCATCAAGATAAGCATATTTAAGATTATCAGGCAAACGGTTTAAGCTCAAACACGGGATCACCCTTCGGTGGAGGAGGATCCCCTAGGGTTTCAACAGGCAAATTGTGTTTCAGAATAGGTTCATGTTTAAAGAATATTTCATCTATTTCCCTTCTTTCATTCATGAACATCTCATTTTCATGGTCTAGCAAATAGTGTTCCAAAGGATCACTAGGAGGTACGGCAATAGAAGCAAGACCAATAATTTCATCCTTACTAGGCAATTCTTCCTCACGATGTTGTTTACTAAATTTAGAGAAGTTAAACTCATGAACCATATCATCCAAGCCAATAGTAACAACATTCTTTTCGCAATCTATCTTAGCATTAACAGTGTTCAAGAAGGGTCTACCAAATATAATGGGACAAAAGCTATCTTGTGGAGAACAAAGAACAAGAAAATCAGCAGGATATTTAGTTTTTCCACACAAGACTTCAACATCTCTAACAATTCCCACTGGTGAAATAGTATCTCTATTGGCAAGCTTAATTGTAACATCAATATCTTCTATCTCAGCGGGTGCAATTTCATTCTTAATTTCTTCGTACAAAGTATGTGGTATAACACGAGCACTCGCACCCATATCACATAAGCCATGATAACAATGATCTCCTATTTTAACAGAAATAACAGGCACGCCTACCACAGGTCTATGTTTATCTCTAATACAGGGTTTAGCAATTCTAGCTGTTTCACCAGAGAATGCAATGACATGCCCATCAATATTATCAGACAAGAGATCTTTAATAATAACAATATTAGGTTCTACTTTGACTTGCTCAGGAGGTGTATAAGTTCTAGTATTGCTTTTACGAACAACAGTTGAAGCTTTAGCATGATCCTTTACTCTAGCAGGGAAAGGTGGTTTCTCAACATAAGAGGTGGGAACAATAGGATCATTATAAGTGATGGTCTTTTCTTCAACTTTAATAGGTGCAGCTACTTTTACTTCTATGGGAGGATGATATTTAAACCACTTCTCCTTGGGGAGATCAGCATAAGTAGCAAAAGATTCACACAAAGAAGCTATTATCTCAGAGTCAAGTCCTTATTTAGTGCTAAACTTACGGAAAATATCGGTATCCATAAAAGATTTAACACAATCAATCTTAGGTGTCATACCTGACTCCTTACCTTCGTCGAGGTCCCAATCTTCAGAGTTGCGTTTAATTCTATCCAATAAATTCCATCTGAATTCAATAGTCTTCATCATAAAAGAGCTAGCACAAGAAGTATCGAGCATGGTTTGATTATTATGAGAAAGCCGAGCATAAAAATTCTAAAGAATTGTTTCTCTTGGGAGGTCATGATTGTGGCATGAATATAACATTGATTTAAGCCTCCCCCAACCTTGAGCGATGCTTTCTCCTTCGTGAGGCCAAAAATTATATATATAATTGCGATCACGATGAACAAGATGCATAGGGTAATACTTTTGATGAAATTCCAATTTCATTCTTTTATAGTTCCATGATCTCGTATCATCACATAGCCTATACCATGTCGATGCGTCTCCCTCCAAAGATAAAGGGAAAGCCTTCTTCTTAACAACATCATCGGGTATACCTGCAAGCTTAAATAATCCAGAAATATCATCCAAATAGCGTAGATGCTCGTCGGGATGCTTTGTCCCATCTCCTGTAAAAGTATTAGCCATCAGTTTTTCCATAATACCCGAAGGAAATGCAAAAGGAGTTTCATTTTCAATAGGTACAGTAGGTTGAGGAGAAACTCTTTTCTCTACTGGACGGGGTGAAGATACCCCGAACAAGCCCCTTAGAGATTCAGTTTCCATAGTAACAAGTGACAGAAAATTTCAGCACACTATATAAATTTTTCCTTACCAAATTCCACTTATCAAAGGCGCTACACTCCCCGGCAACGGCGCCAGAAAAGAGTCTTGATGACCCACAAGTATAGGGGATCTATCGTAGTCCTTTCGATAAGTAAGAGTGTCGAACCCAACGAGGAGCAGAAGGAAATGATAAGCAGTTTTCAGCAAGGTATTCTCTGCAAGTACTGAAATAAGTGGTAACAGATAGTTTTGTGATAGGATAAATTGTAACGAGCAACAAGTAACAAAAGTAAATAAGGTGCAGCAAGGTGGCCCAATCCTTTTTGTAGCAAAGGACAAGCCGGAACAAACTCTTATAATAGGAAAAACGCTCCCGAGGACACATGGGAATATCGTCAAGCTAGTTTTCATCACGCTCATATGATTCGCGTTCGGTACTTTGATAATTTGATATGTGGGTGGACCGGTGCTTGGGTGCTGTTCTTACTTGAACAAGCATCCCACATATGATTAACCTCTATTGCAAGCATCCGCAACTACAACAAAAGTATTAAGGTAAACCTAACCATAGCATGAAACATATGGATCCAAATCAGCCCCTTACGAAGCAACGCATAAACTAGGGTTTAAGCTTCTGTCACTCTAGCAACCCATCATCTACTTATTACTTCCCAATGCCTTCCTCTAGGCCCAAATAATGGTGAAGCGTTATGTAGTCGACGTTCACATAACACCACTAGAGGTTAGACAACATACATCTCATCAAAATATCGAACGAATACCAAATTCACATGACTACTAATAGCAAGACTTCTCCCTTGTCCCCAGGAACAAACGTAACTACTCACAAAGCATATTCATGTTCAAAATCAGAGGGGTAGAGGGGTAATAATATGCATAAAGGATCTGAACATATGATCTTCCACCAAGTAAACCAACTAGCATCAACTACAAGGAGTAATCAACACTACTAGCAACCTACTAGCACCAATCCCGGACTTAGAGACCAGAATTGGATACAAGAGATGAACTAGGGTTTGGAGATGAGATGGTGCTGGTGAAGATGTTGATGGACATTGCCCTCTCCCGATGAGAGGAGCGTTGGTGATGATGATGGCGATGATTTCCCCCTCCCGGAGGGAAGTGTCCCCGGCAAAACAGCTCCGCCGGAGCCCTAGATTGGTTCCGCCAAGGTTCCGCCTCGTGGCGGCGGAGTCTCGTCCCGAAAGGTTGCTTATGATTTTTTTTCTCATCGAAAGACTTCATATAGGAGAAGATGGGCGTCGGAGAGCCACCAGGGGGCCCACCAGGTAGGGGGCGCGCCCAGGGGGGAGGTGCGCACCCCCACCCTCGTGAGCAGGGTGTGGGCCCCCTGGCCTTCATCTTTGGCGACGATTTTTCTTTATTTATTTTAAGATATTCCGTGGAGTTTCAGGACTTTTGGAGTTGCGTAGAATAGGTCTTCAATATTTGCTCCTTTTCCAGCCAGAATTCCAGCTGCCGGCATTCCCCTTCTTCATGGTAAACCTTGTAAAATAAGAGAGAATAGCCATAAGTATTGTGACGTAACGTGAAATAACAGCCCATAATGCAATAAATATTAACATAAAAGCATGATGCAAAATGGACGTATCAACCCCCGACAATCATAGCTCCACCTAAACACAACATTTGCATGTACTATAGTACTAGACTTAATATTCATGTTTCAGTTTCATGTTCATTTTAAATATTGAACTGAGGACCATGGATGTCTTACATTTTACTCCCTTCGTTCCTAAATATTAGTCTTTTTAGAGGCTTCAAATGGACTGGCACATACGGATGTATATAGACATATTTTAGAGTCTAGATTCACTCATTTTGCTCCGTATGTAGTCACGTGTTGAACTCTCTAAAAGACTAATATTTCGGAATAGAAGGAGTATTTTTGAATTCGTGTCATACATGCATGGTTTGGAAAAATAGATGAACTATACTTATTGGATTGTTGTTGTGTTCGTGCGTGTGTGTCTCTCTCTCTCTGTGTGTGTGTGTGTGTGTGTGTGTGTGGTCATATGCTTGATACATACAAAGTTTTCTCACCTCCATATTGTTCATATTTTAAATCTAAATTTGCATTCGAAAACTTACTAGGGATACCATGAAATGTGAAATCCACGTTGAGATCACTATATCACAAACTCACTCTAATTCAACAACTCGTCATAAATCAATTACCACGTTGAGATTAGTATTTGCAAGGAAAATACGGGTATTGTAATACACATAGATTCGTTTGGCAATTTAAAAGGTTCCTTTCGTATTCTCGAATGGTAGGACCCAACGGCGTACCAGCCAGACCTTGGCTCCTGTTGATCCTAAAAAAACGGGTTCGTGTCCTTCGATGGCGTGCGTGGTACGCACATTAGGCAACCCCAACCAGTCGAGCCACAGCGTTCAAGTCGAAATATCTGGCGGCCAGAATTCCAGCCCTAGGAAATTCCCCTCATGTCCCCGGTCCATAATGACTACCGATAAACAACGGAGGGATGCTTTAGTAACTAGACAACGTTACCTACCGTGCCGAGCACGGCTCAATTCCCTCGGTCGCCGCTCGTCAAGGTAACCCATCAACTGCATTGCCTAGTACTACTACTACTACACCAGGATGAGCACATAATTGAGCCCGTTTGTTCGTGCCTAGTACTTGAGTTAATATATCAGGCAATGCATTGGTACGGAGGGATTATCCTTTTACTATGCATATATAACTTGTCTGAAGTCTAACTAAGCAAAATGTTTGACCAAATCCTTTCTTAAGAAATATAACAGGACAGATGTACGGCTTGAAAATTTATTGCATGATGCAGGTTATGATATTGTTTCGTATCCTGGATCTTAAATTTCAGAAAATCCAAAAGTGAGCATAAATTCTTGAAACTAAGCATGGTCACATGATATGGCACAAATATTACTTCGTAAGTTTTTTCTTCAAATTGAGACAAGATGCTTGTGACAAGTTGCACAAATGAAGAGCCAATGTATTTTGGAACAAAGACCCGTCACGTTAAGGCGAACGCTTTCACTATTGAAACCGTGGGCGTTTATGTGCCGCCACGAGTCCCCGCTTCTCATCGGCAGGTGCCGTCCGAGCAAGCATGTGAGTCGACGGGAGGCGTGCGAGCAGACTGCTGCGCCGGCTGTCCGAGAGGTGTGCGAGCAGACCGCTGTGTAGGCTCACCGGGAGGCGAGCTCGTTGACCAGGCTCCGCCGCCCACCGTCGTCCCAACTGCTCCCACTTTTAATGTCGCCGGCGCCGCAGTTTAAAATCAACCCCGCACTACCCGATATCGGTACAATCCTCTCTCTTCCTCTCCGATTCTCCTGTCATCTACCTCCAACTAGCCTGACCTAAACGTACGCCATGCCGCATCACGATGGTGTGCCCTGAGTGTTCCAGTTTCCTGAGGAAGACACCCAGCCGGAGTCTCAAGAACATAAGGCGCTTTGGGACGAGCTTGAACTAGCCTTGCGGGAAGACGACGCGCCTGTCCCTGCTCCCGTTCCGGCTCCCATCACCCCGACTGCGCCAGCGCCCATCCCCGTGGCATTGATGGGCTGGGAGCCGCACATTATCGCCGAGCTTGATCCCACGGGGTTCCATGAGGTCCCGGCCGACTTTCACGCGCCCGTGCACCTGCCAACGCATGCGCCTGCGCGTGCACTAACGCGCACGCCCGTGCCGGTGCCCGTGCACTTGCCAGCGCATGCGCCTGCGCGTGCACTAACGTGCGCGCCCGTGCCGGTGTCCGTGCACACGAATGTCTCCGCCGCGCCGTTGACAGCGCTTGTCCCCGTGCGGGTGCCAGTGCCCCACTCAGCGGCATGGATGGCCGCCGCCGACCGCTTCCTTGCACCAACGCCGCGGGTGCCAGTGCCCCCCTCAGCAGCATGGATGGCCGTCATCGACCGCTTCCTTGAAGCTAGGCCAACGTCCAGGAGTACGCCAACAACGGCGCAAGACGCAGCCGTCGCCCTCGGTCAGTGGCCCGACGACACACAAAGCACGGCAGAGGAGCCGCTTCCCACCGCGAGACGCCCCCGCCGCCGCCGCGTAATCTAAATTTGCCATGAAAAACGTTCGGATTGCCATGCTTAAAATCCGAACGTTTATCATTTCCATTTATTTTATATCGATCGTCGTATAATTTAAAGTCGAAGTCAGACTGAACGAAATGTATGGTTTGATCGATTGAATGTTCTGCTAGAGCCGTATCAAATTAAATATAAAACGTCATCAAGCCACATGTATTCCTTGTCATCCAACGACCTAGACTGCTTCAATGTCGAGCGCTCAACACGTTTAGCGTGCAGTTAATGCCAAAAATAGTGCTAATCACATGACAACACGCAAATAATATATCCTAGTAGTTAATATCCGCATGCACTTAATATACTTTCAAATTAACGTGCATTGCATGTACACACTGACTAGTGATTCTAGTACGTGAAACTGGTGCCGTGACTTGTGAACGCGTGCAGATATGGTCAACGGCAACATCGCCCGCGAGTTCTTCATGTTTGCCCGTGCGTCTAAACGCAGAAGGGGAGGAGAGAGAGAGCACACATGGAACCCACCAGTAAGTGAAGGCGAATAGTACTTCAAATAATATTACATGTTATCCATTAATTAGGCTATGGTAATATAAAAACATTATGTGAACAAAGGGGGTACAGCAAACATTGATATTCTACGTGTGTTGCCTATTGACGTGCGGCTTGAAGGCCCGGTCGCATGTTCGATTCTCGTCCTTTATTTTTTAATTTGTATATGGGTCCAAATTTTTTTCATGACATGTGGGCCCCTCGGTGTGTAGTTTGTAGCACTTTAATTTGTGGGTCGAAATTTGTTCCATTCCAAGTGGACTATCGGTGTGTAGTTTTTTTAGCTTATTTATAATAATTAAAGAGAACACCATAGTTTTTTAATAATACCATGGTGCGACGTTGAAGGCGAGAAAGGACGTGCGAGAGAGCGATGACCGAGCCAGAGGGAAATCAACTAGGGGAGTTGCGTGGGTTGCAACGGTGTTTGGAGTAGTTGTGGGCCGAATGCTACGAAAATATAATCTAAACCGACCGGAATAAATGCCTACACAAATTAATCCAAGGTTGGAGTGCCCCTCGCAATGTAAATAGCTCCGGCTTTGCGAGGGATGGAGAGGTAGTAGCTTCAACGCGTGGAAGATACAGTGTGAGAAAGCGAGGTCAATCGAGAGACATATAGATAGAGAGACAAAGTGAGTGTGGTCCGACATTCATTGAACAAATATATATGCTCTAGAGAGATATTGTCCGATTGAGCTTTTTGGCAAGGGTGAGGGCTATAAGATAGAGCTTGAGAGATGATCCAGTCATAGACGTGTAGATATATTTTGTGCGTGGGAGGAAGCAAGGTCAACCGATCACATAGGGTCGCCGTGCGATCGAAAGAGTGAGACGGGTTGGAGAGAGTGACCTAGATAGACGACGTGCGTGAGAGAGTATACAATGTGAATAGGTCGAACTGGGCTCAAACATGGTGATATATCGTTTTTGTCCGAGAAAGAGCAAGGTCAATCGAGACATACGGAGAGAGAGAGAGAGGGGGGGGGGAGAGAGAGAGAGATTGAGTGAGTGTGGCCCACCATGAGGTCGAAAGAGTGGCGGCAGCTTGGATGGACTGACCTAGATAGACAATCTGCGTGAGAGAGTATAGAGTGTGTCAATCGAGGCCTGAGCAGGGAGATATATCATTTGTGTGTGAAAGAAAATAAGGTTAAACGAGACTCAGATAAAGAGAGCGAGATTGAGCGAGTGTGGCCCACCGTGCGGAAGAAAGAGTGAGACAGTCTCGAGGGAGTGACCTAGATATACAACGTGTGTGCGTGCGCACGAGAGGTTGGGGGGCTAGATAGGCAATGCATGTATTTAGCGCGAGAGGGTGAGAGGGAGAGGGGGGAGAGAGAGAGCTCGGCATGGGGTGCAATGGCGGGTGTGTGAGGTAAATACATTTGGTAACAGCGTGGAAAAAAGGGTTGTGTAGTTGAGAGACTTAGAGATCGAAACATGGAGAGAAAGAATGAACGTGTGTTGGAAACCGATAGCTTCCTAAGGTGGTTAGGAGAGGAAGATTGACTGATACAGGAAGTATGTAGTGTTTGTGCGGGGGGGGCTAAAAACAACATTTGAATGTACAAAGTACGAGACTTAATATCGATGTTTCAAATCGGTGTACATTGTAAGATTTGAACCAAGGACCAGGCATACGGGCAATTATTTCGAATTCGTGCCATACTAAGTTTCGAAAAGTTGACATTGACTCAGTTTGTTGTGCTATTTTGTAGGTCATATGTTTGAATCCATCCAAAAGTTTTCTCACTACCATGGTGTTCATCATATACATATGAATTTGTATTAAAAAATTAGCGTGGATACAGTGAAATGCGAACTCCATGTTAGAATTGGAGATCGCTACGTGACACACACTCTAATTCAAATAACTAACTAACTGACACACACTCTAATTCAAATAACTAATTATGTGACTGATACGTCTCCGTCGTATCTACTTTTCCAAACACTTTTGCCCTTGTTTTGGACTCTAACTTGTATGATTTGAATGGAACTAACCCGGACTGACGTTGTTTTCAGCAGAATTGCCATGGTGTTGTTTTATGTGCAGAAAACAAAAGTTCTCGGAATGACCTGAGACTCCACGGAATATCTTAGAATAAATAATAAAAAATCCTCGCCAAAGATGAAGACCAGGGGGCCCACACCCTGTCCACGAGGGTGGGGGCACGCCCCTCCCCCCTGGGCGCGCCCCCTACCTCGTGGGCCCCCTGGATGCCCTCCGACGCCAACTCCAACTCTATATATTGGCTTTCGGTGAGAAAAAATCAGAGAGAAAGTTTCATCGCGTTTTACGATACGGAGCCGCCGCCAAGCCCTAATCTCTCTCGGGAGGGCTGGTCTGGAGTCTGTTCGGGGCTCCGGAGAGGGGGATTCATCGCCGTCGTCATCATCAACCATCCTCCATCACCAATTTCATGATGCTCACCGTCGTGCGTGAGTAATTGCATCGTAGGCTTGCTGGACGGTGATGGGTTGGATGAGATTTATCATGTAATCGAGTTAGTTTTGTTAGGGTTTGATCCCTAGTATCCACTATGTTCTGAGATTGATGTTGCTATGACTTTGCTATGCTTAATGCTTGTCACTAGGGCCCGAGTGCCATGATTTCAGATCTGAACCTATTATGTTTTCATGAATATATGTGAGTTCTAGATCCTATCTTGCAAGTCTATAGTCACCTACTATGTGTTATGATCCGGCAACCCCGAAGTGACAATAATCGGGACCACTCCCGGTGATGACCATAGTTTGGGGAGTTCATGTATTCACTATGTGCTAATGCTTTGTCTCGGTTCTCTATTAAAAGGAGGCCTTAATATCCCTTAGTTTCCAATAGGACCCCGCTGCCACGGGAGGGTAGGACAAAAGATGTCATGCAAGTTCTTTTCCATAAGCACGTATGACTATTTACGGAATACATGCCTACATTATATTGATGAACTGGAGCTAGTTCTGTGTCACCCTATGTTATGATTGTTACATGATGAACCACATCCGGCATAATTATCCATCATTGATCCGGTGCCTACGAGTTTTCCATATACTGGTTTACGCTTATTTACTTTTCCGTTGCTACTGTTACAGTCACTACAAAAATACCAAAAACATTACTTTTGATGTCTTTACTTTTGTTACCGTTACCACCACTATCATATTACTTTGCTACTAAACACTTTGCTGCAGATATTAAGTTTCCAGGTGTGGTTGAATTGACAACTCAGCTGCTAATACTTGAGAATATTCTTTGGCTCCCCTTGTGTCGAATCAACAAATTTGGGTTGAATACTCTACCCTCGAAAACTGTTGCGATCCCCTATACTTGTGGGTTATCAAGACCTTTTTCTGGCGCCGTTGCCGGGGAGCATAGCTCTATTCTTTGAGTCACTTGGGATTTATATTTGCTGGACACTATGAAGAACTTGAAAGACGCTAAGACAAAAATTTATCCCTCAACTACGAGGGGAGGTAAGGAACTGCCATCTAGCTGTGCACTTGATTCACCTTCTGGTATGAGTAAGCTAGCGACACCTAAACCTACTACTACTATGAATTCTGATATGTCGCATGTTATTGATGATGCCACTTCTGCTATGCATGATACTTATGATGAAACTACTTCTATGCTTGATACTACTGTGCCACTTGGTGAATTTCTAGATGAGCAAATTTCTAAGTCTAGAGAAAGAGAAATTAGTGAACCTGAACACGATGATGTTAGTGATGATGAACCTATGCCTGTTATTCCTGAGGGTTATCTTTTTAATAATGAATCTTATGAAGCTATTCTTGCTTGTCCGGATAAACATGAACGTAAGAGGTTACTAATTAAGTGGAGTAAGGAATCTTTTAGAGGTAGGATGAGACCCGACCCTGCTTTTGCTACTTCACCTATCTGTGTTCCTGATCAGGATTATTATGATATTACTGTTGATCCAGATATAATTACTTTGGTTGAATCTGATCCTTTTTATGGCTATAAATCTGAAACTGTTGTGGCACATCTTCGTAAGTTAGATGAAGCTGCCCTGTTTACTAATAATCTGAGATCGCGCCACTTTTATATACTCAAAATATTTCCGTTCTCATTAAAGGGTGATGCTAAGAAATGGTTTAATTCTCTTGATCCTGCCTGTGTGCAAAGTCCCCAGTATAAGAGTTATTACTTCTCTGCTAAATATTTCCCTGCTCATAAGAAACAAGCTGCTTTGAGGGAAATATACAATTTTGTGCAAATTGAAGAAGAGAGTCTCCCACAAGCTTGGGGGAGGCTTCTCAAGTTACTTAATGCTTTGCCTGATCATCCTCTTAAGAAACCTGAAATATTTGATATCTTTTATAATGGACTAACTGATGCTTCCAGAGATTACCTGGATAGTTGTGCTGGTTCTCTTTTCAGGGAAAGAACACCGGATGACGCTGAAATTTTATTGAATAATATGTTGGCAAATGAAAATAATTGGGCACCTCCTGAGCCACCTCCCGAGCCAACTCCTGAGCCAGCTCCTGAGCCAATTACTGAGCCTATTCCTAAACCAACTCCGAAGAAGAGAGGTGTTCTATTTCTCAGTCCCGAAGATATGCAAGAGGCAAAGAAATCTATGAAAGAAAAAGGTATTAAAGCTAAAGATGTTAAGAATTTACCTCCTATTGAAGAAATACATGGTCTTAATTTACCGCCTGTTGAAGAAGTATATGATCTCAATTACTTATTTACTGAAGAACCTCCCGATATCCCGACACAAGTAGTAAAGGTAAATTCTCTCTATAGATATGATAAAGTTGAAGTCCCTCCTACTAAAATTGCTAGTCAGTGCTTGGATGAGTTTGATGACTTTATGTTTAAACAAGATGACTTTAATGCTTATTTTGGTAGACAATTAAAGCAGAATACCTTTATGATTAAACGCTTGAGTGATTATATGGATAATATTAGAGGTGAACTTAAACTTGTTAGCAAACATGCTTCTATGGTTACCACTCAAGTAGAACAAGTACTTAAAGCTCAGAAAGAAATGCTTGATGAAATGAATAGTAAGAAAAATGATTATGCTGTTAGAGTGGCTACTAGAACTGGTAGAATGACTCAGGAACCTTTGTATCCTGAAGGCCACCCTAAAAGAATCGAGCAAGATTCTCAAAGAAATAATATTGATGCACCTAGTTCTTCTAAAAGGAAGAAAAAGAAAAATGATAGAATTGTGCAAACTTCTAGTGAACCTATTGCTGAACCACCTGATAATCCAAATGATATCTCTATGTCTGATGCTGAAACACAATCTGGTAATGAACATGAACCTGGTGAAGATGTTAATGATGATGCTCGACCTAGTAATGATAATGATGTAGAAGTTGAACCTGCTGTTGATCTTGATAACCCACAATCAAAGAATCAACGTTATGATAAAAGATACTTTGTTGCTAGGAAACATGGTAAAGAAAGAGAACCATGGGTTCAGAAACCCATGCCTTTTCCTCCGAAACCATCCAAGGAAAAGGATGATGAGGATTTTGAGCGCTTTGCTGAAATGATTAGACCTATCTTTTTGCGTATGCGATTGACTGATGTGCTCAAAACAAATCCTTATGCTAAGTATATGAAGGATATCATTACTAATAAAAGAAAGATACCGGAGGCTGAAATTTCCACCATGCTTGCTAATTACACTTTTAAGGGTGGAATACCAAAGAAACTTGGAGATCCAGGAGTACCTACTATACCATGCTCCATTAAAAGAAATTATGTTAAAACTGCTTTATGTGATCTTGGAGCCGGTGTTAGTGTTATGCCTCTCTCTTTATATCGTAGACTTGACTTGAATAAGTTGACACCTACTGAAATATCTTTGCAAATGGCTGATAAATCAACTACTATACCTGTCGGTATTTGTGAGGATGTGCCTGTTGTGGTTGCAAACGTTACTATTTTAACGGACTTTGTTATTCTTGATATTCCCGAGGATGATAGTATGTATATTATTCTTGGAAGACCTTTCCTTAATACTGCAGGGGCTGTTATTGATTGCAACAAAGGCAATGTCACTTTTCATGTTAATGGTAATGAGCATACGGTGCACTTTCCGAGGAAACAACCTCAAGTTTATAGTATCAACTCTATTGGAAAAATTCCATCGATTATATTTTGAGGTTTTGAATTTCCTCTTCCTACTGTCAAAAAGAAATATGATATACTTATTGTTGGGGATGTCCATATCCCCGTTGAGGTAACGTAGTGTTATTCGAAATTTCTCCGGTTCCATGATTATCGGAATGAGTTTGTTAACAAGACTTGATCAACCTTGTTAGTGGATTCTTTTTTATGAGTGTGAGATGGATGAAACTAGAAGCACAACCTTCTATACCCTCTTTATATTTTCTGTTCTTTAGTAGGAATAAAGTAAAATAGTATTTTTCTGTCTATTTCCTGACTTATTCGTGCAATATAAAAATATCCCGAAAATAAAAGTCCTCAGAATGCCATGCCAATTTAATATGATTTTTTCGGGAATATTTAAGGATTTTTAGTGCAAAAATTACCGCGGGGGGAGCTGCCACCTGGTCACGAGGGTGGAGGGCACGCCCTACCCCCCTAGGCGCGCCCCTGCCTCGTGGGCCCATGGTGGCCCTCCTCCACTTATCCCTGCACCCATCTTCTTCCTCTGCCTCACACAAACCCGAAAAACCAACTCAAGCTCGTGTTCCAGCAACTTTTGCTGCGATTTTCGATCTCCTTGCTCAAAGCACCTCTCGCAAAACTGCTTGGGGAGATTGTTCCTTGGTATGTGACTCCTCCATTGGTCCAATTAGTTTTTGTTCTAGTGCTTTATTCATTGCAAATTTGTGCTGCATAGGTGACCATGTTCTTGAGTTTGCATGTCAAATTTATATGGTTCCAAGTAGTTCTAATGCTTGATATATGCTCTAGGCACTTGTATGAGTAGTTGCTATCAATCTTATTGAAGTTGGTTCACTTTTGTTTGAAGTTACTAAAAATTTCAGATTGTTTCAGAAATAATGAAGAGACTTTTGAGGGGCTCGTCGAGCCGAAGTTCTAAGGAGAAACAAAAGGAAGAAGAACAGAAGCCCAAATTTAATCTGCCTCGTATCACGGAGGTCCAGCCGTGTGAATGGCCTTCCGATGGCTTTTTGAGGAGTGCCGGGATTTATGAAGATTTCTATCTATTGATTGAGAACGCCGGCCTCACCAACTTCCTCCGCGACCAACGTCGTCAGTATCTCTTACTCACAAATACTTTTGTGCAGAACTTCTACTTTTTCCCTAAGAAATCACCTCCAACAGTAGAGTTCCATTTATATGATGTTGCTAGGGAGATGACATTAGCTGCATTTTGCGAGGTTTGCAAAATACCTTTCGAGGGTTCTTTAGATGAACCACACCGTAGTGAAGTGGAAGCTTATATTGACACTATCACTGTGGGAGAAACCAGGAAGGTTTATGATGCAAGAATTACTAGCATGCATTTCCCTGTTTTACGCTACTTTGCCTTATTTGCTAGTCGTTGCTTGATTGGTCGCGGGAACTGTGGGAACCTTAGTATTCCTGATATTATTATTTTGCTCCATGGTTTATACCGCAATAACTCTGTTAGTATGGGTGGAATTGTTGCTAGACGGTTGAGTATGAACCGTACTAAGGGCCCCATCTTTGGAGGCATTTATGCTTCACGCCTAGCTGAACATTTTGAAATACCTATTAGGCATGAGGAGAAAGAAGAAACAGCGCTGCCCCGTGCTTATTTAGATTATAAGAGTATGGTAGCGCATGATTTTCTTGTTAATAATGGCGAAGGGGCGCTTAAATATAAATTGTACTTTGATAAACATCACCCTGAGACTATTACTTTGCCTGCTCCCTCTTTGTTTAACTTGTCTACAGGTACTTACATTGTTCCGTGGGCGGCTGTTCAAGCCTATCGGAATCCTGCACCAGCCTCGGAACCGGAGCCTCCACGAATGTCTGTTTATTCTTGGGATCCTGAGGCGGTTGCCAGCCAGTGGCAGTCAGAGTCCTCTTCATCACATTATGATCCCAACTATTCTTCGTCGCAGTACGCCCCCTGCTTCACCTACGGATATCAGCCAGGTTATCCCTGGCAATAGACCAACTTAGGCCAAAAGCCTAAGCTTGGGAGAGTACGTATTTCCCACCGACATTACATTCATGTTCACACACACTCATTGCTAGATGTCGGTGCTCGTACTCTTTCATTGTAATATCCATGTTAGTTTAAATTTATTTTTCTAGCTTTCTTCTTGTGTGTTTGATAAACCTTAAGAAAAAAACAAAAAAATTAGTTAGTCTACTTTCCATGCTTGTAGTAGAATTAAAAAGAAAACCCAAAAATATTTCCCGTCCTTCTTTTGCTTGTTGGGAGCTTTCCCGTGTAAATAGTTTTTATTCTTCTTTTCCTTTCTTTGGGGGTCGAGAAGACTATATTGAAAATGCTTAGTGGCTCTTATATGCATGATTGTTTATTTAACTTAGAGCCCATATTACTTTTCTTCTCTCTTGAGTTGAATGCTTGCAGATTCCAGCTTAGTCCAATGCACGTGCACTCTTATTATTATACACACCGTTCAGTCGTGCAAGTGAAAGGCAATAATGATGATATATGATGGACTCATTGGGATGAGAAAAGCTGGTATGAACTCGACCTCTCTTGTTTTTGTAAATATGATGATTCATCGTTCCTGATTCAGCTATTATGAAGTAAACATATTTGCAATGACATTTAGAGATTATAGTTGCTTGTGCCATGCTTGATTAGCTATGAGTTATAATGGTTAACCTTGCGTGCCAACATGCTATTGAGATGATTATGATGTGGTATGATAGGATGGTATCCTCCTTTAAATGAATTGAGTGACTCGACTTGGCACATGTTCATGCATGTAGTTGAATCAAATCAACATAGCCTTCATGATATTTATGTTCATGGTGGATTATATCCTACTCATGCTTATATTCAGTGTGAATTAATTTTAATGCATGTTTACGACTGTTGTCGCTCTCTCAGTTGGTCGCTTCCCAGTCTTTTGCTAGCCTTCACCTGTACTAAGCGGGAATACTGCTTGTGCATCCAAACTCCTTAAACCCCAAAGTTGTTCCATATGAGTCCACTATACCTTCCTATATGCGGTATCTACCTGCCGTTCCAAGTAAATTTGTATGTGCCAAACTCCAAACCTTCAAATGAAATTCTGTTTTGTATGCTCGAGCAGCTCATGTGCAACTATGGCTGCCTATATCTTCCATGCTAGGTGGGTTATTCTCAAGATGAGTGGACTCCGCTCCTCATTCACGAGAAAGGGCCGGTAGCCGGGATGCCCAGTCCCATGATCCAAAAAGATCAAAGCAAATCAAAATAATTAAACAAAACTCCCCCTGGGACCCGTTGAATGTTGGAGGCACTCGTTGTTTCGAGCAAGCCATGGATTGATGCTTGTGGAGGAGGGGGAGTATAAACCTTTACCATTCTGTTTGGGAACTGCCTATAATGCATGTAGTATGGAAGATACATCCATCTCATAGTTGTTGCGTTGACAGTGAAAGTATGCCGCTCAAAATATTATTTATCTCTATTTCAAAAATCGAGCTCTGGCACCTCTACAAATCCCTACTTCCCTCTGCGAAGGGCCTATCTATTTACTTTTATGTTGAGTCATCACCCTTCTTATTAAAAAGCACCTGCTGGAGAACACACTGTCGTTTGCATTCATTATGATTGGTTTATATTGGGTATGACTTGACTGGATCTCTTTTACCATGAATTACAATGTTTAGTCAGTCCTTGATCTTTAAAGGTGCTCTGCATTTATGTTTTGCGGTCTCAGAAAGGGCTAGCGAGATACCATTTTGTTATATCATGTTATGATTATTTTGAGAAAGTGTTGTCATCCGAGTTTTATTATTATGGCTCGCTAGCTGATTATGCTATTGATATGAGTAATTGTGAGACCTACGTGTTATTGTGAGTATGGTTAGTTCATAATAATTGTTGAAACTTGAATGCTGGCTTTTCATGTTTACAACAACAAGAGCAAACAGAGTTTGTAAAAGTTTTTCTTTTTCTCTTTCAGTTTGTCAACTGAATTGCTTGAGGACAAGCAAGAGTTTAAGCTTGGGGGAGTTGATACGTCTCCGTCGTATCTACTTTTCCAAACACTTTTGCCCTTGTTTTGGACTCTAACTTATAGGATTTGAATGGAACTAACCCGGACTGACGCTGTTTTCAGCAGAATTGTCATGGTGTTGTTTTATGTGCAGAAAACAAAAGTTCTCGGAATGACCTAAAACTCCATGGAATATCTTAGAATAAATAAAAAAAATCCTCGCCAAAGATGAAGACCAGGGGGCCCACACCCTGTCCACGAGGGTGGGGGTGCGCCCCTCCCCCTGGGCGCGCCCCCCTACCTCATGGGCCCCCTGGATGCCCTCCGACGCCAACTCCAACTCTACAGAGAGAAAGTTTCATCGCGTTTTACGATACGGAGCCGCCGCCAAGCCCTAATCTCTCTCGGGGGGGCTGATCTGGAGTCCGTTCGGGTCTCCAGAGAGGGGGATTCGTCGCTGTCGTCATCATCAACCATCCTCCATCACCAATTTCATGATGCTCACCACCGTGCGTGAGTAATTGCATCGTAGGCCTGCTGGACGGTGATGGGTTGGATGCGATTTATCATGTAATCGAGTTAGTTTTGTTAGGGTTTGATCCCTAGTATCCACTATGTTCTGAGATTGATGTTGCTATGACTTTGCTATGCTTAATGCTTGTCACTAGGGCCCGAGTGCCATGATTTCAGATCTGAACCTATTATGTTTTCATGAATATATGTGAGTTCTAGATCCTATCTTGCAAGTCTATAGTCACCTACTGTGTGTTATGATCCGGCAACCCCGAAGTGACAATAATCGGGACCACTCCCAGTGATGACCATAGTTTGAGGAGTTCATGTATTCACTATGTGTTAATGCTTTGTTCCAGTTCTCTATTAAAAGGAGGCCTTAATATCCCTTAGTTTCCAATAGGACCGCGCTGCCACGGGAGGGTAGGACAAAAGATGTCATGCAAGTTCTTTTCCATAAGCACGTATGACTATTTATGGAATACATGCCTACATTATATTGATGAACTGGAGCTAGTTCTGTGTCACCCTATGTTATGACTGTTACATGATGAACCACATCCGGCATAATTATCCATCATTGATCCGGTGCCTACGAGTTTTCCATATACTGGTTTACGCTTATTTACTTTTCCGTTGCTACTGTTACAGTCACTACAAAAATACCAAAAACATTACTTTTGCTGTCTTTACTTTTGTTACCGTTACCACCACTATCATATTACTTTGCTACTAAACACTTTGCTGTAGATATTAAGTTTCCAGGTGTGGTTGAATTGACAACTCAGCTGCTAATGCGTGAGATATTCTTTGGCTCCCCTTGTGTCGAATCAACAAATTTGGGTTGAATACTCTACCCTCGAAAACTGTTGCGATCCCCTATACTTGTGGGTTATCAGTGACACACACTCTAATCCACGTTAGCGTGGGTACCGTTTCAAATTTTTTTAAATAACTCCTCATTAATTAATTTATAGTACTCCCTCTGTTCACTTTTATAAGACCTTGAAGACATTTCAGACAATGTGCAAAAAAATCATTTTAAGTTATCGGAAACGACTTACAAAAGTGAACGGATGGAGTATCTCGTTTCAAATGACTAATTATTGCAAGGAAAACACGGGCATGGTAATACATATAGATTCGTTTTGCAAATGAAAGAAGATTCGTTTGCATTCTCAAATGTAGGCGCACCAGGCAGAACAGCGTCGTGTCAGGGTGGACGCTGCTTCGGTGCCTTAAAGGCAACTGCCTTTGGGTCACTGACATGTGGGCCAGCCACCTGTTAGGCCCACATGTCATGGACACAAAGGCAGGTGCCTTAAGGCACCGAAGCATAGTCCTGTCGGGGTGGTCGCGTGTGTCGGACGGACGCGTAGCACCCACCACCCACCCCCCTCCCCCCAAAAAAAGGACGACGACAATATAAGTTCGCGCTTCCACGTTTAGGATTGAAATATCCGGCGGCCCCAATTCCAGCCCTGCAAAATCTCTCTTCTCCACCGTCCCCTTCCGCGCCCAGATTGCTCAAATCCCTAATTCGCCGCCAACCCTCGAATCGCCCCTCGTCTCGTCTCTTTCCCCACCGTTCCCCACCTCTGTGCCGGACGACGACGACGAAGACGATGGTCGCGCTTCACCACCGCACCGGAGCTACCTCATCTACGCCCTCGTCCACCGCACCGGGTGGTCCGCTGACAATGTCGGCCGCCGCAACCGACGTGCCTCACAGACACCGAGTTCCACCGCATCAGGTGCGCTTCACCGACGCCGTCTCCCAGCTCACCGGGGCTACTTCACAGAGCACATCGTCGCACCTCCGCCCCCCGAGGCCGTTGGGGCTTCACCAACAGTCTCGTCCACCGCATCGTAGCGCTCCGCTGCCACTCAAGATCTGCATCCGTGCGCGGCCAGCCAACGCTAGCGCATAACCCTCAATGGCTCTGAAGTGACCCGCATCTAGCTAGGCGAGCATGCCCAAACGCCGGCCCGAACTAGGTATCCACACATCACTCCCTTGTGCATTGTTCCGACGATGTTTGGATATCCTTTCACTGCTCTCTTAGCTTACACGCCTATGCAACTCTGACTTTAACTCTTATTCCTTCTGGAGATATCATCTGAAACAAGCAAATCCATATTTTAGCGAAGCATGACGGCGCTACGGGATCTGGTACACATCCTGCACACCCGTATAACCATGTAAGTATCTGTCCTTCGGTACAACATCAAGGTCGATTCCTCTTATTTGATCAACCATTCGCCATGTCAAAAATGCAGAGGGGGATGCAAGGAGCACAAGGCCTGCACATCCAAGCAAGTGGTAACATGGACTTGTACATGGAACATCCCAAGTGCAAGTAGAGCTGCAGTGAGCCTGTACAACGAGCTAGCGTTAGTCCCTGCATTTCATTTAATTCTTACTGGCATTCGTGTATGATTTGTATGAAGTGGCTGATCCACGAATTCAAGTTACCCGGGGCGAACATTTAACTTAAAAAATAAGAAGGCACTTGCACTCCGGAAATCAACATAACTTGAGAAATGTGAAGCTACATGCACTTTGAAAACCAGCTAATGATCCAAAGTAGTTCAGATTATAAACACTAAATGATGCAAGCACCAAAAAACACAAAATGTAACATGGTGTACAAGGACTACAAAGATGGTTTGTACATGCTTGAATTATTCGTTCTCTAGCTGAAAATATCAAAGTGTAATTGCACGTATAACCAGTGCGCAAACTGCATATCAATATTTTTATCCTGCACAAGTATGCCAATAGTTTCAAACAACAGATTAGAAAAGTATTTATGCTATGTTGTCATGATACGAGGACTTCCTGGTAGATGGCCTCGACGTTTCCTCAAGCTATGAAAATGCACTATAATTTGCTTGTCATCAATGCCTCCAAAGCTCTGTCTCTCTCAACATAGTAGATCATCATTAGACACTAAATACTTTAATGAGCTTGAAAAATGCTTGCATTAGATCCCTCATTAGACACTATATGTTCATCAGCAGGAGCATGTAAAATGTTTGCATGAAATCCTTCATTAGCAGTCTGTTCATTAGACACTTCAGGCTCAAGAACAACATGAGCTTGTATGTTTGTACCGGAAACTTGATTAGATACATCAGATTCAGTCAGTTCAGTATTGATTGGGGGAGTTATAAAATAAGTAGAAATTGGTTTCATTTTCTCATAGATTCCCTACATACAAGCAGTTTTACAACACCGTCAGGTTTAGCTATTGGCCAGAAATTGAAGAGTTGAATTAGATATAATCAGGGGTGTGATGTACCTGCTCGTTGCGCATGCTACTCTTGCAAGCTGCGACTGTCCGTTTGCGCAAGCTCGATGCCATGCCCGTGTTGCCGCCGCTGCCTCCCACGCAGGCTACACCCAGGGTTGGATCTTCATCTTCTTGTCCTTCCGTTCGCTTGAAGCCCAGCGACCGCCCTCCAACGAGGGCGCGAGGAAGTGCTGTGTCGGTCTGTCCAGCGGCGGCTCGGTTAGGAGCGAACCAGACTAGAGGCTGGAGCGAATGAATTGGGATTTTTCCTGCTGTCGATCGATATCGAGGCGCTCGTTTGGGCCGCGAGCCTGCTATAGGGCCTGCCTTGCACTTATGTTATTGGCCCATCCAAATTGAAACATTTTTCTTCATTTTTTACATTGCCTGCTCGTGCGTTGGGACGAACAAAACTAGCGTGGGCCAACCTGGATGACTCAAACTAGGTGCACACTTTCCAGCCACCTGAGGCGGCCGCCCATACCAGCCCCTATGGTGGCATCGCCCCTTTTTGCGTGTATGATTGGATAGTGAAAAATATTCTAGTGGCGCTTTTGATTTACCCACAGAATGGTTGAATTGCTTGTTTCTATGAACCGAGTTCACCAATAATGTGAAGGATGCCAGTCTTTTCATCCTATTGTAGATTGCTTAGATCTCGATATGCCAAAGTAATCGCATGAAATATACAGTTAAAGCCAGTGTGATGTGTTTGGCTACAACTAGTCTGACTACAGGTCCTCATATAACATATCAAGAACGCACCATCTTACCAGATTAACCATTTGACTTACCCATGCAGTGTGGGAAGAAAGAAGTATTGGGACTGCGTATCCAAGCAATTGATGCCATGGACTCCTTCGTACAACCTTGTAAGCGAAAAAGAAGTTGCAGTGTGCCCGTACAAAGAACTAGTGTAAGTTCAGTTACCTGCTTCTCGGAATTTTAGTTAGCCACTTATTGCAAAATTGTTCAATTATGTTGCTTGGCTTAATTTAGTTTGCTACTGATTACATAATGACACACCTGTTAATCATATTGTAGACTGCGCCTATCTATGTGTTTGATACTTACTGTTAAGAATTACCTGTTTGCCTTAACTTAAATATCTACTTGTTTGTTTAACTGCTTTGCTGCTGCAACAACGGGTTACAATGATGTTAATAACTACTTTTCAGCATCCAATTGAAACTCTTTAATTCCTTGTTTGTTTAACTGGTTTGCTGTTATAACTCCCAGTTGAGATGTTTTGCTAACTTCAACTTTTCTGAATCCAATCGGAACTTTAATGGCAAAACAGGTTAGCCCAAGATCAAAGAGCGAGGTCCCCATGGACGTTGCATCATCCCACAGCAGTGGCACCGGCCCAATCGTGCATTATAAATTACCAACTGCTGATGCTCTAGAGGCTAAACTAGTGGTAGGAAGAGATTCTACTTCTGCACTTAGAGATGAAGTTGACATGTTGAGGAAGCAAACAACACAATCACAAGTAGTACTCAAGACAACCATTAAATATTTGGTGGATTTCAAAATGAAGCAAGCTGAGACTGACCAGATTGTTAAGGTCCTGAAGGAAAAAAGGAAATTAAATTCCTACTTGGTAAATCATAGGTGAAATGTTCTTTCCATAGTTGAATAACTTTTGTGTTGTCTGTTCATGTAATCAATCAAACCATTTGTTTTAGAGATCATGTAATAATTGTTTTTTTTGTTTTTTGGTTTGTAATTTTATTTGAGCACAAGCCTGTATTGATTGATAAGACTCAGAGACATTTCATTTGGATTGCTGTGCCAGATCTACACATATGCCAATCGGACTGAATGTGCATTCAGCAATAGTAGTATAGATGGACCATAAGTGGCACGCATTGGAAAGGGCCAAGATGGTGGCTAAAAAAAGGATGTTGTTGTAGCCAAAAAAATTACAGCGGCCTGGCTTATGTATGTTAGTTGATATTATTAATCCATATACTCTATAAGTGTTTATATGTCTGTTAGTTCCGTACATTCTTGGTTGATTGACTCGGTATTTGAATCTTGATACATCGCTTGTGTACATATCTAAATGGGAGTACACATTATGCTGCGTGTGACATTTGAGTTGGACATGAAGTGTTCCAAATATTCGAATTCACCTTAAACTGGGTTCTAGTTTCTGAATTTGAGTATCGACATTTGTAAATCATATTCATATATGACAGTGGAATACATCTTTGTCGTCCTTTTGAAGATATATAAAAACACATAGAATGATTTATAAAGATTCATATAGGAATACAAAATGGATTCGAATTTAGTTGCCAGGGTAAACGTGGATGCTTATTGTCCCAAAATTCAAAAGAAACAGCAAAATGTCCACTCCCACGTCGGCTGCCCGAAGCCAAGTGTTTGGGAGATGGAAATTACTGTCTACCCATTACATGGACAATCCATCGGCCCGATTTCCACTGCTCTAAATAGGGGTAGGTTAGTAACTTCAATTAGACGTGACACGACCGCCTCTGAGCCCATTCCGACACGGCGGGCTTCAAACATGGGCGGCAAAACTCATTTGATTCAAGCTCGTCTGAAAGACCTCTGTTTCTCCCTCCATTCCCCATTCATACACGGTGGGCGGCAAAACAAACTCTCCTCGTCCGAAATCGATGTAGGCTAATATTTTAAATAGGGGCAGATGTGTAACTTCCGTCAGACGTGACACAACCGCCCTACCTGTCAGCCCCGTTCATACACTGTGGGCGCCAACCGTGGGCGGCAAAACACCCTCTCCTCGCCCGAAATAGTTACCGGCAAATATTTGGGAGATGCGAGATTACCGTCCTATCCCCAACCGACGAGATGTCCAAATTTTAAACGGGGGCTAAGTTCGTAACTTTCCCATATTTCAGACAGGCATGTCCCAAAAACATGGTTCCCCGTACCTCTCCCTCCATTTTGCCATTCATACACCGTCCGCGCTAGAACACCCCATCCCCACACCAGCCTCCGTCCGCCACCCCATCCATCGTCGCCGTCCTCCACCATGCCAGAGCGCCTACCAAGATCGCGTCATCCACTACTAGAGATGAACGTTTCTCATCCACGGCGACGGACCAATAGCCTTGCATTGCGTCCTCTCGCTTCATCGGTGTCGTCATCCTCTTTGCCGGGGCCGCTCACACGACCTTCTCTTCCACCACAACGGGACTTATCCCCGGTGCACCCATCTACCGTCGTAGATCTGCTTCAACGCCACCGACAGCCATCGCACCCCCGATGCCTACACGGCGCCGCAAGAGAGGTGGTACTTCATATCTCCTCAACTTTTTGATCTCAACCAGAAAATATATCTTAACTTGGTTACTCTACTTTCTTTTCAGCTCTTAGAATTTATTTCTTAGTTCGAAGCAAACAATGGATGCTAAATATCATTTCTCCGGTTTGCAGCTTCAAATCTGCCATGGCACAACCATAATACGGTTTAATTGATCATGCTTAGGGTTTAATTGATCATGTTGGTTCCATGGTGGTTTCTTTAATAGAAATCGGAGGGGAAACCCTCTTTTGCTAAAAAAAATATGCCTAGAGTTTCCCCCTTTTATGATCACTATACGATCAGAATACGTGCTTCGTGTCATAATAACACTGCTCCACCCATCAAGCTAAACAAGCTTAATTAGTTGTTCAAATACGAATATGATATTGTTAAAACAGAGTTGTTTAATTGGTCAGCTAAATGTTCCTAAATTAGTTTCGAAAATGCATGTTCGCCGCTCGGGTGTGTATCTTTGTGTGTGGTCTGGTCAGCACGGTTGGGGAGGTGAACTTTGCATATGCAGGGGTTTATAGGGAGACACTCTTCGAGTTGAATCCGCAATGCATTCCATAGATAATCTGACTACTTTTTATGTTTTCATGAATCTCAGATTCTGAACAGCATCATAATGATTATGAGCTTGCACGCATGAAAAGAATAAAGCAGAACAATGTCATGGCTGTCAAACTTGGCATTAAGGGACTGAAATCAAGTCTGGATGCAATGCAATGCAAATGCTCTCCACCTACAGATTCATGCTCAGAATATGATCCTAACAATGATTCTGAGCTAGAGGGAGACCTTAAGTCAATGTAGCTCCCTAGTGGAGGAGTCAGGAAGATGCCCTATCTTATTCACCCATCAAGGTACTTGCTCTAACTTTCCAAGGTTACATTGCTCGCACATATCTTGCAACTGATGCTTCGCATTGCTTCTACTTTGTTGAACTGCCATTAGCTTAGTTTACACATGTGAATACGCCCTGCCTATCCATTTTCAATACATATTCCATCTGTCATCATACCATATTTATCCATTCAAATGATGTTCTTGTGTATCAGACGTTCAAAAGGAAGAGGGCGATTGCTGATCGTGGAGGAGCACAAGCAAAGTATTTGGAAAAGGTAGTGCCACCTAATAAATCAAATAGCCCATTAGGTGTAGTTGCAATATCACCTGACCCACAAAATACCCCAACTCTAGCAGACTCTAGCCCTACTACACTAGTCATTTCTGATGCCCCAACTCAGCAGACCCCAACTGCAGCAAACAATATGATTATGCCAGTTGACATCGCACCAGCTGTACGACGCAAAACCCCCATTCCAGCAAAGAGTACACCAAATCCAGTTGCCAAATCCCTTTTCGAATCAGAGAGAGCCCCAATTGCAGCAAATAGGACCCCTGTTCCATTTCATCCCAGTTTAGAAGACGAAGCTTATGTTGTTGTCAGGAACTTTGTGCGCATCTTCCCTTCATGGAAAGATTATACCGCAGACACAGAACAATTTCCAGTCTTCCTCCGCAACTTATGCGTAAGTAATGTACTAATGTTATTCATGGTCATTACTGCATATGTTTCTGCTGACAAAAGACACAAGATTTCATTCTTTTAAATAGGCGAGGAGCAAACTGGATTGTCATGACGAGCAAGGGTTGGTTGCGCTTTTCAAGCACTCATTGATGAAGTATCGTTCCTACCTGAGGCAAGCGCACTTCGATGGCAAGCCTCTGAACGAAATTTCTGTAAAGTCTCCGGTACTACATTTATCCGACGGTGACTTGAATAATCTTGTTACACATTGGTCTCGGCTGCAGCGTAAGGTACTGTCTATGATATCACATCACAATTTGAACTACATTTCTGCATTTGCCTTAATGTCTCACTTGTACGAAAACTGTTAGCAGAAGAACATTCGTTCTCAAGGGACCACAGAATCTCGCAACTATACTGCACACTGCATTGCTCTTGTGAGTACCTCTTGCCCTGTATGACCATACTTACTTTCATAGCTGTTTGATTATGTAGCATCACTACACATGTTAGCCTCGTAATCGTCCATTTGGCGGACATTATAAGATCCGTATGGACTCTTACATAAATTTAGAATCAACCCAATGCTTTTGAAGAGGTTTAGCTCTGCAGTCCTCTTGTAAGGACTGGACGTGGTCTATCACTGTACTTACATTAACAGCTACTCCCTCCGTCCCATAATATAAGAACGTTTTGTACAGTACACCAGTGTTCAAAACACTCTTGTATTATGGGAAGAGGGATTGGTTCATTTTGTAGCATTCTGCATCTTATCTCCCTCGCCCATCATTTACTAAAAAAGATCAGATCTATATTTAATCTTACGAACAAGTAGAATACACAAACAATGCCAGTGCAGAAGTGTAGCCCATTGCTCTTGTCAATACATTTTGTCCTGTAACGCTTGTACTTCCAGGGATTGGTAGTTGATCATGTAGCATAAATCTGCATCTTATCTTTATTATCCTCTATCCCTTCCAGTATTATCATATCTATAATTATTCTCTACAAAATGTAGAGTACAGGCAATGCTTATGAAGAAGATTTTGTGCTGAAATTCTTGAGTTATCCTTCCCTTGTCATGGAGAAGGGCATTATAAAGCCGGTGTTAACTGTTAATGTAAGTCAGTCCTTCTAAAGCCTTTATCCTCAACTGCCGTTTAATTTGCTCATACTCCCTATCGTTTACTGCTGTTTAGTTTGCTATTTCTACCAAAATGCATGTTCGTAAGAACCGTAAGTTCTAAGTTTTACTTGTAAAACCAAATTCCTTATTCATACCATGCACATTACTTAATACTCCCTATATGTATGCTTGTTTTTGTGGATCTATAATCCAGTGTGTGGTGAAGCAGCCCACGTTTGCACCTTGTCATCTCCTGTTTTATCTTACTGATGTGGCTGATGATATGAACAACATGTCATGCACATTATCCAAAATAGATACAATGGTTTTCTTTGCCCTTCATCTATGCTTGTTATGTTGACATGGTAATCCAGTAGTGTGGTGAAGCTCCTCGCATTATGAACAATGCCAAAATATGCTATTGATATTTTGAACATACTCTTTATTTTCTAATTTGAAATTGGATATAATTGACAGAACAGTTATCATCTTTGTTTATACACGTGCAAAACCTGTCATCTCTCTGCTTTGTTTCAGGGTGATATGCCTGATGGCATGCACAAGTCTGTTGAAGGCTGTGAGACAAACCCAACATATATTGCAGCAAAGAAGGCAAAACATCTTGAAGATAGCGAGACAACCCCAAAGTCTTGTCTTGATGCAGTGTTCAAGTTACTTGAGACTAATAGTCAGACAAGCTCACAGAATTCGTTGTCTGCATCAGTTCGACTTCTTCAGTCCCAAGTTCTAGCAGAAAGGCATTCTGCAACTCAACTTCGACTTGAAGTCCTATCTCTAAGAAAGATTGCGGAGAACACCAATGAGAACCTCATCGCTAAACAGCTACACCTGGAAGCTATGACCGACATGCTAGGCCGGTCTCACAGCCTTGCTCAACAGCTTGCGCAGCAGTTTCCCCGCAAGGCTAACCTTTCTTGAACTGTCTTAGAAGTGGTCTCGGTTCAGTATTATTTTGTTACGCTGCAATGGTGCCCAGTTTTTGTAATCTGCTTCTTCGTTGCGCTTTATGATCACTGGTGGCGAACTTTGATGCCCAGTGGATGTAATATACCTTAAATCCTTTATTGTATAGTGTAGGTTTATTCATAGTTACTATGCCGTAATTTCTTTATTGTATAGAGTAGGTTTGTTCTTAATTCCTACTAGTTACGCAGCAGCCTGAAATGAACCCCGGCCCATGATTGTGCAAATCAAATCACAGGCTTTTAACAGGCCAAAATTGTCTCGGTCCTTGTTTGGCCCAATCAGATATCGGCTGCGAGCAGGCCGGATGCAAACCGGGCCGTAGTTAGGCCCAACTATATGACGAGCTTTTAACAGTCCGAAATTAATATAGGGCCAAAATGTTAAACATGCCCTTAACAGGCCAAAACTAATATCAGGCCGAATTACTAAGTGGGCCTTTAGCAAGTGGGCCCAAAAGCATAGTGTCCAGTTGACGGGCCGAATCTGATATGGGTCACAATTGAGCCCAAAGCCTCTTAAAGGGCCGGACCTGATCTGGGCCGTAATTTGGCCCAGAACGTGGTAGGCTTTTAACGGGCCGGATCTCATATGGGCCACTATTAGGCCCGGAGCGTGGCAGGCCATTAATGGACCGGATCAAATATGGGCCGACATTTGGCCCAAAACATGGCAGGCAGTTAATGAGCCGGCCTACTAGGGACCTCAAAATCTTGTGGGCCTATAGTTGGGCCGGCCCATTAATGTCGGCAAAATCTCGTGGGCCTTTAGCTGGGTCGGCCCATTATGACCCGCAAGAATCTTGTGGGCCTTTACCTGGGCCGGCCCATTATGGCACATAATAATCTTGTGGGCCTTTTACCTGGGCCGGCCCATTATGGCCCGCAAAATCTTGTGGGCCTTTAGCTGGGCCAGCCCATTATGGTCTGCAAAATCTCGTGGGCCTTTAGCTGGGCCGGCCCATTATGCTCCGTAAAATCTTGTGGGCCTTCAGTTGGGCCGGCCCATTTAAACTTGATGGTCCGGTCCACGTGTCAACATATCATAGGCGCGTCTCGCCCATTGGATGAGTGACACCTGTGCCAACGCGGACCTGACACGTGTCTCCTCCAGCCAATGATGATTTTACACGTGGAAAATACCCATTGGTCGGGGCTGTTAACGGGTTATCGGATCCAAAACCCGACCCGATAGCTTAACAGCGTTCCGTTACGGTGGATGCCACGTGTCGGTCACCCTTGACGAAAGCACTTCTGTGACGCGCGATTTATCGTCATGGAAGTGGACACTTCCGTGATGATAATTTTGGTAATGTCATGGAACACTTCTACGACAGCACATGTATGACTATCTTGATTCTGTCATAAATTTGCCATGGATGTACATGCATGACAAAAAACGCGACCTACTGTGATAAACATGTATCATCACGGAAGTGTTTTTTTTGTAGGGATAGCTTAGCAGTAACATGCAATTTGAGGGGGAAGGAGCTTTGTCTTGGTTATACTGGCCGAAATTGGTTAACACATTAGTACTAGTGGTATTGTTGGCATGATAGATGTCCCAAATCTAGTTTATGATTGGTAATACAGTGGTACTGTCACGCCGTGTTGTTCATTCTAACAGTCAGACCTAAAATATTACCGTTTAAAGTGATTGTTTCTCCTTTGAATGTTAGTTGATTGATCTTCAGGTTCCACCTTCCGTGTTATGCCATGATAGATGTACAACTAACTAATGATTTGATTGAGCTCGAGAAGGAGCATAGCGGGGAAAAATACAGGAGGAGCGCAACATCAACGACCACGACAAAGGGGAGGGTCCGATCTGTTACACATGAGAGAGAAAGAGGGAGGCGGGTATGACATGTGGGCCTGTATAGTCACTGAGAGTAGTGTGGAACCCTTTCCGACATCATCCTTTTCCCAGTGCGCCAAAGGAGCACTTAGCAGAAATCAACCGGGATAAGAGAGTACGGGATGTCATAGTCACTGAGAGTAGTGTGGAACCCTTTCCGACATCATCCTTTTCCCAGTGCGCCAAAGGAGCACTTAGCAGAAATCAACCGGGATAAGAGAGTACGGGATGTCAATTTAGGGGATTTTGAGGTCAAGGTTTGATTTAGATTGAGGGTATAAATTGAAGGTTTAGTCCATCTCAAATGATAACCGAGCATTGTAAAACTATCAAGTTAGCAAAGCTAAGGAAATACCTCGAGGGCCTCATTGATTCAAACGACTTTTATCAAATTTTTTGCGGGAGTAGAATTATTAGAATATATTTTTCACATTGGCTGTTTGATATTTAGATTGAACTAGCAAAAGAGCTCGTGTGTTGCAACACTGATCTACATATTTTAGTGGTCCAGCCTCGATCGTGTCTAACATATACCTTTAGCATAGGTTAGACATGTTTCAGAGCACATGATGAACAATCTTACTCTAATTGTCGTGATGTGAAATATGACATTAAGTGAGGTAAGAGAAAGGAGCTTGATCTATCGAGAAGCAATTGGGGGGGGGGGGGGTTGCAATGATGTATACAGGTTTGGCTCCTCGATGAAGGTAACAACCCTAGTCATGTCTCTTTGAGAGTTGTTCTTGCGTATGAGCATGGGATTACAATGTTTTTGACCCATAGTTAGATGCTAGGGTAGGCTTATATAGAGTGTGTTGTACCCCTAAGGCCATCTGTTAGTTGCTCCCTCCGTCCCATATACTATACGTGCCATGGTGAGCTGTGTCGTGACAGGCACGTTTAGCCTAGGACGGGCCATGGCCAGCTTTGGATACGACATGTGGACACACCCAACGCATGTTTCAGAATGATCCTATTGTAGCTAGTAGATCTATGTAGCAATTTTTCAAGATTTTTTAATTGATTTTGTATATTAAAATACAGACTTTTTGAACTATGAGAGAATTTCAAACAAATTTTGCAATTTGAATTCATTTTTGAAAGTTTTGAACAAAAAACTGAAAATTTCAAACATCTTTTTAGTATACGTGAACATTTTCTTATATATGACGAGCATTATTTAAATGCAAAATGAACATGTTTTCAGAATATGGTGAAAATTTATGTAATATATGTTGAATGTTTTTAGTATTGAGCATTTAAAAAAAATATTGAACATTTTATAATATAGGATGGACATTTTATAATACATGATGAACATTTTCAAAATACATATATTTTTATAATACTGGATGATTTTTTTGAAATTCTTATTTTTTGAAAACAAAACATTTTATAAGAAAAAACCGAAAACAAAAGAAATGAAAAACTCCAAAACAGAAAATCCTACAGAAAGAAACGAAACAGAAACGAAAAGAAAGAACCCGAACTGGCCGGCCCACTCGACATGCCCCAGTGGGCGTCGTGACTCGTGATCCACCCAAAAAAAAAACCCGTTTCGTGCGTCCTTTATTGCAGCCCTATTCCCTCAAGCCCGAGCGAACGAGCAGAGTCCTTCCCGCGACAGGGTAGGGCTAGCCGCCGCCGGCCTGCCTCCACCACTGCCAGCCCGCCGCCGCGGCGCGCCCAACCGGCCGACGCCTCCGCTGCCCCGCCGCCCATACAGGAGCCCGGCAGCGCCTCCCTCCGTCGAGCAGCCGCTCCCACCAGCAGCGCCTCCCTCCCTGGAGCAGCCGCTCCCGCCCAGCACCGCCGCCGCCTGAAGCTACGCCGGCGGCCAGTCCATAGGCAGGTAGCGACCACTCCTTCTTCCTTCCTCCTCCCTCCTTCCTCACCCCCTCCCTCCTTGCTCTTGCATCCTCTGTTTGTTCAAGTTTTTTTTTCCTGATTTTTGTGTTGGACGAGTACTTTGCTGTAGACTCGATATTGTGTGAACATAATGATGATTATTTCTTGATGAGTACTTGCTGCATGATTTCCAGCTTTGCTTGATAGGTGTTTGTGATAATGCTTGTAGGGGAAAATGTTCACTATTGTAGTTCGACCTTTTTTCAGATGAGCAAAAAGTTTGGTTTAAACATGCAATGATTGGCGATATATGAAAATGAAAAGATTAAGCTGTTTTATATGCACTGTCTTGACCTGAAGTCATAGCTTAGCAGTAACATGTAATTTGAGAGAGCAGGAGCTTTGTCTTGCTTACACTGGCCGGAATTGGTTAACACGTTAGTACTAGTGGTATTGTTGGCATGATAGATGTCCCATATCTTGTTTATGATTGGGAATATAGTGGTACGGTTACGCTTTGTTGTTGATTCTAACAGTCAGACTTACCGTTTAAAGTGATTGTTTCTCCTTTTGCATGTTAGCTGATTGATCTTCAGGTTCCACCTTTCAGGTTCCACCTTTCGTGTTATGCCATGATAGATTGACAACTAACTAATGATTTGATTTGATGCTACATATTTATTTTACACTCAGTAAAAGTCTAATTCTACCCCTTTGGAACCTGGAGTTGGAACAGGGCATCAACATTGTCAATTTGAGGGGCTTGCAGCTGCTTCGGCATCCACAGTAGAGCAAATAAGAAGGTAATCTGCTGTTCCTAGGTTCTATAATTTTTCTTTTGTGAATTAAAAGATAGTAAAACGTATCCCTGTGTTGGCGCTTTTCAAAATGCCAAATTTACGTATCTGGCCCGATACTGATACATGTATCCGCATTGGTGCATTTTAGATGGAGAGGCTTGGAGCTGCTTTGGCATCCTCAGGAGAGCAAACAAAAAGGTAATCTGCTGTTCCTAGCTTCTATACATATATTTTTGGTGAATTAACAAAAATAGTAAAACGTATCCCCTTATTGGCCGCTTTTGCAAAATGGCTAATTACGTATTTGTATTGGTGCAGGGTGGGGGAGCCAAAACGAGAGCAAAACTTGGTGAAGGTGGGAATGGACACCTGGAACCAGTTCGGTGCATCCTATAAGATCAGGTTGGTCCATATCCTTAAGAACCTCCACACTTCGGAGGTCAAAATCTACTCAGACGCGTCGAGGGAGTTCATCGAGCTATTGGACGGTGATTCTGGTGGTGAGGTGCTACGGGACTATGTCCAGCAGTCCCCGCGGCTCGTGGAGCTGATGGAGGCATGGCGGCTGCACCGGGAGAAGCCAGGGATGGCGTACATACTTTCCCTGTTTGCCACTGTCCTGGGCAACCCCGGTGGCAAGTCGCGGCAGCATGCTTTTTCTAAGAAGTGCTTGGACGCCGTTGCTAGGACGATACTGGAGGATAAGGACAAGGTGGGGGATGTGTACCGTGAACTCAACAGTGGCGAGTTCCGGCGCCAGAATGCTGCATTGGATTTGCTTGCTGCCATTGTCAGGCGTGGTGCGGGGCTGGCGTCGGAGGTTGCCGAGAGCTTTGATTTCAAGATGGCTGTTGTGACGCAACTAGCAGGGATACAGAAGAAGAGAGGGGGCAGGGATGGGAGGAATCAGAAAAAAGGTGCTAATTTTGGCTCTACAAGGCGATCACTTGTTGGGTTTGCCATGTCGTTCCTTGAGGTTGGGAACCCGAAGCTGCTAAGATGGGTCCTTCAACAGAGGGAGCTTTACTCAGGGGTGCTACGCGGGATTGGAGAAGATGATGCTGAGACTGTTGTGTATGTCCTCTCAACACTGCGGGATAATGTTTTGGTAGAGGAGTCACTTGTCCCACCAGGGCTCCGCAGTGTCCTTTTTGGAAGTGCCACATTGGAACAGCTGAGCTTGATATCGGGGAATTTGGATGCAGGTGAAGCAGCTGACCTTGCTCATCAAGTGCTGGTCATGGTCTGCACTGATCCAAAAAATGGATTAATGCCATCCTCACATTTGAGAGGTAACGAGAAACGCTTGCTGGATCTGATGAAGAAGTTGAAGTCTACTGAGAGCGTTCACCACAAGAATCTGTTGCTGGCTATTGTGAGTAAGAGGCTTTCTTTTTGCGCGGCATACATGAATGAGTTCCCTTACAATATTGAACCACGGCCATCCCCCTCTTGGTTAGTTCTTTTAGCATATGTATATAATTGATTTGTTTTGTGTACAGTGCACTTATTTCTGTCTGATTGCTGTTTTGCAGGTTTGCTGCCATCTCCCTAGCAGCGGATATAATATCTTCAGCAAAAACTGATAGCATATTTCATAGTTTCCTGTCACATGATCTGGTATCCGTCGATGATGAACAAGTAAAGGTAGTTCTGAAGTGCATCGTGCCCCATGTATGCTCTCGAGCAGTGATAAATAGGGGATTGCAGCATTCTGATGATCTTGTGAAGCATGGTTCTCTGAGGCTTGTTTTTGAGTCAGTGAACCTACTGTGCTGTGTTACTGAAGCAATCAATGGTGTGGTATCAAGTGTGGGATCGACATCAGAATCCAGTAGCTCAACAAAAGGGAAAATCAGAATGAACAGTTTCCCAGGATTAAGTTGTTCCACTGCAACGGATGCATTCTTGGTACATAAACTTAACCAGGGAGACCAAATGCGTGTCAAGAGGTGGATATCTCTGAGAGAATACATTCAAGATGAAGTGCGCGGAGCTATTCCTGATCCACAGGTCCTTCTGAAGTTACTTTCTTCTGCCAGTCAGAAACACCAAAATTGTTCTCAGAGTAGACTTGAGAGACGTGCTCAGGTTTCTGAGCCTCCTCAAAAGAAACAGAGATGTAATGCTATCGATGAGGACGATGATATTATTATTGGTGGAATTGATGTTGAGTGGGCCAAGGATGTATCTGAAGAGCAAGACCAAGACTTGGCAAGCGATCATGCTACCACTCTGTGTGAGATATGGGGCTTAGATAAGCAAGATCTGGAGATGAAAGATGCAGAAGTGGTAGACAGTGTTTTCCACTCGAAGTTGCTTGATGTTCTCCGGCTCTATTTGGTAGGTATAGTTATATTTTATTATGCTTCCTCTATACCTTTTAATGTGTATAAACTTCATCATTCAACTATCCTAGCCTCTGTCTTCGTTGTCTGTGTCTACTTTTAAGGGATGTTTTTTAGTGCAACTTATAGCCTTGACATTCTAATCTAATTCTGTGCATTGATTATCTTCAATTTTTCTTTCAGAGGGTAATGCCCAGCTCATTTGATGGATCATTTGACTTCTTTAGGGTTATACCACCTAATCCGTTGGATCTATCCAAGGATGAGCAGCACTCCTTATTGTCACTTTTAGTTGAGTATTCAGGGCAACACGAGGGACATTGGGACCCAGAGAGAGTTCCAGAATCAATGTACAAGCATTTGCAACCACTGATTGACATCATGTTGCACTCACCAGTTAAGATCATCCGTGAGCAAGCGTACATTTTAGTTAAAGCTGCTCTAGCAAGTTCTGGTGCATTTGATCAGAACTTTGCGGAGATTGATGCATGGTTAGTTTTCTTGCCTGGTTATGAAGCTAAATGGTGTGTAAGAGAGAGCCTAGGAGTTGGAGTATCTAATAAATTGTCACAAATTGTGATCCCTTTCCTCTGCGATGCTGTTTCAATGGTTGGGAGCAATTTGTACAAATACCAAGATTACATGCGGAAGTTCATCTCTAAATCAGGCCAGCTTGAAGGTACTATTTTCCTTCATGACATGAATGAGTGCCATTACACTTTTCTGAAATTCATGCCATACTGTTTAACTTTCTTACCTATCATTAGCTGTTTTCCTTGGTCGTTAGGTTCCATTTGATCTGATATAATGCCATATATAAATGTTACCAGTACCTGTAGGCCGCGGTGCAAAACAACATGGAAAATAGACGGCTGATTTTCAGTAAACCTTTCACGCCCAACCTGAAACACAGCATAACTATCACACTTCTACATTTAAGGGCGCAAAGTCTTCCATGTGTATATCATCAGATCATGTAAAATCATCAGATTTACCAAAATGCTTGGCTGCTTGTCTTGCAGTTGCTTGTTTGTACTATGCACTATGTTGTACCAGCATCCCTTCATCATCTGATCATGTTATCATCAAATTTACTTAAATACTCCCTCCGTTCCTAAATGTAAGTCTTTGTAGCGATTCCACTATGAACCACATACGGATGTATATAGATGCATATTAAGTGTAGATTCACTCATTTTGCTCCGTATGTAGTCCACTTAGTGTAATGTCTACAAAGACTTATATTTAGGAACGGAGGGAGTACTTGTCTGCTGGTCTCATGGTTGTTTTGTTTATACTATGCTGCAATCAGATCTTCTTTTCTTGGACTTCTGTACTTCATTTTGAAATTCGTGATCACTCTTTAGCACTTCCTGATCATAAATGTGTTACTTTGTTGCACCTGTCCTTTGACTTTAAGTTACGTAGTCTTCCTTTGATACTTATTATCATGTCTTTTCTTTTAAACAATTCCCTAATGAGATCTAGTTCATTCAGTCATTCATATTCTCACCTTTTTTCTCTGTGTGGTTTGTAGTCTATTCTCCAGCTTTCAGTCCTCTGGTTATTTGTGTTCTTCAGAAATGCCTTAGGCTACTTGACTCTGAGTCTGGAGGTATGAAAGTACATGAGAAGTCGACAATTTCATTATATGTGTGCAACACAATCTACCTTATTCTGCAGTCCCAGGTATATCATTTATGTTGCCTACAGCTCTCTTGCCTATTTACCCTAACAATTGCATGTTCAAGTGACTGATCCGATGATGATCAAACAGGTAGATGCTCAATTATTGCTTGACCTTATTGGTGCTGTTCTGAATCAGAGATTTGATATTTTTTCACCGGAAGAACTACAGTCTAGGATTTATATTGCTGAATGGAGGCCATTCATTAATTTGTTGCATATCTCTAGGAATATCTCGGACCAACAAAATTCTAGTTTGTTCACAGCTGTGGAACATTCTTCTGAACTTCATTCAAACTCTTTGTCCTCTGTGATTAGAAAGGTTCAAGAAATGTTAAGTCAGCAACACACTAATTTGCCAGATGATGTAGCGACTGCATTCTTATTTTCAATCACGTGTGCAGCTCCACAGGACATTATCTGTAGCTTTCCAGAGCTTCTTGATGTTGTGAAAACACACTGTCCTTCTCATATGCAATTCTTGTCGTCAGTTCTTTATCTGCAACATGATTACCTAGCTGAAATTGCTACTTGTTGGCCGGATATTTTCTTCTGTAGTCTCAGACAGATCGAGGGTAATCTTGATGTTGATGAGGGCAAATGTCAAAACCACTCAATTTCTGCAGAATTGACTGCATTGAGTACATTCCTAAATGTCACTCCGTTCTGTGCACTCTTACCTTCAGTATTAAGCCTTGTGTTCTCTGGGCCAGCTAAAACTGGGGAGGCACATGCATTGCTACTTGATGCACTTGTCCGACTTATTCGAGCTAAGCTTTATGAAAGCACAATCAGTGAGTTGACATTTAATCTGAGAGTCATATTATTCTGGAGCCATCGCTTGCTGTTGTCATACACTAGGAAGGGTTCAAATGTTCTTGAAGAACTTTGCCATGTATGCTCCACTCTTGTTGATAGCATATTTGAGCGCATCCGAGTTTTGGCTGCTGATACTGCTGACTTGAATGCTTCAGCGGAATGTTTCCAAGATATTGTTGAATCGGTTCTCCACCATCCTACTATTGACCTGCCATGTTCCTTATCCAATTGCCCGGACTTGACAGATGGGAGTGCGGAACATGTGGAAGAAGCATTTACTAGTTTTTCAAAGGAAAATCTGCACCTTGTAGATGGTTTTGTTGTGAATCTTCTTAGTAAACTATATGACCTTTTACTTTTGGCTGAAAATGATGGTCAGTCCTTAGAGTCGCTGTTTGCTTCCCCAAAGGCCATGCTAGAAAAAATACTGCTGTTGTTCAAGGATAAATTTCAAGTCTGCATGGACAATGGAAACTTTGGACTGCTTTTGCCAAATTTCTACATGGTTCGGGCATTGAAAAAATTCATGTCCCCTGTCAGACTTCTAGAACTTGTAAATTGGATGTTCTCAGAGTTAGAAAGTCGTGGGTCGAGTTGTTCAGCTGCATTTGCCCCTGCTGCTTTTGTATGTCTATCTGTTGCTGATATTGCCATGGAATTACTGTATGATTATCTACAACAAACTGATCAGAGATCAGAATCCTGTCAATTATGGGGCTTGGAGATTCGAAGTTCAGATATTGCCACCATTCAGCGAGTATATCATTTCATTCTCCATTTTACTGCTAAACTGAATCTTGAATCTGCTGATGTTTGCTTGCTGAAGATGTTGATTCGTATCCATAAAGCAGAAAGATCTGCAGGACAGAACACCGAATATACTGCATTCCACATGATGTTATCTACCATGGCCACCAACACTCCCCTTAGCATTCTTCATCACTGTATGTTTCCCACATCTAAGGTTAAAGCAAAAGTTTTATGGTTGCTTTTGGAAGTAAGCCCTATACACATGAACTTTTTTGGCCAGATGTTGATGAAAGTTCTAGAAGAAGACACTTCTATTCTGCAAGGCATGGATTACAATTCTGATTCTTCATGGGCTCATGCGGATAGCTCTATACTTCTGCTGCCTGCTGCTTTGTCATACATGAGGCATCACAGTGATGGCCATATGCAGTGTGCTGAATTCCTTGAGCCACTTGCAAAATTTTACTGTGAAATACTATTAGGTGATAATGGGTTTCCATGTTGGAAAAGTTTTATTACTAGGACCATTTTTGAGGAAAATTTTGGTGACTTTCAACATGAATCAGTTCCAGATATGATGGATTATCTCAGTGACACTCTCTTGGGGAAGTCTGTTACCATGTTGCACTACTGCTTGTCTTTAAAAGAAATGCCCCGGAAGCAACGCTTGGAAATAGTTGCTTCACTTTGTCCACAATCTTCTGGCCTATTAGATTTTGATGTCAGTGATATTAATCCTGACTCGCACAAAGGTCATCTGAAGCTTACTAATGAATTGCTTGCAAAGATATCATTGATTAGGTTGTTGCTGTCTCCTCCCAGAAGATTGTCGTCTAATGAGACAGCATCAGACAGGGAGTCCAAGAGAGTGAGCAATGCTAAGCTGAATTTCATAAGCATCTTGGTCAGAACTTTGGATCAAATACTCAGGAATTTCCCCCGCTGTGATGGCTTATCACACTCTGATAAACAACAAAGGGTCATCCGTTCTTTGGAATATACAGTTCTCAAGAATATTATCGAACTGTCTTCAGAGATTCAAACTCATCTGAACCAACTGAAGTCAATACCTTTCCTTAACCAATTCATCAGATCATCTCTCTTGCACAGGTTCAATGATCATGTCACACTAAAAGCAATTCGATGTATTCTTGTTGTATTATCAGAAGGGAAGTTTCTTGCTGATGAAATTCTTGAGCTCATACTGGGCCACTCCCATTTTCTGTCGTCAATAACCTGCAGTGAAGTTTCTGAATATTCATCTGCATTTAATGCTACAGGGAGCCTTCTACAGCCAGCACCAGGCATTTTAAAATCAGTCGATTCTCTTTTCACTAAAGAAAACGAGTTCCATATTTGCATAGCAGAAAAGAGAAAAATAGAAATCATCAGATTACTCAGGATACTGTATGATATTAAGAGTAGACAACAGAGTAATGGCCTATTGAATGAATCAAAAGAGCTAAGTTTCTTGCTTTTATCTGTTTATGGTGCAACTCTTAGCGAAACAGATCTGGAGATATTTAATCTTATGAATGAGATAGAGTCACATGAGTGCAAAACTATCGCTGAAATGGATCATCTATGGGGGAGTGCAGCTGTTAAATATAGAGAAGAACTGAAACTAGATTCTTCAATATCAGAAATCCACAAAACAGATAACACAGAAAGTAATAGTAGGCGAAGGGCTCTATTTCGGGAGAACATACCAATTGATTCTAAGCTCTGTGTCATGACAGTCTTGCAATTTTGCTACAAAAGGTCTACAAGGACTTCTGTGTTCTCACTAGAACAGCTTCGTCAGGACAAATTTGGTGATATTTTGAAGGTAATTTGTTGAATAGTGGTTCCAATTAGGGTTTTAGCTTCATTATTGTTCTTTTTATGCTTTCGTGGTTGCACTATTTTTGTCCACCCGGCTTCACATGTTACCTCATGGTACTAAACCACTCTTAACATTGATTGATTGACAGACAACATCTCAAAGCACGGATATGGTTCGGATTTATGATCCTATGTTTATCTTGCGTTTCTCGATTCATACTCTTCTCATGGGTTACATTGAGCCTGCTGAGTTCTCTCGAGTTGGGCTGCTTGCCATTACGCTTGTTTGCATATCATCTCCTGATGAAGAATTGAGAAAGCTGGGTTATGAATCTCTAAATACATTCAAAAAATCACTTGAGGTAATGCTGTGCTAGTTTGAAGATCCTGTTATTTATCAGTTTACTTGTTTATTGATTCTAAGTATCTCATCAATTATTACCTTGCTCTGTCTGTGATTGTCAGTTATGTTCTACTTGCTTAGTTGCCAGCTATATTATCAGTATAAAATTTGGCTTGGGTTTCCAGTATAAATTTCATAATCTATAGCCGTTATACTGCTTCTAACTTTTATAAACAAAATCATGTTCTTGCATCAATATATCCATGTTCCAGCAGTACTTCACATTTTCTTGGTGCATTCGAACTGCTGTGAAAGATTATCTTTGTCAACATTCTGGGAGCAATTTGATGCTTGAGTACAGAACAAATTTTGTGCCTGTAATTTTATTTGGGAAGTCCATTTTATATTATGTTGTACACCTGTGACATGTGCAGGCTTCTCAGAAAAGCAAGGAAAAATGGCAGCTCCAGCTTCTTTTGACATATCTACAGAATGGGATATCCAAACCATGGCAGAGGATACCTTCCATTATTGCTATTTTTGCCGCAGAAGCATCATTGACACTGCTGGATAGCTCGCATACTCAGTTCAATACCATAAGCAAATATTTGATGAATTCAGCCTCTGTCGATATGCAGGTGGGTCGGTTATTTTTACTTACACATGTGAACTATCCTGAGCTATGAATATCATATTGCTTTTATCTTTATATCACTTTTTTTTGCAGAGCATTCCATTATTTCCAACATTATTGAAGAGTAGTTCCGTGCATTTCAAAGCTGATCGATTGTGGATGCTTCGCTTATTATATGCTGGATCAAATCTAGCTGATGATGCTACAATATGCAAGAACAAAAGTGTTTTAGAGCTTGCTCTTGCCTTTTGTTCTTCAGCTATTTCAGATTCTGAATCGAAGCATTTAATCCTTCAGGTAACACTAAATTTTAATTAGCATATATTTGACTTTGGGATGTGTATGATGATTGCACTAAACTTAAGAAGTTACTATTTGCGTTAAGGAGTTAGTGTGCAGCAGTACAAGGACCCTTTTATATGCTTACTATCCTGTCTTACTTTTGTACAACTGCCAAGAGCTGAAGCACGCCCTGAAATACAACTTAAGAAGTGTAACAATGTGTGATAAATAGAGTTGTCTCCAAACATCAGTATACCTTTCTATGCCGCACTTGACATTAAGCAACATTTCATCATGCATATTTTGTACTGTTAGTTGATTTGATCCTGTCCATATTGGCATGTATTGATCTTTTTTATGTGAAATGTGCTATTTTTCTTGTCTCCTGAAATATAATAAATCAGTATTATTTCAAATATTTATCCCACTTAGAATGCTCCCTTTGCATGTAGGTGCTAAAGAAGTGTGTGAAGCTGCCAGTTCTAGCACAGCATTTAGTAAAAAATTGTGGCCTTCTGTCGTGGATATCCTCTGTTATTTCAACTCATGGTAAACGACTGGACAGCAACTCTAGTTCCAGAATAGTTGGGTTGGCATTGGAGGTAAGCGACTGTTTTAAACTATCTCAACTATGGTGCACACCTTTCTTAGAAGCAACAATTCAGTATATGCTCTTCCATTTTTCTTGTGAATCTTGACTAACTCGTAATCCATCAATTATATGACTGTGTTTCTGTTTGTGAACATGAGAATCATTGATAACATCAGTCTTTTGTTACACCAATTGTTAGGTGCTGCTTTCTGTGTTAAATACGACTGGTATATTTTTCATTAGACACTGCTAGTTTAATGCCTTCGGCTCCAGCACAAGAACTTCACTACGCGTAGTTGCGTTATGATTTTGCGATCATATGCTGCAAACGATTACTGGATAGAAAAATACTTACCGGAAAATCAGTGAGAGAATAGCCTGACAACCCCCAGGTCCTCTATGCGTGCATCTCAATCTCATCCCGATCAACATGGGATTCGTGGTCCATCTTTCCTCCACATCCCGAGTTGGTAGTCAGGAGCATCACAAAACTAGCAGGCAGCAGCCTTGAACTGCCAATCGATATTTCATTTACTGTGAAAGTATCCGCTGCTGGCAATGATCAAAGTTGAAGCTCTTGATGCAAGTGTTGAAACGAGTTGCGGCAACTGCCGCTCAAGATCCTCTGTTATGTGGGCCATAACCTTCCAGTGGAGGGCAGGGCCAGCCGGGCCAAGCCGTCCTGCAAGATTCTTTCGTCTTTCACAGCCCATGAGAAGTGCAGATCGACAGTGGAGCGATACAGTGACAGGAGTACTGAGCAAGAGGAGTCCGCTGCCTGCCTCGTATCAAGAGGGCGCCTATTAGTAAGGTTGGCCTAGAGCTTGCACCTGTGGAGGTTGGGGCGTGAGGTGCCAGCACTGCCGGGTTCCTTTCTGCGCCGATGGACCCCATAATCCTAACCCAACACACGGGAGATGACGTCTATGTGAGAGTGAATGGTGATCGATTACGGGATGCCAATCTTTGTTGTGCGAGGATATCTGGGCGGATTATGGCAGATTGTTAGGCTTGAGGTTTGGGGATAAAAGATTGAGTAGAACACAAGGTTGAATGAGCATTGTAGTGTGTGAGTGAAGAGGGAGAGGAAGAGTTAAAGGTCAAAAGTGTCATCTCATAGACCTGATATAGTCCCCCTATATGGATATATAGAGCCAGTACATATTTTGAGATTTACTTTGACCATCAATAAGAGCAATAATATATGAGATTTATCTCACAAAAAGTATTACCGTTGAATTCATACTAGGTGATACCCCGCGCGTTGCAGCGGGAATTTGTAGCAAATCAAAAATAAAAATTGTATACAAATAAAATATAACTAATTTGTGCAGTATTGTAAGGTAATTTCTTCAGAGAACTCTTCTATACATGATGGTCAGAATAGTGAAAAACTATTACAATCCTGGGAACTGGATGAACAGTGTTACCTCCAGTGGTTGGTACCATTGTATTCTCAAGGGCTTTAGTAACATGATTGTTTTGCACAAACACAATTGTCTACAAAGATCTCCTTGATGCCAAGCTTATGCAAAGCATATACACAGAATTAGGATAATGAACGATCAATACTAACTTGTTGGCAATCACACAAAAAATGAGCGAGAGATGGTCAGGAAATTAGAGAGATAATTACCTTGGAGGTGGTGTTGAGCTGGTAGGTTACCTGCAGATTAACATGGAATGAGAGGATCAAATCATGTGATGTATTACCAATTAGGAGAATAGAAACTGGCGGAAGAGAGATAGACAGGTGAACCTACCAAGATAAAAAAGGTATTTGTGATGGCATGACAGCAAGAGAATTGATAATGTGATAACGTTGCTTCACCATGGAGCAGGAATATAATTAGTGGGGGACAACAAATTAGATATTGAAGAGGACGGATGAAATATTTAATCTTATATCCTAGTACAAATCCTGAAGAACAGAACACAGATATGAGAACAGAGTACAGAACCTTCAATTTCTCTGTTATCGTTGCTGTACTCTGAAATTCATAGAAGCTCGTCTCTGAATCAGCTGGGGCGCCACCCACCGGAGGAGCTGGAGTCAGCGCTACTTCAAGTCGTCTCTGTGAACGGAGGCCCTGACCAACATCGTCAATAGATCGTCCCTTTCAGGCCAGAAAGAATCCCTGCCTGGCATCATGTCTACTCCATGACTGACACCAGCATGGCTACCAGATTTTCCTCCAAGGACGGAAACAAACCTTACCCAACTCTGGACATTCTGGACCAGAGCAAACCTGCCCGGTGGGACGGCGGAGCTACTGTCGCGGGAATGGGCACAGAGAAGGAAGATGAGGACCACAGACGCCGCCTCGACGAAGCAGGCACCACGCCGGCTAGGGGCAATTGCGAGAGAGAATCCTTTGAGAGCTGCGGAGGCGAGCTGGACCGGCGGTCGTGCCGGATGAGCGCCCTCGCGCAGATATGGTAGCCCAGCCGCCAGGCAGTAATGTAGTCAGGGAAAGAATTTAAGAAAATTCAATGGGATGTTGGATGTGGACATAGGTCGTTCTATACGTTTGTTCAACTTCTGTTCGGTCCGCTCTATTCGGCTTCGTTTTGGTCCCTTTGGCTCCCGCTGGTAACAGAACTCATGAGGTTGAAGAGGAAACGATGGTCTCTTTGTTGACCAGGGAATGGCTACATGTAAATAAACATTTAATCACACAATTTCTTGTCAATCTATGGTGGGTCCCTCTGCTGATGTGGATAGCTTGCATGTTTAGATAAATAAGATAGTGGGGGTGAATCTCTTAGGTATATAGGATTTGTAAGGAGTTTTCAGTGGTGTAATTTTTATATCATACATCTCATATAATATTGATCTTATCGATGGTCCAAGTAAATCTCGAGATACAAGGGAGTAGTTTTTTTGGGTCAAGAATCTGTCACATTACACCCCTGAATTATGGCTGGAGTTCACCCTGAACTATAAAACCAGTAAGAACTAAGAAGGCACCCCTCAACTCTCAAAACTACTCGCATACTATTGGCGCATACATATTATCATAGCTTCCCCACATGCTTTGAACTACCAAGGATTATTTTGCTAGCTATGACACTTCCTGTATGCTATTTGTGTAACAGGCTTAAATTGCTCCGAATATAATCCTTAGTGAGTGACCAGCTTTGGCACATGGTTTTCTTGTTTATGGTTTTGTGAACTAACATTCTCTATGTTCTATGAAATATGCGCTCTACAGTAGTTTTATGAAAGCTACGCTCTAGTTGTCTCTAATTTTTGTGTGCTTTGTTCAGGTACTCAATGCTTTGATCTTATCAAGATTCATCACGGAATGGCTCCAAGAAACTGCACTTGAGCAACTCTCAGAAATATCTAAATATCTGTATCTGGTAATTGAAGATGGAAAATTATTGAAAGGGGATATCACCATGTTGAGTTCAGTTCTAAATGTTATTGCATCTACAATGAGGTTGTCTATGAAAAGGAAGATATACCAACCGCATTTTACCTTGTCCCTGCACGGCATATTTAAGTTGTGCCAAGCTATTGATGGCAATTCAAGAAGCATCGAACTTAAGCTATCAATGGAACTTGGTACTGATGTCGTCCTTATGAACGGTCCTCTGCCAATTCTTTCTGAAACGGTACTTTTTTTGTGCCCTGAATTCATTTAATGAGCACTTGACATTACTGCTTTAAGTATTGTGATCAGAATCTAAATCTAAGTGTTCAAAGTTACTGCTTCTGTATTGTGATCAGAATCTAAATCTTCATAATCATTTTCTACTTTTGTTTTGCAATGACAGGATAAGTCAAGAGCTGTGATGGTTGTTTCATGGGTAACTTCCAATATCTTCTGGTTGTGTAAACAAAAGTCTGCAGTTGAAATGTCATGTGAAGAGTCGCTAAACAACGAATGTCTACTATCAAAGATATTGCGTTGGTTAGTGGCTTCCATAATCCTTGGCAGAATCTCCCGCATCTCTCCTGAAAAGAGGGCAGGTCTTGCCACGAGCACAAATAGTCCCGGAACTCTTCAGTCTTTCTTGAACCATTCATCTGAAACCGTTGAAATGGTGGATAGTCATGTTGCGGATGAGGCGCTGGCTGCCATTATACTTTACCTACAAGGTCATGTGAAAAAGAAGAGTGATACTTTGCCGTCGGTCGTGACGGCTCTTAGCTTGTTACTTCTTGACAGATGCAGCGAACAAGGTACACTTGGATCTGTTGCGTTATGATACTAAGATGTTTCATTATTACTTCCAAAGTATAAATGTTGAGTCTGTCTCCAGGTTAATTGCTTATATGAGTGCGCTAACTATTTTCTAACCTTTGTGAATCAGTTTTGGTTGATAGCCGCGGACAAATTGAAATGCTTTGCTCGAAGATACATTGCCCCGCTGAATCTAATCCCGCATGGAGATGGTATGTGTAGCAGTCTTATTATTTGCATATGCTTTGTGACGATGAGCAGGTGATTTAACAATGGTCTTTTTATTCTCTCAGGCATTATTATCAACCTTGGAGAGATCCTGCCTTGCAGCACACTGCGGCAGAGCGCATGGAAGTAGAGCAGTCTTGCCGAAGCCTGTTGATTATGTTTTCTAATGCGCTGAGCGCTGCTGGGTTGCCGGCAGGTATCCCGGTGCTGTCAGTTGGTGACATTGAGAAGTCTGGGCTGTTCCAGTGGGAAAGAGACTCGGTGGTTGAGCAGCCTCACGCGTAGTTCGTGGACTGATTTGCAGTTGACTAGGCTAGTTCTTTTTGCGGGAAGTTGACTACTAGGCTGATTGCTGGAGAAATTAGCGAATTCACGAGGGTAATCAAACAATTTATACAGCGCGCACATCTTTGTATGATATATATTTATTTAAAGAAGTGATGGCTGGTTCAGTTGGCGATTTTGGGTTTTAGATGCACCAAACTGAACATGTGCATGTACTTGTGCGACCGATCTATCTGTTTGGAACAAAATTGCTTGTGATCTGCGTTTAGATGAGATGATGAAGAAAAATGTGGTTGTTTTCAGCAATTTACTCTGCTTTGAACTTGGATTTTGATACTTGTGGCGATTACCTTTCTTTTCTGGGATTGCTTCCTGGGGTCATCTCTGTTGCCAAAGGATCTGGAGTTTTTTAAAAAAAAAGAAACACAAGAAGGGGCACGAAGAACCCAGTACTGCATCGACAAAGGTGGGGCAGTGCATTTTTCAGGTGAAGAGTCGTTGGCAGCCTCAATACAGGTTGAACCTCGTTGCTGGGTCCGCACCAATTGAGATGACGAAATCGCCGTAGCCACAGCTTATGCACAGCTTTTATTTTGGTGTCATGAGTCCCAAAAGAGTCAAAGTTAGTACATCTTTTATTTTGGTGTCATGTTCTCGTCGGACGAGGCCCATGGTGCATCCTGATGCTCGGCACGCCAACGCAGGGGTTGCGCGTCCGCCACCGCGTTCGAACGTAGGCGAACCACATCGCCTCCGGTGAGGCAGCGACGGTTCCCCTAGCGCCGTATCCATGTGCCATTTGGTCACGGGCCTCCTTCCGGGCGCGGCGGAGCGCAAACCGGACGGCAATTTCCTCCTCGGGGCCGTGTGGGATGAGATCGAGGTCGGCAGATCTGGAGGTGAAGGACTCAGATCCGCTGCCCGCCATGCCGGAGACGAGTTTGGGTGGCGGAGGGGAGTGGCTAGAGTTTGGTCCGACGAGTGGAGGAGGAGGAATATATGTGGGGTCAGGTGGGCCAGCGTGGGCTGGGCCTGACATGGCGGGTGTGCCCGGGCGTCCCCATATCCGCCTCATATTTGGGCTAGATATGAGAGGTGCCGATCAGTCCGGTTGTTTGAGGGCCGTTTGAGGCACCCGTCTGGATCAAAATTTTGCGACCCGACAGTGACTGGACAGCCCGCTCGGGCGTATGAGACGGGTTTGAGGCGCCAGGTTGTAGATGCTCTAACAATCGCACCTTCTATTTGCCAATGATTCGTTGATTTTGATGAAAGTAGATGTGGCTAATGCAAATACATTAAAGGGTATTCTGCAATCATATTGTAATGCGTCCGGTCAAATGGTAAGTGAAGCTAAATGCAGCATATATTTCAGTCCAAATACTTCTGTTAATAAAAGGGTTGAGGTGTGCACAACTCTTAATATTTTAGTGGAGGCATTGTCTGGAAAATATTTGGGTCTACCCTTATTAGTTGGGGCAGACAGGAGTGACAAATTACAATATTTGGTGGATAGAGTTTGTCAACTAGTTTAAGGTTGGAAAGAGAAAACATTATCCATTGAAGGTAAAGAGGTTCTGCTTAAAGCTGGAGCCCAAGCTCTTCCGGCATATGCAATGTTTGTATTCAGGGTTCCGAAAATATATGTAAATGAATCACGGATGCAATAGTGCAGTGTTGGTGGGGTGATGACATCACTAATAAGAAGATGCACTAGTTTCCTGGTGGAAGTTCTGTGTTCCAAAAGAGATAGGAGGAATGGGGTTCATAGATCCTCACTGTTTTAGTTTAGCTATGTTAGCTAAACAAATATGGAGATTAATTGAGGCTCCGAACAGCTTATGCGGAAGAGTTTTGAGAAGTAAGTACTATCCTGGCGGCAAGATTCTTAATGCTAAACTTAAATCAGGTTCATCTTTACTTGCCAGAGTATATTGTTAGGGCTCAATACATTTAACAAGGGAGCTATATGGCATGTTGGAGATGATATTTGGGAGAATGCATGGCTACCGTGTAGTAATAACGGAAGGATTTTGACGCCCAAAGGTCACTGTTTGCTAAAACATGTCCATGAACCGATTGATCCTAATTCAGGAGTATGGGATGCTGACTTAATTCGATCCATTTTTTGGGATGTTGACGCAAGACAAATCCTAGTGATTCCGTTGAGTCGGAATGGAATGGGTAATTTTGTGGCATGGAAATTCAGTAAGAATGGTTTCTTTTCAATTGGTTCCGCATACCACATGGAGTGGGAATCTACATTTGGTGTCTCCTTGCAAAGATCTGATGGAACGAGATCTTCATGTTTGAACACGGTTTGGAGAGATCTTTGGAAGTGCACTGTACCAGCAAAAGTGAAATTTTTTACTTGGAAATGTTTGCATGGGATTCTTCCCTATTATTATGTTCTGGTTAATCGCCACATAATGAACAACAGTACATGTCCAGTCTGTAAGAGATATTATGAAGACATAAAACATGTTACTTTTCAGTGTGAGGAAGCAAAAGGTATTTGGCGAAAAATTGGCCTGATGGAGGTGGTTACTGAAGTATGTGAGATAGATCAGTCAGGTAGTGCAGTGCTTGATTATCTGATGGCTGGAAAGTTTTGGGTCCCAGTTGATGCATCAGTAAAGTTTTTGAGAGAAACAATCATAACAGCCGCTTGGTATATTTGGTGGAGACGAAGACAAACAATCCATGCAGAAACCGTGCAATCTTTATCACAAGCGGCGATGTCAATTCAAGTCTTGGTATCTAGTTTCGCAAAAGCACAAGGGAAAGAGATTCAGCCAAGATCAAGTACTTGGCATCGGACGTCTGAGGGCCTTGTCTATGTAAATGTTGATGCTAAGTACGATATTAATATAAGGTCAGGAGCTACATGTGTGGTAATCAGAGATGATAAAGGAAGATTTGTAGGCGCGGGTTCCAAGCTCATTTCCTTTTGCGCTTGACGCAGCAACAACTGAAGCTTAAGCAGTTCTAGATGATATTCATCTTGCAAATCGAATAGGCTGTCAGAAATTAGTTATCCAGTCTGATTGTGCAGGAGTTATTGATACTCTTCAGGAAGGTGGTTTCTCTGCGACAGTTGCTGCTCCGATATTTGAAGACATTCGTATTCAGGCGAGCTCTTTTGACAGAATCTTATTTATGCACTGTCCAAGGGAAGCAAATCTTGGTGGGGCATACACTTGCACATGAATGTAATTTAGATTGTTGTGTGTGGGCTGTTGATCCACCTAGTTTTATTATGCCGCTGTTGATTGACGATGTAAGCGTGATTTAATTTAATAAAATTAGCCATGATGGCATTGTCTAAAAAAAAGTTTAGTGCGTTGTTCAAAGGGATCATAGGAAGCCTGGGCATCTTGAGTTCCATCCCCATCGGGGGCGTTATTTTTCTTCGTCGGCTCTAGCGATCAGCGAACAGGAAAAAAGTGGCTAGCGATCCATGCGGTGCCGGAGGGTCGAACGACTCGGTAAACTCTGGGGGAGATGGATCGTGGGATGCCCCTAGCGAATCGTTCGGATCTGCAGCTAGAATTTAGCTTTTACCATTACTCAAACTCAAAGTAAGATCATAACACTAGCGGAGTAGGTCATGGCAGAAGAAAGCAGGGCCAAAATGGCCACCACCTCGAGCGCGGAGCTTCTGCAAGCTGAGGCAGAGCTCGTGCGCCACTCCTTAGGCTACCTCAAGTCCATGGCGTTGCACAGCGCGGTAAAGCTTGGGATCCCCGACTCTCTCCACCGCTGCGGCGGCGCGGCCTCTCTGCCCGACCTGTCATCCGCCCTCGCCCTCCCCTGCAGCAAACGGCCATACCTGTCCCGGCTCATGAAGATGCTAGCTGTGGAAGGGATCTTCACGGCTGTGGATGTGGACGTTCCTGCCGCCGGCGAGGGCGAGGGCGCCGCCACCGCGCCGAGCGTCCGGTACGGCCTCAACCCGGTGTCCCGCCTTCTCGTCAGCGGCGGCGTGTCCCCGTGCGTGCTCATGGGCACCTCGCCGCTGTTCCTGGAGGCCTCTCTCCGGCTGCCCCAGTGGTTCAAGAGGGACGGCGAGGGCGAGCCGGCGTTCGCGATGGCGCACGGCGAGAGCCCCTACGCCGCCACCGGCCATGACATGGAGTTCAACGCGCTGGTGAACGAGGCGATGGGGTCCGACAGCCGATATATGGCGGAGCTCGTCGTCCGCGAGTGCGGCGAGGTGTTCACGGGCGTGACGTCGCTGGTCGACGTCGGCGGCGGGAACGGCACCATGGCGGCGGCCATCGCCAAGGCCTTCCCGCATGTCAAGTGCTCCGTGTTGGACCTCCCACATGTTATACAAGGCGTCTCAGCACACGAGTCGGTTGAGTTTGCTGCCGGCGACATGATGGAATACGTTCCACCAGCTGATGCAGTTCTGCTTAAGGTACTACGATTTATTTTTAAAATTTATTTACAGTACTTAAGAAAGACACATTCTACTTCCCATTCGCATTTATACCAATTCCTCACAAAACTAATTCCTCAAAGAAAAACTTGGGCAACTATACTACTCCCTCCGTTTCCAAATATAAGTCTTTTTAAGATCCCAACAAAGGACTACATATGGAGCAAAATGAGTAAATCTACACTCTAAAATATGTCTATATGCATCCGTATGTTGTAATCAATTTAAAACCTCTAAAAAGACTTATATTTAGGAACGGATGGAGAATAAAAGGCACGACATGATTTGGCAGATTATGTTATGTGAGCTCTTAACAAGAATATAAACGGGTGGATCCGACAAAAAGAAAAGAATAAACAGGTGGAGTAGTGCTAATTTTTTTGAATAGTTTGGATTGCTTACCACATTTGTCACATAGTTGGAGTAGTGCTATCTTACTAATAGTTTTTGACTTGTTGGATTGGCAGTGTGTGCTACACAACTGGAGCGACGAGGATTGTGTGAAGATCCTGACAAAATGCAGAGAGGCCATTGCCCAAGGAGCCAAAGCAGGGAAGGTGATAATCATCGATGCTGTCGTTGGATCTCCCACACACTCACAGCAAGTACTTGAAGCCCAAGTCTTGATGGATATGCAGATGATGATGCTATTCATGAGCAAAGAACGCGAGGAACTCAACTGGCAAAAGATATTCATGGAAGCAGGATTTAGTCATTACAAAATACAGCCTGTCCTAGGAATGCGATCCATCATCCAACTCTACCCATAGCTTATCCATGGATAGTCCTTTTTCCTCATATTGCGCTATCCATTTTATATACTTTCCGCTTCCACGGGGATGCGTAATAACTGTTAAATTTATGTATTTCATTCAAAAGATCCAAATTTGACATGGATATATGTAATAATTATTAAATTTGCGTAGTTCATTCAAAAGTCCAAATTCGACAGGGATATGTAATAATTAATAAATTTATGTAGTACTTCATTCAAAAGAACGGGCAATATATTTCCACAACAATATCAGTGCTACAATGGTGCTCGAGGAACTTGATTGTCCTAGCTATTGACCCTTTGGATCTCAGCTACAATTTTTAGGACCCTGAAGGGTAGGATCATAAGACTAGAGAAGTTTTTAAAGTTAAAAATGCATATAATAGTTTGGTTTAGTCACCATTACACTTTCTCCATCATCATATCCATTTATGTCATGCACACTCTTATTATGTTTCTCTTCGCCCTCATGGTCTTCATCTTCTTGGTCACTTGAGCCTTTGAGCCTCTCTCATGTACCTTTGTTTCTGGCCATATACCATCACTTAGCCAACAACTCTGTTTTTATAGTCTCTCTGTTGGATTGTTCAATGTGCATCACGAGCAACTCCTGGTATGAATGTGTACTCCAGGCCGGTTTTCAGGTGATTGATGCAACCACATTAAGTTATGGATGCCTCCGGTGTTCCAAACTTTGAGAAGGTTGTGATCTTTGTAATATTGCTTTCTAGTTATTTTTCTTTCTTATCAAATTTTGGGACACAAAATTAGTAGGTGCTTATTTGGTGTTGGTACTCTTCCGTATAAATTTGGTCCCATCATCGCCCACTTCAGCTTTGCAGCCTCACGAGAGGGGGGAGGGACAGTCTTTTGAGGTTGCTCCAACACCTGTGGGGGAGGTGGCTTACACGACCGTGTTGGAAAACGTTGTATAGAAAACAAAAAAATTTCTACGCAAAAGCAAGATCTATCCATGAAGATGCATAGCTACGGAGGGGGAGAGCATCTTCATACCCTTGAAGATCGCTAAGCGGAAGCGTTTATCAACGCGGTTGTGAAAGAACTACGATTATGGAAGTGTATGCATCATCGCAGGGACGCGTGCGTGTTATATAGGGGAAACATTCTAGGTTGTTACCAGACTTGACCCATACTCCAAGCTATACAAGAGAGGATCTATCTAGTCTAACAACCTGCCTAAGTACAACTCAACCCACACGCAATACACCGTGACATCTTGTCACGTTACACAACTAAAATAGCCTATCATCTAACATCCCCCCTCAATCTAAACATGTCAAGGTTGAGATTGTTCCTGAAGGCTTGAAGTTGTCGAGCTTGTAAAGGCTTCGTGAAGCCATCAACAACTTGATCTCCTGTTGGGATAAACCTGATATCCAAGAGCTTCTTTGCAACTCTTTCACAAACAAAGTGAAAATCAATTTCTATATGCTTTATTCTTGCATGAAACACAAGATTTGCAGAGAAATAAGTTCCCCCCAAATTATCACACCATAAACAAGAGACACGTGGTCTTGCAATTCCCAATTCATCTAACAGTGTTTCTACCCACATTACCTCAGCTGTTGCATTTGCCAAAGACTTATATTCTGCTTCAGTGCTAGAACGTGAGACTGTAGCCTGTTTCTTTGCATTCCAAGACACAAGATTAGAACCAAAGAAAACAACAAACCCACCAGTAGACCTTCTGTCATCAGGGCATCCTGCCCAATCTACATCAGAGAAGGCACTTACCGTTGTTGAGGGTGACTTACAAATTTTTAGACCAATTCCAGCACTTCCTTGGATATACCTTAATATCCTTCTAACAGCTGTCCAATGCAAAGATGTAGGAGAATGCAAAAATTGACAGACCTTGTTAACAGAGAAAGCTATATCAGGTCTTGTCAAAGTTAAGTATTGTAGTGCCCAACTACACTTCTGTATTTTGTCCCTTCCTCTGGACTGAGTAATTCTCCTCCATGCAATGGCAAGTATTCAGTAGTAGATAGAGGTGTACTAGAGGGTTTACAATCCTTCATGCCTACACGTTTAAGTATCTCTGTTGCATACTTTTCTTGAGTTAGCAGAATACCATCATGTATTTTCTTTACTTTGATGCATAGGAAATAGTGCAACTCTCCCAGATCTTTTAAAGCAAAGTCACTTTTCAAGTTCTTAAGCAAAGCTGAGGTGGCCTCTTGAGAAGAACTAGCAACAATTATGTCATCTACGTAAATGAGCATAAAGATGGTCACCTTTCCTCTCTTGAAATAAACCAAGGAGGTGTCTCCCTTGGAAGGCCGAAAACCAAGTTGTTGTAGCTTCGAATTAGTCTTGAATACCAGGCCCTAGGTGCCTGTCTTAACCCATATAGGGCTTTGTCCAACCTACACACATGTTGTGGTTTAGTATTATCCACAAAACCAGGTGGTTGTCTCATATAAACCTCTTCCTCGAGAACGCCATGTAGAAACGCATTCTGTACATCCAATTGGCGAAGACTCCATCCCCTGGATACAACAATAGACAAAACTAGCCTGATACTAGCAGCTTTAACAACTGGACTAAACGTGTCCTCATAATCAATGCCATAGCGTTGCTTAAAGCCTTTAGCCACTAATCTAGACTTGTACCTATCTATTGTCCCATCAGATTTTCTTTTGATTTTATACACCCACTTACAATCTATAATATTTCTACCTAGTCTAGGTGGAACTAGATGCAAGATTTTATTCTTCTTGAGTGCATCATATTCTACTTCCATAGCATTTTTTCCAATTTTTATCTTGCAAAGCTTCTACTGGATCACGAGGTTCTTGAGTGGCAGCAAAGTTTACAACTTTAAAATTCTTATCATACCTAACGGTTCCATCCTTAGGAACCATGGGTTTGAAAATACCTCGTTTAGCACGTGTATTGGGGCGTTCAGGAACTGTAGCCACAGAAGATCCAGCGGTTGCCGCAGAAGATCCGCCACCTCGTATCGCCAGAAGATCTGCCTCGGCTGCCGCTTGGTCGGGCGTCGGATCCTGCGTCCGATCCGGGGCCACCAAATCTGGTGCAGGCGAATCAGCGCCAGGGGACAGACGCGTGGGATCCTGAGTCGGCCGCGCGCCATCATTGTCTGTGGTGGATGGCGACCCAGATCCACTCAAGCGCCGCCAGCTGTAGGTGGAGGGCCCGCCTATATCGGTGCCGCCGCCCCGCACGGGAGACCCGCGCCGCGTGTCACGCGCAGACGGGCTGCCTGCTCTCCCAGCGCCTGGCGGTGTCGGGGGCGCGCCCGTGTCAGGCTCTGCGCCGCTGCCGAATCTCTCGGGATCGGGAATGCCAGGGGAATCCGCCTCGTGTCCCGTGCTGGTCCGGTTTGGCTTTACATGCTGCACAAAATGACGATCTGAAGGGCTTTTTTTTCACTGTTTTGCTCAGCACAGCCTCCATTAGTGACATGATTAGGATTATTAAACACATGATCATCAGCAGAACATTCACCCCCATGATCAGAAGGATTTAATAACTCCGGAGAAAGTAATAAAATTTCAGCACGAAGCCGAGCACCGGCGTTTGGATGGAGACTGGTGAAGGGAAAAATATTTTCATCAAAGATGACATCTCTGGATATATAAACATGGCCAGTAGATATACCAAGACATTTAAACCCTTTGTGTAGATTGCTGTACCCAAGGAAGGCACATTGCTTAGACCGGAATTGAAGCTTGTGATTGTTATAGGGTCGAAGGTTGGGCCAGCAGGCACACCAAAAAATTCGAAGGATAGAGTAGTTGGGTTTTTCATGAAATAATTTTTCAAAGGGTGTCTCAAAGTTGATAACCTTGCTAGGAATTCAGTTTATCAAATAGGTGGCAGCAATGAAGGCCTCATCCCAAAATTTCAAGGGCATGGAGGCTTGAGCAAGAAGGGATAGGCCTACTTCGACAATGTGTCGATGTTTTCTCTCAGCTGGCCCATTTTGTTGGTGAGCGTGAGGACATGAGACATGGTGAAATATCCCTATCTTGTTGAAGAAGGAGTTTATTTTTTCGTACTCTCCTCCCCAATCTGTTTGTAGAGCAAGAATTTTACGATCAAATTGTCGTTCTACTAGATGCTGAAAGTCATGAAACTTTTGGAAGACTTCAGACTTGTGTTTGATCAAATATATCCATGTGAATTTACTAAAATTGTCAATGAAACTCATACAGTATTTCTTTCTTCCTACCGTTTCAACAGCATGACCCCAAACATCAGAGAACACAAGTTCTAAAGGAAACTTTGATTCACTTATTGACTTAGCTAGGATAAGGCAACTGGTGACTTTTGCCTTTTTGGCATGCGTCACATATAGAATATTTATTGAAGAATTTGCACATGGGAGATTATTCTTGCTAATGATTTTGCTAAAAATAAGAGGAGATGGATGGCCTAGACGTCGGTCCCACCTATCCGGAGATAGCTTGGTGGCACTGAGCATGTGCTTCTTGACGTCGGATCCCGTGTGCCTAACTGGGTAGAGTGCTCGTCTACCCCTACCTCGAAGGAGCACCTTCTTCGTTCCCCATTCCTTGATAAGAAAAGAATAGGGATGAATTTCTACAAAGGAATCATTGCCAAGAGCAAGGCGTCTAGCGGAAATTAGCCTTTTGTTGGCTTGAGGTACATGAAGAATATTGTTTAGAAAGAGATCACGATCAGGAGTGTGAATAGCTGAATGACCGATGTGTTTGATAACCATACTTGATCCACTGGCAGTATGAATCTGCTCGTTCCCAGTGTAGCAGTCATGTACGGTCAACTTCTCCAAATCTCCTGTGATGTGGTCGGTGGCGCCACTGTCCAAGTACCAGTTGGTGTCCACCCTGTACTGCGGTGCAGCGAGGTTGGCTGACTTCTCCTCCACACCTTGGTAGGATTCGTCATAGCGCTTCTAGCACTTCCAGGCTGGATGGCCCATCTTGCCACAGATCTGGCACTGGACCCTAGGGGCAGAGGCATGGTTGTTGTAGTTGCCCCTGCCGCCGCCGTTGTTGCTGTTGTGTCCGCCGTCGCGCTCTCCTAGCTTGGAGTAGCCACTGCGCCCGCCGCGGTCACCACCATTGCCGCCTTGGCGGTGTCCGCGATTACCACTGCCACCGCCGTTTCTACGGCCTCGAGTAGCGGCATTGGTAGAGGATTGGGACCCTCCACCCCGAAGATTGAGCCTCGTGTCGAAGCTTAGCAGCTGTGAGAACAGCTCGGCCACGGTCACCGGCTCCACCCGGGAACACATGGCGGACACCACCGGGTCGAAGTCTTCATCTAGTCCGGCCAGGATGTGGGAGACGATGTCGTCATCGTCCACCCTCTTCCCTGCAGCGATCAGTTCGTCGTAGAGGGACTTGATCTTCCCGACGTAGTCGATGATGGAGGAATTGCCCTTCTGCAAGTTGGCGAGGGCGATCTGGACGTTGGTGGTCTGGGAATGGGTGTGAGATGCAAGCATCCCTTCCACCGTGTTCCAGAGTTCAACAGAGGTGTGACATGAACAACCTGGATGGCTATCTCATGAGAAAGTGTCGTCAGGAGATAGGAGAAGACTTGTTGATATTGTGCATACCAGGTTTGGAAATCAGGGTTCGGCGCCTTCGCTGTCGTCTTGCCGTTAGACGAGGTCACATCAATCTGCACGGGCGGTGGTGGTTGCTCGACGTCGATGTACTTGGCCATCTGTGCTCCTCGGATGGCCAAGAGCACCGTCGCTCGCCATAGAGCCTGGTTGCCCTTCGTGAGCTTCTCGGTGGCGGCGTGCGCGAATGGCGAGGATGGGAAGGAACTTGAAGACGACGCCATGGATGTGTTCGAGGATGGCCATGGTTACCATGAAAGAACTACGATTATGGAAGTGTATGCATCATTGAAAGCACAAGTGCTCCCTGGGTGATTTTGGTAATTAATGTCAACATATCTCTTGTTGGACTAACACTTTTACCTAGTATGTTTCAGATAAGTTCAACAATGGAGTGGCATGGACTAAAGGATGTGGAACCCCTTCAAGATGCTAAGTACAAAGGATTGGCTCAAGCTTCAAGATCAAGACTCTACATTTTCTATTTTAGTGATCCAAGATCACATTGAGTCTATAGGAAAAGCCAGTACTATCAAGGAGGGATGAGGTGTTGCTTAATGAGCCTCTTGCTTCATGTGCTTAGTGATATGCTCCAAAATCCTCAACTACCTTTCCATATCCACATATGGCCTAAACCAAAAGTCAAACTCGCCCCGACCGATTCTTTCTATCCGGCGCCACCGAGTTTCACATGTCATAGCCACTGCCACAAACCCTAGCAAATCGGTTTCACCGATAGGGATCTCGGCCTCATCGAGATGGGATTGTAATCTCACTGTGTATGTTCATTGCTAAAATCGGTCTCACCGAAATTGAGCAATCGGTACTACCGAGATTACAATGCAAATCCTCTGGTTAGCCTATTACCAAAATCGGCCCCGCCAAGTTTGTGTAATCGGTCTCACCGAGTTTGCCTGACCAACTCTCTGGTTAGCTTATTACCAAAATCGGTCCCACCAAAGTTGTGTAATCGGTCACAACGAGATTACGTTATGCCCTAACCCTAACCATATCGGTCCTACCGAGTTGCATCTCAGTTCCACCGAAAATCCTAACGGTCACTAGGTTTGCTGAATCGGTCCGACCGAGTTTCACGATTCGGTCCCACCGAGTTTGGAAAATTGTGTGTAACAGTTAGATTTTGTGTGGAGGCTATATATACCCCTCCACCCACTCTTCATTCGTGGAGAAAGCCATCAGAACAGATCTTCACTTCCAATACACATTTTCTGAGAGAGAACCACCTACCCTTGTGTTGAGCTCAAGATATTCCATTCCTACCATATGAATCTTGATCTCTAGCCTTCCCCAAGTTGCTTTCCACTCAAATCTTCTTTCCACCAAATCCAAATCCTTTGAGAGAGAGTTGAGTGTTGGGGAGACTATCATTTGAAGCACAAGAGCAAGGAGTTCATCATCAACACACCATTTGCTACTTCTTGGAGAGTGGTGTCTCCTAGATTGGCTAGGTGCCACTTGGGAGCCTCCGACAAGATTGTGGAGTTGAACCAAGGAGTTTGTAAGGGCAAGGAGATCGCCTACTTCGTGAAGATCTACCGCTAGTGAGGCAAGTCCTTCGTGGGCGACGGCCATGATGGAATAGACAAGGTTGCTTCTTCGTGGACCTTTCGTGGGTGGAGCCCTTCGTGGACTTGCGCAATCGTTACCCTTCGTGGGTTGAAGTCTCCATCAACGTGGATGTACGATAGCACCACCTATCGGAACCACGCCAAAAACATCCATGTCTCCAATTGTGCTTGAATACTCCAAACCCTTCCCTTTACATTCTTGCAAGTTGCATGCTTTACTTTCCGCTGCTCATATACTCATTGCATGCTTGCTTGATATGTATTGTGTTGGTTAAACTTGTGCCTAAACTCCACTTGAACTTAAGAATATTAAAAACTACAACTTTTGGCACTTAGTGTCTAATCACCCCCCTCTAGACACCTCTTCTCGATCCTCACAATTGGTATCAGAGCTTTGGTTTCCATTGCCTTGGTTTAAACACCTTTGGAGGAAGATGGATGTGTCTACTTTAGGGATTCTTAGACATAGAGTGCCCATTCTTGATGGAGAATATTTTCATGAGTGGAAAAATGAAATGCTCGAGATTTTCAATGAATATCATTTGAACAAGTACATTGCTAGTCCTTGTGCACCTCATATTGATCCTTTGCACCCTACCCTAGATGAAGATATTGACATGATTCGCAATCTTAGAACTGTTGAGCTCATCATTAGAGGATTGCCCAAAAATTTGATTGCTAGTTTGCCTACTCTTAATTGTGCCTATACTATATGGAAATTTCTTGAGGAACGATTTCTAGATTATTCCTTGAAAAATTTAGATGAAATTCTTCATAAGTCTATTGCTTTGAGTAAGATGAACTCTAGTGATCCTAGCTTTGGTGATTGTCTATTTGAGCTTACCAATCTCATGCATGCTAAAGGAAATGTTGGAATCATTAGTGATATCATATCCGAAGCTATAAGAATTCATAAAGGTAACCACTTTGATGATCATTTACCTAATGAATTACCCTCTCTAGAAATTGATCAATCACAAGATGATGTTGAACGTGGATATTATGATGAAGATGATGATAGTGACTATGATCTTGATGATGCAATGAGACATTTTGGTCTTATGGCAAATCTTCGCGGCTACATGGCTGGAGGAAAGGAATGGGTCCTTGATAGTGGATGTACTGATCATATGACCAGAGATGAAGAGATGTTTTGTGAGCTTGCTGAAAATGACGGCCCTCGAAAATATGTCACCTTTGGTGATAATTCAAAGGGTAAGGTGGTTGTCCTTTGTAAGGTGGCCATCTCACACGATAGCTCCATACAAAATGTCATGCTCGTTGAATCCCTTGGATACAATTTACTTTCAGTTTCTAGACTTGCGGATTTCGGTTTCAATGTCTTATTCACTGAAGTAGATTGCCAAGTGTTTCGTAGAGACAATCATAAAATGGTCTTTATCGGTATACGTAGAGGAGATCTTTACATTGTTGATTTCACTAAAAAGGCTCAACCTAAAACTTGCTTAATTGCTAAATCTTCTAAAGGCTGGTTGTGGCATAGAAGACTAGGTCATGTTGGAATGCGAAATCTTGATAAGCTTATTAAAGGTGATCATATCCTTGGAATAAAAGATGTCGTATTTGACAAGGATAAATTTTGTAGTGCTTGTCAAGCAGGGAAACAAGTTGGAGGAAGTCACCGTGCGAAGAACATCATGACCACAAGAAGACCACTCGAGCTACTTCACATGGATCTCTTTGGTCCAAATGCATACAAGAGTCTCAGTGGTAACTCATTTGGTCTAGTCATAGTTGATGATTTTTCAAGATTCACGTGGGTGTTCTTTCTTGATGACAAGTCACAGGTCCAAAAGATCTTCAAAAACTTTGCTAGGAAGGCCCAAAATCAGTTTAACGTGAAGATCAAGAAGGTTCGGAGTGACAACGGAACAAAGTTCAAGAACGCAAATGTGGACACCTTTCTTGACGAAGAAGGGATTTCACACGAGTTCTCGGCTACGTACACACCTCAACAAAATGGAGTTGTTGAGAGGAAGAACCGAACTCTTATCGAGATGGCAAGAACTATGCTTGATGAGTACAAAACGCCAAAGCACTTTTGGGCGGAAGCGGTTGAGACAGCTTGTCATGCAACAAATCGCTTGTATCTTCACAAGCTACTCGGCAAGACGACATACGAGCTCCTCACCGGTAACAAACCCCAATTTGGATACTTTCGAGTATTTGGCTCAAAGTGCTACATTCTTGATAAGCATCGTCGTTCTAAATTTGCTCCTAAGTCTCATGAAGGTTTTCTACTTGGTTATGGCTCAAACTCTCACACTTACTGTGTCTACAACAATTTCACCCGAAAGGTTGAAGAGACGGTGGATGTGAAGTTTGATGAATCTAATGGCTCGCAAGTAGAGCAATTGCCAATTGATGTAGGAGACAAAGACCCTTCGGAAGCGATTCAAGACTTGTCCATTGGCAAGGTTCGTCCAACGGAAATGAAGGAGAGTACCTCGTCCGTCCAAGTGGAAGCTTCTACCTCACGTCAAGGTGAACCAAGAGTTGATACGGAAGCATCCACAAGTGGGACACGTCAAGATGAAGAAAACGAGGAAGTACACCAAGATGAACATCAACAACCTCCTTCTCCACCACGACAAGAGAACAACAACGTCAACAGTGAAGAAGGCCAAGAAGAAGAAGAAGAACAAGATGAAGAGAATGTTCCACCCCGACCCACGCAAAAGCTTACACGAGTTCGAGCAAGAATTGCCAAAGATCATCCCGTCGAGCAAATCTACAAAGATATCCAAACCTGGAGAATCACTCGCTCTAAAACTCGTTTAGCCAACTTTTGTGAACATTACTCATTCATCTCTAGCATTGAACCTATGAAGGTTGAAGAAGCATTGAAGGATCCGCATTGGATAAATGCTATGCATGAAGAGCTACACAACTTCGAGAGAAATCAAGTGTGGACATTGGTCGAGAAGCCTGACAACAACCACAACATCATTGGTACCAAATGGGTGTTTCGCAACAAGCAAGATGACGATGGACAAGTGGTTTGCAACAAAGCACGTCTTGTCGCCCAAGGCTATACACAAGTTGAAGGTATGGACTATGGTGAGACATATGCTCCCGTTGCTAGACTTGAATCCATTCGCATCTTACTTGCCTATGCTAATCACCATGATATCACCTTATACCAAATGGACATTAAAAGTGCTTTTCTAAATGGCAAAATTGAAGAGGAAGTTTATGTTAAGCAACCTCCTGGCTTTGTCAATCCTAAGAAACCTAATCATGTTTACAAACTTCACAAAGCCCTTTATGGTCTTAAACAAGCTCCTAGAGCATGGTATAAATGCTTGACCAAGTTCCTTACTGAAAAAGGCTTTGAAATTGGTAAAATTGATTCTACTCTTTTTACAAAAAGGGTTAATGGAGAACTATTTGTGTGCCAAATTTATGTTGATGATATCATATTTGGTTCAACTAACCCTCATTTTACTGAAAAGTTTGGAAAGCTAATGTCGGAGAAGTTTGAGATGTCTATGATGAGTGAACTCAAATTCTTTCTCGGTTTGCAAATCAAGCAAACTAAGGAAGGTACATTTGTCTCTCAAACGAAGTACACCAAAGACTTATTCAAGAAGTTCAATATGCAAGAATGCAAAGGTATGCCTACACCTATGCCTACTAGTGGACATCTTGATTTTACCAAAGATGGTGAACCGGTTGATCAAAAGGTTTATCGCTCTATGATTGGTTCATTGTTATATTTATGTGCCTCCTGTCCCGATATTATGCTAAGTGTGTGCATGTGTGCACGATATCAAGCTGCTCCTAAAGAATGTCATCTTAAGGTTGTGAAAAGGATAGTGAGATACTTAATCCATACACCAAATTTTGGCATTTGGTATCCTAAGAGGTCCTCTTTTGATCTTGTTGGCTACTCCGATTTAGACTATGCCTGAGACAAGTGTCGGTGTCAAAACCGGCGGATCTCGGGTAGGGGGTCCCGAACTGTGCGTCAAGGCCGGATGGTAACAGGAGACAAGGGACACGATGTTTTTACCCAGGTTTGGGCCCTCTCGATGGAGGTAATACCCTACTCCTTCTTGATTAATATTGATGATATGGGTAGTACAAGAGTAGATCTACCACGAGATCAAGGAGGCTAAACCCTAGAAGCTAACCTATGGTATGATTGTTGTGTATGGGGTTGATCGTCCTACGGACTACAACCCTCCAGTTTATATAGACACCGGAAAGGGTTAGGGTTACACAGAGTCAGTTACAATGGTAGGAGATCTTGAATATCCGCATCGCCAAGCTTGCCTTCCACGCCAAGGAAAGTCCCATCCGGACACGGGACGAAGTCTTCAATCTTGTATCTTCATAGTCCAGGAGTCCGGCTACCCGAACACCCCCTAATCCAGGACTCCCTCAGTAACCCCGCAACCAGGCTTAAATGACGACGAGTCCGGCGCGCAGATTGTCTTCGGCATTGCAAGGCAGGTTCCTCCTCCAAATCCTGTGTACCTGTAGGAATAATGTCCGATTTTGGTAATGTAGCGCTCCTCGGCTTCCACGCCCAATAATGGCTGTCTTCCACGTGTCAAACGGATGCGAAAAGCCGGGGTGTTTTTACATCCACACCCCTAGCCGTACAAATGAGCCGCCTATTTAACGGGATGGGGATTCAGATCCAAACCACATCTTCTCCTCTCCGCGAGTTATCATCAGAGCGCTCCCAGCAAAGGTCCATTCCAACATGGCCAGCCGTCGCAGCTCCTCCCCTCGCCCTTCCGGTCCTAAACCCGGGGACTGGGAGAGTTGCACCATCCCGCATAGCGAGTTAGTGTCACTTCAAGCCAAGGGATGTCTCCCTCAGGCATACATGGTCTCGGTCCGAGCCGTTCTCGCCACCTACAATGGCGGAAAACAAGCGGAGAGCACCCCCAATCTCTCTAAAGGAGAGCGGGTGTGCCTCGTCCCCTATCTAATAAGGGGACTGGGATTTCCAATTCATCCATTTCTTCGCGGGCTCCTGGAGTTCTACGGCCTCCAGCTGCACAATCTCACGCCCGCCTCCGTATTGCATATTGCGGGTTTCGTCGCCCTTTGCGAGCTATTTTTAGGCGTTGAGGCTCATTTCGCGCTGTGGAAGAGGTTGTTCTGCCTGGTGCCCCGTTCCCAAGAGGGGTCTATATATCAAGTGGGCGGAGCCGAAGTATGGCGCATCACCGGGACCGAATACCTATCCGGAACCCCAAAGAAGGCGTCCGAGGACTGGCCTTCGGAATGGTTTTACATAGATGACGTCCTGCTACCGGACCCTATCCGGATCGGTCTCCCCGAGTTCAACAATGCTCCATTGAAGAAACGCTTGAGCTGGCGTCCGCGGAGCTCTCAGAGAGAAAGCGACGGAGACGTCCTTTACCTGATGGGCCGGATAAGACTGTTGGCTCATTCCGGACTAACCATGATTGGAGTCATGGACGCATGCATTATGCGGGGGGTGCAGCCGCTTCAATATAGAGGCCACCCCATGTGGGATTTCAACGGGGAGGATGACGCCACCCGTTACGATCGTAAGGGGCCAGCCTCAGCTGCCGCTCTAGTAAAGATTTTATCCTCTTTGTACAAGGGAGAAAAGGAGGAATTCCTCTGCGTCAACCCGCGGGCCGGATTCACTATGTACGAACCTCCAAGTTGGGTAAGTGAACAATTGCGTTTGCCCGTTTGTTTTATACTCCCACGGTTAGATATGTAGTCTAACGACTTCAATGCAGGAACTGCGACAGGAAGTAAAGGATATAAACAGCCGCCCTCCACAGCCCGAGGATCTAGAACTGTCCCTCGATCCGGACTCCGAAGAGGATCCGTACATATTGGTGGAGCTTATCGACGGGGTGTTCCATCAGTTAAGCAAGGACAATACCTTGGTAGCCATTACGGCTGATTACCCCGGGTTAATCCCGGCCTCCCAGGTGACATAAACCAGAGTTTTTATTCCCTTGAGAGAGATTCCATTCTCACGTATTCCAGCGTTTCTAATGACAACCGTGTTTTGCAGGGGAGATTTCCGAGGCGGGAGGCCGAACCTGCGGTGGCTAGCCCACGAGGGGCAGCAGGGCCCTGTGGGGCAAAAAGGAATGTAGTACGGACTGAGATGCCGACGCAAAGGTATAGCACACCTTCTGTTTCCTTGGTGTTATTCTGTCAGGGCATATTAACGTTCGTGCTATCTTCAGAACGAAGAGACCTTGCCGGACTATATCCGGAGAGGTTGCCAATCGCACCTCCACCAGCCAGGCTCCAACGTCTGGCCAGGAAGCGGAGGCGAGCACCAGGCGCGCACCGGACGCTCCTCCGACAAAGGATGCGGACCGGCTGTCTGCCACAAATTCTGAGGTGGAGAGTGCCATGAACCACAGGCGTCGCCGGACAGTTCTACGCGATGCTTGTTTCTCCCAAGAGGCTTTAGGTGCCTTTAATTCGGGAGATGCGTACCTCCGTGCCGCTCATGATGGTTTAGCCAGAGCCACGGAGCAGTATGTAAAAGACATACGGGTAAGAAAACTTTGGTCAAATATATATATACCAGTAGCCCCCGAGACTTGAAACAGTTAAAGTAACTGATTTAAGGATCATTTAATATGCAGGTTCTTACAGAGAAGAACACCGTACTATCCCAGGAGCTGGAAAAGTGCAAGGCCCAACTAGAGGCTGCACTAGCCGCAGTAGGAGAGCCCAAAGGGACCCCCTCAGGTAAGATACACTTCAAAAGATTAGTATTGTGCGGTTTGGGTGCAAATCTGACAAATCACATTGCAGATGGCGCCGGACTCGATCCGGAAAAGCAACAACTCTTACGCCGGCTAAAGGCCGGTGAGAGTACGTTGACAAAGGTGAGGCGAGAGAAGAATGACCTTCAGGATGCCAACACCAAGCTGGACATTGAACTTAAAGACGTTCGTGGCCAGCTGCCGGACTCCACGAAGGAGAATCAGCGGCTTCGACGCGGCATATTTAGTAAGTGCTTGAACGAACTTTGAAAAAAGAGTTCGGCGAGGAAGTCGACTAACAGAGTAATTTCTGTAGGTATGCTCACAGGTCGTCCTGCAGAGGAGATGCCCGGTTCGAGGGTGACCTTCTTCCCGAACTCCTGCAACTGCACGAGCGAATTCGGCAGGTGATGCGAGGCGTTGCCCAAGCCTTATGGCCTGCCCACTCCATGCCCGAGGGCCTTGGAGAGCTTGTGGAGAAGCTGACGGGAGCTCGGCGGCGCTTCCGGTTGTGGAAGATATCAGCCTGCCGACAAGGCGCTAGGGAGGCCTGGGCCATGGTGAAGACCCGTTTTACGAAGTCTGACCCAAACCACATGGCCGAGGTCGGACTAGTGGGGCCTGACGGGAAGGAGATCCCTGTAAGCTTAGTATACGGCCAAGTAGAGTTGGCCGCGAAGTATTCCCAGTAGGACTGTAAATTAGACAACCTGTTAGATGGTGTAGAAGAGGAATACAAGCAGTCAGAATGACTATGTAATTTTGAATTGACATGTGTAATGCCTTCTAGCTGGATTGTAGATCGTTTGTCGTTGCCAACCTTTTCGCTTCAACCTCGGGACCTGACGGTCCGGAGTGTGTCCGAATACCATAGCGGTTATATAAGAACCGAGGTATGCGTGGAGACCATGCGTAGGGGTCATTAGTGCTTTATCAGACAAGTGCCCAACTAGTTATGTTATATTACATGGTTAGTAAGAAACATCTTCCAAAGAGAATAGTTCCGTTAGGGGTTCCTTTCGCTGGGGAGGCATGCCCTAAAGTGCATGTCCGGGCTGCGTAAAAAGACGCAGAAAAAGCATATGGGGGCGCATAAAATTAGTAAAAAGATCATCTTTTATTTCACCGACTGAATATTCCCTTAAGAACGCTAGCTTTCGGCTTCACCCAGTCTGAGGTACACATCCGGCTGACCCGGCAGTAACAATCGCAGAGGTGCTCCCTTTACCGCCTAGCCGAACAATCGGGAACGTAGGGGTAAGCACAGGAGCCAGGCAACCCAGCTTGGCCAAAACTTAAGTCATATCGATGCATATAATGGTGAAGAAAAAGGTAAATGCGGAAGTTTGACACATGTGTTGGGCGTGAAGCCCGTATAAATAAGCTTCTGTTAAAGAAGCCCCCAGGTTTAATTAGCGCGAGTGGCGCGTCACTTAATGAGCCTTTAAGGGCTATAAAAGATAATAGGGGAAGGAGAGAAATTGAAGACAGAAAAATGCAAAAAATGGACAGAGGAAGGAGACGAACACAGAGTCCAACGCTAGGCATAGAATCTTTGGAGACGGGTGGCGTTCCACGGGTTCGGCTCGAGTCGATTATCCGACGCATCTCGCAGGCGGTACGCCCCACCGGTCAGGACTTGGTCGATTATGAATGGACCCTCCCACTTGGGCTTGAGTTTGTCCTTTTTCTTATCCGGCAAGCGTAGAACTAGTTCGCCAACATTGTAATTTTTGGCCCGTACTTCTCTGCTTTGATATCTTCGGGCATGCTGTTGATAAAATGCGGAACGGGCTTTTGCCACGTCACGCTCCTCCTCCAAGGTGTCCAAGTTGTCCTGCCGATCGAGCTCGGCTTCTCTTTCTTCGTACATGCGCACTCTAGGTGAGTCATGAATTATGTCGCAGGGCAGAACTGCCTCTGCGCCGTACACCATGAAAAATGGTGTGTATCCGGTGCTGCGATTTGGCCTGGTCCGCAGCCCCCAGAGCACGGAGTCGAGCTCCTCTACCCAGTGCGTGTTAGATTCCTTAAGGGACCGCACTAGTCTGGGTTTAATGCCGCTCATGATAAGACCATTTGCACGTTCGACCAGGCGGTTGGTTTGTGGGTGATAGACAGAAGCATAATCGAGCTTGATGCCCATGTTTTTGCACCAGAGTTTTACCTCGTCGGTTGTAAAGTTTGTACCGTTATCGGTTATGATGCTGTCGGGGACGCCATAACGGTGTACAACCCCGGATATGAAGTCTATCACCGGTCCGGATTCGGCCGTTTTAACAGGCTTGGCTTCTATCCATTTGGTGAACTTATCCACCATGACCAGTAAGTATTTTTTCTTATGGGTCCCACCTTTAAGGGGTCCGACCATGTCAAGCCCCCCAGACCGCAAAGGGCCAGGTGATGGGGATAGTTCGGAGTGCGGTGGGTGGCATATGGCTTTGGTTGGCAAAAAGTTGGCAACCAACGCATCGTTGGACTAGGTCCTGAGCGTCTGCCCGGGCCGTCGGCCAAAAAAAGCCTGTACGGAAAGCCTTGCTAACAAGGGACCGAGCAGCAGCGTGATGACCACCGAGTCTGGCATGAATTTCAGCCAGAAGGTTCCGCCCTTCCTCTTCGGAGATGCACCTTTGAAGGACTTCGGTAGTGCTTTTCTTATAAAGCTCTCCCTCGTGGACTTTATAGGCTTTAGATCGCCGCACTATGCAGCGGGCCTCGTTTTGGTCCTCTGGGAGTTCCTGCCTAGTAAGGTAGGCTAGGAATGGTTCTGTCCACAGGGCGATAGCCGCCATTATTACGTGGGCTGAAGGTGTAATTTCATTGGCAGAACCTCCAATTGTGTCAGGTTGTTCGGCGTCGAGTGGTGCGGCTGAGTCCGGGCTGTTAATTGCGGGTTCCCCCTCCCATGCTACAGATGGCTTGAACAATCTTTCCAAAAAGATGTTGGGGGGTCTGCATCGCGTTTTGCTCCGATGCGTGCCAGGATGTTCGCTGCTTGATTGTTTTCTCGGGCTATATGGTGAAACTCCAGCCCTTCGAACCGGGCTGACATTTTTAGGATGGCATTGCGGTAAGCTGCCATTTTTGGATCCTTAGCGTCGAAGTCGCCATTTATTTGGGATATCGCGGGGTTCGAATCCCCGCGTACCTCTAGGCGTTGAATGCCCATGGATACTGCCATCCGGAGACCATGTAAAAGGGCCTCATATTCGGCTGCATTGTTGGAGTCCGTGTACATAATTTGGAGTACATATTGGACTGTGTCTCCTGTGGGGGACGTCAAAACAACGCCAGCCCCCAGTCCGACCAACATTTTGGAGCCGTCAAAATGCATGATCTAGTTTGAGTATGTGCCGTACTCTTTAGGGAGTTCGGCCTCCGTCTATTCTGCGACAAAGTCAGCCAAAACTTGCGATTTGATAGCTCGACGTGGCTTATAGGTTATATCGAATGGGAGGAGCTCAATGGCCCATTTTGCGATCCGGCCCATTGCATCGCGGTTGTTGATAATGTCATTGAGTGGTACTTCCAAGGCTACTGTAATCGAACACTCTTGAAAGCAGTGTCGTAGCTTCCGGGATGCCATGAATACCGCGTATGCAATCTTCTGATAATGCAGGTATCGTGATTTGCATGGAGTGAGGACAGTGGACACGTAGTAGACCGGCCTTTGAAGGGGGAATTTGTGTCCGTCCGTTTCCCGCTCGACGACGAGCACTGCGCTGACAACTTGATGGGTTGCCGCGATGTACAATAGCATTGGCTCGCCGGTGTTTGGCGCGGCCAGGACTGGGTTTCTTGCCAATATGGCTTTTATTTCATCGAGTCCGGCCGTGGTGGCATCCGTCCACTCGAAGTGTTTGGTGCGCCGAAGGAGGCGATAAAGGGGCAGTGCCTTTTCTCCCAAGCGGGAGATGAAGCAGTTTAGAGCCGCCACGCATCCGGTCAATTTCTGTATTTGTTTGAGGTCCTTTGGGACATCCAATTGTGACAAAGCTCGGATCTTGGCTGGATTTGCTTCAATTCCTCTACCGGATACAATGAAGCCCAAGAGCTTTCCGGCTGGAACGCCGAAAACGCATTTCTCCGGGTTGAGCTTGATGTCGTATTTTCGGAGGTTATCGAATGTAAGTCTCAAGTCGTCTACTAGAGATTCGACATGTTTTGATTTGATGACCACATCATCCACATACTCCTCCACTGTTTTGCTGATCTGGTTTGCTAGACATGTCTGTATCATGCGCTGATATGTTGCGCCGGCGTTTTTAAGCCCGAAGGGCATTGTGTTGAAGCAGAATGGGCCGTATGGTGTGATGAATGCTGTTGCGGCTTGGTCTGATTCTGCCATCTTGATTTGATGGTAACCGGAGTATGCGTCGAGGAAACATAGCGAATCATGTCCTGCGGTGGCATCAATAATTTGATCGATACGGGGGAGGGGGAAGGGATCCTTTGGGCAGGCCTTGTTATGGTCTTTAAAATTGACACACAGGCGCCAGGATTTGTCCTTCTTTGGTACCATCACCAGGTTTGCTAGCCAGTCCGGATGTTTTATGTCTCTAATGAATCCGACCTCTAATAACTTGGCTAGCTCCTCTCCGATAGCCTGTCTCTTCGGTTCGGAAAATCACCGAAGGGCTTGTCTGACAGGTTTGAATCCTTTCAGGATATTTAAGCTGTGTTCGGCCAACCTGCGTGGGATTCCTGGCATGTCTGAAGGGTGCCAGGCGAAAATGTCCCAGTTCTCTTGTAGGAACTCTCGCAGTGCGGCGTCTACATCAGGGTTTAGTCGTGCCCCGATGGAAGCTGTTTTATTAGGGTCCGTTGGATGGACCTGGAATTTTACTATTTCGTCTGCTGGCTTGAAGGATGTGGACTTGGATCTCTTATCGAGTATCACATCATCCCTATTAACCGTGGAGCGCAGCGCAGTCAGTTCCTCAGCCGCTAAGGCTTCGGATAGTGCCTCAAGGGACAATGCGGCCGTCTTGTTTTCGGCGCAGAGTGCTATGTCCGGATCACTAGCGAGAGTGATAATTCCGTTCGGCCCGGGCATCTTGAGCTTCATGTACCCGTAATGGGGTATTGCTTGGAAGATTGTAAATGCCTCCCGCCCTAGTATAGCGTGGTATCCGCTATTGAACGGGGCCACCTGGAACGTGACCTCTTCGGACCTATAATTATCCGCGTGCGGAACACCACATCTAGTGTGATTTTTCCTGTGCAGCGCGCTTCCCGACTGCGGATTATTCCTCTAAAGGTTGTGCTGCTTCGCTTGATGCGGTTCCAGTCTATATCCATTTTTTGGAGGGTTTCCTCGTAAATGAGGTTCAATCCGCCGCCTCCATCCATGAGTACCTTAGTGAGGCGAAAGCCGTCCACTATGGGACCGAGGACCAATGCGGCTGGTGCTCGGGCTGTTCAGAATTTAGGTTCATCACTCGCGTTGTAGGTGATAGCAGTGTCGCTCCATGGGTTTATTGTTGCTACTTGATAGACTTCGGCGAGGCTGCGGAGTGTTCTTTTTCGCATATTATTTGATGCGAAAGTATCGAAGACTGTGAGAACGGTACTGGTGTCCTCGGGCTGGCTTTCTATGGCCTCCGAAATTAGGAGGTCCTCGCCAATTTTGGCCACCTGCCGGAGTATCCAACATGCTCTAAGGCCGTGAGTTGGTGTGGCGTCCTCTGTACTGTGAATTCTACAGGGTCCATAAAGCCACCTTTCCAGTACGGTTCCATGCCCTGTAGAGGGTTTTGGCTTTTTGATATTTAACCCGGGTGTTTTACTATGATGCACCCTCTTAGTTCGGACGGGATTGCTATTCAAGGCCAGATTATCCCAAAATTTTATTTCGGTTTTCCAGGCGCTTTCCATCGCACAGTACTTTTGTACTATGGACGCCAAGTCAGCGAAGCGTGTAATATCACGACGACTTATGGCGTTAAGTATTCCCTCGTCCGTGCAATTACTGCAAAATATTGAAATTGCGTATCCCTCGCGGCAATCCTTTATCCTGTTCATAACCAGGAGGAATCTGGCCCAGTAATGATGTACTGTTTCCTCGGGCTTTTGCCTGATTTGGGAAAGATCGCTTATGTTCGGGCGGGCGGGGGGCGTTGAATCTGAAACCTCACCCAATCTAAGATTTGGAGGCCGAAGAGCTTCCAAACTCTGAAGTTCGGAGTCTTGGATGTTGTCCAATGAATCTAGCCCGTTGCCTGATTCTAAGCTCAGGTCTTGAGTTATATCCTCCCCTCCGCGGGTATCCGGCTTGGAGGGGTCAGGAATTCGGACGTAGCTAGTCCTTAAAATAGATGAAGGGTCGCCGCACTGCGCCTCTACCACGGCAACGTGGTGGGTGACTTGGGGAGAGTTAATTTCTCTTAGATCGGGTTTAAGCCCAACCTGGTCGTAATCCGTAGCGACCCCCAGGGCGGCGATGCGATCCAAGAGCTCGTTTACGGAAGAGAGCTCCATCGGATCTAGCTGCTCGACAAGCTCCGAGCTGACGTGAAGGTTGCTTTCGATGACCCGAGAGGTCACCGTCGGCGCAACAGCCGAACAAGCGGTCATGAGAAAACCACCTAGCCGGAGGGTTTGGCCGACAGCCAAGGCTCCCTTAGTAACGGCGCCGTCTTTAAAGACGGGAAGAGGCATCCTTCCTGATTGCGATGGCACAGAGGAACTCTCAATGAAAGCACCAATGTCGGTGTCAAAACCGGCGGATCTCAGGTAGGGGGTCCCGAACTGTGCGCCAAGGCCGGATGGTAATAGGAGACAAGGGACACGATGTTTTGACCCAGGTTTGGGCCCTCTCGATGGAGGTAATACCCTACTCCTGCTTGATTAATATTGATGATATGGGTAGTACAAGAGTAGATCTACCACGAGATCAAGGAGGCTAAACCCTAGAAGCTAGCCTATGGTATGATTGTTGTGTATGGGGTTGATCGTCCTACAGACTACAACCCTCCGGTTTATATAGACACCGGATAGGGTTAGGGTTACACAGAGTCGGTTACAATGGTAGGAGATCTTGAATATCCGCATCGCCAAGCTTGCCTTCCACGCCAAGGAAAGTCCCATCCGGACATGGGACGAAGTCTTCAATCTTGTATCTTCATAGTCCAGGAGTCCGGCTGAAGTTATAGTCCGGCTACCCGAACACCCCATAATCCAGGACTCCCTCAACAAGGTTGATAGAAAGTCCACTTCGGGTACTTGTCAATTCGTTGGTAGATCTCTTGTGTCTTGGTCTTCCAAGAAACAAAACTCGGTATCCTTATCCACCGCCGAAGCGGAATACATTGCCGCTGGTTCATGTTGTGCTCAGTTACTCTGGATGACCCAAACTCTTAAAGATTATGGGATATATGTGAAACATGTTCCATTGCTACGTGACAATGAAAGTGCTATTAAGATTTCTCACAATCCCGTGCAACACTCTCGAACTAAGCATATTGAGGTTCGTCATCATTTCATTCGAGATCATGTTGCCAAAGGGGACATTAACCTTAAGCATGTTCACACCGATAAGCAATTGGCGGATATATTCACTAAACCACTTGATGAGAAAGTGTTTTGCAGGTTAAGAGGTTAATTGAACATCATTGATGCTTCAAACTTGGAGTAGGAACTCCATTTGATACATGCGAGGCATGAGCCTATGACTAATCCTTGATATTTCTCTTATGAAGCTATTCATATGTCTTGGATATATTTGCACCTTGCATGTTATCTAACCCATGTAGGTACTTGGTTGAATCTAATTCTATGAGATTACAACTCACTCACATCTTGAGCAATCTCTACATCACCAAGTCTCTACACAATGGTGGTTGAAGACAAGGAAGCACGAAACCATTCAAACATATCCTTTGACAAATTCTATGTTGAGTTTCATGATAGTCATTTTGGATACACAAGTGCTCTTCCTTGCAATACTAACCCATGTAGGTAGATGAACTCAAACTCCAAGTGGTGCTCCCAACTCTTGATGAACTACATCAACCTTGAACAACCCACACAAGTTCAACTACATGAGCAAGACCCAAACCACCATCCAAGGTATGTTATTCCATCTTAGAGAAGCTTTACTCCAAGACATGAGTCAAAGCAACTCAACAAGATGTGAATACATCAAGATGCTTAAACGAAAAATGGTAACCCCATTTTGAGCTTAAACGATGAGTATGACCTATGATCAAGTGCTCTCACTTGACTCCTAAGTCAATATACTCTAACATAGGTGACTTTGTCACCGCCCAACTCTAGATGAAGTTCTCTTGTGTTTTCTTTTCTGTGTTATTGCATTTGTTCCTTGCATATTTGTTTCCCCTTTTCAAAAAAAAACTTCATCTAGAACTTTTAGTTTCTTTTCATTTCCATTTGTTCTGCATTTTCTGCATCCAATTCATTGCAAATCTCTCAGTTAATTCCTTGCAAATCTTTGTGAGATTCTACTTGTCTAGTGAGCTGAGGTGACAAGTGGTTTCGCTCTGCTGAACTCGTTCACACCGGTTTGTTCTCTTCGGTCTAACCGAAATCTTTCGGTGCAACCAAAGCACACAACTCGGAGTCACCGATTTCATCACAGGAAAACCAACTTGCCACTTATTTCTGATTTCTATTTGCTCCAGCCCCACTCAATGATTCTTGTCCTCTACCAGCATCATGTTACACATGCTGCTTTGCTCTGTGACTCCAGGACCAACCCACTTGTATCACATGTCCAGAAGTCCCTTCTTGGAAATTGATGTCAAAGGGGGAGAGAGAGAGATCACATCAAAGCTTAATCCTTCCTATAGGGGGAGAAAGAGAGAATACTCAGGGGGAGAGAAAGTAATATCATCAATGCCCCAGATGCTTGGTGTTCAAGAGGAGAGATGTCACATGTCTTTAAAAGGGGAAAGACATGTTTGTTTGCTTTCTTTAGCTCAAGCTCTGTTGATTATTTTTTATTGCTCTAATTTTCTGTTCCCTATCTTCTCCCAATATCTCATCTTAGATTCAGGGGGAGCAAGACATCTAAGGGAAGGAAATCTCTGATTTTATTGCATATCTTTACCTTTGGGGACATGTCTATATCCAATGTAGTACTTAGTACTCACTCTACATGTCATCACAGGCTTGGTTCTATTGTGGTTCCTTTTTGTTTGCTCTGGTTAGTAGGTGTATCTGTGTTATCTAACCTTGTTTGCGCAGGTTCGTCCCATCCTAAGCCAACTCAGGACCACAAGGTAAGTATATGCATCACTGTCATGTGAATGAGAAATTCTTGCTGATGTACATACTGTTTGCAAGAAGGACTCATAAGCATGAAGGTAATTTTCTCATAGTCACATCATTTGCTCTGATGCATATAGCCAAGATACATGTAACACATTGCTTACTCTGTCATGTTTATGCATTCACATGCTCCTATATTCCATATTCACATGATTGCATACATGTAGGGGGAGCCTATGCATGTTACATGTCTTTCCAAAGCTTTACTTGCTATTCTCTATATCTTTATCTAAAGCTTTGATGTATGTTGTCATCAATTACCAAAAAGGGGGAGATTGAAAGCACAAGTGCTCCCTGGGTGGTTTTGGTAATTAATGTCAACATATCTCTTGTCGGACTCACACTTTTACCTAGTATGTTTCAGATAAGTTCAACAATGGAGTGGCATGGACTAAAGGATGTGGAACCCCTTCAAGATGCTAAGGACAAAGGATTGGCTCAAGCTTCAAGATCAAGACTCTACATTTTCTATTTTAGTGATCCAAGATCACATTGAGTCTATAGGAAAAGCCAATACTATCAAGGAGGGATGAGGTGTTGCTTAATGAGCCTCTTTCTTCATGTGCTTAATGATATGCTCCAAAATCCTCAACTACCTGTCCATATCCACATATGGCCTAAACCAAAAGTCAAACTCGGCCCCACCGATTCTTTCTATCCGGCGCCACCGAGTTTCACATGTCATAGCCACTGCCACAAACCCTAGCAAATCGGTTTCATCGATAGGGATCTCGGTCTCATCGAGATGGGATTGTAATCTCACTGTGTATGTTCATTGCTAAAATCGGTCTCACCGAAATTGAGCAATCGGTACTACCGAGATTACAATGCAAATCCTCTGGTTAGCCTATTACCAAAATCGGCCCCGCCGAGTTTGTATAATTGGTCTCACCGAGTTTGCCTGACCAACTCTTTGGTTAGCTTAGTACCAAAATCGGTCCCACCGAATTTGTGTAATCGGTCACACCGAGATTATGTTATGCCCTAACCCTAACCATATCGGTCCTACCAAGTTGCATCTCAGTCCCACCGAAAATCCTAACGGTCACTAGGTTTGCTGAATCGGTCCGACCGAGTTTCACGATTCGGTCCCACCGAGTTTGGCAAATTGTGTGTAACGGTTAGATTTTGTGTGGAGGCTATATATACCCCTCCACCCATTCTTCATTCGTGGAGAAAGCCATCAGAACAGATCTTCACTTCGAATACACATTTTCTAAGAGAGAACCACCTACCCTTGTGTTGAACTCAAGATATTCCATTCCTACCATATGAATCTTGATCTCTAGCCTTCCCCAAGTTGCTTTCCACTCAAATCTTCTTTCCACCAAATCCAATTCCTGTGAGAGAGAGTTGAGTGTTGGGGAGACTATCATTTGAAGCACAAGAGCAAGGAGTTCATCATCAACACACCATTTGTTACTTCTTGGAGAGTGGTGTCTCCTAGATTGGCTAGGTGTCACTTGGGAGCCTCCGACAAGATTGTGGAGTTGAACCAAGGAGTTTGTAAGGGCAAGGAGATCGCCTACTTCGTGAAGATCTACCGCTAGTGAGGCAAGTCCTTCGTGGGCGACAACCATGATGGAATAGACAAGGCTGCTTCTTCGTGGACCCTTCGTGGGTGGAGCCCTCCATGGACTCGCACAACCGTTACCCTCCGTGGGTTGAAGTCTCCATCAACGTGGATGTACGATAGCACCACCTATCGGAACCACGCCAAAAACATCCGTGTCTCCAATTGCGTTTGAATACTCCAAACCCTTCCCTTTACATTCTTGCAAGTTGCATGCTTTACTTTCCGCTGCTCATATACTCATTGCATGCTTGCTTGATATGTATTGTATTTGTTAAACTTGTGCCTAAACTCCACTTGAACTTAAGAATATTAAAAACTGCAACTTTTGGCACTTAGTGTCTAATCACCCCCCTCTAGACACCTCTTCTCGATCCTCACAATCATCGCAAGGATGCATGCGTGTTATATAGGGGAAACATATTACAGATGTGGCTAGGTTGTTACTAGACTTGACCCATACTCCAAGCTATACAAGAGATGATCTATCTAGTCTAACAACCTGCCTAAGTACAACTCAACCCGCACGCAATACATCGTGACATGTTGTCATGTTACACAACTAAAACGGCCTATCATCTAACAGGTTGATGTAGTCGTACACCTTCACGATCCGTCCCGATCAAGTACTGAACGTACGACACCTCCGCGTTCAGCACACGTTCAGCTCGATGATGTCCTCGCCTTCTCGATCCAGCAAGAGAGGCGAAGTAGTAGATGAGTTCCGGCAGCACGACGGCGTGGTGACGGTTGGTGATGAAGAACAATCTCCTCAGGGCTTCGCCAAGCACTACAGAAACTAGATGGATGATAAACTAGAGGGACGGGGTTGCCGACACACGACTTGGTGAATCTTGATGTGTCTTGGGTGCTAGCCCTGTCCCTCTATTTATATGTTGAGCCCTGGGTCGAAACTTGGAGTAAAAGCATCCTCAAAGTCGGTTTTGCCTGAAAGGCAAGAGTCCTTCTCGGACTCCAGGGCTAGACGCCAGGGTTCCCGGCGTCAACCCCCCAGACACCATGGTTCCTAACGTCTGGCCTCTGGTCTCCGCAAAACTTCCTTTTGCACTTTCCAAACCCTCATGGGCTTTACCCCTTGGCCCAAATAAAGTGTTCTCGTGCCCAAACATTTCGGGAAACGTCCGAAACCCCTTCCGTTGAATCTGGAACCTTTTCGGTGACCAAACACTATTATCCCATATATCAATCTTTACCTTCGGACTATTCTAGAGCTCCTTTTCATGTCCGTGATCTCATCCGGAACACCGAACAACACTCGGTCACCAACATACATAACTCATATAATACTATATCATCAATGAACATTAAGCGTGCGGACCATACGGGTTCGAGAACTATGTAGACATGACCGAGACACCTCTCTGGTCAATAACCAATAGCGGAACCTGGATGCACATATTGGCTCCTACATATTCTACAAAGATCTTTACCAGTCGAACCTTTATGACAACATACGTAATTCCCTTTGTCCATCGGAATATTACTTGCCCGAGATTCGATCGTTGGTGTCTCTATACCTAGTTCAATGTCGTTACCGGCAAGTCTCTTTACTCGTTCCGTAATACATCAACTCATGATTAACTCCTTAGTCGGTTGCTTGCAAGCTTATGATGTGTATTACCAAGAGGGCCCAGAGACACCTCTCTGATACTCGGAGTGACAAATCCTAATCTCGATCTATGCCAACTCAACAAACACATTCGGAGATACCTGTAGAGCATCTTTATAATCACCCAGTTATGTTGTGACGTTTGATAGAACACAAGGTATTCCTCCGGTATCCGGGAGTTGCATAATCTCATAGTCGAAGGAATATGTATTTGACATGAAGAAAGCAATAGCAATAAAACTGAACGATCATAATGCTAAGCTAACGAATGGGTCTTGTCCATCACATCATTCTCCTAATGATGTGATCCCGTTATCAAATGACAACACATGTCCATGGTTAGGAAACCTTAACCATCTTTGATCAACGAGCTAGTCTAGTAGAGGCATACTAGGGACACGGTATTTGTTTATGTATTCACACATGTATTTAAGTTTCCGATCAATACAATTCTAGCATGAATAATAAACCTTTATCATGAATAAGGAAATACTCCCTCCATTTATTTTTACTCCGCGTATATAATTTGTTCAATGTCAAACTACACAAAGTTTGACCAAACTTATATCGAAAAATATGAAAATCTATAATACTAAAACTATATATTATGAAAATACATTTCATGGCGAATCTGATAATTTTGGTTTCATATTGTGAGTGATGGTATTTTTTAATATAAAGTTAGTCAAACTTTACAAAGCTTGACTTTGACCAGACCTTATATGCAGACTAAAAAGAAAAGGAGGGAGTATAAAATAACAACTTTGTTATTGCCTCTAGGGCATATTTCCTTCAGGCCGGACGGTTGGATGTGCCATCACCTACCCCGCGATCTCATCACCACGAACGGCTGGCACGTCACAGGAGGTGGCGTCCCGGTTTGGTGCGGAGGACCATCAGTCTACTTTCAGTGCGCCGACCAGCAAGGGGGCGGTGCACCAGAGGGTCAACCAGAGATGACATTGTCTCCCACCGTTGCAGTCGCTAGGCACATGGCAGGTGGCCAAAGCTCGGGTGGCGTGACTATGGAGGAGGTTATAGCTTTTGGTGGGATCCCGGATCCTGCATCCGGGGACATGTGCTTTAGTCACCGGATTTAGTCTCAGCTGGATGCCGATGACATACAGATGGGGTGTGCGATGAGGGCCGCCAAGCTTCGAGATATTGAAGCAAACATAGGTATGTCAGTAAATTCTAGTTGTCCCATTCTTCACTTTTCTGAACATGAGATTTTAGATAAAAACCACAACCTAGGGATATCTCTTGGTAGCAATGACAAAGAAACCGCCAAATCCATTAATGATTTGTTAGACTTAGAAGTGGACAAATCCATAGAATTAATTCGAAACATGGCAGCAGTCAAATCTCTAAATAATTCTGACATCAATAAGCTTGGGGTTACCACATTATGGTATCTATGTGAGGACTTTATTCCCACGGAGGGAGTAGAAAATGAGGATGAGGATGTGGTTTTAGAGGAGTATATCGTCCCTCTATAAATAGGTGTCAATTCTACCATTGCCATTGGTCATGACGATGCAGAGGTGGTGAAGGATAAACCAAAAAGAACCTAGAAGAGGAAGGTTTATCCTACATCGGCAACGCGTAGAAGTGCTAGAGTTAAACAAAAGAAAAAATTCCACGATGATTTATGAAAGGGATTTTTTCGAATAGAACATGTCTAGTGGACTTGGCTAAAAGAGATTCCTTAGAGAAACCTCGATAGAGCATAAATTGGATTTTATGGCTCTATTAGAAACGGGCAGAGATAATTACACTTCGCAATTCTTAAATACCATTTGAGGTGGGGTTGATTATGACTGGCACGCTCTTCCTCCTAGGGGTTGGTCCAGTGGGATCCTACTCGGGGTGAAGTGCATATCTTTATAAGTGTTGAATGTGGTTTATGGAGATTTTACCGTCAAATTTCGAGTACAGTCAAAACTTGATGGCTTCAGATGGGCTTTGGTGGCCGTATATGTTGCGGCCCAGCCAGAGCTTAAACTGGATTTCCTAGCAGATCTGGTGAGAATTTGTGGTGATGAAAGACTTCCCATTTTGGTGGGAGGAGGCTTCAATATAATTAGAAGACAAGAGGAAAAAAGTAATCACAATTTAGATGGGAGATGGTCATTCATGTTTAATGCGATCATTGAAAGTCTTGATTTGAGGGAGATTGACCTCACTGGGAGACAATTAACTGAAGGAAATATGCCCTAGAAGCAATAATAAAGTTGTTATTTTATATTTCCTTATATTATGATAAATGTTTATTATTCATGCTAGAATTGTATTAACCGGAAACTTGATACATGTGTGGATACATAGACAAAACACCAGGCCCCTAGTAAGCCTCTACTACACTAGCTCGTTAATCAAAGATGGTTAAGTTTCCTAACCATAGACAAGTGTTGTCATTTGATGAATGGGATCAAATCATTAGCGGAATGATGTGATGGACAAGACCCATCCGTTAGCTTAGCATATTGATCGTTCAGCTTTATTGCTATTGCTTTCTTCATGTTATATACATATTCCTTTGACTATGAGATTATGCAACTCCCGGATACCGGAGGAATACCTTGTGTGCTATCAAACATCACAACGTAACTGGGTGATTGCAAAGATGCTCTATAGGTATCTCCGTAGGTGTTTGTTGGGTTGGCACAGATCGATATTAGGATTTGTCAATCCGAGTATCGGAGAGGTATCTCTAGGCCCTCTCGATAATACACATCATAAGAAGCCTTGCAAGCAATGTGACTAATGAGTTAGTTGTGGGATGATGTATTACGGAATGAGTAAAGAGACTTGCCGGTAACGAGATTGAACTAGGTATGAAGAGATCGACGATTGAATCTCGGGCAAGTAACATACCGATGACAAAGGGAATAATGTATGGTGTCATTATGGTACGACCGATAAAGATCTTTGTAGAATATGTGGGAACCAATATGAGCATCCAGGTTCCGCTGTTGGTTATTGACCGGAGAGGTGTCTCAGTCATGTCTACATAGTTCTCGAACCCGTAGGGTCTGCACGCTTAGCGTTCGATGACGATTTTGTATTATATGAGTTATGTGATTTGGTGACCTAATGTTGTTCATAGTCCTGGATGAGATCACGGACATGACGAGGAGTCTCGAAATGGTCGAGAGGTAAAGATTAACATATAGGACAATGATATTCGGACACCAGAAGTGTTCTGGGGGTACTGAGTACATATCAAGTCACCGGAAGGGGTTCTGGGCACCCCCCGGCAACTATATGGGCCTAATGGGCCAAGAGGGGGATAGACCAGCCCCTATGGAGCTGGTGCGCCCCCATATAGGATGAAATAGGAGGATAAGGAAAGAGGGGAATGTAGAAGGAAAGGGGTGGAATCAGCCTCCCCCTTCCTTCCCTCCCCCCTCTGTTTCCTTTCCCCTCCGATGAATAAGGAAGGGGGGGGGGCGAATTGGGGAGGAACCCCAAGTAGGATTCGGCCTACTTGGGGCGCCCCCTTGGCTGCTCCCTCTCCCTCCCACCTATATATACATGGGGAGGGGGAGCCTAGAAAACACACCAACGATTGTTAGCCGTGTGCGGCGCCCCCTCCACAGTTTACGCCTCCGGTCATATTGTCATAGTGCTTAGGCGAAGCCCTACGCGGATCACTTCATCATCACCGTCACCACGCCCTCACCCTGACGAAACTCTCCCTCGACACTTTGCTGGATCAAGAGTTCGAGGGACGTCATCGAGCTGAATGTGTGCAGAACTCGGAGGTGCCGTACGTTTGGTGCTTGATTGGTCAGAATGAGAAGAAGTTCGACTACATCAACCACGTTGTCAAACGCTTCCGCTTTCGTTCTACGAGGGTAAGCGGACACACTCTTCCCCTCTCGTTGCTATGCATCTCCTAGACAGATCTTGCGTGAGCGTAGGATTTTTTTTTGAAATTGCATACTACGTTTCCCAACAGTGGCATCCGAGCCAGGTCTATGCGTAGATGATATGCACGAGTAGAACACAAAGAGTTGTGGGCGGTGATCATCATACTGCTTACCACCAAAGTCTTATTTTGATTCAGCGATATTGTTGGATGAAGTGGCCCGGACCAACCTTACATGACCACGTTCATGAGACCGGTTCCAGCGACAGACATGCAACTAGTTTTGCATAAAGGTTGCTGGCGGGTGTTTGTTTCTCCAACTTTAGTTGAATCGAATTTGACTGCACGGTCCTTATTGAGGGTTAAAACAAAAAACTTGATAAATCACCGTTGTGGTTTTGATGCGTAGGTAAGAACAGTTCTTGCTAATAGCCCGTAGCAGCCACGTAAAACTTGCAACAACAAAGTAGAGGACGTCTAACTTGTTTTTGGAGGGCATGCTGTGATGTGATATGGTCAATACATGATGTGATATACGTTATTGTATGAGATGATCATGTTTTGTAAAAGTTATTGGCAACTGGCAGGAGCCTTATGGTTGTCTCTTTATTGTATGAAATGCAAACGCCATGTAATTGCTTTACTTTATCACTATGCGTTAGCGATAGTTGTAGAAGCAATAGTTGGCGAGATGACCACGACACTACGATGGAGATCAAGGTGTCAAGCCAGTGATGATGGAGACCATGACGATGCTTTGGAGATGGAGATCAAAGGCACAAGATGATGATGGCCATATCATGTCACATATTTTGAATCTTTTATGCATCTTATTTTGCTTAATACGGCGGTAGCATTATAAGATGACCCCTTAACAAAATTTCAAGGTATAAGTGTTCTCCCTGAATATGTGATACGTATCCAATGTATCTACTTTTCCTAATGCTTTTCCTCTTATTTTGGACTCTAATTTGCATGATTTGAATGAAACTAACCCCAGACTGATGCTGTTTTCAGCAGAACTACAATGGTGTTGTTTTTGTCCAAAACTAAAAGTTCACAGAATGGAACGGAACTTTGTGAGGATTTTTTATATCAATAAAGAGAATTTATGGAGCCAAGACCCACCAGAGGGGGGCACCTGGGTGGGCACAACCCACCAGGGCGCGCCTAGGTGGGTTGTCCCCACCCGGTGGCCCCGCAGACCCTGAAACCTATGCTATAAAATCCTATTTTTCCAGAAAAAAATCAGGGAGAAAGAATTATTGCAATCCATGAGACGAAGCCGCCATCATCTCCTGTTCTTCATCGGGAGGCCAGATCTGGAGTCCGTTTGGGGCTCCGGAGAGGGGGACCTTCGTTCTTCATCATCACCAACCCTTCTCCATCGTCAATTCCATGATGCTCCCCACCGGGAGTGAGTAATTCCTTCATAGGCTCGCTGGTCAGTGAGGAGTTGGATGAGATTCATCATGTAATCGAGTTAGTTGTTAGGGATTGATCCCTAGTATCCACTATGTTCTAAGATTGATGTTGCTATGACTTTGCTATGTTTAATGCTTGTCACTTTGGGCCCGGGTGCCATGAACTCAGATCTGAACCGTTTATGTTATCATCATTATATCCATGTTTGAGATCCGATCTTGCAAGTTATAGTCACCTACTACGTCTTATGATCCGGCAACCCCGGAGTGACAATAGTTGGGACCACTCCCGGTGATGACCGTAGTTTGAGGAGTTCATGTATTCACTATGTGTTAATGCTTTGTTCCGGTTCTCTGTTAAAAGGAGGCCTTAATATCCCTTAGTTTCCAATATGGACCCCGCTGCCACGGGAGGGTAGGACAAAAGATGTCATGCAAGTTCTTTCCATAAGCACGTACGACTATTTACGGAATACATGCCTACATTATATTGATGAACTGGAGCTAGTGCCATATCGTCCTAGATTATAACTGTCTCATGATGAATATCATCCAACAAGTCATCGATTCAATGCCTACAAATTTATCTTATATTGTTCTTGCTAAGTTACTACTGTTGCTGTCACTATTGCACTTGCTACAAAATCACTTCTATCACTGTTACCGTTACCGTTGCTACTGTTACTATTATCAAAACTATCAAACTACTTTGCCATGGATCACTTTCCTGCAGATAATTAATCTCCAGGTGTTGTTGAATTGATAACTCAGCTGCTAATACCTTCAAATATTCTTTGGCTCCCCTTGTGTCGAATCTATAAATTTGGGTTGAATACTCTACCCTCAAAAACTGTTGCAATCCCCTATACTTGTGGGTTATCAAGACCTTTTTCTGGCGCCGTTGCCGGGGAGCATAGCTATATTTGTCGAGTCACTTGGGATTATTATCAATTTATCACTATGAAGAATCTGAAGGATGCTAAGACTAAGATTTATCCCTCTAAGATGAGGGAAGGTAAGGAACTACCATCCAGTTCTGCTTTAGATTCACCTTCTGTTATAAGTAAACTTGCAACACCACCACACGCTATCAATTATGATATTTCGCAAGTTATTGATGATGCTACTTCTGCTATGGATAATGCTTATGATGATGCTAGTACCATGCTTGATAATGATGATGTGCTACTTGGTGACTTTCTTGATGAACAAATTGCTAGAGTAATACAACATGATGTTGTTAAATCTGATGATGAGCTTGAAACTGAAACTCCTGAATGTTGGAGATATGCCCTAGAGGCAATCATGTGATGATGATATTTCCATATGTATTCATAAGTCCTTTGTATTGTCCTTGAACATCATCAATGATATGTATCAATAAGTATGTGACTTGTTTGTGGAACTATGTATTTTATGATGATTGTTTTAATGGTCCTGTAACACCCATGATGCGGCTATATCTCCGACGTGTCGGAGCACGACTTAGAGGCATAACCGCATGGTGGTTTTGTCGCAAGAAGGGTCATCTTCACACAATCCCATGTAATGAACAAGAATGGGATAAAGAGTTGGCTTACAATCGCCACTTCACACAATACATAACTTAAACAATCATCATACAGAGTACAATCAAGGTCCGACTATGGAACCAAAATAAAGAAGACAACCCCAAATGCTAGATCCCCGATCATCCCAACTGGGCTCCACTACTGATCATCAGGAAAGGAAACATAGTAACGGCCACGTTCCTCGTCGAACTCCCACTTGAGCTCCGTTGCGTCATCTAAACTGACATCATCGGCACTTGCAACTATTTTGGTAGAATCTGTGAGTCACGAGGACTCAGCAATCTCACAACCGTGAGATCAAGACTATTTAAGCTTATAGGAGGGAAGGGGTAATGAGGTGGAGCTGCGGCAAGCACTAAGCATATATGGTGGCTAACATACGCAAAAGAGAGCGAGAAGAGAGGCAAATCACAGTCGTGAAACTAGAAGTGATCAAGAAGTGATCCTGAAACTACTTACGTTCATGCATAACTCAAACCGTGTTCACTTCCCGGACTCCGCCGAAAAGAGACCATCACGGTTACACACGCGGTTGATGTGTTTTAATTAAGTCAAGTGTCAAGTTCTCTACAACCGGACATTAAAAAATTCCCATCTGCCCCATAACCGCGGGCATGGCTTTCGAAAGATAATACCCTGTAGGGGTGTCCCAACTTAGCCCATTATAAGCTCTCACGGTCAACGAAGGATATTCCTTCTACCGGGAAGACCCGATCAGTCTCGGAATCACGGCTACAATACATTTCGACAATGGTAAAATAAGACCAGCAAAGCCGCTCGAATGTGCCGACAAATCCCGATAGGAGCTGCACATATCTCGTTCTCAGGGCACACCGGATGGGCAAGACGTCGGGTTGGCATAGAGCCTGGATTTCCCAGGGGGCGCCGGACATCGCCCAGGTTGGGCCAGCACTCGAAGGAGCACTGGTCCGGGGGTTAAAATAAAGATGACCCTCGGGCTCGCGAAAACCCAAGGGAAAAAGGCTTAGGTGGCAAATGGTAAAACCAAGGTTGGGCCTTGCTGGAGGAGTTTTATTCAAAGCGAACTGTCAAGGGGGTCCCATAAATCACCCAACCGTGTAAGGAACGCAAAATCAAGGAACATAACACCGGTATGACGGAAACTAGGGAGGCAAGAGTGGAACAAAACACCAGGCATAAGGCCGAGCCTTCCACCCTTTACCAAGTATATAGATGCATTAATTAAATAAGAGATATTGTGATATCCCAACATATCCATGTTCCGACATGGAACAAACTTCAACTTCACCTGCAACTAGCAACGCTATAAGAGGGGCTGAGCAAAAGCGGTAACATAGCCAAACAACGGTTTGCTAGGAAAGGATGGTTAGAGGATTGACATGGCAACATAGGAGGCATGATATAGCAAGTGGTAGGTATCGCAGCATAGCAAAAGAACGAGCAACTAGCAAGCAAAGATAGAAGTGATTTTGAGGGTATGGTCATCTTGCCTGCAAGGCTCTCAGAGTTGTCGAAAGCTTGATCCTCGTAAGCGTTCTCAATAGGTTCCTCGGTCACGTACTCCTCTCCCAGCTCTACTCAAAGCAAGAACACAAGCAAAGGAACAACTATCAACCACGATGCAACGCACAAACAACATGATGCAAAACATGGCATGATATGCGAGATGTGTTACGAAATGCATATGCATGCTCCGGAAGGGAAAAGATGAACAAGGCATCAACTTGGCAAACCAAGTATGCCGCTGGAAAAGATGAGATGATTTCTGATGAAATCGATATAAAGATCACCGGAATCGGATGCACGGTTTGCAAATGACAAGCAAAACAAGGATGGCATAATCTGCGATTAATAGCAAGTAGCCACTTAGCATGCAACAAGAAACTAAGCTACTGCACTCAAACATACCAACAAAGCATATGGCAGTGATCTACTCAAGATGCTTGACAAAAGATGAACACTGAGCCACGGCCAAATCACACCAGTGCAGGTTCAAACAAGCATGATTCTGAGACTTGTTCTGATATCCAGGGTTGGGTGGGTGGGAAGATCCGTGCCCACCTTTGTTCTTCTGCTGGTAAGGCTGACGGAACGGAGGAGGAGGAGGCAACCAGAACTTCTGTTGCTTGGCTGCCACTAGTGAGGAAGAAGAGGACTGAACTGCGTCCCTGACTCTCTTCTTAGAAGCCTCACACTTGAGCTGGGCAGCTTCTTGTTTCAGTGCCATGTTGTAGAATTGATCAAACTTAGTCGGCTCAACAAGAACGAGAGCTAACTGCAGATCTTCTCTCAGTCCACCTCTGAATTGATAGATCATCCTCACTTCCTTAGGAACGTCTTGTTTAGCGAAGCGAGCAAGTTTCTGATACTGGATGTTGTATTGATACACTGACATGCTGCCTTGCTTGAGATTGCGGAATTCCTCACGCTTGCTCTCAACAACACTTTGTGGAATGTGGTGAGCTTTGAAGTCTCGGTAGAAATCATCCCAGGTAATCACACGACCTCCTCTGGAATCTTTGTATTGTTGATACCAATCAGCAGCTTGGTCCTTGAGTTGAAAAGAGGCAAACTTGACAAAGTCCTCAGGTCTGACATTGCTACATTCAAAATGCTTGTTGATGTCGACGAGCCAATCATCGGCATCAGTGGCCTCGGCACAGTAGCTGAAAGACTTCGGCTGATTTGCCAGAAATTGGTTGAGGGTAGCGAAGTGAGGTTGATTGTTGAACTGCCCTTGACCTTGATTCCCTTGATTGCCTTGCCCTTGGTTGTGTTCTTGCATCAGCTGAATCAGTATCTGGGCGTTGGCGTTTGTGGCAGTCATCAAGGCTTGCCAAGCCTCCGGAGGCGGAGGTGGTGGCGGAGGGTTCGCCTGACTCCCATCATTGCGTTCCGGATTCTGACGCGTTGGCGGAGCCATCCTGAAGAGGGTGACATCCATTAGCATCTTGAAGACATATATTCAAGCTGAATCAAAGGATCAAAATTGCAACATATAGCCTCAACATTCGAACAAGAATGAACGAATGAATCCCAAAATAAATCATCACACTTCCATAAGTTGAGAAGCCACTTAGATAAAGGTAGAAGAATAAAATCAACAAGGTACAGATATGAACAAATACTTGGTAAGGATTACCCAATCCCAAACCAAATATCTACGGGAATAAATACTAGAGCTACATGAATTCCCACTTATAAACTCCCGAAACTTTTTGGTTATGCAATCAGGTGTTCAGGATACAAGGGACACAAAATATATCACCCAAACTAACAATACCTAGATCCAACCGTATCCATCCTTCAACACATAACCAAGAAACCTTCGGAAATCGTTTACCTCAACCTTCGAAAAGCATCCGTTATACAAGTTATGGCAATACTCCCGAACTCCCGCCCCAGTACTGGGTGGCATCAAGGTGATCTCACCAACAACTGCATAAAAGAGATTTTCGATGTCGGCGAAACTCAGGTATTCCAGAACTGCAACGATTAAATTGTGACAACAACACCTCGGAGCTCTACTCCCCGGGACACTGCCACAACCCCTAAATGACAGGAGGCACCAAGAACAATGTTCTCGTCACAAAACCATCAGAACGATTCCAAGATACCCGCGTGATCCTAAATTTTTTTTAGTGAAATTTGAGGAGAGTAGAGTCAAAACTTCTACGTCAGGAGGCCTCACCAGAGCGACGAAGGGACTGAGAAGTAAAAAGAATCCTACTCTCCGATATATACAATCCTAAGACTCAAAACTTTTTTTTCTAGACTCAACAACACCAGCGATTCGATCAAGCAGGGAGCTTCTAAGTCGGGGATGGCTCTGATACCAACTTGTAACCCCCACGATGCGACTATCTCTCCCATGTGTCGGAGCACGACTTAGAGGCATAACCGCATGGTGGTTTTGTCGCAAGAAGGGTCATCTTCACACAATCCCATGTAATGAACAAGAATGGGATAAAGAGTTGGCTTACAATCGCCACTTCACACAATACATAACTTAAACAATCATCATACAGAGTACAATCAAGGTCTGACTACGGAACCAAAATAAAGAAGACAACCCCAAATGCTAGATCCCCGATCGTCCCAACTGGGCTCCAGTACTTATCATCAGGAAAGGAAACATAGTAACGCCCACGTTCCTCGTCGAACTCCCACTCGAGCTCGGTTGCGTCATCTGCACTGGCATCGTCGGCACCTGCAACTGTTTTGGTAGAATCTGTGAGTCACGAGGACTCAGCAATCTCACACCCGCGAGATCAAGACTATTTAAGCTTATAGGAGGGAAGGGGTAACGAGGTGGAGCTGCGGCAAGCACTAGGCATATATGGTGGCTAACATACGCAAAAGAGAGCGAGAAGAGAGGCAAAGAACGGTCGTGAAACTAGAAGTGATCAAGAAGTGATCATGAAACTACTTACGTTCATGCATAACTCAAACCGTGTTCACTTCCCGGACTCCGCCGAAAAGAGACCATCACGGTTACACACGCGGTTTGTCGGGGATATAACCCGCGGTATGACCCGGCCGGAATTGGCGACTCATTGGTGACCCGCCCGGAGCTTGGCGATTCATAGATAATCTGCTCGATCTTGGCATCTCATTAGTAACCCGGCGGGCGGGTCAGATGGACAACAAGGCCTAGAGCCCAGAAGGCCGGCTCACGTTATGATGGGCCGGATTAAGAGGAAAGGGATGACAAATATTTCCTTTATGAGGAAGCAAGACCCGGACTTGTAATCAACTTGTAAGAGAAGATAGACTAGTCCTAGTCCTACAAGGACTCCACATGTAACCCGCCCCTCTAACTTATATAAGGAGGGGCAGGGCACCCCAAGGGAGGATAGGGAAGAAGAAACAATCTCTAGGGCTAGACACAAAGAGCCGGCTTGCCGGCGAATCTCTCGAGATCATAATGAGACCTAGCCTCAAACAGCATGTAGGGTTTTTATCGGATGACGTTTCCCGGGGCCCGAAGCTGTCTAAATCCTTGTCTTGTGTTGCATCTCTCGATTCTGACCAACCCCTTCAAGCTAACGCATAGATGCGTTGGCCTTGCGACTAAGTCCTTACATTAGGACACCTGCCGTGACAATTCCACGACAGTTGGCGCCCACCGTGGGGCTCGCGCACGATGGTGTTGAGTTCTTGGAGGGCGCTATTCCAGGGATTGAAAAGTTTCACCCAGCTGATTGAAAAGTTCCAGCCGGATTATCAAAAAGTTCCGACTGGCTCGTCGAAGAGTTCCTGCTGGCTCGGCGAAAAGTTCCATCAGGCTCATCAAAAGGTTCCGCTGGATCGTCCGAAAGTTCGGGCCGGATCATTGAAAAGTTCCGACCATCTCGACGAAAGGTTCTGCCTGAATTATCAAAGAGTTCCGATCGCCTCGACGAAAAGTTCAGTCTGAATCGCCGAAGGGTTCCAGCCGCATCACCGAAAGGTTCTATCCGAGTCATCAAAGAGTTCCGACTTAGGCTACAGAAAAGTTCCGGATTATCAAATACTTCCGGATTAGCAAAAGGTTCCGGCCGAATTATCAAGAGGCTCCGGTTCAAAGGTTCCGGATTATAAAAAATTCCGGCCGGACGATCAAGAGGTTCCGCTCAAAAGGTTCCGGATTATCAAAGGTTCCAACCGGATATCAAGAGATTCCAGTTCAAAGGTTCCGGATTATCAAAGGTTTTGGCTGGGTTATCCAGAGGTTTCCGCTCAAAAGGTTCCGGATTATCAAAAATTCCGGTTGGACGATCAAGAGGTTCCGGTTCAAAAGTTCCAGATTATCAAAAGTTCCGGTCGGATTATCAAGAAACTCCGGTTCCAGAAATTCCGGTTCAAAAAGTTCCGGCCAGGTTATGTGGAGACCTTAGGCATTACAAGACACAGAACCAATCAACTCTTTTGTCAAAACAAAAACAACACTATGCATTATCCGGCGCCAGCGTCTGGCAAAAAATACCAGGTGCTATCCTTTCTATGTATTTTATCAGTACATGTTAATTCATCTGACAACAATTACTCTGGCCTGTAATATTTTTACGCAGGGCAACTATTAAAAGAAATAGGGGTGGTGTTATATCACGGATGCACGTTCGGCTGTATCGCACGGCTTCACGGATAGGGTGTCGCGGTTCGGTTTATGTCAACGTACCGGCTGACTCACCCGTTCGCACCACCTTACAGCGCCGCGGCCGACTCATCTGTTGTCCGGACGAATCGGGTGATATTCATCCAAGTTTGTTTTATTAACACATATTGTTTTTGTTAAAGAACAAGTTTACCTTTGCCTTGGTCTGCAATATTGTTTATGCAGGACAATTATTTATGACAAAAAATGATATTATACCGCGGAGATGGAGGCACGCCAACATCTTTGGGCACATATAGTCGTCATTACTCGACGGACTCCCGCGCCGGCTTACAATGTCGTGGCCGTCTCTCGCGACCGCGCCGGTTTACAACGTTGTGGCCGTCTCTCGCGACCACGCCGGCTTACAACAAGGAGGACAACTTGCCACGGTCGACTCATCTGTCTGTGCTGCCTCTGATGCTACGGTTGTCTTTACCGTCCGTCTCTCGTGGCCTGGTCTACATCAATACACCGAGCCGCGCCTGTCTACGTGAGCTGTTCTTTGAGTATGAGCAAGTCACTACTTGGGAAGCCCGGTTTTCTCTTCCAACAAATTGGAGGCAAATTATCAACCACCGTTTGCACTGGATGACTCAATGGGCAGGCGCACAAATCGCCGCCACTACAGTTTGGTTAAGCTTCAAACAACCAGTTGGAAGGAACCATTGGCCGAGTTGCTGACACGGCTCATACGAGATCATTTATAACCCGCCGCAGTCACCTCAACCTTCTGTGAATTCACATCGCGTTATCAACGCCAATGATATACACCTTCTACTATGGTCAAATATGAAGAATCTCAAGCCAACTCTTCGAGTCATCTTGAGACTCGGGGGCTACAATGGTAAGACTCGGCAAAATTAGCCGGTTTCAATGAATTCAAGAACTCCGAGTCATTGAAGGGAAGATAACCCGGCCCCGGAGGCTACTCTTTATTGGCGAATATTTAAAGGCCCTCAGAAAAATTTTCGGCTCAAAATGAAGATTCCGGTTTAAAATATAGCTCAAGAGACATCTCTCTCCCGCAAAGCTTTGAAGCTATCAAATCCGGTTCAAAATCCGGCTCAAGGTAAATTTGTCTCTCACAAAGTTTTGAAGCTTTTAAATCCGGTTTAAAGTTCCGTTTCAAAAAGATTTAATCTCTTGCAAGTTTGAGTTCTTAGAAAAATTAAAGGTTGCCAAAAGAACTTGTTGCCCTGATGCGCGGTTCAAATTTGGATATCCTGCTTTATGGCTTATCTTGTTATGATCACTTGGGGGCTTCCTACTCATCGAGCATAGCTATCAGTACCCTCTTGATCGGCGCAATGCCAAAATTTATATGGTCACTTGGGGGCTTCCTGTTCAAACATAGGTTGTATTCGAACCAAAGAGAACATAGTTGTCGAAACCCTTTTGATTGGCATACTGCCAAACCCACTAGGGGGCTTCTTGATCGTATCCGAATCATAGCTCAACCCCTTTGGGTCCAACGTGGATCGTATTCGAATCAGCGTTGTTAAATAACTCTCAAGGCCATTTGGGGGCTTCCTGTTCAAACATAGGTCGTATTCGAACCAAAGAGAACATAGCTGTCGATACCCTCTTGATCGGCATCGCCAAAGCCACTGGGGGCTATATGATCGTATTCGAATCTTAGCTTAACCCCTTTGGAACGGTTTACTGATCGTATCCGAATCAGAAGCCTCAAAAAGTTTTATTCCGTCTCTGGTAAAGTTTATTGCAGCCACAATTACTTAACTTGAGATCTTTTTGGGACTATATCTCAATTATATATAAGTGTTTTATGCTTAATCCGGCTTGACTTTTGACTATAAGTCGCCAGTTTACGACAATCATCATCTATGTGGAAGCATTGGCTTCTAAGGATTGGGTTATCACCCTTACTGCACAGGTTATGTAAGCCGGCAGTACAAATTCAATATCACAGTAGTTGTATGTGAGATATTATGACCTGCCCTGGTTTTGACGCTAAGTCGCCAGGGCATATGTTGTTTAAACTCTGTGCAGGATTTGCAGAAATATGACATATAAATGATTAAGTTCAAGCTCATTACCAAAGTTGATGCTTCAAAATGATTATCCGTTCTGGATTTTTCTCAAAAGGCTATAAGCCACCGGGTCATGAAAATTCCGGTTTACAATGAAGGCGTATTGAATCGCCATCGGCCAGGAGCCGCTGGGTATTTAAATTCCGGATTTACTTGTCAACAGATAAGGTATTTGAAATCTTTAATAGCCAACATGGCTGGATTTTCATGATGATATTGAATGATTGAGGTTTTCATACCGGATTATATTATTCTTATCTTGAGTAGCCAACATGGCTGGATTTCTATTATGATTATCAATAACCAGTGTTATGATTGAGGTTTTCAAAGTCGCTTTAGCGCAACAACAATTATCTTTATCAATGGGCATGCTTTATTTTACAATGGAGGAAATAGTCCCTAGTCGCTGCAGGCTTACAACCCGGCACTTGAGGGCTACATTATTCAAGTTGAGGTTACATCAAATATGCAAGTCTCATATCGCTGCAAGCATGCACCATGACACTTGGGGGCTAATGCAAAGTCATTTTTGCTCACATCATTGAAGACCCGACTCATCACATCGTAATGAGCCGGCCCTTGGGGGCTGCCAATTGTTCCTGTCAACAGTTCAAGGTACACAAGTCTTAATCCATTATATTGAAGGATCCATTGCTCAGTTGGTAAAACACAAAGCTCTTAACCTTGTGGACGTGGGTTCAAGCCCCATGGTGGAGATTACATCATATGATGTTATTACCAATGAATTATATACAAAGTCCCAGCTCAGTAATATCTTACTGAGCCGGCCCTTGGGGGCTACATGTTGCTGCTCCGGTTTACATGATAATGTTTACAAACTCCCTGCTCATTATTGCATAATGACCCGACCCTTGGGGGCTACACTGGTTGAAGTTTTCATGAGCATAAGGCTATTACAAGTCCCAGGTTGCTGCAAGCATGACAACCCGGCACTTGGGGGCTATAGGTGATATGCATATAAGGGAGAAAAGATCTTCAAATTCTTAGTTTGGAGCAGACCAGATTAACCCGGTGTCTAACCCGGTGTCTGCAACAATCATGACCCAGTGTCAACAAAATTATGACTCGGCATCATCAGTCTTTTATAACCTGGAGATTTTGGAAATTATAACTCGACAAGATCTGCATCTTTAAGCCGGTTGAAAATCAGATGAGTATTTCAAGACCTATATTTCTTAAGCCAGTGCTTCGGAAGCCGATTCAAGTAGATTATTTCTTACAATATCTCTCTCCAAGAGCCAATGTCAGCAAATTGATTATGAAGCTTGCCTATTGACCCGGATTTTTCAGAAGAAGTGCTCGGATTTTTTGCATTGGTAATATTTGAACACATCTGCTAAAGGATATTTGGTATGAGATCATGAATATGCATCCAGGAGGAAATGACAAGGATTTAAAGGATGATCAGGTGCCGGCTTACAAGAATGTTTAACCTGGAGCACAATCTTTCAAATTTGTTCTTGTGTTTTACAGGATCAGTTTAACATGGATAAATCCAAATTAAACTGGGGGCTAATGTCGGGGATATAACCCGCGGTATGACCCGGCCGGAATTGGTGACTCACTGGTGAACCGCCCGGAGCTTGGCGATTCATAGATAATCTGCTCGATCTTGGCGACTCATTAGTAACCGGCGGGCGGGTCAGATGGACAAAAAGGCCCAGAGCCCATAAGGCCGGCTCACGTTATGATGGGCCGGATTAAGAGGAAAGGGATGACAAATATTTCCTTTATGAGGAAGCAAGACCCGGACTTGTAATCAACTTGTAAGAGAAGATAGACTAGTCCTAGTCCTACAAGGACTCCACATGTAACCCGCCCCTCTAACTTATATAAGGAGGGGCAGGGCTCCCCAAGGGAGGATAGGGAAGAAGAAACAATCTCTAGGGATAGACACAAAGAGCCGGCTTGCCGGCGACTCTCTCGAGATCATAATGAGACCTAGCCTCAAACAGCATGTAGGGTTTTTACCGGATCACGTTTCCCGATGCCCGAAGCTGTCTAAATCCTTGTCTTGTGTTGCATCTCTCGATTCCGACCAACCCCTTCAAGCTATCGCATAGATGCGTTGGCCTCGCGACTAAGTCCTTACATTAGGACATCTGCCGTGACAATTCCACGACACAGTTGATGTGTTTTAGTTAAGTCAAGTGTCAAGTTCTCTACAACCGGACATTAACAAATTCCCATCTGCCTCATAACCACGGGCACGGCTTTCGAAAGATAATACCCTGCAGGGGTGTCCCAACTTAGCCCATTATAAGCTCTCACGGTCAACGAAGGATATTCCTTCTACCGGGAAGACCCGATCAGTCTCGGAATCCCGGCTACAAGACATTTCGACAATGGTAAAACAAGACCAGCAAAGCCGCCCGAATGTGCCGACAAATCCCGATAGGAGCTGCACATATCTCCTTCTCAGGGCACACCGGATGGGTAAGACGTCGGGTTGGCATAGACCCTGGATTTCCTAGGGGGCGCCGGACATCGCCCAGGTTGGGCCAGCACTCAAAGGAGCACTGGTCCGGGGGTTAAAATAAAGATGACCCTCGGGCTCGCGAAAACCCAAGGGAAAAAGGCTTAGGTGGCAAATGGTAAAACCAAGATTGGGCCTTGCTGGAGGGGTTTTATTCAAAGCGAACTGTCAAGGGGGTCCCATAAATCACCCAACCGTGTAAGGAACGCAAAATCAAGGAACATAACACCGGTATGACGGAAACTAGGGCGGCAAGAGTGGAACAAAACACCAGGCATAAGGCCAAGCCTTACACCCTTTACCAAGTATATAGATGCATTAAGTAAATAAGAGATATTGTGATATCCCAACACATCCATGTTCCGACATGGAACAAACTTCAACTTCACCTGCAACTAGCAACGCTATAAGAGGGGCTGAGCAAAAGCGGTAACATAGCCAAACAATGGTTTGCTAGGAAAGGATGGTTAGAGGCTTGACATGGCAACATAGGAGGCATGATATAGCAAGTGGTAGGTATCACAGCATAGCAAAAGAGCGAGCAACTAGCAAGCAAAGATAGAAGTGATTTCGAGGGTATGATCATCTTGTCTGCAAGGTTCTCAGAGTTGTCGAAAGCTTGATCCTCATAAGCGTTCTCAACAGGTTCCTTGGTCACGTACTCCTCTCCCGGCTCTACCCAAAGCAATAACACAAGAAAAGGAACAACTATCAACCACGATGCAACGCACAAACAACATGATGCAAAACATGGCATGATATGCGAGATGTGTTACCAAATGCATATGCATGCTCGGAAAGGGAAAAGATGAACAAGGTATCAACTTGGTAAAGATGAGATGATTTCGGATGAAACCGATATAAAGATCACCGGAATCGGATGCACGGTTTGCAAATGACAAGCAAAACAAGGATGGCATAATCTGCGATTAACAGCAAGTAGCCACTTAGAATGCAACAAGAAACTAAGCTACTGCACTCAAACATACCAACAAAGCATATGGCAGTGATCTACTCAAGATGCTTGACAAAAGATGAACACTGAACCACGGCCAAATCACAACAGAGCAGGTTCAAACAAGCATCGCAAAAGTGCAAAAGATAACAGGTTTCAGACTTAGTGAAATATCAACATGCCAGGAATTTACATCAGCAAGGCATGTTTAGAGCAAGCAAACTACATGCTAAACGAAAATAACATAGCAAAACGATGCATGGCATGAATCTACTCAAAGCACAGAACAAAAGTCCCTTACTGACCATGAGCCAAAAGAGATCAGAATATAGGTTGGCACCCATGTAAACATAGCAAGTTTCGTTACAGATTTCAGACTTTGCAGAAAAACTGGACATGGCAAAATCAGCATCATGAAGACATCTTCGCGAGCTCGATTCACTCATCACAAAGCATTGCATGATAAACTAAGCATACTACCAGCAAAAAGACATGTTCAAGAATCTAAACATGGCAAGAAAGACCTCATAGAATGCAATAATCAACTACAACAAGCTTGGCAAAATTGAATAACACGTAAACAATCTGCCAGGAACATTTTATAGCAAAAGTAGAGCACGATTGAGTCATGCTATGGCACTCCATAATTTCCAAAAGGACCATGGATGGATAGAGCATAACCATAATAACAAAACACCCTTACTGAACATGCTCAAAAGAGGCATGGATCTCTCTGTAGCAACATGAATACATGGCATAAAAATAACAGCAGGGAAAAACTTAAGTGAAATTGTAAGTCCTTGAAATCAGCAACATCACGATGCCTACTTTGCATGCTTGTTCTAGTCACCACATAGATCACACAAATACATGGCATACACACATGTAAATATGGCATGGCATAGTTTAAAACACATGTAGAGCTCAAGATCATAGGATGCACACATCAATCATGGCAAAAATGACAAATGTCCAAATCCTGATAAGGATCTGAAACTAACAGAAATTAGCACTCTTCGAACAACATCTAGGGCATCAAGATGAGCTCAAATGAAAATGATGCAATGAGATTAAATGATGAACTAGTCGAGGCGGCGGCGGTGGTTTCGTCCGGCCGGACCGGACGTGTCCGGCGCGGCGAGAGGGAGAGGAGCTAGGTTTAGGGTAGGGAAGACCCGAAAATTTCGGGTTAGGAGCTATATTTATAGGTAGGAGGGGCTAGGAGGCTCCAAATTGAGCACGGTTTGTGGCCACACGATCGTGATGGAACGACCTAGACGATAGAAGGGGTTTAGGTGGGTTTTGGGCCAGTTTGGAGAGGTGTTGGGCTGCAAGACACACGAGGCCTTTTCGGTCCCTCGGTTAACCGTTGGAGTATCAAACGAAGTCCAAATGGTACGCAACTTGACAGGCGGTCTACTAGTAGTAACCCAAGGCCACATGGCAAGTCTCGGTCCAATCCGGAAATGTTTAACACCCGCACATGAAAATAGGTAAAATAGGGCGCCGGAGGACGTAGGAGTGCCGGATTGCAAAACGGACAACGGGGAAAATGCTCGAATGCATGAGACGAACACGTATGCAAATGCGATGCGCATGATGACATGATATGAAATGCATGACATGGCCAAAATGCAGAACAAAGAAGAACCCAACCATGGGGGAATATCATAACTTAGTGCCGAAAATGGCAAGAATTGAATACAAATATGGCAAGTTACATCCAGGGTGTTACCGGTCCCTAGTTGATAAGGTTATGCAGACACATATCCTTGACTAGTATACGACTCGGTTGATGACTATGTTTCACAAGTCATGTGCATGGAGATGCTAAACCGATAGTATGGGCTCAGGGATGGAGATCACCGAGCCGGACAGACCCACTTTGAGACGCAACGAGATATAGTCATCTGTTAGTCTCAAGTGCAATGTCTATGCCATGTCCTAGACCTGAGGTCCTCGCATGTTCTCGGGATGAGGATCGACTCACTTAGGGTCTATCAAACGCTACTCCATAACTGGGTAGTTATAAAGGTAGCTTTCGGGTGAGTCGTGAGACATGCCGCGAGGCATGGTTGACAAAGATGGAATTTGCCCCTCCTATTTGGAGAGATATTCTCAGGGCCCTCTCGAGTGATCAGATTTGGAAAGCATGGCCATGCGACTTGGGTTAAGTGTTAACCCAGTTCGGGAATCTGTATCATGGTTTCAAGAAGAGAGGTCGAGCTAACACAAGGGTGACAAGTACTCGCCTTGAGCTCGACAACAAATATCGTGAGGCAAAAGGAATGTTGCATATGCCACATTGTTGAGGTTCGTCACACGACTTTACGCCCACATGGGAGTTGTCACGTTCTGCTAGGAGCCGCTACCAACTATCGACTCTGGTCGTGTCCATGTGTACGTGAACCTATAGGGTCGCACACTTAAGGGGCTGCAGCCCATTCAGATTGGATCTGAGTGAAAATGGATGTGGACTCCTAGTGGGCTCAAGTGTTGAGCCCACCTCGGAGGTCTATATAAAGGGGAGTGGGCACACCACTTAGGGTTGATCGAATGGAACCCTGGTTAGCCACCACCACTCCCTACGCCCATGCTGCACGACCGGACCTAGCAGTCCGCCGCTCGACGCTGCTCCCCGTACGTGTGGATACCTTGGAGGCATCACATCTGTGGTGCTTGGACGAACCGTTCGAGGGAACCGCAAGGTGCCGTTCGCGGGAGATCACCGTTCACGTGTCTTCGCTGTTCATGGGAGATCGGCAACGCGAGGAGGAGACGGCCCGGGAGATCGGTTACACGCATCACCAACTCTACTTCCGCTGCGGTGACTACGCGTCTAGTGGTAAACCCGATCCCGTGATCTATTTCCAGCAGCATGATCTTGGGTGCGCGGTAGAAAATTTTATTTGGCGCTAGCATAGCGTACGGCATGTTCCAACAGTGGTATCAGAGCCTCCGCTGTGTGGTAATAGATTCGATGATATGCATATGAGATATGAAGATCGGTTCAGGTGCGGGTCGATGAGATCGGTCGCGCATGTGAGTGTTGAAGGTTGGTTTCGTGATCTTGTTTCCGTGATCGTGATGCAGAGGTCATGACACGACTTACCCCTACCTGTCGGTTGTCCGCCATCGGGGTAGACAATGGAACGTAAATCCAAATGCAGCACGTGAAGATCAATGAGATTGATCGAATCGGAACATAGATCAACACCTTGGAAATGTGATTTCCGCGGTGTTGAAATCTGTTGGAGCGGTCTCGGTAAAACGGGTGCAACTTTTGCATACGAACTCCGATTTTGCTCCATGACCTGTCAAACTGAAGCTAACAAAAAGTTGGATTAGCGGCAAAATACTGGAGCAGGATTTCGGCGCTTCTGGCTAGGCCAAAATCCGCTTGGAAGATAGAGTTTCACGAGGTTTTATCTTTAGCGGTAGAACGTCTGACTCGTTTTTGCAGGGAATGACTGTGATTTGGTACAACCCATGTATGTTGCTTGTATATTATTGTTTCACGACCTGCGTGTCATGAGTGCGGCAACCGGCAGGATCCATATGGTTGTCCCATTATTGCATTAATGACATGCATGTCAACATGAGAAGCCATGTAATGTAATTTACTTTCAGTAGCTATTAGTTTTTAATAGCATAGTATCTTGTGTAACACTTGGCGGTTGACACCATGGTGTGGAGATGGAGATCACCACGAGGACAACCATGCATGGGCAGACCGCGCACGTGGAGATGGAGATCACCACGTGCTGTGAAAAGGGGCTATACCATATCACACATACATAAACTGCCTGTGAAAGTTTATCCCTTTTATGCACCCTTCCTTTTGCATGGTAGATATTTTAAGTAGGGTGATCCCTCGAAGAATGTCAAGTACAAATGCCTCCCCAATTGATGCACCTTCACATGTCGAGTATATTTAGTGGCGGGCCTATGAAATTAGGGTGCCACTAGATCTCCTTGAAGTGATGGGTTTGTGTCGGACACTTACACGCGGAACATTGGTTGACTTGTCGTGGCTACCAAAATAGTTTTGGGCTCCGAGGCATAGGAGTTGGCGATGCATGAGATGTCCCCAACAACAAGTGTCGTATGGAGATACAATTAGCAAGAGTTGCTTACCGAGTGATATTGTCCTCTAGCGGTGATGCAAAAGCTCACTAGTTGACAGGTTGATCTTGGATCTTGAATCACTAAGTATCAACCGAGGGATGTTGACTTTAGTGGGAGTAATGATCTTATTAAAATGTTTAATATGAATTACTCTTCATGAATACATGTCTTAGTTTTTTGCATATTTCTGTTGTAGATCAATGGCACCACCTGCTCAAGTTACCCCTTTTACGTTGAAATCAATCCTGGAAAAAGATAAATTGAATGGAACAAATTTTACCACCTGGTATAGAAACCTGAGAATTGTTCTTAGGCATGAGAAAAAGGAACAAGTTCTAGAGAATCCGCTTCCAGAGGAACCTGACGATAATGCTAATGCCACAGCCAGAAATGCCTACCAGAAACTCGTTGGTGAATCAAACGAGATCAGCTGTCTCATGCTGGCTTCTATGGAGCCCGATCTGCAGCAGCAGTTCGAAAATATTGAGGCTTTCGATATGATCGAGAACCTTAAGAGCATGTTTCAAATGCAGGCTAGGACCAAAAGGTTCAACGTCTGGCTATCCTTGATGGATTGTAAGCTGAAAGAGGGTGATCCACTGAGCCTGCATGTGATCAAGATGGCCGGGTACATGCAAGCTCTGGATAGGCTGGGCTTCCCACTTGGGGATGAGTTGTCCACATATACAATTTTGGGTTCTCTTTCGGAAAGCTATGGGCCGTTCATCTCGAACTACCATATGCATGGGATGGAAAAGAAGCTCACTGAATTGCATGGGATGCTCAAAGTGGCAGAGCAGGATATCAAGAAAGGTACACATTGTCAAGTGTTGATGGTGCAGAACTCGGCTAAGTTCAAGAAGAGCTGGTCCAAGAAAAAGGCTAAGGCAAAGGGCAAAGAGAAGGAGGCAACTCCAACTGCAGCCGCTGCGCCTAAGTCAAAGACGACTTCGGAGAGAATTTGCTTTCATTGCAATGAACCCGGACACTGGAAAAGGAACTGTAGCAAGTGGCTTGCCGAGAAGGGCAAGAAGACTGGAAGTATGACTTCTTCTTCAGGTACATTTGTCGTATATGTTATAGACATTTATCTTGCTAATGTTTCTAGTAGCTCTTGGGTATATGATACCGGATCGGTTGTTCACATATGCCACTCGATGCAGGGGCTAAGCAAAACTAGGAACGTCGCAAGAGGAGAAGTTGACATTCACGTTGGTAATAAAGCAAGAGTTGCTGCATTGGCCGTCGACATTATGCAACTTAATTTACCTTCAGGATTTGTAATGGAACTTGATAATTGTTATTATGTTCCTGCTTTGAGTCGCAACATTATTTCTGCCTCATGTTTGATGAGACAAGGTTATGAATTCAGTATTAAGGACAATGGTTGTTCTATTTACTTGAATAATATGTTTCATGGCTTTGCACCCGTTGTAAATGGGTTATTTATCCTAGATCTTGAAGGTGAATCAGTCTATAACCTAAATGTCAAGAGGCATAAGCCTAATGAGATAAATCTGACTTATATCTGGCATTGTCGACTAGGACACATTAGTCAAAAGCGCATGAAGAAGCTCCATGATGATGGAATTCTAACTTCGTTTGAGTTTGAATCATTTGAGACATGCGAGTCTTGCCTACTCGGTAAGATGACTAAGGCTCCTTTTGCAAAGAGTTGCGAGAGGGCGTCTGAGTTGTTGGAACTTATACATAGTGATGTATGTGGACCAATGAGCATGACAACCAGAGGTGGTTTCCAATACTTCATGACTTTCACCGATGACTTGAGTAGATATGGATATGTCTACTTGATGAAGCACAAGTCAGAAACTTTTGAAAAGTTCAAGGAGTTTCAGAATGAAGTGGAAAATCAACTCGGCAAGAAAATCAAACTTCTATGATCTAATCGTGGCGGTGAGTATATGAGCCAGGAGTTTGATGATCATCTGAAGAATCGTGGAATAGTTCCACAACTGACTCCCCTGGGTACGCCACAGAGAAATGGTGTGTCAGAATGGAGGAATCGGACCCTGTTGGACATGGTCCGATCGACGATGAGTCAGTCAGATTTACCCTTATCATTTTGGGGATACGCTCTAGAAACTGCAACTTTCACACTAAACACGGTACCATCTAAGTCCGTAGATAAGACACCATATGAGATATGGACTGCGAAGAGTCATAGTTTGTCTTCTCTGAAAATTTGGGGATGTGAAGCATATGTCAAGTGACTCCAGTCGAATAAGCTCACACCCAAATCGGACAAGTGCATATTCGTGGGATATCCAAGGGAAACCTTGGGATAATACTTACAACCGTGAAGAGAGCAAAGTGTTTGTCGCTCGACATGGAGTTTTCCTTGAGAAAGAGTTTCTCAATCGTAAGGCTAGTGGGAGGACGGTCCGACTAGAAGAAATTCGAGAACCACACGGGGACGTTCCGGTAGGTGATACTGTCACACCGGAGTTAGTCAGCGAACCCGTAGTGGAGTCGACACCGGTTCCATGGAGGTCGGAAAGGTTACACAATTTGCATGACTGCAATGTTGTTCTTGGAGAACAACGAGCCAACTACGTATGCGAAAGCAATGGAGAGCCCTGATTCCGAGTTATGGCTTGAGGCCATGAGATCCGAATTAAAGTCCATGGATGACAATCAAGTTTTGATGACGTGTCTAGTTTTGGTCACGACATCATCCACGTAGGCCTCCATTGTTTTGTCGATCTGTTTCTCGAGGCATGTTTGGATCATGCGCTGGTAGGTGGTGCCGGCGTTCTTGAGCCTGAAAGGCATGGTGTTGAAGCAGAACGTCCCATATAGTGTGATGAATGTTGTTGCGACTTGATCGGACTCCTTCATTTTGATTTGATGGTATCCAGAATATGCATCAAGGAAGCATAGCGAGTCGTGACCTGCGGTAGCATCAATGATTTGATCAATGCGGGGAAGAGGGAAGGGATCCTTACGGCAAGCCTTGTTAAGGTCTTTGAAGTCGACGCATAGGCGCCGGGATTTATCCTTCTTTGGTACCATTACCATGTTTGCCAGCCAGTCCGGATGTTTGATGTCTTTGATGAATCTGGACTCGATGAGTTTGGCTAGCTCCTCCCCCATAGCTTGTCGTTTGGGTTCGGAGAAGCGCCGTAGAGTATGCTTGACCGACTTATATCCCTTTAGTATGTTGAGGCTATGTTCGGCCAACTTGCGCTGGATTCCTGGCATATCGGAAGGATGCCAGACGAATATATCCCAGTTTTCGCGTAGGAAGTCTCATAGTGCAGCGTCGACTGTAGGGCTAAGTTGCGCTCGATGGACACTGTCTTCTTTGGGTCTGTTGGATGGACCTGAAATTTGACTATTTCTTCTGCTGGCTTGAAGGAAGTGGATTTGGGTCGTTTGTCCAGGATCACATCGTCCTTATCCACGGTGGAGCGTAGTGTGGTTAGTTCTTCGGCCGCAAGGGCCTCAGACAATGCCTCGAGGGCCAAGGATGCGGTTTTATTCTCGGCGCGGAGGGCTATGTCCAGATCGCTGACGAGGGTGATTATTCCATTAGGCCTGGGCATTTTTAGCTTCATGTACCCATAATGAGGTATGGCTTAAAAGCGCATGAAGGCCTCTCGCCCTAACAGGGTGTGGTACCCACTGTTGAAAGGGGCCACCTGGAAAGTTATTTCTTTGGACCGATAATTCTCCAGCGTGCCGAACACCACATCAAGTGTAATTTTTCCTACACACCGAGCTTCCCGGCTGGGAATGATACCTCGAAAGGTTGTGCTGATTTTCTTGATGCGGCTCCTATCTATTTCCATCTTGTGGAGCGTGTCCTCGTAAATGAGGTTTAGTCCGCTGCCGCCGTCCATGAGGACTTTTGTAAGTCGAAAGCCGTCCACGATGGAATTGAGGACTAGGGCAGCTGGCGCTCGGACTGCTCTGTATTTAGGTTCATCACTGGCGTTGAAGGTTATGGCCGTGTCGTTCCAGGGGTCAATTGCGGTGACCTGGCAAACTTCGATGAGATCGCGCAGGGCCCTTTTACGCTTGTTGTTTGAAGCGAATGTCTCGAAGACTCCCAATACTCTATTGTCGTCGTTTGCTGGAGGGTGTTGTTCTGGGGTGTCCTTGATAAGGATGTCCTCGCCGCTCTTGGCTACCTGCCGGAGTATCCAACATGCTCTAAGGCTGTGGGTTGCCATGGTATCCGGCGTCGTGTGTATTTTGCATGGGCCACTGAGCCATCTCTCGAGAACGGTGCCATGCAACATAATAGTTTTATGTTTTTTGACTGTTCGGCTGGGCGTGCCACGGGGGCGCGTCCTTTTTGCCTATAGGGGGAGCCAGGATGGTTCCCAGCAAGCCTCCTGAGCTTTCCAAGCGCTTTCCATCACGCTGTACTTTTGTACGATAGTCGCTAGGTCAGCAAACTTTGGTATGCGGTGGCGATTGATGGCGTTAAGGATACCTTCGTCCGTGCAGTTGTTGGAGAATGCTGCTATCGCGTCTTCCTCGCGGCAGTCTTTTACCTTGTTTTTAACAAGGAGGAATCTGGCCCAGAAGTGGTGGACCATTTCCTGAGATTGTTGTTTGATGCTCCTAAGAGTATCTATGTCCGGGTGGGTGGGTGGAATTGAATCCGAGCCCTGGCCTGATTTTGGATCCGGAGTTTGGATGTCTACCGGGCCGGACAGTTCGGGCTCTGGGATATCGACTGATTTTTTAGGCTCGTCATCCGACTCTATGTTCGGAAGAAGAGACGTACTTTTCTGCCGGACGTTATCCGGCTCTTCGAGATCGGTGATTCGAACATAGTTCGTCTTTAATATAGTGGAAGAGTTGCTCCGCTCCTCGACTACCGCTATCTGATGGGTGATCAGTGGAGTTTTAATTTCTCTCTGGTTGGGTTTAAGCCCGACCCGATCGTAGTCTGTAGAGACCCCCAAGGTGGCCATGCGATCTAGGAGTTCGTTGAACGACGATAGCTCCATTGGATCCATGCGGGCGGAGTATTCGGGATCAACGCGGAGGCGATTTTTGATGACTTGAGAGGTCATCGTCGGCTTAAGAGCCGAGCAGGCGGTCATAACAAAGCAGGCGGTCAGGACTCCTCCAGAGATGATATTATCCTTGACAACAAGGCGAGCCATCAACCCTCTTGGCGACGACATAGTGGAAATCTCAATGAAAGCACCAATGTCGGTGTCAAAACCGGCGGATCTCGGGTAGGGGGTCCCGAACTGTGCGTCTAGGATCGATGGTAATAGGAGACAGGGGACACAATGTTTACCCAGGTTCGGGACCTCTCTATGGAGGTAATACCCTACTTCCTGCTTGATTGATCTTGATGAATATGAGTGTGCTACCTCTTGAGCTTGCGCTGGATTTCCCCGAAGAGGAGAGGAGGATGCAGCAGAGTAGCGTAAGTATTTCCCTCAGTTTTTGAGAACCAAGGTATCAATCCAGTAGCAGGCCACACTCAAGTCCCTTGTACCTACACAAAAACAATAGCTCAACGCAACCAACGCGATTAGGGGTTGTCAATCCCTTCGCGGCCACTTACGTGAGTGAGATCTGATAGAGATGATAGATAATATTTTTGGTATTTTTGATATAGAGATGCAAAGTGAAAAGTAAAAGGCAAAGTAAAAAAGCAAAGCAAAATTAAAGTGATGGAGATTGATATGATGAGAATAGACCCGGGGGCCATAGGTTTCACTAGTGGCTTCTCTCAAGAGCATAAGTATTCTACGGTGGGTGAACAAATTACTGTTGAGCAATTGACAGAATTGAGCATAGTTATGAGAATATCTAGGTATGATCATGTATATAGGCATCACGTCCGAGACAAGTAGACCGACTCTTGCCTGCATCTACAACTATTACTCCACTCATCGACCGCTATCCAGCATGCATCTAGAGTATTAAGTTAAAAACAGAGTAACGCCTTAAGCAAGATGACATGATGTAGAGAGATAAATTCATGCAATATGAAATAAACCCCATCTTGTTATCCTCGATGGCAACGATGCAATACGTGCCTTGCTGCCCCTTCTGTCACTAGGAAAGGACACCGCAAGATCGAACGCAAAGCTAAGCACTTCTCCCATGGCAAGAAAAACCAATCTAGTAGGCCAAACCAAACTGATAATTCGAAGAGACTTGCAAAGATAACCAATCATACATAAAAGAATTCGAAGAAGATTCAAATATTATTCATAGATAGACTTGATCGTAAACCCACAATTCATCGGTCTCAACAAACACACCGCAAAAAGAAGATTACATCGAATATATCTCCATGAGAGAGGGGGAGAACATTGTATTGAGATCCAAAAAGAGAGAAGAAGCCATCTAGCTACTAACTATGGACCCGAAGGTCTGAGGTAAACTACTCACACTTCATCGGAGGGGCTATGATGATGTAGAATCCATCCGTGATGACGGCCCTCTCCGGCGGAGCTCCAGAAGAGGCCGCAAGATGGGATCTCGTGGATACAGAAAGTTGCGGCGGTGGAATTAGGTTTTTGGCTCCGTCTCCGATCGTTTGGGGGTACGTAGGTATATATAGGAGGAAGGAGTACGTCGGTGGAGCTTCGAGGGGCCCACGAGGCAGGGGGGCGCGCCCTAAGGGGGGGGGGCGCCCCCACCCTCGTGACCGCCTCTCTGGTGCCTTGGCGTAGGGTCCAAGTCTCCTGGATCACGTTCGGTGAGAAAATCACGTTCCCGAAGGTTTCATTCCGTTTGGACTCCGTTTGATATTCCGTTTCTTTGAAACACTGAAATAGGCAAAAAACAACAATTCTGGGCTGGCCTCCGGTTACTAGGTTTGTCCAAAAAATAATATAAAAGTGGAAAATAAAGCCCAATATAGTCCAAAACAGTAGATAATATAGCATGGAGCAATAAAAAATTATAGATACGTTGGAGACGTATCAGGCATCCCCAAGCTTAATTCCTTCTCGTCCTCGAGTAGGTAAATGATAAAAAGAGAATTTTTGATGCGGAGTGCTACTTGGCATAATTTCAATGCAAATCTTCTTAATTGTGGTATGAATATTCAGATTCGAAAGATTCAAGACAAAAGTTCATATTGACATAAAAATAATAATACTTCAAGCATACTAACAAAGCAATTATGTCTTCTCAAAATAACATGGCAAAAGAAAATTATCCCTACAAAATCATATAGTCTGGCTATGCTCTATCTTCACCACACAAAGTATTTAAATCATGCACAACCCCGATGACAAGCCAAGCAAATGTTTCATACTTTAACATTTTCAAAACATTTTCGATCTTCACACAACACATGAGCGTGAGCCATGGACATATCACTATATGTGGAATAGAATGGTGGTTGTGGAGAAGACAAAAAGAGGGGAAGATAGTCTCACATCAACTAGGCGTATCAACGGGCTATGGAGATGCCCATCAATAGATATCAATGTGAGTGAGTAGGGATTGCCATGCAACGGATGCACTAGAGCTATAAGTATATGAAAGCTCAACAAAAGAAACTAAGTGGGTGTGCATCCAACTTGCTTGCTCACAAAGACCTAGGGCAATTTGAGGAAGCCCATCATTGGAATATACAAGCCAAGTTCTATAATGAAAAATTCCCACTAGTATATGAAAGTGATAAAATGAGAGACTCTCTATCATGAAGATCATGATGCTACTTTGAAGCACAAGTGTGGTAAAAGGATAGTAACATTGTCCCTTCCCTCTTTTTCTCTCATTTTTTTATTTGGGCCTTTTTTCTTTTTTTTATGGCCTCTTTTTTTTTCCTTTTTTTCGTCCGGAGTCTCATCCCGACTTATGGGGGAATCATAGTCTCCACCAGCCTTTCCTCACTTGGGACAATGCTCTAAAAAATTGATGATCATCACACTTTTATTTTTCTTACAACTCAACAATTACAACTCGATACTTGGAATAAAATATGACTCTATATGAATGCCACGGCGGTGTACCGGGATATGCAATGAATCAAGAGTGACATGTATGAAAGAATTATGAACGGTGGCTTTGCCGCAAATACGATGTCAACTACATGATCATGCTAGCAATATAACAATGATGGAGCGTGTCATAATAAACGGAACGGTGGAAAGTTGCATGGTAATATATCTCGGAATGGCTATGGAAATGCCATGATAGGTAGGTATGGTGGCTGTTTTGAGGAAGGTATATGGTGGGTGTATGATACCGGCGAAAAGTGCGCGGTATTAGAGAGGCTAGCAATGGTGGAAGGATGGGAAAGAGTGCGTATAATCCATGGAATCAACATTATTCATAAAGAACTCATATACTTATTGCAAAAATCTAGAAGTTATCAAAGCGAAGTATTACGCGCTTTCTCCTAGGGGGATAGATTGGTAGGAAAAGACCATCGCTCGTCCCCGACCGCCACTCATAAGGAAGACAATCAATAAATAAATCATGCTCCGACTTCATGACATAACGGTTCACCATACGTGCATGCTACGTGAATCACAAACCTTAACACAAGTATTCTTTAAATTCACAACTACTCAACTAGCATGACTCTAATATCATCATCCTCATATCTCAAAACAATTATCAAGCATCAATCTTTTCTTAGTATTCAACGCACTCAAAAGAAAGTTTCACAAATCTTGAATAGCAAGCATATTATTATTAAGTAAATTACCATGCTATTAGGACTCTCAAAATAATCTAAGTGAAGCATGAGAGATCAATAGTTTGTTTAAAAAAAATCCACCACCGTGCTCTAAAAGATCTAAGTGAAGCTCATAGAGCAAAATTATAACGCTCAAAAGATATAAGTGAAGCACATAGAGCAAAACTACATAGCTCAAAAGATATAGGTGAAGCATATAGAGTATTCTATCAAATTCCAATTCATGTATGGCTCTCTCAGAAGGCGTGTACAGCAAGAATGATTGTGGCACACTAACAAACAAAGACACAGATAATACAAGACGCTCCAAGCAAAACACATATCATGTGGTGAATAAAAAATATAGCTCCAAGTAAAATTACCGATGGAAGTAGACGAAAGAGGGGATGCCTTCCGGGGCATCCCCAAGCTTTGACTTTTAGGTGTCCTTGGATTATCTTGGGGGTGCTATGGGCATACCCAAGCTTAGTCTCTTGACACTCCTTGTTCCATAATCCATCAAAAGATTTCACCCAAAACTTGAAAACTTCACAACACAAAACTCAATAGAAATCTCGTGAGCTCCGTTAGAGAAAGAAAACAAAAGACCGCTCCAAGGTACTGTAATGAACTCATTATTTATTTATATTTGTGTTAAACCTAATGTATTCCAACTTCTATATGGATTATAAACTATTTTACTAGCCATAGATTCATCAAAATAAGCAAACAACACACGAAAAACAGAATCTGTCAAAAACAGAACAATCTGTAGTAATCTGTAACTAACGCAAACTTATGGAACTCCGAAAAATCTACCAAAATTGGAAGACCTACACAATTTTTTTATTGATCTTCAGCAATTGGAATCAGTATTTTATCACGTTCTGGTGATTTTTAATAATTCGGCGACTGAGCACAAAGTTTCTGTAAATTACAGCAAGATCAAATAACTATCATCCAAGAAGATCCAATAGGTCTAACTTGGCACAAACACTAATTAAAACACAAAACCACATCCAAACAGAAGGTAGATGGGTTATTTATTCCTAAACAGAATAAAAACACAAAAAACTAAAAATAAAATTGGGTTGCCTCCCAACAAGCGATATCGTTTAACGCCCCTAGCTAGGCATAAAAGCGAGTATAGATCTAGGTATTGCCATCTTTGGTAGGCAATCCGTAAGTGGCTCTCATGATAGTTTCATATGGAAATTTTATTTTCTTTCTAGGAAAGTGTTCCATGCCATTTTTTAATGGAAATTGGAATCTAATATTCCCTTCCTTCATATCAATAATCGCACCAACCGTTCTAAGGAAAGGTCTACCAAGAATAATAGGGCAAGAAGGATTGCAATCTATATCAAGAACGATGAAATCTATGGGCACATAATTCCTATTTGCAACAATAAGAACATCATTAATCCTTCCCATAGGTTTCTTAATAGTGGAATCCGCAAGATGCAAGTTTAGAGAGCAATCATCAAAGTTGCGAAAATCTAGCAAATCACACAAAGTTTTGGGGATAGTGGAAACACTAGCACCCAAATCACACAAAGCATAAAACTCATGATCTTTGATTTTAATTTTAATAGTTTTTTCCCACTCATCATAGAGTTTTCTAGGGATAGAAACTTTCAACTCAAGTTTTTCTTCATAGGATTGCATCAAGGCATCAACAATATGTTCGGTAAAGGCTTTCTTTTCACTATAAGCATGAGGAGAATTTAGCACGGATTGCAAAAAGGAAATACAATCAATTAAAGAGCAACTTTCATAATTAAATTCCTTGAAATCCAATATAGTGGGTTTAGCAACATCTAGGGTTTTATTTTTTTCAATCCCACTTTCATCAATTTCATCATAAAGATCTAAATACTTCGAATTTTTAGAACGCCTTCTAGGTAAAGGAAGATCATATTCAGTTTCATCAAGATTCATATTGCAAAACAAAGATTTGATAGGGGACACATCAATAACTTTTAGATCTTCATCTTGATTTTCATAGGAATTGGAAGAACACGCCTTAATAAAGGCATCTTTGGAAGCACGCATCCTAGGGGTTCTTTCCTTGCACTCATCAATGGAAATTCTCATGGATTTGAGAGACTCATTGATATCATGCTTAGGAGGAATAGATCTAAGCTTTAAAGAATCAACCTCAAGAGAAATTCTATCAATGTTCCTAGCCAAATCATCAACTTTAAGCAATTTCTCTTCAAGCAAAGCATTAAAATTCTTTTGTGAATTCATAAACTCTTTAACACTATTCTCAAATTCAGAGGGCATCTTATTAAAGTTTCCATAAGAATTGTTGTAGGAATTTCCATAATTATTAGGAGGATTACTAGGATAAGGCCTAGGATTAAAATTCCCTCTATATGCGTTGTTACCAAAATTATTCCTACCAACAAAATTCACATACATAGATTCATTGTTATTCTCAATCAAAGTAGACAAAGGCATATCATTAGGATCAGAAGAAACACTCTTAGTAGCAAATAATTTCATAAGTTCATCCATCTTTCCACTCAAAACACTGATTTCTTCTATCGCATGAACTTTTTCATTAGAAGATCTTTCAGTATGCCATTGAGAATAATTGACCATAATATTATCTAGGAGTTTAGTAGCATCTCCTAAAGTGATTTCCATAAAAGTGCCTCCCGCGGCCGAATCTAAAAGATTTCTAGAAGCAAAATTCATTCTGGCATATTTTTTTTGTATAATCATCCACAAATTCAAACCATGAGTAGGGCAATTACGTATCATTAATTTCATTCTCTCCCAATCTTGTGCAACATGTTCATGATCAAGTTGCTTAAAATTCAGAATATCGTTTCTCAGAGAGTTGATTTTAGAGGGAGGAAAATACTTAGAGATAAAAGCATCTTTGCACTTGTTCCAAGAATCAATACAATTTTTAGGCAAAGACGAAAACCAAGCTTTAGCACGATCTCTAAACGAAAAAGGAAATAGCTTCAATTTAACGACATCATTATCGACATCTTTTTTCTTTTGCATATCACATAAATCAACGAAGCTATTCAGATGAGCAGCAGCATCTTCACTAGGAAGGCCGGCGAATTGATCTTTCATAACAGGATTCAATAAAGCAGTACTGATTTCACAAGATTCAGTATTGGCAAGAGGAGCAATCGGAGTGCTAAGGAAATCATTATTATTGGTATTGGTGAAGTCACACAATTTGGTAGTATGTTGAGCCATCGCGACAAACAAGCAATCCAACACACGGGCAAACAAAAGGCAAGCGGAAAAAAGGCAAACGGAAAAAGGGAAGGAGAAGGAGAAGGAGATTGGGAAAGAGAGGGCGAATAAAACGGCAAGGGTGAAGTGGGGGAGAGGAAAACGAGAGGTAAATGGCAACTAATGTAATGCGAGAGATAGGGATTGTGATGGGTACTTGGTATGTTGACTTTTGCTTAGACTCCCCGGCTACGGCGCCAGCAATTCTTCTTGCTACCTCTTGAGCTTGCGTTGGATTTCCCCGAAGAGGAGAGGATGATGCAGCAGAGTAGCGTAAGTATTTCCCTCAGTTTTTGAGAACCAAGGTATCAATCTAGTAGGAGGCCACGCTCAAGTCCCTCGTACCTACACAAAAACTATAGCTCAACACAACCAACGCGATTAGGGGTTGTCAATCCCTTCACGGTCACTTACGGGAGTGAGATCTGATAGAGATGATAGATAATATTTTTGGTATTTTTGATATAGAGATGCAAAGTGAAAAGTAAAAGGCAAAGTAAAAAAGCAAAGCAAAATTAAAGTGATGGAGATTGATATGATGAGAATAGACGCAGGGGCCATAGGTTTCACTAGTGGCTTCTCTCAAGAGCATAAGTATTCTACGGTGGGTGAACACATTACTGTTGAGCAATTGACAGAATTGAGCATAGTGATGAGAATATCTAGGTATGATCATGTATATAGGCATCACGTCCGAGACAAGTAGACCGACTCCTGCCTGCATCTACTACTATTACTCTACTCATCGACCGCTATCCAACATGCATCTAGAGTATTAAGTTAAAAACAGAGTAACGCCTTAAGCAAGATGACATGATGTAGAGAGATAAATTCATGCAATATGAAATAAACCCCATCTTGTTATCCTCGATGGCAACGATGCAATACGTGCCTTGCTGCCCCTTCTGTCACTAGGAAAGGACACCGCAAGATCGAACCCAAAGCTAAGCACTTCTCCCATGGCAAGAAAAACCAATCTAGTAGGCCAAACCAAACTGATAATTCGAAGAGACTTGCAGAGATAACCAATCATACATAAAAGGATTCAGAGAAGATTCAAATATTATTCATAGATATACTTGATCATAAACCCACAATTCATCAGTCTCAACAAACACACCACAAAAAGAAGATTACATCGACTAGATCTCCACGAGAGAGGGGGAGAACATTGTATTGAGATCCAAAAAGAGAGAAGAAGCCATCTAGCTACTAACTATGGACCCGAAGGTCTGAGGTAAACTACTCTCACTTCATCGAAGGGGCTATGATGATGTAGAAGCCCTCCGTGATGACGGCCCTCTCCGGCGGAGCTCTGGAACAGGCCCCAAGATGGGATCTCGTGGATACAGAAAGTTGCGGCGGTGGAATTAGGTTTTTGGCTCCGTCCCTGATCGTTTGGGGGTACGTAGGTATATATAGGAGGAAGGAGTACGTCGGTGCAGCTTCGAGGGGCCCACGAGGCAGGGGGCGCGCCCTAAGGGGGGGCGCCCCCCACCCTCGTGACCGCCTCTCTGGTGCCTTGGCATAGGGTCAAAGTCTCCTGGATCACGTTCGGTGAGAAAATCACGTTCCCGAAGGTTTCATTCCGTTTGGACTCCGTTTGATATTCCATTTCTTCGAAACACTGAAATAGGCAAAAAAACAGCAATTCTAGGATGGGCCTCCAGTTAATAGGTTAGTCCCAAAAATAATATAAAAGTGGAAAATAAAGCCCAGTATAGTCCAAAACGGTAGATAATATAGCATGGAGCAATCAAAAATTATAGATACGTTGGAGACGTATCAGAGTGTTACAAGAGTTGATCTACCACGAGATCGTAATGGCTAAACCCTAGAAGTCTAGCCTATGAGTATATGGGAATGAATCTGTCGTATCTGGACTATGCTCTCCGGTTTTTATAGACACAGGAGAGATCTAGCGTTACATGAGGTCGGTTACATAGGAGGGAATCTTCATAATAGGTTGCCTAGCTTGCCTTCCACGCCAAGTAGAGTCCAATCCAGACACGGATATTGTCTTCGGCCTTCGTATCTTCACAGCCCATCAGTCCAGCCCATGGATAACAAGCCGGACGCCCGAGGACCCCTTAGTCCAGGACTCCCTCGGTCACCTCCTGTTCTTCATCAGGAGGCCAGATCTGGTGTCCATTTGGGGCTCTGGAGAGGGGGATCTTCGTTCTTTATCATCACCAACTCTTCTCCATCGCAAATTCCATGATACTGCCCACCGGGAGTGAGTAATTCCTTCGTAGGCTCAATGGTCGGTGAGGAGTTGGATGAGATTCATCATGTAATCAAGTTAGTTTTGTTAGGGCTTGATCCCTAGTATCCACTATGTTCTAAGATTGATGTTTCTATGACTTTGCTATGCTTAATGCTTGTCACTTTGGGCCCGAGTGCCATCAACTCAGATTTGAACCTTTTATGTTATCATCATTATATCCATGTTCTAGATCCGATCTTGCAAGTTATAGTCACCTACTATGTGTTATAATCCGGCAACCCCGGAGTGACAATAGTCGGGACCACTCCCAGTGATGACCGTAGTTTGAGGAGTTCATGTATTCACTATGTGTTAATGATTTGTTCTGGTTCTCTATTAAAAGGAGGCCTTAATATCCCTTAGTTTCCAATATGGACCCCGCTGCTGATACGTCTCCAACGTATCTATAATTTTTGATTGCTCCATGCTATATTATCTACTGTTTTGGACTATTTTGGGCTTTATTTTCCACTTTTATATTATTTTTGGGACTAACCTTTTAACCGGAGGCCCAACCCAGAATTGCTGTTTTTGCCTATTTCAGTGTTTCGGAGAAACAGAATATCAAACCGAATGAAACCTTCGGGAATGTGATTTTCTCACCGAATGTGATCCAGGAGACTTGGACCCTACTCCAAGGAACAAAAGAGGCGGTCACGAGGGTGGGGGCGCCCCCTACCTCGTGGGCCCCTCGGAGCTCCACTGACGTACTCCTTCCTCCTATATATACCTACGTACCCCTAAATGAGCAGAACAGGAGCCAACACTTCAAAAAAAGACACATCCGTGACATTTTGGGCCGAACGAAATTTTTTTCTGTCATACATATGACACTTCTATGACGATAATTGTGACAAAACCTTGTATCATCATAGATGTGTTGGGCTCCTATTTCTATGACAAAAAATCATGGCAGAAAATGGGCTTTTCGTCCTGGGCGGGCCGGAGACGCAGCTGGATGACATTCTTTGGGCCGTCCATGACGGAAAAAACCATGGTAGAAGCGAGGGGGAGGAAAATTTTAGGGAGTTCCCTGTTACGGTGGGAGGTCGGGGGCCGAGCGATGCGCGTTTCTCTCATACACGTACGCGCGTGTGTGCGAGGCGTTGGCTCTAACTGAACCTGAGCCAGGCGTTGGGCTCTAACTGAACCCAAGCGATTGCACTGCAGGCTATGCGTTACTGAACCCGAGCGATCAATCGATGGCTGTTAACTGAACCCAAGCGATTGCACTGCAGGCTATGCGTTACTGAACCCGAGCGATCAATCGATGGCTGCTACCTGAAGCTGATCGATGCTGCCTCTGGATGAACAGTGAGCGTTGCGGGGGGGGGGGTGGATGAATAGTTCCCGGTGGGGGTGGATGAACGGGGACCCCGTGGTGTTGCCTCTGGATGAACAGGACCCCGATCGATCGAGCCGGTTGGGGCTGGATGAACAGGACCCCGTGGAGGGCTGGATGAATAGGACCACCCCGTGGAGGGCTGGATGAACAGTAGACGGTGGAGGGGTGCCCGTGGAGGGGTGGTTGAACAGGACCCACGTGGTGTGGAGGGCTGGATGAACAGTAGACGGTGGAGGGGTGGTTGAACAGTAGCCGGTGGAGTAGCGCGCGGTGGAGGCTGGATGAACAGGAGCCCGTGGAGGCTGGAGGAGGTCGACGGTGGATGAACAGTAGCTCGTGGAGGCTGGAGGGGGTCGACGGTGGAGATGAACAGTATCCCGTGGAGTCCCGTTTTGCGGTACGCCACACCCCTCCCGATGAAGATGACCCCCGTTTGGACCGTAGCGCTCCAACACAAGTCCGTTTCCTAGGTTTTGCGGTACGCCACACCCCTCCCGATCAACAGGACCCGTGTTTCGACCGTAGGAGGTCCGTTTCCTCCGTTTTGCGGTACGCCACACCCCTCCCGATCAACAGGACCCCCATTTCGACCGTAGGAGGTCCATTGCCTCCGTTTTGCGGTACGCCACACCCATCCCGATCAACAGGACCCCCATTTCGACCGTAGGAGGTCCGTTTCCTCCGTTGTGCGGTACGCCAGGCCTCGTTTCCATCGCCTCTTCCGTCCAAGCCCTCTCGATGAACACGACCACGCATTCCGTTCCGACCCAGCCGCGTTGCCTCCCGATGAACACGACGCATTCCGTTGCCTCCCCATGAACACGACGACGACACTATTTCTCCGTTTCGACCCAACCATGTCAATGAGCCCTTGCCGTACGTATGCGCGAGTAGGCATTCGAGACCCCGCCCGTATGTACACATACGTGGCCGTATTTTCTTTCTTGCACCCTGGCCGCTGTACGTACGTGTACGTGCTACGTGCGCGCCTCTACTACGACACGTGCGCACCTCTACATCGACCAGTATGTACGTACACGTTCGCGACCAGAATGACAACGCTACGTACGCTTCGACCAGGTGGGTCCCGACTGTCAGGCACTTCCTTGCCTGCGAAGATGTAGCTGGTGGGTCCCAGCAGTCAGGGGGGCGAATCATTTTGTTTTTTTTGCCCGGACGCACTTCCTTGCGTGCGAAGGTGTAGCTGGTGGGTCCGAGCAGTCAGGGGGAAACATTTTTTTCGGGAAATACGATGGCCCGTCTGGTGGGTCCCCGGTGTCAGGTGGAGGAATAATTATTTTGCACGTAATAAGGAGGCACTTCCTTGCTGCGGCTGTGGACCCAGCTGTCGGCCTCTCCACGTACAGTCCACGTCCGATGGAAGTCGTTCCTTGACCATGTTGACCACGCCGCGCCGAGAGCACCAGGGCGGTGGACGACGGTGAGGCCTAGGAAGGGGACGACGGGGAGCCGGGGAAGACGCGGTAGCGGAAGCCCCCGCGCGCGCGGAGAGGAGTATGAGGGTTCACTGGTTCGGCTGCGGTGTGAGGCTGCCGTCGCCGCAGGGCCTGGCAAGCGGTGGAAATAGTAGGGGCGGTGAGGCCTCCGTGGCAGCACAGCCAGCCACGGGAGGCAGGAGCATGCGGCACGACCGGCGCTGCTTTGGGCGGCTGGAGCAAGAAGACCAGAGGTTGAAGAAGCACTACGGTCGTTGGATGGACATCGTACGGTCAGTGGAGCTAGAATCGTTCATATTGACTAAAGTTAACAAAGGCCCCCGTCCCAGTCAACTTAGTAGGCCCACAAGTCAGCCTCCCACCATGGTGGGTCCTGGCTAGCAGGGGAAGTATTCATTTTTTTGTGTGTAATAAGGAGGCACTTCCGGTGGGTCCGAGCTAACAACGGGGGGAATGTTTTTTTCGCGAAATACGCTGGCCCGTCCGGTGGGTCCGAGCAGTCGGGGGGAAACGTTTTTTTCGCGAAATTAGGTGGCCCATCTGGTGGGTCCCTACTGTAAGGTGGAGGAATAATTATTTTGCGCATAATAAGGAGGCACTTCCTTGCGGCCACCTGGCCCCAGCTGTCAGCCTCTCCACGTACAGTACTCTTCCGATGGAAGTCGGTCGTTGACCATGTTGACCACGCCGCGCCGAGAGCACCAGGGCGGTGGTTTGGACAACGACGAGGCCAAGGAAGGGGACGACGCGGAGCCGGGGAAGACGCGGCAGTGGATGCCCACGCGTAGAGGAGTACGAGGGCACTGGTTCGCTGCGGTGTGAGGCTGCCGTCGCTGCAGAGTAACAGGGGGTGTGGGTGAGTAGAGGGATGGCCTGGACAGCGGTGGGAGTAGTAGGGGGCGGTGAGGCCTCCGCCGCATCGCAGCCGGCCACGGGAGGCAGGAGCACGAGGCACGACAGACGCTGGTTTGGGCGGCTGGAGCAAGAACACCAGAGGTTGAAGAAGCACTACGGCCGTTGGATGGACATCGTACAGTCACTGGAGCTAGAATCGTGCATATTGACTAAGTTGACAAAGCCCTCCATCCCCGTAAACTTAGTAGGCCCACAAGAGGAGGGAGCAGGCAGTCCCGCCGGCGCTATTTTAGGCGGCTGGAGCAGGAAGATCAGAGATTAAAGAAGCACGTCGGCCGTTAGATGGACATCCAACACTAACTGCTGCTAGAATCGTGTGTTCACTAACAAATCCTTGCGTAAACAAGTCAGCCTCGAAATCCGTGGCATATACAGCCCATTTGCTATTATTTTTATAATTTTTACTCATTTTCTAATTCATATGGAATTTATTGCAGTCCCTTTTCCATTTTTAGAATTGCTGGCCATTTTCTGGTCAGTACCAGGGTCAAAAAATTAACTAAATATGTGGGAAATTTTGAAAATTCGCAAATTTTTGCTGGGGAACGAAATATTCTTAATCCAAAAATTAATAGCCATAGTAAAACAAATTTAAAAATAAATTAGTACTATGTCATGTTAAATCCAATGAAATATGTATAAGATATCAGTGAAGAACAAAAACAAAAAAAGAAACTTATATCCCATTTGCTATATTTTTTTTGGAATTTTCAACCTCTTTTGATATTACTTTTAACAGACATTGACCATACTCTTAAGCCAGGCCGGAATGCATCCCTCCTCGTCTTGAAAGATTTGCAGCCCAGTAATTCGGAGAAAACAAATAGGCCTAGCTTGGTTATTCTTCAAAAAGATATAGTGGGCTACCTATTTTCCCAAAGAACTGGTGCATGAGCATTTAGCTTTATTTATTTATTTATTTACATATTTATGTTTAAGGGACCATGAGCATGTACCTGGGCCGGATTCATGTGAGAGCCTCCCTTCCAGTTAATTATGGGCTTCTCTATTGGGCCTTCATCAGTGGGCTGCATGTTATCAACAAGTGGAAAATGTGTTCCGAGTTTCAAAAAAAATTGTGTTCCGTACGATAAATAGTATGCGCTACGTATGGTACGGGGCACTAAAGGATCGAACCGTGCAACGACTTCCAAAACATTGTGTTTGTCATTCTAACAACACATTTATTCAACCAACAGACGAAAAATACTACTGATTGTACATTGAAAACAGCAGCAGCAACAACCAGGGCTGGGGGTGCAACAGAAGCAGTAAGCAGGCCAGAAGAGAGAAGACGCAACTCTCTCTTCCAAACCAAACATCAGCCATCATTACAAAAGGGCTACCAAAAAAGAAAAAGTATATGCATCAAACTAAATAAAGATCCTACTACACCAAGTGTACGCATCTAACTAACTGGCTCAGTTAGACGTTACTATTTATTAAGCTGCAGTGGAGTCGGAGATGGAGAGGAGTGGGAAACTTCACTGGTTCGGGTGCGCGGCAGCACAGCCGCGGTGCCGCCCACAGGAGACAGGAGCAAGAACAAAGGTTGAAGAAGGAGCACGGCTGTTGGATTAACATCCAATGGTCCAGCTGCTAGAATCATTTGTTGATTAAGTTGACAAATCCGTGCGTACACGTCCGCTTAGTAGGCCCACAAGTCAGTCACCAAATCTGACGGGTCCCAGCTGTCAATGGGATGAATAATTTTTTTGCAAAACAAGGAGGCGCTTCCTTCCGTGCGAAGATACAGCCGGTGGGTCCCAGCTGTCAGGTGGAGGAAACATTTTTTCAGCTTAATAAGGAGGAACTTTCCTTGCGTGCGACCATGGACCTCGTGGGTCCCAGCCGTTAGGCTCTCCACGTAAAGTCCTCTTCCGATGACTCTCGTTTGTTGACCACGCCGCACCGAACGGAGCGAGGCGGTGGACGACGGCGAGGCCCCGGACAGGAACGACTCGGAGATGGGAAAACGCGGCAGTGGAGTCGCAGATTGAGAGGAGGAGAAGGGTTATAACTGGTTCTATTGCGGCATGGGGCTGTAGTCTACGGAGAATAACAGGAGGTGTCGAGGGGAGGAGCGATAGCCTGGCCGGCGGTGGGGTAGCGCTTCGCAGCGATGCGTGCTAAGAAGAGCCGCTAGCCGTCGGAGGCCGGACCAGGCGGTCCCGGCGACGCTGGAGGAAGAAGACGAGAGATTGAAGGTGCATGCTGGCCGTTGGATATAAATCCAATGGTTGTGGATGACACAATCGTTTGTTGACCAAGTTGACAACGCCCTGCGTAGGCTTCGACCTATTGGTCCACGTGTCAGCCTGCAAAAGTGTGGCATATATTTAACCCATGTTTTCTAGAATGTATAGTCCATTTGCTGGGCTGGGTGAACAAATAATTTCGCGTCAATCAGGCCCATTTATATTTTCTAAGAAATCCCAACCCATTTGCACTTCCTTGAAATGCACGTATTAGGTGGGCTCGTTATATATACGTATAATGTTATGTTAGAAGGAGTAATTAATATCAAAGAATAAACCGGAGAGGCACATTATATATATATAATTAAGAAATTAGGGAGTTATTGCTCAAAATAAAAATGATCGCGTTATTAGTAAATTGGTCCTTAAAATCTTCGCAATCACCAGGATTTTCCTTACGTGTGAGTCAAAAACAACCAGGATTTTCCTTGCCTGTGAGTCAAAAACAACCAGAATTTTCCTTGCCTATGAGTAAAAAACAACCAGGATTTTCCTTGCCTCTGAGTCAAAAACAACCAGGATTTTCCTTGCCGACTTCCGTTAAACATTTACTTTTATAACTTGGGATGTTTTTATAATGTATATATAAGTCTCTATAAAATATACGATAATAGTAATAATATAAATATATATAATGTGGTTAGAAGGGAAAACATAAATTGGACACGACATTACTTTTATAAGAGACCTGCGTTTTATACCCCACAGTAGGCATACTAACAAGTTCACACACAAATACAACAGAAAAGGTAAACATTCATATCAAACTCAAGTTCACAGGACAAGTTCATATCCATAGCCAACATTCACAATCAACAACTCAAAAGATTCACATATACACAAGCTTAGCATATCTATGCATCCAAATGATTGATATATCACACGACAATATTCGTATATAATTTACAAAAAGATTCAGATATACACATGTTCAGTATGTTTATGCATCCAAATGATTGAGATCACAGCCAATATGATCCATGGACGAACTTTAATTACCTAGGGTACAGACTGGTAAATGGTGTTCAATCGGTGGTACTTCTTGCTAAAATTAGTTCTTGTACGAGTAAACTTTCGAGTACATAAGAGGCAACACAGACAATCTAAACTTTGCTTGTTGGTTTATCCTCAAATAGTGGCCTCGTGCCGAGGGAGGTTTGAGCAACTTGGCCACTACTTTCATCCAACCAGTTTACTGGCTCATCTTGGTCCTGTATCTCGCCAAAATTCTACATTGCAGACGAGAAGGGAAGTGGTTGAGAAAATGAACGACCCAAATTTTTTGTGCAGTCCAACTGAAATGGAGCATCCTTGGCGTGCAGACTGATTAAGTGCCAGATGAATATACGCGTCAACCAACTTGTGTGGAATCTTTAGACTCCATGCCATATAGTTCGCTACCATATGTGCCGATAACCAGAAGGCACAAGTTGGGACCAAAGACTGGACTGCGTTTTTTTGGGCTATGCACCAAGCGATATTTTTGGCGTTCACTCTCCTAATACTTGGAGTTTGACAATTGGTTGACGCCGGTTGATACTCGAATGAGTATAGGCACTTCTTGTCAACATCGTCCATGATAGCCCTTTCGTAAAAGGGTCTGCCAGATTCTTAGCCGTCTGGATATAATCCAACGCTATTACTCCGGAGTTTCTTGATTTTTTGACAGATTTCAATCTTCTTCTTATGTGCTTTGTGGATTTCATGTTGTCCTTTGAACTCTTAGCCTTGACAATTGGTTGACGCCGGTTGATACTCAAATGAATATAGGCACTTCTTGTCAACATCGATGCTTGTCTGAGTGAACTTTGGAGTACATAACAGCAGCATAAGTACCTCTCCATCTGATCATTTTGTGCAGTTCTGCTGAAATCACCCGATGTACTGATTTGCCTGCGAGTTCAGGCTCCAAATTACTCCTTTATGAAATCGGCAAACAGTAGCACAATACCAAATTACCAATACATATGACAAGCACAATAATTAGGATAAAGACCAGTACCAACCTGTGTCAGGTAGCATATCAATTACTATTTCCTTTGACTAGAGGCCGAGATAAGCCAAGCAACTGGCAGCAAAGGAAGAAAGCATGCGGAGTTTAGCGACTGACATGAAAGGACGGAAGCTGTCGAGGCAATGAAGCACCCAAAGTTTTTGTGCAGTTCCACCAAAATCGAGCAACCCTGTTGGCACATATATTGAGAGAGTGAGATTACTGTAATAGTGGGACTAGTCTATGAAACATACACTAACAAATAGAAGCACCCTCATTATCTTAATGGGTAAAGTTAGCAACATAGTAGTCTTGCTTAAAGAGAGGTATTAGTTTATTTAATCAGTGCCAATTAGCTCAACTCAACACTCAAAGCATTGCCATTTATCATAGGTTGCAAAACTTTAATGTGCAAAGATAAAGGAGTTTCTCATGACAGTAGAACAATACAAGTAGAGATGACGGCAAACTAATATGGATGAAGGCCTTAGGCCCGTACCAACCTGAGAAAAAAAGCTTATTCATCTAGTCCCATAAGAGATGATAAAGCACTCACTGGAATCACACAATAGTATATATTTTTGTGCACTTCAAATGTATGGTTGAAATCACTCTTGTTTACCAGTGCTGAGATTATATCGAAAGATTATCAAGAACTTCCAGCAGAGTTAAAGCACTGGCTGGGATACAGTTCATTGTATTGTCTTGTGTAGTTCCATTTAATGTATGATTGACACAACATGATCCCTGTTTGCGCAAGTAGGAACATGGTGAAACCTTCATTAGCTTAGTGAGAAAGGATAGGAATACATTAGCATATTACTCAACCAGTAGCATCAAATTCATGATGGACAATACGCAAAACATTGCCTCGTTGAACCAATGGCAATAAATTGACATGCAAAACAATAGCACTATTATGTCATGACACTAATAATATTCCCTCCCTTGCTCCACCACATGATTCACCTCCATAGACAAACATACACACGTACATGATTCAGCATAGGGTCCTACTAAAGATTTGTTTAACTCCAACAAGAAAATTAGGCAGTAATAAATTAGTGGTACTTAAGTACTCCTAATTAATTAAGTGAGACAGCAGAAGTGGAAGGGCTCCCTGGAGGATTGTCTCACATGTAAGGTAGTCGTTGCCGGAGCCCTTGAATGGCCTCGACCGAGGTCTCTGGCTTCAGCAAGATCGCCTTGGCACTGTTTATTCTTCTTCTTCTTCCTCTTCATGCTCTGTTTCTCTTTCTCCTCACCAGTTGGTGAAACCAAGTACATGATTGGCCTTCTAATTCAGAATTGGTTTTGTCAGTGAGGGAGTACAAGTGTACTAGTAAAAAACAGCACTATTTTCTCGTGGCAGTCGGAAAATAGAGATGAACACATGCATTAAATATCATTCTTACCTAAAGGAAGGTTATGGCGCCAATACGGATGATGAGGATTGGAACACAGATCTCCCTTTGTGCAGTTCCACCAAAATGAACCAACTGTTCCATTCTGACATTCCAATTAAACAACACAAAAGTCACTTCTTTTAAGAAGAGTTTTGTGCAGTGCACCAAAAGGTCACAACAACAACCAGGTGAATTGGATATCCCTGTTTGCACAAAAAGGCACAGAGGAACAGTCAGAGTCTCAAACAATTACAGGCAAAAACATTTGGCTGAACTTGTCATGGCTTATAACAGTGGCATGGCTTCATTTTTACCAGGGACATTACATTAAGAACAACTAAGGCTGCGTTCGGTTCACAGGTTTGGTGCAGGATTTTTGTAGGAACACAATTCCTACGGTATTCTTTCCCTTCCAACCGTTCGGAACACGGAAAAGGTGAATAGTGTTTCATAGGAAAGCTGGTCTAGTAGTACTGATTCCATAAGATTAAAAAAATCCACGCGCTGCTCATTTTTTGGGCGGAAGCCCGAGGCAGTGTTTCATAGGAAAGCTGGTCTGGTAGTACCTATTCCTCTATTTTCATCAAGACCTGTGTTTTCTGCCCCTTTATTCTGAACGGAGCCTAAATATTTGGTATAAGGGCATGGGACAGTGGGTGCACCAGCAGTCCAGCACCATGTACGTAAACAGGGGCATAAAGTGGTGATTCATAGTTTGTTGCCCCGAGAAACAAACATCCAAGAAACATATCTGGGTTGGTCCCATTTTTTTTCACTCTAGCCACCTTCTCCTATGTGTGGATAGCAAATCTAGTCCTGGTCATACCACTGTGTACAACGTTACCCCTGTATTTCCCTTTTCGACCAAGAGACCGGTTGGATGACCAGTCTGTACTACTTTCACCCCCTTTCCTTCCTGTTTGTACCAAGTCCGATGTACATACTAAATTCCCCCACCCCCACTTTATTTCTTGTTTGAACCAAGTAGTACAAGATTCGACTCCATGAAGTAGCTTTACCTCTAACAATAGAAGAAAAAAATAAATGTGACGTTGGACCATCCGATCAAGAGGGGCTGAGAGGTAGAAAATGATGCACATGCAGTGACGTAGCGAGCTGGGGAAGTAGAGCTAAGGCGGTTTCGAACGAAGATATACCTGAAGGTCGTCGAGATGTGGATAGGTGGGCGGCGGGAGGCCGGATCCGCCCACAGGCAACGACGAAGGGATCAGAGGACCTCCCATGCCGGCGCCAGAGATAACGGTGCGGCCGGTAGTGGGTCTCCTCCCTCGTTGTCGACGACGGCCTAAACGCTGCCCCTCCTCCCCTTCACCGGCAGAGGGGGATACGTCCGGATCTGTAACCAGCGGTGAGGATAGAAAGCCAGTGTTTTTTGAAGGGAGAAAGACAGTGTTACTACCCCTATCTTGTTTAGATCTGGAGAGGATGAGAGTGTGTGAATAGAGCAACCCTAGCAAGCAAGCGCGGAGGCTCCGGCCTATATATACGTAGTGAGCAACCCTAGCAAGCAAGCAACCCCTATCTTCATCAACTCGTACAAGACCGAGAAATTTGATTACTACAACGCCCTCTCCCTCGCGGACTGAGCTCCGGTGCCTTAACTGCACCTGCCTTTGGCTGCATGACAGGAGGGCCAACCACCTGTTGGGCCCACTTATCATAGACGCAAAGGCAGGAGCAGTAAGTAGAAGCTTTCGCTACACGCTATCCCTCCCGCACGAGGTGGACGGACATGCAGCAGTGGATTCGATACTGTAGAAGTAGGAGTAACATCATTGTTTGTCTTCTCGAAGAGGCGAAGAGCCAAGCGCAACCCGAACGTGGCAGTTGTGAACGCTCGCGTGGTGCGGTTCCTTGGAGTACTAGCTAGGCTCTTGCATGAGACAAAATTGCTATTGTTTAAAAATTAAACTCCATTATCCATTGGTTGATACTCATTCTACATAGGTTCACGCGCTTAGCACCGTTTCCTCCTGGGGTCACCAATGTTTATTTGCTAATTAATAGCATTGCATGCAATGAACTAGCCATTGCAAGTCATTAAAAGCATGCACACCTCTCATCTCTTATTGGTTGATATGTCAAGAAACAAGAAACAAGGTAGAAGTTAATGCACCACGCCTAAGTGTTTTTGGACTACGTATTTGGTTTTCATAAGATGACTTACACACCTAGACGGAGGGAGTAGTATAGCCCTATAAACCGGAAAGGAATATTTGCCTTTCTAGAGATTTCAACAAGTGACTAGACTACACCGTGTGCAGTACTCCCTCCCTTCCGGTTTATAGGGCTCAAATCTCAAATCTCATGAACCAAGGCATTTTGCGATTGGAGAAATGTATCTCATACTTTACAAAACTACCCTAGTTAAACTCATGCATTAATTACGTAGTTCTCTTGTTTTCCTCTTCGCCTTGGTCGCGGTGCACAATATTGAGCACAAGTTCAGATTCCAAGGTGCATTAAATAATTGCATGCAGGTATTAAGAGAAAATTGACCAATGCATGTACTTTATGCATGCATGCATTGCAATTAATACATTGGTAAACATACATTTTTGAAGAAAACAAGAGCATTAATTGGGTGCTTTTGCAAATTACAAAAAGGATTCCACCACTCACCATCTACCTTGGTTGGTGAAATTTCTTAATTGAGCCCTATAAACTGGAAAGGAGGGAGTATATGACTAGCCGCTCTATCTACATGCGAGACATTTCAAAGCATCCGGGCCCGCGTGCCATCCACCAAATCACAGCGAGGTGCTACAGTCGAGACTCACCTGTCACCCCGGTGTGGCCGTCATGACCCGTCATATCACAAAACGCACACCTTTGCCAGTAGTGGTAAGGTGGCCTCCAAGTTAGACTGGATGAAGCAACCATCTTTTCACTGGAACGCTCGTTCAAGCCCTTTCTTCCCTTTCTTGAAGAAAACCTCACTCCAGGCTACTCACTTCTGCCATTTTTCTTCTGTACCAACGAAGGAAAGGTGGGAAAATCAGTCATGCTACTATATTTTCATTCCAAGAATCTTCTTTTTGCGAAACATCGATCGATTCTCACATCCTATTCTTTTCCCGTTTTCATTGCGATTGTGGTTTCCTTTCGATTGCTTTTTATTTGTCAGTTCATTGATGGATCCTGGAGCACTAGGCAAAGAGTTGCCGGCGGACAACCCACTGGAGACAGCGATCTCCAGGAAGCGAGCACCGACCAACGAGTTGACCATGTTGGCGGGCCAACCCATGGAGACGAAGAACTCCAAGAAACAAGCACTGGCCCAAGAGTTGAGGACGTTGGCGGACGAACTCCTCAAAGAAAGTTGGAAGAACAGCAATGGCTCCACCGTGCCTACCCCAGGAACTCTGATTGCCACCTATGTGAGGCTCAAGACCGAGTTTGAGGAGATAGTCGCCGTTGAGAAGCAGTATTCCCCTGGCAAGGTGATGGCCCCCATCAAGGATGAGGAGATGGCCCCCGGAGGGATGAGATCCCCCGGTGAGCTGCACAAGGTAAAAAATAATGGCTTATTACCATAGTTGTGGTTTTTGATTATTTGCAATGTGCTTGCTAATATGTTAGGGTTGTGCAGGTGCCGGTGGACGTCCTTGATGATTCCGATGTCATGGCCCGTCCTGTTGGCATCGCCCCGGAGATCAATTCCGATGCCGCTGTCCATCCTGTGGACATCGCCCCAGAGATCGATTCCGATCTCGCGGTCAGTCCTGCGGACATCGCCCCAGAAATCGATTCCCATGCCGCTGTCCGTGCTGTGGTCATTGCCCGAGAGATCGATGACAAGAAATAGTTGGTCGTGCTAATCCTTCAGGGTAGTTTGCATTGCCCTGTGTTTAATTACCAGAACGATGCGTGTTATAAAACCATCTTAGGGCTAGTGCACTGTCTTGTGTGGGCGGATCTTGCTACTTTTGTTTGATAGGGAATCATGCGAACCCTCTCCGAGTTATGGAAACAGATGTATCCTCACCAGCTGTTGATGTAATATATGGCATGATTAGATGTAAGTTTGAACTGTTCATCATATTAGCAGGGCTTGTTTGATGATTCTTGGTGTTAGTAGGCTAGCTACTGTGCGAGCTATAGTACTTGCAAAACACTCGCCGAAGAGAAACGTTGGGGCTGATGAGCTCGTGGTACGCTTATACTTATCCCTCGTCGATCGACCAATAGCCCTAGCTCCTAAAATTGTAGGCTTAGCGATCGATGACCTAGGCAAGCTAGTTTGTCCTAGTGGGTTTCAGTGATATGACGTGCAACACAAAATCATAGCAGTGCAGAGACGTACTCCCTCCGTTCCAAAATAGATGACCTAGGCAGGCTATTTTGGCCTAGTGGGTTTCAGTGATATGACGTGGTACAGTGCCGTCCAGTCTTCGCGTGTGGTAGCAGTATTGCGGGTAGAGTAAGTTTTCTTGAAGAAGCGGAATTCAACGAAGTCATGATGATTCCTTCGTCAGAACAACTTACAGTGGGAAAGGTTGGGCCTGCGATACAACCGGGGTAGACCAGGATAATTTTGTGCATGGCGGGTGGACCAGGATGGTCGACGTCCCACATGTCGGCAAATGAAAGTATTCTTTCCGATATAGAGGACGAGCAACGAGTATTCATTGTTTATTTTTTATGAAAGCTATTGTCTCCACTGTTACGACGGAGGAGTGTGAAACACGGCAGCCCAGTGAACTTGGCATGTGCACCACTCCCTCCTTCCTCATGTAATGCCCTGGTTACAGCTTTTTCTCACTTTCTCTCTATCTATTTCCTCTCAATGTTTTTTACCTTTCTTTTTTTAAGACACACTTGTTTTTTATGCCTTTTTTAGAATTATTTTTTTATACCTAGGTGCACGTGTAGAGACGGGCTCTTGCAGAGCCCACTCCTTGACTTTGTAAATGCCTCTGTCTCCTCCACATAAGGAGTACTACTTGCTATGCATGCATGCGGCGGGCAGCTGGCGTCTTGAGGGGCCAGGGCGATGAGAGCGGGCTCCGGAAGCGGTCCGGACTCTAGCATAATTTTGGTTTTTACAGTATTTCTTTATCCATTGACAGGTAGGCCTACGTAGATAGATAAAGAACACGAGCTGATGAGGCGCATGCGGACTATTTGACTGGTTAACCAGACAAATACGAAGCTGTACGCTGAGCCAGTGACCGTATAATCACCATATCTCGTATACAATGATCAAAGTGAGCTACCAAGACAAGTTCGATGACCGCCAATGCATTTTACTCGGTAATAAATGACCAGGATTGAAGGGGAATCCAAATTTGCTTCATCTTCTGTCCTTGAGCTCTTGACAAACCAATGCACTATACGGTTGTCCGGCCACTCCACCCCAGAGCTCTCACCAAGTGTCGTTCATGCCACCGCGCCACACACTAACCGGTAAGGCAGCGACGGCATCCCGCCGCGCCAAGTTCCTCGCCGCCCATGACCACACACAAAATGGTAGGGAAGCGATGGCATCCCGCCGTGCCGAGTTCATCGCTGCTCGCGACCTCACAACTATGTGGGAGGAATTTGAAGATGCCAAGGCCGAATGGGTGGTAGAGCAAGAGGCAGCCAAAGCCGCACAGAGGGAGCGGAAAAGTCAGAAAGCATTCAAGAAAGGAGAGGCCCGCCGCCGCAAGAAAGAAAAGGACACACGCACTGCTGCAGAGAGATCGGCAGAGATCCAAGCACGATGGGGTGTCGCCGACAAAGCCGGGAAGGAGAACGATGACGTCTGGCCAACATGTGAGAAGTAGTAGTACTAGTAGTTGGTGTGTGTGTGTGTGTGTGTGTGTGTCTGAGTACGAGCATGTACCAGTACTACTAGTTACTACTGTAGTTTTTAGAGCAAATTACCAGTACATTAGCCTAGACTAAGTGGAAAAATTCCTATCCTAAGCATCAAATGGCATCTCTTTCTCTATAGGAATTGAGATGCATGTCATCTCATTTCCTATGATTTTCATATTCCTATCCTATGAACGAAAGGAGGCCTCTGTTGTAGTAACTACTGTAGCTAGCAGTACTGCTGGTACAGTAGTTTTCTTCAAGAAGCGGAATTCAACGAAGTCATGATGGTTCCTTCGTCCAAGCAACTTCAAAGTGGGAAGTGGGCCTATGATTTGACGGCTCATTAGTCATTGTTACTGCGGCGCGACGACCTGGGTGACTCCCTTGGAGTTCTGCGTGCATGGCAAGTGGACCAGGATGGTCGACGTCCCACATGTTGGCGAACGGAGTAGTATTCTTTCCGATATCGAGGTATCGTATCACTGCTGATTGGTTCGCAAAAAAATAGTATCACTGCTGATTTATAATTATTTTTTATTCTGATGAATGCTAGCGTTTCAACTCTTACGACGAAGGGTGCCAAACACGGCACGTGCTGGATGTCCCACACGTCAGCGAAAGGAGTGGGACATGAACAATGTGGTAGAGCCCAGCGTAAAAAAATAGCGTGGTAGAGCGTCTCCACTTCTTCCACTTCTGGGTTGGAGACCACACGTAGTAGTACTTAGTGGTATGAACGATACAAAGTGCGACCTGGAGACAAAGACACGTCTAGTTGGAAGGTCTCGGGGCATACACGTAAACAAATATAAAAGTTAATATGTGCCTCCAACTAATATAGTAGTAGTAGAGTACTTAGGCACGTACTCCATAACATCACCGTGCATTGCACGTACAACATTTAGTGGTAGTACGTTGTAAGAGACAAATGCCGCCCAAGAGTTCCCTTCTCGACCTACTTTTGGGTGTCTGGTAGAGTGTATGGACGGTGCATGAGTCCACACTAGTTTAGCACAAATACACTAGAAGCATGCATCAAGAGAGCATGCATGAAGAGGGGTGTTGAGTTGAGCATGCCTGAAGAGGGAACAACTATGCTGAGACGAGAACGCAACCAAACACACCCTATATGCCACGCATGTTCATACGATTTGTGCCTTTCTACTTCACTTACTGCGCTACATTACTCAGGTTCGTACGTCCACTCCTGGGTACATGTTCGTCTCGTAGTTCCAGTCCCACGTGTTATTCATATAGATGGAACGATCCTTGCATAACACGTGCACCTTGATGCTAGATGTCTCGCGTGTTGGCAAAAGGATGAACAAAGCTCACGTAAAAAAATAGAGTGGAAGAACATAGATTCCGGACGACCGAGAAGGAGCAAGGAACCACGTGGTGGAGCGTCTCCACTCATATTATTTAATATTATTCAGCGACATAAAATTAACCAATCATCTCCACAGTGGACTGGAAGAGTACCTAACACGGCAGCCCAGTGTAGTTACATCATACTAGTACAGTACATGGCTAACCCACGCTATCACCATATTTCTTGGCTTCCGTGTGACACCTATCTCTAGTAATCCAGCAGCCTGTATCGCTTCTCCCTCCTCGTCTCTATCAAAGTGCGGCGGGCTGGCGTTTCTGCCGTCTATTGAGGTCGGTTAACTATCACATGTTAGCGACATGCTAAGAGCCTTCTAAAAAAATTCCTTTCACGTTCCGTTTTCAAAAAGAAAAAAAATCCTTTCACGTACGAATTTGCGTGTATGCTTTGAGCAACTTGCATGTCCTATACTGCTCCTGTTTGATACTCTAACTTAGCTAGAGGTTAGACTAACTCATGACTAACCCTAAACTAACTGTAGCCAAAGAGGTGTTTGGGTGACAGGGTTAGATTGACAATAAATGCACTTCATGGAGAGAGAGGAAAGTGATTTTTCAGTGGTCCCAATGAGAACTATCACCAGTTAGCACCTCTTGGGTGGGATAGTTTTTTTTGGTGGGTTCGGTGCAATTTGTTCCAATTTAAACCCTCCTGCTTGGATAGTTTAGGGCTATTTGAGCCCCAACTAGCTCAAACTAACTCTAACCCATGGATCCAAACAGGGCCTATGGCCAGTCTCGACGCGGAGCAGTCGCGTGCACCGGGAAGCGGCGCTCTCTCGGCCATCGCGCCACTTCAAAGCCGGCGCCAGTGAGAGGTCGCCTCCGCTCCGGCCGGGCATTAATGCGGCACTGAAGCTCCAGGGCGACGCTGACCGTTTCACGCGGGAAGCGCGCGCTGGCAAGGGAGTATAGGTTTTGTACCGTTTCAGATGTAGTACTGGTAGTTTGCAAAACTACTCAATTATTGCACTCGGTTTCCTAGGAAATTGTGGTAAAAAACATTACTCCACAGCCCGCTTCCCTTCTCCTTCCTCTTCCACCGCCCGCGCACGTCCGCGGGAAGCGACCGATCAACCCTTATATAGGAGTGCTAGCACAAAAAGATGCATGCATGACCACTAAAATATCCATATTAAAGCGCCGCTCCGGCGGGAGTATGGCGTATGTTGTTACCTTTGGCCGGCCCATGGCTACTGGGCGACGGCGACCAGAGAAGAGGCGGCGGGAGGGGAATGAATGCAGCTACTGTTTGGGTTCGCCTTCCGGCTTAACTAATTCGCAGCATCACGTGTACCCGCGGGTGCACAAATTGTAATATATGTGTCTGCTTAAGTGGGCGTCACGTAACTGGTGTGTGTGTGAGAGAGATTCTGAGAGACAGAGTGCGTGTGTGCGACTCTACTCTTCGGATAAGTATAATGATATTTAATTTAGCTAGTGATTTACGTGGCCATGTTAACGTGGTTGTGTCAAAAAAATGTCACTTCCTGCTCGTGATTTGCGTTATATAATTACAAGCAAGATTCTCGTGCATTGCACGGAACATCAATATGCATTTTTTTTATAGAACACCTGTTGTGATTGACCCATGCAGGAGTAATCCCATGTGTAAAAACTAATGATATCTCGAGGATTTTATCGGAAAACTGGTATCTCGAGAATGTCATCGAAAAAATGAAAGATGAGAGATAAGGCGAGGAGGAGTGGAGCGTGGTGGTGACTGGTAGTCGGAATGGGCGGAGGCATGGGGATGGACGGCGTCGGCAGGCGGCAGCGGCCACCATGCATGCTAGATTGTTCCAGAGACTTATTCCTTTTTTAATTGCTGAGCAATGAGGTTGCGGGAGATAATGATGTGGAGAGAGGTGCGGGTATCTTTTGTAAAATTATCATAGTTTGCTTTCTATCCTCAGATATAGATCATACGGTCTGTATTACAAGATGGCAGGCACACCATCACCACCAACTCATTTTTTTATTAGGGTACAGATGATAAGTTTGCTGACTACTAAAGTAAAGTGGAATTTGTCCATGTTATGCAAGTAAATAAAGGTGATTGTTCATCATACGGGTAAGGTTGGATGAAGGGTGGTAGGAACAAATGCTCCGCCTAGAGCATGTGTGTGTGAGATGGAGTCTTAGTGTGTGTGTGTGGTGTGTGTGTGTGTGTGAGAGAGAGAGATGGAGTCTTAGTTTGTGTGTGTGAGAGAGAGGGAGAGAGATGGAGTATTAGTGTGTGTGGGGGGGCGGGCGTGCTTGCGTGTGTGTGTGTTTGTGTTTGTGTGTGAGAGAAAGAGAGATGGAGTCTTAGTGTGTGTGTGGGTGTGTGTGTGTGTGTGTCGCGGGGTCCTTTGTGGTGGATGTAATTTAAGTGTCCATGGCTTTCATCATAGAGAGGTGATGTGTATGGCAGAGGCCACCAACGATGGGGTGCGAGAGAGAAAATGCCCGTAGAGAGGGAAGAGAAGGTGTGTGCGCGTGAGAGGAGTCGACTTCGAGAGAACGTGTTTGTTCAAGAGACACCGAGGAAGACTACTATATATCAATGGTGCATGTAGGCGAGAATTAAACTAAGGGATGGTCTTATTGGTTTCAGGGATATAGGGGAAGAGTGAGAGGCGGGGGGGGGGGGGTAGCTAGAAGGAGATTGTTAAGTGTGATTGTGTGTTTTACCCATCCAGGCAGAAGTTATGTGCACAAAAGAGGAGAACGATTCGATGTGGCGTTAGGATTGAGGGTAATTAACTACGTATGGAGACATAGAGACCTTGAACGTGCATGTGTGAGAGGTATACATGTATACGTGGGATGTGCATGTGCGCGCGCGCATGATCGAGATAAAAGAAAGAAGACATAAGTCATAAGATCAACGACATGGGAGAGACGGATCGGTATGACAATATGCATGGATGTGAGAATACATCGAAGAAGTCCCGACAATTGAGCATGTGTTTTTTTATTTAAGAGATAGTGGCGTGGGCTGGAGCATGCATCTATTGCGATTAGAGGGAGTGAGGCGCAACGATTGTGCAAAAGAGACCAACCTACAAATGCATATGTATGGAGAGACATATATAGTGTGGGTGATAGGAAGCAAGACTCCGTGCGATAAAGAAATGTTGACGGAGAAACTACAGATAGATACAGAGATGGAGATGCTAGCTAGAGATGCTAGCTAGAGGGACATCCGCTAGTTTGGGTGTTGGAGATGACCGTCGGGTGGTTCAAAAAGGGTGAAGTTATATATGTGTGTGAGAGGGCACTTGACTGCATGTAGAGAGAAACATATGTAGTGTGCGTGGTAGGAATCAAGAGTGAGGGCGAGAAAGAAGGTTAATGGAGAAACAGATAAATAGAAAGATAAAGATGCTAGCTAGTGTGCGTTAGAGATAGGAGTATTGTGGATCAAAAGGCTGGGTTATGTGTGTGGGTGTGAGAGAGATAGGGAGAGGGTGCGTGTGAGTCACATACAAACAGATATCAGAGAGAAATGAGATCCAGAGAGACGGAGTTTTGTGTCTGCGAGAGACAAAGATATTTCACAACGAGAGTGATAGCTAGAGAGACATATGAGGGAACACAAGATATCTCTAGGGAGAGAGGGTGTGTGTGAGCGACATACAAGAGGACAATGGAGAAATATGAGACCCTAGGAGACAGAGTTTGTGTTTGTGTGTGAGAAAGATATATTGAAGAGGAAAAGTCGTAGGTTCTCATATCTAAGGAGCGAAAGACATCTCTGTATGAGGGGTGTGCGAGTGGCACACATGGGAATAGTAGAGAGAAATGAGACCCCGGGAGACAAAGTTTTGTGTATGTGTGAGAGAAAGAGATTCCACATGGAGAATCATAGTTAGAGACGCATAGCAGGGAGCGAGATATACTTAGAGAGAGATAGAGTGATGAAGGTCGAGGGAGAGAGTACCGTCAGTGTGTTACGAAGATAAAAGATCATTGTCGACATACAGGTAGCACGAGAGATACCTGAGAGACGATGAACACGTATAGGTCTAGAGAGATAGTCCTATATAAGCATGAGTGATAGCTATATGAGACGAATATCTGGATTAAAGGGGATTCAAATATTTAAACTGGAGATCACGACATCGATAATATCATAACGCAAATTGGTGTATCAAACATGCATATTCATTTGAATTTGGGCACACGTGTAATGTTATATAGTTTATCAATATTGGTGATCCATAGATTCTCCAATTACAAACAATGCATGGTTTATATGCAATTAATGTCTAAATGGGATTACACTATATGTTGCGTGTGTGAAACACATTATACATGTTTGAGAAGTAAAAAACCCGCATGAAACACACATTAATTGGAGACAGTTAGCGAGGAATGCATACATTGGATTTCAACATAAAGTAGTTTAAAATATTTGAAAATCCAAATTGATGGATACAACCTTATGAATCTGAGATCATGCCATTTGTAAACCATATTTATGTATAAATGGTGTTGTACTTTTGAAAGTATATATAAAAAATGATGTATATAGAATGTAATTCCAATTGAAAATGGATCCCGCCCGAAAAAATAGAATACAAACGGGATTCGAATTGAGTTGGCAGGTAAACGGCAGCTGGTAAACGTGCACTCTGCAAAATTTGAACGAAGCAGGGAAAGTCGCAGTAACTGCCCGAAACCAAAATCTGCGAGATGGAAATCACTACTGCCTATCCCTGCCACGCAAAGCCTATATGCTGGATTTCTATAGGTTTCGATAGGGGTAGGTTTGTAATTTCACCCAAACGTGACGTAACCGCCTCTCACCCGGATTCATACACGGTGGGCGCCAAAACACAGTGTCTCCTCGGCCGAAATCGACTCCCTCCCCGATTCATATTCATACACGGTGAGCGCCAAAAACAAACTCTCGTCGGCTAATATTTGGTGTATGCGAGATTACCGTCCTATCCCCCACCGACTAGTGTTGCTGTGATGTAGTAGAAATTTGAAACGGGGGCTAAGTTTGTAAATTTCCTCGCATTTGAGACAAGCGTGCCCTGAATACATGGTTCCCCCTTCCTCTCTACCTCCTGAGGGAGTCCTGGATTAGGGGGTGTTCGGATAGCCGGACTACATCTCCCGCCGGACTCCAGGACTATGAAGATACAATATTGAAGACTCCGTCCCGTGTCCGGAAGGTTCTTTCCTTGGCATAGAAGGCAAGCTAGGTGTGCGGATATTCGAGATCTCCTACCAATGTAACCGACTCTGTGTAACCCTAACCCTATCCGGTATCTATATAAACCGGAGGGTTGTAGTCCGTAGGACAGAATCATCTTCATACACAATCAAACCATAGGCTAGCTTCTAGGGTTTAGCCTCCTTGATCTCGTGGTAGATCTACTCTTGTACTACCCATATCATCAATATTAATCTAGCAGGAGTAGGGTTTTACCTCCACCGAGAGGGCCCGAACCTGGGTAAAACAAAGTGTCCCCTGTCTCCTGTTACCATCCGACCTTGACGCACAGTTCGGGACCCCCTACTCGAGATCCGCCGGTTTTGACACCGACACTGGTGCTTTCATTGAGAGTTCCTCTGTGTCGTGACCTTTAGGTTCGATGGCTCCTTTGATCATCAACGGCGATGAGGTCCAGGGTGAGACTTTTCTCCCCGGACAGATCTTCATCTTCGGCGGCTTCGCTCTGCGGGCCAACTCGCTTGGCCATCTAGAGCAGATCAAAAGCTACGCCCCTGGCCATCAAGTCAGGTTTGGAAGCTTAAACTACATGGCGGATATCCACGGAGACTTGATCTCCGACGGATTCGAGCCACAGCCAAGCGTGCCGCACTGTCAAGAAGGGCATGATATAGCTCTGCTCCCGAACAGTGTCCTGGAGGCCGCATACGCGCCGACCCCGATCCTTGATTCGGAGCCCGCTGCGTTCATCGAGGAAGAACGGTTGGACGTCACCTCAGGGGCTGCGACGTTAAAAGCGATCGAGCCGAACGCCAGTCCCGCACTCCGTGTTGCCCATGACTCCAAGGAGCCGGATTATTCTCCGAACTCCGGGCTTCCCAAGCCCCCGCCGATCGAATCTGATTGGGCGCCTATAATGGAGTTCACCGCTGCGGACATCTTTCAGTGCTCACCTTTTGGTGACATCCTGAATTCTTTCAAGTCTCTCTCTTTATCAGGAGAGCCCAGACCGGATTATGGTCTGCGAGGTTGGGATTCGGACGATGAAGAAATTCAAAACCCACCCACCACCCACTTGATAGCCACTGTCGAAGATCTGACCGACATGCTTGACTTCGGCTCCGAAGACCTTGACGGTATGGACGGCGAATACGGAGACGAACCAGAACCAGCACCCACAGGGCACTGGCTATCCACCACACACAACGACGTACTCATGGTGGATACACCGGAAAATATTGACAATGAGGAAAAAGGGGGTGAAAAGAAGGGTGAACCCTCCGGGAAGCACTCAAAGCGGCGACGTAAACGCCGAGCTAAACCCCGCCTCGATCAAGACCCCGCCATACAGCAGGACGAATCGCCAGGTGACGAACATGCCTCAGAATAGCCGTGTGAACATCACAGCACGGATAAAGAAGACGAATAGTCTTCCCCCTGTCATAACCAAACTCCAGGCGATATCACGCCGGATAAAACCATGGAGTAGAAGAATCTCCAAAAAAGACTAGCTGCCACAATACGCAGCCTAAAAAAGCAGAAGCAAAAGCTAAAGACGGCGGAAAATGCACTCAAGACAAGATGGAGCAAAGTAATCAAGACCGCAGACAAATACAGCGGCAGCCGCCGCACCAAAAGCTATCCGAAGAGAAAGCTACTGCCCGAATTCGATCAGGAGGCCCTAGAGCCCCCAAACGTGGAAAATAACAAGGCCGCGCGGTCGGATAGACGACCTACCGGCCACCACAAAATGGCAAACGGCGCCGCACACAATGCGGCATGCGACCCAATTAAAGATTCGCATCATGCCCCAGCCAGATCCATTTACGGACAAAGGAAGCACGCTCCCATGAGCAATGTAGAAAATACACCATCATAATCCGGCGCAACCAAATACAGGGGTGCCGCACACCCCCTATGCTTCACCGATGAGGTTTTGGAATATGAATTTCCAGAGGGGTTTAAACCCGTTAACATAGAGTCATACGATGGAACAACAGACCCCGGAGTCTGTATCGAGGATTATATCCTCCACATACATATGGCTAGAGGAGACGATCTCCACGCCATAAAATATCTACCTCTTAAGCTCAAAGGGCCAGCTCGGCACTGGCTTAAAAGCCTTCCTGAAAATACAATCGGAAGTTGGAAAGAGCTCGAGGACGCTTTCCGAGCAAATTTTCAAGGGACCTACGTCCGTCCCCCGGATGCAGACGACCTCAGTCACATAACTCAGCAGTCCGGAGAATCAGCTCGGCAGTTCTGGAACAGATTCCTCACTAAAAAGAATCAAATAGTGGATTGTCTGGACGCCGAAGCCCCAGCGGCTTTCAGGCATAATGTCCGAGACGAATGGCTAGCCAGACACCTCGGCCAGGAAAAGCCAAGAACAATGGCCGCACTCACAAGCCTCATGACCCGCTTTTGCACAGGAGAGGACAGCTCGTTAGCACGATGCAGCCCCAGCGACCCAAGTACATCAGAAATCAGAGATGGAAATGAGAATCCGCGACGACATAAGGATCATCGCCGAATCAAAAAGAAAAGTCTGAAGAGCATGGCAGTCAACGCCGGATTCAAAAGCTCACAGCACAATCAGACAAAGCCAACCCCTCAGGATAACAGGGAAGATCCGTCCATCCTAAAAAGAATCATGGACAGGACATGTCAGATACACAGCACTCCTGGGAAACCTGCTAATCATACCCACAGAGACTGTTGGGTTTTCAAACAGTCCGGAAGGCTCAACGCCGAACACAAGGGGCTCGACACACCTAGCGAGGAAGAAGACGAACCCCAAAAGCAACACACCAGGAAGCAAAAGAACTTCCCACAAGAAGTCAAAACAGTGAACTCACTTCACATAACAAGGCATGAGGCACCCGTAAAGGTCCGCATATTCAAGCCTAAATCTCAGGCGTCTCGCCACTGGTCATTAAAGCCAATAACTTTCAATCAGCTAGATTATTCTCGAAATATCAAGCATGCGGGCCGGACCGCCTTGGTACTCGAACCAATAATAGACGGATTCCAGTTTACCAATGTCCTCATGGACGGGGGCAGTGGACTAAACTTGATATATCAAGATACAATTCGCAGCATGGGCATAAACCCAACAAGAATCCGTCACAGTAAAACCTCCTTTCAAGGGGTAGCACCCGGCCTGGACACCCATTGCATGGGTTTTCTTCGGCTGGCAGTCATATTTGGCTCCGCCAATAACTTTCGTCGCGAGAAGCTGATCTTCCACATAGTCCCGTTTTCAAGCCGCTATCAAGCACTACTGGGACGAGGAGCCTTCGCGCGCTTTAACGCAATACCGCATTACGCATCCCTCACGCTAAAGATGCCCGGTCCTCGAGGCATCATCTCTTTAAAGGGAATGCACTAAAATACGTCTCCTCCAAAAGGAGGATTGCACGGCTGCCTAAACAGCCGCACAATAAAATGGCCTCGCCGTCCAACAGACCTTTTCGATATAAGTCATAGAAGGCCATGGCCCCGGACTCCATGAGTTCGGCAAGAGCCCCCCATCATCGTCGGCTCACTACGCCATACAAGGGGCTGCACACAGAGACAATAATGCTCGACTTCATTCATTTTTATTTTTTATTATTCTTTTTGTCCCGCACGACCCATTTTAAATTTAAATTCCTCTCTTTCACAAATGAATGTCGTACAGCGCCCGTCCAGGACACGGCACAACGGAGACACAGGCGCAGACGTGCAGTAGGGACCCGCCTAAAGGATTCTTTTTTAGATTAAGGCCCTGCGTAAACCTTTTTTACTGTCTCTTGTTGTTATACATCCCCTGGTTCATTTTACCATAACCAAGGAGGAGACTGGCGTCTTGGCATGTGGCCACGCCAGAATTATTGCTCGTACCTGGACACGAAGGGATTTTTTCTTTCTTTTTATATAAAAGGGGGAGGGTGTTGTTCCGCACACACCCACAAAGACCGAACACCTTAGGGAGTGTTCGGCGTCGCGAGTTTTGGCACTATATGCATCAGCTCCGAGTCATGATTTTGGTCACATGTTGGGTTGCCCGGCTCCTGTGTTCGGCCAACTTACGTTCCGTTCTGTCGGCTAAGGTGGCTCCAGGAGAACTACTGCGATTGCGCCCCGGTTCGACCGGGCGAGCGCCTCAGTAGAGAAAGCCAAAAACCGACTGTCATGATGTAGCGAGAGACTGGTCGCCACTCGATGACTCATAGGGGTTTATCGAACTCCTCCGTTTTGACGAAGGGCCGCTTCCCGGTCAGGCTAGCATGCGTCCCGAATTCGGATGAACGCAGTCGCCATTCCTGGGCTACCTAAAGAGTCCCACTGTCAAGCTCCTATGGCTAAGTGAAAGTGTTAAAGCATTATAGTCCGGATTGCCTAGCCCGCTGCGCTATCACCTCCTTTGTAGGACCAAGACGTTGGGTTAAGTGTGATATTGCGTTTTCAGTGCGCACCCCCGCACTATGTGCGTGGGGGCTGAAGCCAACGACTGCAATCTTTCAGAATTTATATATATATATATATATATATATATATATATATATATATATATATATATATATATATATATATTAAAACGGCCGCACAGGAGAGGTTTTTATTACTTGAAGGCACAAGTCTAAAATACGCCATCTATAAAAATACTGATCTATGATTACATATGTTGCCATAACGCAGCATCTTTCGAACACTGCGTCTCAATTATACGAGCGCCCGCGAGGACCTCCTCAAAAAAGTGTTCGGCAGGATTTCGGCCTTCAGCCGAATCACGAGACGCAACAGCAGTAGGATCCATATCTGCCCAATATGTCTTAACTCGGGCAAGAGCTAGCCGAGCTCCCTCTGTGCACGCTGACCTCTTCAAAGCTTCTACTCGAGGCACCATGTCAAGAAATTGCTGCAGCAAGCTAAAATAGCTTGTCGGTTTCGATCCGCCTGGGCATAAGCGATCCATGGCATACGTCATGGCGAGTCCGGACAATCTATTCAGCTCGGCCCATTGGGCCAGGCGATCGTCCACCGCAAGTGGACGCCTTGGATTGGTGAACTGCGACCAGAAGAGTTTTTCCACTTCATGATTCTCCTTATCCTGAAAGTGTCTGGTCGCATCGGCAGCACTAGCCGCCAAGTCCAGGTAGATATCCTTCACACTCCATGCTCGGTCCAACAGGGCAAACCTCGAATCACAAAATTGTTTCCGCAGCAAGAAGGGCTTTCCATCCGCAACCAGTCCGGCTTGACGTAGCTCTTCCTTTGTCGCTCTCACCACAGAGCGGGCGTCCTTGAGGTCAGCAACGACTTTCTCCAAATCCGTCCGCCTGGCTCGGCCTTCCTCCTAAAGATATCTGCAACGGTTAGTAACACTTTTCAACTCTATGGCAATATTAGCCATCTCATCCCTGCTTCGGCAATGGGCAGCCTGTTCGGCCCGCAGCTCTTCACGGGCTCTCAAGGCAGCTGCATCGCTTCTTCTGGCTTGGCTCTTTGCTTTGGCAAGTTCGGCCCTAAGTCCTTCCACGGCTGCCGCACCATCTGCATCAAGTATACACACGGTAAGATTTTGACCTAGATCTCCTCTTACTAACAATCGCCATGAAAAATCAATACCTTGAGCATCATCAAGCCGCTGGTTAACCAGCGCGATGTCGGCCTGTGCCTCGTCAAGTTGCCATTTCATTTCGGCAAAATCTTGAGTCCGGCTCGACCCCGGACAATTAGCCGCCTACATATACAGACGCCATTTTAAGGACCTGGGATTAAGATCCTCTGCGTGCCGCACATCTTTGCGCCACACAGAGTCTCAGGGGCTACTATCTACACAGGACGCATGTTATTATGCGTAATTAACACTAATGTCCGTTATTTGAAACGTACCTCAAAACCCGCCAATAAACTCTTGACGGCCTTGTTCAGTCCGCCTCCTGCGGCTGCAATTTTTTCAACCACCGTGTGCATCAACACACGATGCTCTTCTAAAATAGAAGCTCGGCCCACCAGAACCTTTAGCTCCCCCGGCCGAACACCAGTTGGCGCCGGACTCGTCCCACGACCCTCTTCGGAGGCCGGGCACGGAGAGCCTTGTGGGGTCATGTGATCGTCTTCCGCCTCTGGCAGATTCGGAGAGATCCTCTGCGATGACACTTCGACGTCGTCCGCCTTGTCAGGCGATGCAGAAAGAGGAGGCGCCCCGCTCTCCATCATCTCCGGAAGGAGATCCCCCGACGATGAGTTCTACTGTGAGGGGTCGAGGTCTGAACTACAAGGCAAAGTTTCGGTCAAACACTTTTCAGATATAAAGCAAGGATTTCTCTTAAGAACAATTCCTTTTCTACTTACGGCTCGTTGGAGAATCGCTCCCCTTGCGGACTCAATTCGGCTGAGGGGCTCCTCGGCGATGGGTCCTCTGACATGGATTCTTTCCCCCGTTTTGAAGCTTGGACTTCCGGGTCGTCAGTGGTGGCCCTCTTCTTTCCCCTAGGAGGGGAACTTTCAATTCCCCCCTTCGGAGTAGCCTCTCTCGAAGAGGCCATGGTTTCCTTGTCGGTCCCCTTATCTCCCTCCAAAGGCACTACCTCTAGCATCCTGACTAGCACGGAATCCAGCCTGGTTTCGGGAAGGGGATCCGGACACCGGATCAGCTTCGCCTTTGCTATCCACTCCTGCTTAAAGGAAGAAATGTTGTTAAAAAGCAAGTAAAACTATGCGGATAGAAGGTCCGAACACAAGGTCACCCACCTGAGTATCCGGGCGATTGCGGCTTAGGCCAGCATCCTCGGTCAGGTCCGGACTCGCTTCTTGCGATCCGAAGAACAGTTTATGCATCTCCTTAGGCATTACGCCCATAAAATTTCGGAGAACTCGCGGTCCCTCTGGGTTGAACTCCCATAAGCGAAGGGGGCGATGTTGGCCGGGCAGTGTCCGGCGAATCAGCATGACTTGTGTCATCTTGACCAGGTTGAGGCCTCCTTCCAGGAGATCCTTAATGCGGCCCTGTAGCAGAGGAACATCTTTGGGCAAACCCCGATCTAATTCCGTATTGATCCACGATGCTAACCGTGGTGGGGGACCCGAGCGAAAGGCCTGAGGCGCCACCCACGTGGTGCCCCGAGGAGCGGTAATATAGAACCACTCCCGTTGCCATAAGTCGAGCTCTTCTTGAAGAGCGCCTTCGGGCCAAGGAGTGTCGGCTTTTCTTTTTATAGTGGCACCTCCGCACTCTGCGTGGCGCCCCTCGATTATCTTTGGTTCTACTTTGAAGGTCTTGAGCCATAGCCCGAAGTGAGGGGTAACATGGAGGAATGCTTCACACATAACTATGAAAGAGGAGATGTGGAGGATGGACTCCAGAGCTAGGTCATGGAATTCCAGCCCGTAATAGAACATCAGCCCCCTTACAAAAGGATCCGTTGGGAAGCCTAATCCACAGAGGAAGTGGGAGATGAATACTACGCTCTCGCCTGGCTGAGGGCTAGGGATCGCTTGTCCTTGAATAGGCAGCCTGTGCGGAATCTCGCTGGTCAGAAATCTAGCTTCCCTCAACTTTGATACATCCTCCTCCGTGACAGAGGAGGGCATCCATCGACCCTGAAGATCAGAACCGGACATTGTTGAAGGTTCGGCGCGCCTGGAATCTGGGAGCCTAGGGTGTTGGAACTCGAGGCGACAAGCGAGCTCGTTTTGGGAATAGAAGAGGGGACGGGGCCTTGGTCTCTTTATAAGAGGCGGAATACCAAGAGCCCTCCCCGTAACTGTCTTGGGCTAGCCCTGAGTTAGGCAGGACGTGCTAACAGGCACGTTTCGGTTACCCACGTCCGTGTTAATGAGAATCTCGTTAAAAGGGGCGCACGATCTCTGCTTCGATAAGACGTGCCAAGGAAACCGCCTCGTTAAACGTGTAGCGGTGGAACAGTAAAAATATTCCGTACAGAAGGCTTGGCCGCAGTGTTATGATGCACAGCGGGATACGTCAGCAGATTTGATTTGTGTTAACATTATTCTCTATATGGCGATACGTGGAAACTTGTTTTGCAGAGCCGGACACTTTTTTGGTGTCATTCATCTTCTTGAAGAACTTGGAGGAGGAACCCGCCTTGCAATGCCGAAGACAATTTGCGCGCCGGACTTGTCGTCATTGAAGCCAGGTTCAGGGGCTACTGAGGGAGTCCTGGATTAGGGGGTGTTCGGATAGCCGGACTACATCTCCCGCCGGACTCCAGGACTATGAAGATACAAGATTGAAGACTCCGTCCCGTGTCCGGAAGGTTCTTTCCTTGGCGTAGAAGGCAAGCTAGGCGTGCGGATATTCGAGATCTCCTACCAATGTAACCGACTCTGTGTAACCCTAACCCTATCCGGTATCTATATAAACCGGAGGGTTGTAGTCCATAGGACAGAATCATCTTCATACACAATCAAACCATAGGCTAGCTTCTAGGGTTTAGCCTCCTTGATCTCGTGGTAGATCTACTCTTGTACTACCCATATCATCAATATTAATCTAGCAGGAGTAGGGTTTTACCTCCACCGAGAGGGCCCGAACCTGGGTAAAACAAAGTGTCCCCTGTCTCCTGTTACCATCCGACCTTGACGCACAGTTCGGGACCCCCTACCCGAGATCCGCCGGTTTTGACACCGACACCTCCCTTTTCCCCATTCGTACTCCGTGGGCGCCAAAACACCCTCTCCACCCCACCCTCCTCCGTCCGCCGCCGCCGTCCGCCACCCCATCCACCGCCATCCTCCTCCACCATGCCAGAGCTGAATACCCGACGACGCCGTCCATTACAAGAGATCGACCTCTCTCATCCACGGCTTCGGACAGGGATCCTTGCATCCCGTCCTCTCGCTTCATCCCCGCCATCGTCCACCTTGCCGACGCCGCTCCTACGACCGTCTCGTCCACCGCGCCCCGCCGCCACCGTCTACCCTCCTAGATCTGCTTCCACGCCGCCGACAGCCACCGCTACCGCAGCACCGTCAAATTATCAGCAGATGCGTACATGGCACCGCACCAGAGGCGGTACTCTTTCGTATCTGCTCAACTTATTTATCGCATCAAGAAAATAGATCGCCACTGCTTTACTCTGATTTCTTGTCTTGGTTGCGAAGTTGCCTTTGTCCGGTTTGCACCTTGAGATCCGCCATGGCACGCTCAACACCATACTCGCAATGCTCATGGTTTTCCCCTTTTATATTCCACACTAGTTAAATCACAGTAGACTAAATTTCAAAATTGGGTCAGTCGATTTTTCAGAGCTCGCCGGAGTTCGCCGACGCGATCGAAGGGGCTCAGGTGGGGACGGTGGTTGTGGGGGCGGTGGTGGGGCCTCGTCGAACGAAGAAACCTCGACGCGGGTGGGGACGGGGGTGGGGGTGGGGGTGGCGGAGGAACACATGCGGTGGGGTCGGTGGTTCAGTCGGCGGCCCGTGCGGTGTTCTGCATGGGAAGCACAGTATGTTCCTTGTCAGGAAGGGGAGGAGGGACATCTGCAGTCTAACAGCTGATAGAGCTGGCATGTACGTGATCGATAGGCTTTCAATTACTAGCGGCAATGCAACACAGTAATTTCTAGCCAGTTCCACTTTCCCGATTTATATATCCTAGTTATGGTGTACCCCTGTTATGTACACTATGATCTGCCTAGTTGCTGTGTGCTCTTGTTATCATGGTTTGGCAATAAACTCTCTATACAGTATATTATGAACCTATCATCTGCCAGCTATCCTTACTTCCGGAGCCTATTTGTTGTTTACTTGTGCCAGATTATATAAATGCACACACCATATTACAGCACACATGAGCTCTCTCATCAGAATCCGGTGATAGCACACAAGTGTTTACAGGGGCGCCCCTATATTAGAATATCATCTGCATTACAAAGATAATCTCACAACTATTTATGTTTTCATGGTTCTCAGATATCATACGCAATTACAGTGAATATCAGAATCCGTGCATCAGAAGAATATTGTGGAACACTACAATGACTTACAAAATTGGCACCAAGGCATTGAGTGCCATTTTGGAAGCAATGAAACTCGTACGCTCCCCACCTGTTGATTCTTGTTCATAATATCATCCTAATGACTATTCTAACCTCGAGGAGTTAAAGGCAGATGACCTGTCTTGTTCACCCATCAAGGTGCCTGTTCTAATTTGGCAATGTTTTATTGATTGCGCGTATCTTGCTTATGTTGTCTTGCATTTCTTCTACTTTGTTGGACCGCCATCTACTTAGTTTACTCATCATATATGTCGAGATGACATGCCCATCCATTATCAATACATATTCCATCTGTCATCATACCATGTTTTTTCACTCAAATGTTGTTCTGGTGCATCCGACATCAAAAAGGAAGAGGGTGATTGCCGAACCTGAAGGAGCACCAGCAAAGTCCTTGAAAAACGTGGTGGTGCCGGAGGAATCAGACAGCAGCCCACTTATATTGGCTGTACAACCAGTGACACAAAACGTAGGACCGACTCCAGCAGACTGTACCCATACTTCACTGGACACACCACTAGCCCCACCACACAGGACCTGCATTCCAGCAAAAGGTATACCGATTTCATTTGCCATAGCACCAGTTGTACCGCAGAAAAATCCCACTCCAGCAAAAAGTATAGCAAGTGCACCGGCCGAAGACCTATCCCAACTGCAGAGACGGCCAATTCTTGCAGATTGGAACCCCATTCCATTTATTCCCAGTTTAAAAGACAATGCTTTCAATGTTGTTAGGGACTACGTGCATATATTCCCATCATGGGAAGATTATTGTGAAGACAAACACCATTTTCACATCTTCCTGTCCAACTTACGTGTAAGTGCTATTATTCATGGTTATTATTTTCCTGTTTTCTGCTGATTGAACACATCAATGATTTACATTACATTTTTGTAACTAGGCGAGGGTCAATCTGGATAGTCATGACGAGCAAAGCTTGCTTGTGCTTTTCAAGGAAGCATTGCAGCAGTATCGGTGTTACCTGAGGAAATCACACTTTGATGGCAAGCCTATAAACGAATTTCCGGTGAAGTCTCCTATGCTAAATTTAGAAGACATTGAATGGAAAAACCTTGTTATGCACTGGTCTCGTTCCCAGGATGAGGTACTATCTATGAAATCACATGACAATTTGAACTTCTACTTTTCCGCATGTGCCTTACGGATCTTTTTTGCAAGAAATCTGCTCGAAGAAGAATTCCGGTTTGACAAGAACGACAGGATATCGCAAATATGCTGCCCGCTGCTTTGCTCTTGTTAGTACCTGTTGTCCTATATCACTGTACTTGCATACATACCTGGTTCATTATGTGACAGCAGTATGCATGATAGCTTGCTTATCAATTGTTCGCTCCAAATTATCTTATCTGTATGAATGGTTACATTAGTGTAGAATATATCCAATGCCAATGTTTTTTTAGCTCTGCATTGTTCTTGTAAGTACATGATGTCCTTTATCAGTGTACTTATAATGACAGGTAGGTGTTCATGTACCATCACTCTGCAAGTTATTTTCCTTTGCCCTCCATTTTCTACACATCAGATCTATATTTACTCTTACCATAAGGTTGGTACTGAATAAGTTTAGTTGTGCATTGCTCTTGGCTGTATCTTTTGCCTGTATCCCTGCACTTACATTTATAGCTACTTGGTTATGTAGCATCACTCTTCATCTTATCTAAAATATTCTCCATTTTTTCGTATATTATCACATCTATATTTACTCTTAACAAAATGTAGAATAAAGGCAATGCTTTTGAAGAAGATTCTGTGGTAAACTTCTTGAATTGCCCCCCCCCCATCAGCATGGACAAGGCCTTTATACAGCCTGTCTTCACCAATAATGTAAGTTTGTCCATCTCAAGCCTTCAAATTTTGTTGTATATATTTGGTTAGGCATGACTGCAACAGCTGTTTATTTTTGGTGTTTGCATCAAATTGCTTGTTTAAAGTTTATTATATGTAGTTCATAAACAAAAGTTCGTCCTTTCTCAATTTAAGTTTTTAGTTGTACAACCAAGTTCCTTCTTCATACCATGTAAATTAAACTATACATAGCAAGTGATCTTCTTTTGCACTGCATGTATGCTTCTGTTCTTCATCTGTAATCTAGTGGTGTGGTGAACCTACCCACTACAGCACAATGTCATATTCTGCAATGTCTTAACTATGAACAATGTCATATCATTCTACTATTATTTAGATGTCTCTTTATTTGCCAATCTGAAATGGTATAAATTGATAGCACACTAACCATTGATACTTATGAGTTCTTGATCTGTAATCCAGTGGTGTCGTGAAGCTGCCAAATCCTTCACAATGTCATTTCCTGCCATGTCTTGAACTAAACAATACCATATTGTGTTAATGCAAATTTAAACTGTGACACTTTATTCGTCAGTAAGAAATGTGATGAATTGTCAGCACTGATACGTTTATGTGCAAAACCTGTCATCTGTCTGCTTGTTTATCTTTCAGAGTGAGGAAGATATAAGTGTTGAACAAGCGGAGTCTCATCATCTTGCTCAGCTGCTTGTGCTGCAGCTCCCCAGCAGGGCTAACCTTTCTTGAACTCTATTGAAGTGTTGTCGGTTTTGTATATTATTTTGTCGGCGTGTTTATTTGCACTGGTGGCGATCTTTGATGCCCAGTGTATGTAATCTGATGTCTGCTTGTGCTTTATTATCATAGTGGCGAACTTTGATGCCGAGTGGATGTAATATGCCGTAATTTCTTTATTGTATAATCTAGGTTTTTTCTTATTCACGATGCTGCAGTTATTTTATTGTATATATATCCTGTCTTTGCAGTAAACCGGCCAAACCGTAAAATTACGGTACATAATCAGGCCGTCGTGCAATCACGATGTAGGTTGGGCCTGAGAACGTGCCGATCAGCTCACGGGCCGGCAGCACCCGGAAATGAACCCCGACCCATGATTGTGCGAATCAAATCACGGGCTTTTAACAGGCCAAAAAAATGTCTCGGTCCTTGTTTGGCCCAATCAGATATCGGCTGCGAGTAGGCCGGATGCAAACCGGGCCGTAGTTAGGCCCAACTGTGTGACGGGCTTTTAACAGGCTGAAATTAGTATAGGGCCGAAATGTTAAACAGGCCCTTAACAGGGCAAAACTAATATCAGGCCAAATTACTAAGTGGGCCTTTAGCAAGTCGGCCCAAAAGCATAGTGTCCAGTTGACAGGCCGAATCTGATATGGGCCATAATTGAGCCCAAAGCCTCTTAAAGGGCTGGGCCTGATCTGGGCCGTAATTTGGCCCAGAACCTGGTAGGCCTTTAACGGGTCGGATCTCATATGGGCCACTATTAGGCCCGGAGCGTGGCAGACCATTAATGGCCCGGATCAAATATGGGCCGGCATTTGGCCCAAAACATGGCAAGCAGTTAATGGGCCGGCCTACTAGGGTCCACAAAGTCTTGTGGGCCTACAGCTGGGTCGGCCCATTAATGTCGGCGAAATCTCGTGGGTCTTTAGCTGGGCCGGCCCATTATGACCCGCAAGAATCTTGTGGGCTTTACCTGGGCCGGCCCATTATGGCACAAAAAAATCTTGTGGGCCTTTACCTAGGCCGGCCCATTATAGCCCGCAAAATCTTGTGGGCCTTTAGCTGGGCCAGCCCATTATGGTCCGCAAAATCTCGTGGGCCTTTAGCTGGGCCGGCCCATTATGTTCCGCAAAATCTTGTGGGCCTTCAGTTGGGCCGGCCCATTATGGTCCGCAAAATCTTGTGGGCCTTCAGTTGGCCCGGCCCATTTAAACCTGATGGGCCGGTCCACGTGTCAACATATCATAGGCGTGTCTCGCCCATTGGATGAGTTGAAACGTGTCTCCTCCAGCCAATGATGATTTTACACGTGGAAAATCCCCATTGGTCGGGGCTGTTAACGGGTTATCGGATCCAAAACCCGACCCGATAGCTTAACGGCGTTCCGTTACGGTGGATGCCACGTGTTGGTCACCCTTGACGAAAGCACTTCTGTGACGCGCGATTTATTGTCATGGAAGTGGACCTTCCGTGATGATAATTTTGGTAATGTCATGGAACACTTCTACGACAACACATGTATGACTATCTTGATTCTGTCATAAATTTGTCATGGATGTACATGCATGACAAAAAAAGCGACCTACTATGACAAACACGTATCATCACGGAAGTGTATTTTTTGTAGTGCAAAAACCTAATTACACCGCCGCAACTTTCTGTATCCACGAGATCCCATCTTGGGGCATGTTCTGGGGCTCCACCGGAGAGGGCCGACATCATGGAGGGCTTCTACATCATCATAGCCTCTCCGATGAAGTGTGAGTAGTTCACCTCAGACCTTTGGGTCCATAGTTAGTAGCTAGATGGCTTCTTCTCTCTTTTTGGATCTCAATACAATGTTCTCCCCCTCTCTTGTGGAGATCTATTCGATGTAATCTTCTTTTTGCGGTGTGTTTGTTGAGACCGATGAATTGTGGGTTTATGATCAAGTCTATCTATGAATAATATTTGAATCTTCTCTGAATTCTTTTATTTATGATTGGTTATCTTTGAAAGTGTCTTCGAATTATCAGTTTGGTTTGGCCTACTAGATTGGTTTTCTTGCCATGGGAGAAGTGCTTAGCTTTGGGTTCAATCTTGCGGTGTCCTTTCCTAGTGACAGAAGGGGCAGCAAGGCACGTATTGTATTGTTGCCATCAAGGATAACAAGATGGGGTTTTATCATATTGCATGAAACTATCCCTCTACATCATGTCATCTTGCTTAAAGCGTTACTCTGTTTTTAACTTAATACTCTAGATGCATGCTGGATAGCGGTCGATGAGTGGAGTAATAGTAGTAGATGCAGGCAGGAGTCGGTCTACTTGCCTCGGACGTGATGCCTATATACATGATCATGCCTAGATATTCTCATAACTATGCTCAATTCTGTCAATTGCTCAACAGTAATTTGTTCACCCACCGTAGAATATGTATGCTCTTGAGAGAAGCCACTAGTGAAACCTATGGCCCCCGGGTCTATTCTCATCATATCAATCTCCAACACTTTATTATTGCTTTGCTTTTACTTTGCCTTTTACTTTTCACTTTGCATCTCTATACCAAAAATACCAAAAATATTATCTATCATCCCTATCAGATCTCACTCCCATAAGTGACCGTGAAGGGATTGACAACCCCTAATCGCGTTGGTTGCGTTGAGCTATTGTTTTGTGTAGGTACGAGGGACTTGCGCGTAGCCTCCCACTGGATTGATACCTTGGTTCTCAAAAACTGAGGGAAATACTTATGCTACTTTGCTGCATCATCCTCTCCTCTTCAGGGAAAAACCAACGCAGTGCTCAAGAGGTAGCAAGAAGGATTTCTGGCGCCGTTGCCGGGGAGTCTACGCAAAAGTCAACATACCAAGTACCCATCACAATCCCTATCTCCCGCATTACATTAGTTGCCATTTGCCTCTCGTTTTCCTCTCCCCCACTTCACCCTTGCCGTTTTATTCGCCCTCTCTTTTCCGTTTGCGTTTTTTCTCGCTTGCTTTTTGTTTGCTCGTGTGTTGGATTGCTTGTTTGTCGTGATGGCTCAAGATACTACCAAATTGTGTGACTTCACCAATACCAACAATAATGATTTCCTTAGCACTCCGATTGCTCCTGTTGCCAATACTGAATCTTGTGAAATCAATACTGCTTTGTTGAATCTTGTTATGAAAGATCAATTCGCCAGCCTTCCTAGTGAAGATGTCGCTACTCATCTGAATAGCTTCGTTGATTTATGTGATATGCAAAAGAAGAAAGATATCCATAATGATATTGTTAAATTGAAGCTATTTCCTTTTTCGCTTAGAGATCGTGCTAAAGCTTGGTTTTCGTCTTTGCCTAAAAATAGTATTGATTCTTGGAACAAGTGCAAAGATGCTTTTATCTCTAAGTATTTTCCTCCCACTAAGATCATCTCTCTTAGAAACGACATTATGAATTTTAAGCAACTTGATCATGAACATGTTGCACAAGCTTGGGAGAGAATGAAATTAATGATACGTAATTGCCCTACTCATGGTTTGAATTTGTGGATGATTATACAAAAATTTTATGCCGGATTGAATTTTGCTTCTAGAAATCTTTTAGATTCGGCCGCGGGAGGCACTTTTATGGAAATCACTTTAGGAGATGCTACTAAACTCCTAGATAATATTATGGTTAATTATTCTCAACGGCACACTAAAAGATCCACTAATAAAAAAGTGCATGCGATAGAAGAAATTAATGTTTTGAGTGGAAACATGGATGAACTTATGAAATTGTCTGCTACTAAGAGTGTTTCTTTTGATCCTAATGATATGTCTTTGTCTACTTTGATTGAGAATAATAATGAATCTATGGATGTGAATTTTGTTGGTAGGAATAATTTTGGTAACAACGCGTATAGAGGGAATTTTAATCCTAGGCCTTATCCTAGTAATCCTTCTAATAATTATGGAAATTACTACAACAACTCTTATGGAAATTTTAATAAGATACCCTCTGAATTTGAGAATGGTGTTAAAGAGTTTATGAATTCACAAAATAATTTTAATGCTTTGCTTGAAGAGAAATTGCTTAAAGTTGATGATTTGGCTAGAAACATTGATATAATTTCTCTTGAGGTTGATTCTTTAAATCTTAGATCCATTCATCCTAAGCATGATATCAATGAGTCTCTCAAAGCCATGAGAATTTCCATTGATGAGTGCAAGGAAAGAACCGCTAGGATGCGTGCTACGAAAGATGCCTTTATTAAAGCGTGTTCTTCCAATTCCTATGAAAATCAAGATGAAGATCTAAAAGTTATTGATGTGTCTCTTATCAAATCTTTGTTTTGCAATATGAATCTTGATGAAACTGAATATGATCTTCCTTTACCTAGAAGGCGTTCCAAAAATTTGGAGTATTTAGATCTTGATGATGAAATTGATAAAAGTGGGATTGAAAGAAATAAAACCCTAGATGTTGCTAAACCCACTATATTGGATTTCAAGGAATTTAATTATGAAAGTTGCTCTTTAATTGATTGTATTTCCTTGTTGCAATCCGTGCTAAATTCTCCTCATGCTTATAGTCAAAATAAAGCCTTTACCGAACATAGTGTTGATGCCTTGATGCAATCTTATGAAGAAAAACTTGACTTGGAAGTTTCTATCCCTAAAAAACTCTATGATGAGTGGGAACCTACTATTAAAATTAAAATTAAAGATAATGAGTTTTATGCTTTATGTGATTTGGGTGCTAGTGTCTCCACTATTCCCAAAACTTTGTGTGATTTGCTAGATTTCCGTGATTTTGATGATTGCTCTCTAAACTTGCATCTTGCGGATTCCACTATTAAGAAACCTATGTGAAGAATTAATGATGTTCTTATTGTTGCAAATAGGAATTATGTGCCCGTAGATTTTATTGTTCTTGATATAGATTGCAATCCTTCTTGTCCTATTATTCTTGGTAGACCTTTCCTTAGAACAATTGGTGCCATTATTGATATGAAGGAAGGGAATATTAGATTTCAATTTCCATTAAAAAAGGGCATGGAACACTTCCCTAGAAAGAAAATAAAATTACCATATGAATCTATCATGAGAGCCACTTATGGATTGCCTACCAAAGATGGCAATACCTAGATCTATCCTCGCTTTTATGCCTAGCTAGGGGTGTTAAACGATAGCGCTTGTTGGGAGGCAACCCAATTTTATTTTAGTTTTTTTGTTTTTTCTTCTGTTTAGGAATAAATAATCCATCTACCTTCTGTTTATATGTGGTTTTATGTTTTAATTAGTGTTTGTGCCAAGTTAGACCTATAGGATCTTCTTGGATGACAGTTATTTGATCTTGCTGTAATTTCCAGAAACTTTGCGCTCAGTTCCCGAATTGTTAAAAATCACCAGAACGTGATAAAATACTGATTCCAATTGCTTCTGGTCAATAAACAAATTTTCTAGGTCTTCCTATTTTGGTAGATGTTTTGGAGTTCCAAAATTTTGCGTTAGTTACATATTACTACAGACTGTTCTGTTTTTGACAGATTCTGTTTTTCGTGTGTTGTTCGCTTATTTTGACGAATCTATGGCTAGTAAAATAGTTTATAATCCATAGAGAAGTTGTAATACAGTAGGTTTAACACCAATATAAATAAATAATGAGTTCATTACAGTACCTTGAAGTGGTCTTTTGTTTTCTTTCGCTACGGAGCTCACGAGATTTCTGTTGATTTTTGTGTTGTGAAGTTTTCAAGTTTTGGGTGAAATCTTTTGATGGATTATGGAACAAGGAGTGGCAAGAGACTAAGATTGGGGATGCCCATGGCACCCCCAATATAATCCAAGGACACCAAAAATTCAAAGCTTGGGGATGCCCCGGAAGGCATCCCCTCTTTCGTCTACTTCCATCGGTAATTTTACTTGGAGCTATATTTTTATTCACCACATGATATGTGTTTTGCTTGGAGCGTCTTGTATTATTTGTGTCTTTGTTTGTTAGTGTGCCACAATAATCCTTTCTGTACACTACTTTTGAGAGAGCCATACATGAATTGGAATTTGATAGAATACTCTATGTGCTTCACTTATATCTTTTGAGCGTTATAATTTTGCTCTATGTGCTTCACTTAGATCTTTTAGAGCACGATGGTGGATTTGTTTTAAAGAAATTATTGATCTCTCATGCTTCACTTAGATTATTTTGAGAGTCTCTAATAGCATGGTAATTTTCTTAATAATAAAATGCTTGGTATTCAAGATTTGTAAAACTTTCTTTTGAGTGCGTTGAATACTAAGAAAAGATTGATGCTTGATAATTGTTTTGAGATATGAAGATGGCGATAGAGTCATGCTAGTTGAGTAGTTGTGAATTTGAGAAATACTTGTGTTAAAGTTTGTGCCCGTAGGATGCACGTATGGTGAACCGTTATGTGATGAAGTCGGAGCATGATTTATTTATTGATTGTCTTCCTTATGAGTGGCGGTCGGGGACGAGCGATGGTCTTTTCCTACCAATCTATCCCCCTAGGAGCATGCGCGTAATACTTTGCTTTGATAACTTCTAGATTTTTGCATTAAGTATATGAGTTCTTTTATGAATAATGTTGAGTCCATGGATTATACGCACTTTTCCCATCCTTCCACCATTGCTAGCCTCTCTAATACCGCGCACTTTTCGCCGGTATCATACACCCACCATATACCTTCCTCAAACCAGCCACCATACCTACCTATCATGGCATCTCCATAGCCATTCCGAGATATATTGCCATGCAACTTTCCACCATTCCGTTTATTATGACACGCTCCATCATTGTCATATTGCTAGCATGATCATGTAGTTGACATCGTATTTGTGGCAAAGCCACCGTTCATAATTCTTTCATACATGTCACTCTTGATTCATTGCATATCCCGGTACACCGCCGGAGGCATTCATATAGAGTCATATTTTGTTCTAAGTATTGAGTTGTAAGAAAAATAAAAGTGTGATGATCATCATTATTAGAGCATTGTCCCAAGTGAGGAAAGGATGATGGAGACTATGATTCCCCCATAAGTCGGGATGAGACTCCAGACGAAAAATTTAAAAAAAAGAAAAAAAAGAGGCCATAAGAAAAGGAAAAGGCCCAAATAAAAAAATGAGAGAAAAAGAGAGAAGGGACAATGTTACTATCCTTTTACCACACTTGTTCTTCAAAGTAGCACCATGATCTTCATGATAGAGAGTCTCTCGTTTTGTCACTTTCATATACTAGTGGGAATTTTTCGTTATAGAACTTGGCTTGTATATTCCAATGATGGGCTTCCTCAAATTGCCCTAGGTCTTTTTGAGCAAGCGAGTTGGATGCACACCCACTTAGTTTCTTTTGTTGAGCTTTCATATACTTATAGCTCTAGTGCATCCGTTGCATGGCAATCCCTACTCACTCACATTGATATCTATTGATGGGCATCTCCATAGCCCGTTGATACGCCTAGTTGATGTGAGACTATCTTCCCCTCTTTTTGTCTTCTCCACAACCACCATTCTATTCCACATATAGTGCTATATCCATGGCTCACGCTCATGTATTGTGTGAAGATCGAAAAAAAATTGAAAATGTTAAAGTATGAAACAATTGCTTGGCTTGTCATCGGGGTTGTGCATGATTTAAATACTTTGTGTGGTGAAGATAGAGCATAGCCAGACTATATGATTTTGTAGGGATAACTTTCTTTGGCCATGTTATTTTGAGAAGACATAATTGCTTTGTTAGTATGCTTGAAGTATTATTATTTTTTATGTCGACATGAACTTTTGTCTTGAATCTTTTGGATCTGAATATTCATACCACAATTAAGAAGATTTACATTGAAATTATGCCAAGTAGCACTCCGCATCAAAAATTCTCTTTTTATCATTTACCTCCTCGAGGACGAGCAGGCATTAAGCTTGGGGATGCCTGATATGTCTCCAATGTATCTATAATTTTTGATTGCTCCATGCTATGTTATCTACTGTTTTGGACTATATTGGGCTTTATTTTCCACTTTTATATTATTTTTGGGACTAACCTATTAACCGGAGGCCCAACCCATAATTGCTGTTTTTTTGCCTATTTCAGTGTTTCGGAGAAACAGAAAATCAAACGGAGTCCAAACAGAATGAAACCTTCAGGAATGTGATTTTCTCACCGAACATGATCCAGGAAACTTGGACCCTACTCCAAGGAACAAAAGAGGCGGTCACGAGGGTGGGGGGCGCCCCCCTGCCTCGTGTGTTGGAAATATGCCCTAGAGGCAATAATAAATTAGTTATTATTATATTTCCTTGTTCATGATAATCGTTTATTATCCATGCTAGAATTGTATTGAAAGGAAACTCAGATACATGTGTGGATACATAGACAACACCATGTCCCTAGTAAGCCTCTAGTTGACTAGCTCGTTGATCAATAGATGGTTACGGTTTCCTGACCATGGACATTGGATGTCATTGATAACGGGATCACATCATTAGAAGAATGATGTGATGGACAAGACCCAATCCTAAGCATAGCACAAGATCGTGTAGTTCGTATGCTAAAGCTTTTCTAATGTCAAGTATCATTTCCTTAGACCATGAGATTGTGCAACTCCTGGATACTGTAGGAATACTTTGGGTGTGCCAAACGTCACAACGTAATTGGGTGGCTATAAAGGTACACTACAGGTATCTCCGAAAGTGTCTGTTGGGTTGGCACGAATCGAGACTGGGATTTGTCACTCTGTGTGACGGAGCGGTATCTCTGGGCCCACTCGGTAGGACATCATCATAATGTGCACAATGTGATCAAGGAGTTGATCACGGGATGATGTGTTACGGAACGAGTAAAGAGACTTGCCGGTAACGAGATTGAACAAGGTATCGGGATACCGACGATCGAATCTCGGGCAAGTACAATACCGCTAGACAAAGGGAATTGCATACGGGATTGATTGAATCCTCGATATCGTGGTTCATCCGATGAGATCATCGTGGAACATGTGGGAACCAACATGGGTATCCAGATCCCGCTGTTGGTTATTGACCGGAGAACGTCTCGGTCATGTCTGCATGCTTCCCGAACCCGTAGGGTCTACACACTTAAGGTTCGATGACGCTAGGGTTATAAAGGAAGTTTGTATGTGGTTACCGAATGTTGTTCGGAGTCCCGGATGAGATCCTGGGCGTCACGAGGAGCTCCGGAATGGTCCGGAGGTAAAGATTTATGTATGGGAAGTCATCATACGGTCACCGGAATAATTCGGGGGGTTGCCAGTATTGTACCGGGACCACCGAAGGGGTTCCGGGGGTCCACCGGGAGGGTCCACCTGCCCTGGAGGGCCCTATGGGCTGTATGTGGAGACGGACCAGCCCCTTAGTGGGCTGGACGCCTCCCCCCTAGGGCCCATGCGCCTAGGGTTTTGGGGGAACCCTAAAGGGGGGCGCCCCCCTGCCTTGGGGGGCAAGGCAACCCCCCTGGCCGCCGCCCCCTCCTCAGATGGGATCTGAGGGGGCCGGCCCCCCTCTCCCTTGCCCCTATATATATGTGAGGGGTGGGAGGGTAGCCATACCAATGTGCTGGCGCAGCCCTCCCCCTCTCCCAAGTCCTTCTCCTCTCCCGTGGTGCTTGGCGAAGCCCTGCAGGATTGCCACGCTCCTCCACCACCACCACGCCATTCTGCTGCTGCTGGACGGAGTCTTCCTCAACCTCTCCCTCTCTCCTTGCTGGATCAAGGCATGGGAGACGTCACCGGGCTGTTCTTGTGTTGAACGCGGAGGTGCCGTCCGTTCGGCACTTGGTCATCGGTGATTTGGATCACGGCGAGTACGACTCCATCAACCCCGTTCACTTGAACGCTTCCGCTTAGCGATCTACAAGGGTATGTAGATGCACTCTCTTTCCCCTCGTTGTTGGTTTCTCCATAGATAGATCTTGGTGAACACGTAGGAAAATTTTGAATTTCTGCTACGTTCCCCAACAGTGGCATCATGAGCTAGGTCTATGCGTAGTTTCTATGCACGAGTAGAACACAAAGTAGTTGTGGGCGTCGATTTTGTCAATTTACTTGTTGTTACTAGTATTATCTTGATTCGGCGGCATCATGGGATGAAGCGGCCCAGACCGACCTTACACGTACTCTTACGTGAGACAGGTTCCACCGACTGACATGCACTAGTTGCATAAGGTGGCTAGCGGGTGCCAGTCTCTCCCACTTCAGTCGGATCGGACTCGATGAAAAGGGTCCTTATGAAGGGTAAATAGCAATTGACATATCACGTTGTGGTTTTGCGTAGGTAAGAAACGTTCTTGCTAGAAACCCATAGCAGCCACGTAAAACATGCAAACAACAATTAGAGGACGTCTAACTTGTTTTTGCAGGGTATGCTATGTGATGTGGCCAAAGGATGTGATGAATGATATATGTGATGTATGAGATGATCATGTTCTTGTAATAGGAATCACGACTTGCATATCGATGAGTATGACAACCGGCAGGAGCCATAGGAGTTGTCTTTAATTTATTTATGACCTGCGTGTCAACATAAACGTCATGTAATTACTTCACTTTATTGCTAACCGTTAGCTGTAGTAGTAGAAGTAATTGTTGGCGAGACAACTTCATGAAGACACGATGATGGAGATCATGGTGTCATGCCGGTGACGATGATGATCATGGAGTCCCGAAGATGGAGATCGAAAGGAGCAAAGTGATGATGGCCATATCATGTCACTATTTGATTGCATGTGATGTTTATCATGTTTTTGCATCTTATTTGCTTAGAACGACAGTAGTAAATAAGATGATCCCTCATTAAAATTTCAAGAAAGTGTTCCCTCTAACTGTGCACCGTTGCGAAAGTTTGTCGTTTCGAAGCACCACGTGATGATCGGGTGTGATAGATTCTTACGTTCACATACAACGGGTGTAAGCCAGATTTACACATGCGAAACACTTAGGTTGACTTGACGAGCCTAGCATGTACAGACATGGCCTCGGAACACAAGAGACCGAAAGGTCGAGCATGAGTCGTATGGTAGATACGATCAACATGAAGATGTTCACCGATGATGACTAGTCCGTCTCACGTGATGATCGGACACGGCCTAGTTGACTCGGATCATGTAATCACTTAGATGACTAGAGGGATGTCTATCTGAGTGGGAGTTCATAAGATGAACTTAATTATCCTGAACATAGTCAAAAGATCTTTGCAAATTATGTCGTAAGCTCGCGCTTTAGTTCTACTGAGTTAGATACGTTCCTAGAGAAAATATAGTTGAAAGTTGACAGTAGCAATTATGCGGATAGTACAAGGCTTATGTCCTTAATGCATCGCTCGGTGTGCTGGACCTCGAACGTGGTCTGTGGATGTTGCGAACATCTGACATACACGTTTTGATGACTACATGATAGTTCAGTAATGATAAATGGTTTAGAATTGAGGCACCGAAGACATTTTTGAAATGTCGCGGAACATATGAGATGTTTTGAGGACTGAAATTGGGATTTCAGGCTCGTGCCCACGTCAAGAGGTATAAGACCTCCGACGATTTTCTTGGCCTGCAAACTAAGGGAGAAAAGCTCAATCGTTGAGCTTGTGCTCAGATTGTCTGAGTACAACAATCACTTGAATTGAGTGGGTGTTGATCTTCCAGATAAGATAGTGATGTTTCTCCAAAGTCATTGCCAGCAAGCTGCTAGAGCTTCGTAATGAACTATAACATATCAGGGATAGATATGATGATCCTTGAAATATTCGCGATGTTTGACACCGCGAAAGTAGAAATCAAGAAGGAGCATCAATTGTTGATGGTTAGTGAAACCACTAGTTTCAAGAAGGGCAAGGGCAAGAAGGGATACTTCATGAAACGGCAAATCAGCTGCTGCTCTAGTTGAGAAACCCAAGGTTGAACCCAAACCCGAGACTGAGTGCTTCTGTAATAAGGGGAACAGCCACTGGAGCAGAATTACCCTAGATACTTGGTAGATGAGAAGGTTGTCGATAGAAGTATATTGGATATACATTATGTGAATGTGTACTTTACTAGTGCTCCTAGTAGCATCAGGGTATTAGATACCGGTTCGGTTGCTAAGTGTTAGTAACTCGAAAAGAAAGCTACGGAATAAATGGAGACTAGCTAAAGGTGAGCTGACGAGATGTGTTGGAAGTGCTTCCAAGGTTGATATGATCAAGCATCGCACGCTCCCTCTACCATCCAGATTGGTGTTAAACCTAAATAATTGTTATTTGGTGTTTGCGTTGAGCATAGACATGATTGGATTATGTCTATCGCAATACGGTTATTCATTGAAGGAGAATAATGGTTACTCTATTTATTTGAATAATACCTTCAATGGTCTTGCACCTAAAATGAATGGTGTATTGAATCTCGATCATAGTGATACACATGTTCATGCCAAAAGATATAAGATAGTAATGATAGTACCACCTACTTGTGGCACTGCCATGTAAGTCATATTGGTATAAAACACATGAAGAAGCTCCATGTTGATGGATCTTTGGACTCACTCATTTTTGAAAAGGATTGAGACATGTGAACCATGTCTATTGGTATATACGCATGAAGAAACTCCATGCAGATGGACCGTTTGGACTCACTTGATTTTGAATCGCTTGTGACATGCCATGTAGTACCACCTACTTGTGGCACTGCCATGTAAGTCATATTGGTATAAAACACATGAAGAAGCTCCATGTTGATGGATCTTTGGACTCACTCATTTTTGAAAAGGATTGAGACATGTGAACCATGTCTATTGGTATATACGCATGAAGAAACTCCATGCAGATGGACCGTTTGGACTCACTTGATTTTGAATCGCTTGAGACATGCAAATCATACCACATGGGCAAGATGACTGAAAGCTTCGGTTTTAGTAAAATGGAACAAGAAAGCAACTTGTTGGAAGTAACACATTTTGATGTGTGCAGTCCAATGAGTGCTGAGGCACGCAGTGGATATCGTTATGCTCTTACTTCACAGATGATTTGAGTAGATACTGAGTATATTTACTTGATGAAACACAAGTCTGAATTATTGAATGGTTCAAGTAATTTCAGAATGAAGTTGAAGATCTTCGTGACAAGAGGATAAAATGTCTATGATATGATCATAGAAATGAATATCTGAGTTACGAGTTTGGCACTGTGGAAATTGTTTCACAACTATTACCGCCTGGAACACCATAGTGTGATGGTGTGTCCGAACATCATAGTTGCACCCTATTGGATATGGTGCGTACCATGATGTCTCTTATCGAATTACCACTATCGTTCATGGGTTAGGCATTAGAGACAACCGCACTCACTTTAAATAGGGCACCACGTAATTACGATAAGATGACACCGTATAAACTATGGTTTAGAGAAACCTAAGCTGTCATTTCTTATAAGTTTGGGGCTGCGACGCTTATGTGAAAAAGTTTTAGGCTGATAAGCTCGAACCCAAAGCGGATAAATGCATCTTCATAGGACACCCAAAACAGTTGGGTATACCTCCTGTCTCAGATCCGAAAGCAATAGGGATTGTTTCTCAAATCGGGGCCTTTCTCGAGGAAAAGTTTCTCTCGAAAGAATTGAGTGGGAGGATGGTGGAGACTTGATGAGGTTATTGAACCGTTACTTCAACTAGTGTGTAGCAGGGCACGAGAGTTTTTCCTATGGCACCTACACCAATTGAAGTGGAAGCTTATGATAGTGATCATGAGACTTCGGATCAAGTCACTCCCAAACCTCGTAGGACGACAAGGATGCGTACTACTTCAGAGTGGTACGTAATCCTGTCTTGGAAGTCATGTTGCTAGACAACAACGAACCTACGAGCTATGGAGAAGCGATGGTGGGCCCGGATTCCGATGAATGGCTCGAGGCCATAAAATCCGAGAGAGGATCCATGTATGAAAACAAAGTGTAGACTTTGGCAGAACGGCTCGATGGTCGTGAGGCTGTTGAGTACAGATGGATTTTAAAAGGAAGACGGACAATGATGGTAAATGTCACCATTAAGAAAGCTCGACTTGTCGTTAAGATGTTTCCCAACAAGTTCAAGAAGTTGACTACGATGAGACTTCCTCACTCGTAGCGATGCTAAGAGTCTGTTGAAATTAGCAAGTACTGCATTATTTATGAAATCTTGCAGATAGGATGTCAAAACATTGTTTCCTTGTTCTTGAGGAAAGGTTGTATGTAATACAACCAGAAGATTTTGTCGATCCTGAAAGATGCTAACAAGTATGCAAAGCCCCAGCAATCCTTCTAAGGACTGGAGTAAGCATCTCGGAGTTGGAATGTACACTTTGATGAGATGATCAAAGATTTTGGGTTTATACAAAGTTTATGAGAAACTTGTATTTCCAAAGAAGTGAGTGGGAGCACTGTAGAATTTCTAATGAGTATATGTTGTTGACATATTGTTATCAGAAATGAAGTAGAATTTCTGGAAAGCATATAGGGTTATTTGAAAGGTGTTTTTCAATGGAAAACCTGGATTAAGCTACTTGAACATTGAGCATCAAGATCTATAAAGATAGATCAAAACGCTTAATGGTAATTTTCAAATGAGCACATACCTTAACATGATCTTGAAGGTGTTCAAGATGGATCAGTCAAAGAAGGAGTTCTGGCCTGAATTGTAAGGTATGAAGTTAAGACTTAAAGCTCGACCAGGCAGAAGAAAGAGGAAGGATGAAGGTCGTCCCCTATGCTTTTGTCATAGGTTCTATACAGTATGCCATGCTGAGTACCGCACCTGATGTGTGCCTTGCTACATGTCTGGCAAGAGGGTACAAAGGTGATCTAGGAGTAGGTCACCAGATAGCGGTCAAAATTATCCTTAGAGGAATAAGGATATGTTTCTCGGTTATGGAGGTGATAAAGAGTTCGAAGTAAAGAGTTACATCGATGCAAGCTTAACACCTATCCGAATAGCTCTGAGTAGAGTAAACCGGATTCGTATAGTAGAACAGTTGTTTGAAATATAGCGTAGTAGCGACATCTACGAGATGACACAAAAATTTGCAAAGTACATACGGATCTGAATGTTGCAGACCCGTTGACTAAAACCTCTCTCACAGGCATAACATGATCAAACCCAGAAATCATTGAGTGTTAATCACATAGTGATGTGAACTAGATTATTGACTCTAGTAAACTCTTCGGATGTTGGTCACATGGCGATGTGACCTGTGAATGTTAATCACATGGTGATGTGAACTGGATTATTGACTCTAGTGCAAGTGGGAGACTGTTGGAAATATGCCCTAGAGGCAATAATAAATTAGTTATTATTATATTTCCTTGTTCATGATAATCGTTTTTTATCCATGCTAGAATTGTATTGATAGGAAACTCAAATACATGTGTGGATACATAGACAACACCATGTCCCTAGTAAGCCTCTAGTTGACTAGCTCGTTGATCAATTGATGGTTACGGTTTCCTGACCATGGACATTGGATGTCATTGATAACGGGATCACATCATTAGAAGAATGATGTGATGGACAAGACCCAATCCTAAGCATAGCACAAGATCGTGTAGTTCGTATGCTAAAGCTTTTCTAATGTCAAGTATCATTTCCTTAGACCATGAGATTGTGCAACTCCTGGATACCGTAGGAATACTTTGGGTGTGCCAAACGTCACAACGTAACTGGGTGGCTATAAAGGTACACTACAGGTATCTCCGAAAGTGTCTGTTGGGTTGGCACGAATCGAGACTGATATTTGTCACTCCGTGTGACGGAGAGGTATCTCTGGGCCCACTCGGTAGGACATCATCATAATGTGCACAATGTGATCAAGGAGTTTATCACGGGATGATGTGTTACGGAACGAGTAAAGAGACTTGCCGGTAACGAGATTGAACAAGGTATCGGGATACCGACGATCGAATCTCGGGCAAGTACAATACCGCTAGACAAAGGGAATTGCATACGGGATTGATCGAATCCTCGATATCGTGGTTCATCCGATGAGATCATCATGGAACATGTGGGAACCAACATGGGTATCTAGATCCCGCTGTTGGTTATTGACCAGAGAACGTCTCGGTCATGTCTGCATGCTTCCTGAACCCGTAGGTCTACACACTTAAGGTTCGATGACGCTAGGGTTATAAAGGAAGTTTGTATGTGGTTACCGAATGTTGTTCGGAGTCCCGGATGAGATCCTGGAGGTCACGAGGAGTTCCAGAATGGTCCGGAGGTAAAGATTTATGTATGGGAAGTCATCATATGGTCACCGGAATAATTCGGGGGGTTGCCAGTATTGTACCGGGACCACCAAAGGGGTTCCGGGGGTCCACCGGGAGGGTCCACCTGCCCTGGAGGGCCCTATGGGCCGTATGTGGAGAGGGACCAGCCCCTTAGTGGGCTGGACGCCTCCCCCCTAGGGCCCATGCGCCTAGGGTTTTGGGGGAACCGTAAAGGGGGGCGCCCCCTGCCTTGGGGGGCAAGGCAACCCCCTGGTCGCCGCCCCCTCCTCAGATGGGATCTGAGGGGGTCGGGCCCCCTCTCCCTTGCCCCTATATATATGTGAGGGGTGGGAGGGCAGCCATACCAATGTGATGGCGCATCCCTCCCCCTCTCCCAAGTCCTTCTCCTCTCCCGTGGTGCTTGGCGAAGCCCTGCAGGATTGCCATGCTCCTCCGCCACCACCACGTCGTTCTGCTGCTGCTGGACGGAGTCTTCCTCAACCTCTCCCTCTCTCCTTGCTGGATCAAGGCATGGGAGACGTCACCGGGCTGTACGTGTGTTGAACGCGGAGGTGCCGTCCGTTCGGCACTTGGTCATCGGTGATTTGGATCACGGCGAGTACGACTCCATCAACCCCGTTCACTTGAACGCTTCCGCTTAGCGATCTACAAGGGTATGTAGATGCACTCTCTTTCCCCTCGTTGCTGGTTTCTCCATAGATAGATCTTGGTGAACACGTAGGAAAATTTTGAATTTCTGCTACGTTCCCCAACATCGTGGGCCCCTCGGAGCTCCACCGACATACTCCTTCCTCCTATATATACCTACATACCCCCAAACGATCAGAACAGGGGCCAAAAACCTAATTCCACCGCCGCAACTTTCTGTATCCACGAGATCCCATCTTGGGGCTAGTTCCGGAGCTCCGCCGGAGAGGGCCGTCATCACGTAGGGCTTCTACATCATCATAGCCTCTCCGATGAAGTGTGAGTAGTTTACCTCAGACCTTTGGGTCCATAGTTAGTAGCTAGATGGCTTCTTCTCTCTTTTTGGATCTCAATACAATGTTCTCCCCCTCTCTTGTGGAGATCTATTCGATGTAATCTTCTTTTTGCGGTGTGTTTGTTGAGACCGATGAATTGTGGGTTTATGATCAAGTCTATCTATGAATAATATTTGAATCTTCTCTGAATTCTTTTATGTATGATTGGTTATCTTTGCAAGTCTCCTCGAATTATCAGTTTGGTTTGGCCTACTAGATTGGTTTTTCTTGCCATGGGAGAAGTGCTTGGCTTTGGGTTCAATCTTGCGGTGTCCTTTCCCAGTGACAGAAGGGGCAGCAAGGCACGTATTGTATTGTTGCCATCGAGGATAACACGATGGGGTTTTATCATATTGCATGAAACTATCCCTCTACATCATGTCATCTTGCTTAAAGAATTACTCCGTTTTTAACTTAATACTCTAGATGCATGCTGGATAGCGGTCGATGAGTGGATTAATAGTAGTAGATGCAGGCAGGAGTTGGTCTACTTGTCTCGGTCGTGATGCCTATATACATGATCATGCCTAGATATTCTCATAACTATGCTCAATTGTGTCAATTTCTCAACAGTAATTTGTTCACTCATTGTAGAATACTTATGCTCTTGAGAGAAGCCACTAGTGAAATCTATGGCCCCCGGGTCTATTCTCATCATATCAATCTCCATCACTTTATTATTGCTTTGCTTTTACTTTGACTTTTACTTTTCACTTTGCATCTCTATACCAAAAATACCAAAATATTATCTATCATCTCTATCAGATCTCACTCCCATAAGTGATCGTGAAGAGATTGACAACCCCTAATCGCGTTGGTTGCGTTGAGCTATTGTTTTGAGTAGGTACGAGGGACTTGCGTGTAGCCTCCTACTGGATTGATACCTTGGTTCTCAAAAACTGAGGGAAATACTTACGCTACTTTGCTGCATCATCCTCTCCTCTTCGGGGAAAAACCAACGCAGTGCTCAAGAGGTAGCAGCTGCCACGGGAGGGTAGGACAAAAGATGTCATGCAAGTTCTTTCCATAAGCACGTATGATTATTTATGGAATACATGCCTACATTATATTGATGAACTGGAGCTAGTGCCGTATCGCCCTAGGTTATAACTGTCTCATGATGAATATCGTCCAACATATCACCGATCCAATGCCTACGAATTTATCTTATATTATTCTTGCTAAGTTACTATTGCTGTTGTCATTGTTGCACTTGCTACAAAATCATTGCTATCGCTGTTACTATTACCGTTGCTACTGTTACTATTATCAAAACTATCAAACTACTTTGCTACTGATCACTTTGCTGCAGATAATTAATCTCCAGGTGTGGTTGAATTGACAACTCAGCTTAATACCTTCAAATATTCTTTGGCTCCCCTTGTGTCAAATCTATAAATTTGGGTTGAATACTCTATCCTTGAAAATTGTTGCAATCCCCTATACTTGTGGGTTATCAATATGAACCATTGCGACAGTTCGTTGTGCTGAGACACCACATGATGATCGGGTGTGATAGGCTGTACGTTCACATACAACGGGTGCAAGACACACTACACAAAAAGACACTTCCGTGATGATACGTGTCTGTCACAGTAGGTCGCGTTTTTTGTCATGCATGTACATCCATGACAAATTTATGACAGAATCAAGATAGCCATACCTGTGCTGTTGTAGAAGTGTTCCATGACATTACCAAAATTATCATCACGGAAGTGTCCACTTCCATGACGATAAATCGCGTGTCACGGAAGTGCTTTCGTCAAGGGTGACCGACATGTGGCATCCACCATAACAGAACGCCGTTAAGCTATCGGGTCCGGTTTTGGATCCGATGACCCGTTAACAGCCACAACCAATGGGGATTTTCCACGTGTAAAATCATTATTGGCTGGAGGAAACACGTGTCGGCTCACCGTTGGGACAGATGTCATCCACTCATTGGACCCAAAGCGCCTATGATACGTCGACACATGGCATGGCCCAACAGAGGCCTATTCCTGTGAAAGGGCTGGCCCATTTGACTTGGTCAAAAGGTGGCGGGCCAGCCCACGACAAGCCTGTTAATGACTGTTCGCATATAGCCCATTTACAGCCCGTTAACCCAAGGCCCGTTTACGGCCTAACCGAATTAGGCCCAGTAGCGTCATCTGGGTCGTCCAATATAATTCCATCCTGTTTTAACTTCCAGCCCATGCTGGGCCCATGATGTCTTTCGGCCCATATGAGGCCCTTATTACTCTCGGCCCATTAACGACCCATGGTAAAACTGGCCCGTAATGAACAGTGTATCACTTTATACCCATTAACGGCCCGTGGTGAAACTGGCCCGTAATGAACAGTGTATCACTTATACCCATTAACGACCCATTATTCCGTTGGGCCGTTTCCAGCCCATGTTATCTTTCGTCCTTCTCAGGGCCCATTTATTCTTGGGCTCATTTACAGCACTCGGTTACTTACGTCACGTTACTGTCATTTTCTGCTTGTGGGCCGAATTCAGCCCATGCTTACAGCCGGCCCATTTGTGGCCCGTTAATACGTTGGGCCGTTTTCATAGCGTCATCAAATACGGCCGATTAACGACGACCCATTATGGTCGGCCCATGAACGGACGATTCCAACTCTAGCCCGTTTACGCCCATAAAGAGGTATGTTATTGTCCCATGTTTGGGCAATCGATCATACGGCCCGTAGAAGGCCCATTGATAATACGACCCGTAGAAGGCCCATTGATGATACGGCCCGTAGAAGGCCCATTGTTTCTACGCCCTGTAGAAGGCCCATTGTTTCTATGGCCCGTAGAAGGCCCAGTGTCACTACAGTAAATATGTAGCCCATGGTTATTGTGGCCTATTTAAAAAAAGGTTATTGCTGCCACTAGCAAACCGCGGAAAAAGAACAGCACTAACTACAAGCAAACAAATAAACAAGACAAAAAGGAAATAAATAAGCAGGCAACTTACGCTAGGCTATCACGGCTATTACACATATTACATCCACTGGGCATCAAAGTTCGCCACCAATGAAAATATAGGGAACAAAGCAGCATATCATATACACTGGTTGTCAAAGTTGGCGACCAGTGCAAATAAACGCCGCAGCAAAACATGTCCAGAACTGAAACCACTTCAGAAGATCTCAAGAAACAATATCCTAGGTACCCATAATGCTGGCAAGATGCTTAGCAAGCTTATTAACTTTCTCTTGTTTGGCGCTTAAATCCTCCAGCGCTTGCTGTTGCACCAAAAAGTATGCATCTGAATTCTGCTGGGACTTCATCAGTCCTTCAACTTCCTATCGCAACACATCTAATCGATGTCTTTCAACTTGAAGCTGAGACTCAAGAAGACGAACTGATTCAGGCAGCGAGTTCGAAGAGCTTGTGCCAGTAGTAGTGGCTAGTAACTCGAACACTACATCAAGACATGACTTCTGGGTTCTCTCACTGTCTTCAAGGTAGTTTTTATCAGCTTTCTTGGAGATCAACAGGGATGTCTCACTATCTTGAACCTTATCTGCATTACTTCCTTCACCATTGCATAACAGGGTACTTGTCGTGGATTTGTCACGGCAGATGTCCTGGCAAAAGGACTTAGTCGTGGAGCCATCGCAACGGGTTAGTTTGAAGGGGTTAAAGCGGACGCAAGGACACAGAGTTTATACTAGTTCGGCCCCTTCAATGAAGGTAAAAGCCTACGTCTAGTTGTGATGGGATTGATGGGTTTCGAGGGCTAGGGAGCGATAAGCTTTGCCTAAACCTCGAGTTGTTGTTTTTCTGTCCTCAAACCGCCGTCGGGTCGTCCCCTTATATACACGGGTGACGCCCGTCGGTCTGCAAAGCCCCGACCTCCGGCTCATAAACGTGCCCGGGTCGGTCTCCCTATTCCTAACTTACAACGCAAGTTTCATCTCAGGCCGGTTTACGCCTGTAAACCTTTAAACCAATTATAGGCCTTGGGCCCTTCTATTTCTCCTTGGGCTTCAACATCTCGGGTCCATTGACGAGGATAACCCGGGCCCTGTAGGCCGGTTTACCCCAAATAACAATATCCCCAACATTAGGCCCCAGATTGATTTGAACAGGTTCACGTCAATCCTTAATAAGAATTTCTGTCTTCAAATGTCTTCCAGTGACTTGTTAAACCGCCGTTTCTTCGTCTCCTCTTGCTGCGGTAAACCGATATGACGTCAGCGCAAGTTACCGTCTCCTTTCGCTAATCCACAATAATCAGGGCGACGGCTGGGCTCCCGAAATCTCCGGCCCCAGATTCGCGCGCCTGGCACGCGCGCCGCGCCTTATAAATAGGACTTGAAGGCCATCTTCCTTTCCTCCCTTTCGTCCCCTTCTTCGTCTTCCTCGCGACCCAGACCTCAGAGCTCCGCCGCCGCCGTCAGCTGCTGCATCAACTCCGGCCGCTGCATCAACCTGATCGGATCAGAGCGTCGCGGCGACTTTCCACATCTGTTTGGACCCCGGTAAGGCCCCTGTTCTTCTTGCTTTAGATCTGTTCTAGGGTTCGTCGTCCTGCTACTGTTTCTTGCTCATCCCCATAGCAGCCTTTGCGAACAGATGATGATACCTGTATCGTGATTTGTAGTTCCTCTCGGTATTCGCCATAAATCTGTACTCGTCTTCTTAGATCTCGCTCATTTCCCTGCTCGTCGAACTTATGCTGTTCTGCTGTGAGCCAGACCTCATATTTTTACTTCTTTTTCGCCCTAGCTGTAGATCCATTACTTTGAAAGAATCCGTACGGGATCTGTTTTTGCTTTCATATTCACAACTGTTAGATCTGGTCGGTTTAACTCTTAGCAAAGCGAACAAACCGATCCACACATCCATTAGTCCCCTTGATGAACCGCTGGTTGATATCATTGTAGATAACCTGACTCTGTATAAGAGCATCTTCGGTTTACAATCACACTTGTTCTCAAACCGGAATACCTTTATCTTGTAGATTTCCTCATGGCAAAACAGGTGTACGAATGCAACTGGGTTCCCTCTTGCATCACTGAGACCCAACTAAACAACTTAGTTCTGACTGGTGCTTTGAGTAGCAAAAATACCATCCATTGGAGGGTTCCAGGAGACGAATGTCCTCCTACCCCGCAGGAGGGAGAAGTGGTGGTGTTTGCGGATCACCTGGCCCGGGGTTTTAATCCACCCGGTTCAAAATTTTATCGGGACGTCCTGACTAATTTTAGGCTGCGCCCACAAGATGTTGGTCCAAACTCAGTCACGAATATCTGCCATTTTCAAGTGCTTTGCGAGGTGTACTTCCAAGAGGAACCTACTGTAGAGCTGTTCCGGGACTTTTTTCATTTGAACCGACGTACTGAATTTACCGACGGCCCTAATATGGAACTGGGTGGTATGGCGATTCAAAAGAGGAAAGAGGTGACTTATCCTCACGCCAAGTTGCATAGTCATCCGCAAGAATGGAATTGCACTTGGTTCTATTGCAAGGATACTTCCCCTGCTGAAGAAAATCCACTGCCCGGCTTCCGTCCAGAGAGACTTAGCAATACACACCCCTTCCCCCCACGGCTAACCGCCAAAGAGAGGAGTAAGTATGCCCCTCAGCTGTCCAAGCTCAGAGCCTTCATGGCTAACGGTTTAACGGGGGTAGATCTTGCCCGTTGCTGGATTTCATGGAGCATCCTGCCCCTTAGCATCCGCTCCGGTTTAATGTGCCAATACACGGGTCGGGTTGATGATCCTTTGAGGCACTGCAACATTCAGCTGACGGAGGACGAAGTCGCTGAAGCTGTGAAAAAGATGCTGAATGAACCGGAACATGTTTGCGCCCGAACCGGCCTGCTTCCATTTTGCGCCACAAACAAGCCACCTGCTGTAAGTAACTCCTCTCTGTTTGTTATAGAATTTATGATCTCCTTATATATATTGTTAACTTCCAGTCCTTTCAGAGACAGGGAGATGATCCGTTTTGGAGCAAGAAGTTTCAGGAGCCAACCGAAAAGATAATCAGACCCAAGACAAGGGTGAAGAAGCCCGCTACAAAGAAAAGGAACACTGCTTCCTCTACCCCCGATTTAGAGGAGGATGATGTGGGTAATCCGGACCTTGGGGTAGACCTCGATTCAGTTGGCTTACTTTTTATACGTCTTATTGATGATGATACTTGTCAGGACGACGCTGAAGCGAGCAATGCTGAAGGCCCAGAGGTAACTATTCTTTCTTCTGATGCCGTTCCTTTGCCTTTGAAAAAACCTCGCCAAGCAAACCGGAAAATTAAATTTTCTCATCCTCTTGCTTACTTGGACCCCAAATTTCTTGTGAAGACCCAGCAACATGAAGCTCGACGCACCACCCGGCATAGCGGCCAGGTAGTTACCTCCGCCGGTTTACCGAACAGCCCGGTTCGGAAACGCCGCTCAGAGGTCTCCGATTTATGCGCTAGCTTTCCTCCTAAAGCAGGTTTAACTCGTCAGCCTCTTAATCCCTCTGACTCCGATTATCAGGTCACTTCCCATTCATCTTCTGGTGAATCTTCAGCCACTCAACTGCCACCGCTGAAGACGGTTATTGGGTAAGTTGGACCGATCACAACATATCTCCGTATAGGTCTCTTAATCCATCTTATACCGTTTTTTTCAATCTTTGGGTTTTTTTCCAGGGCTAAACCTAGACCGAGCAAGAAGGCTCGTCTGGATAATCCGGCCGAAGGAGCCACCGCTCCTGAACCGGAGAAAACTCCTGGTGCTGACGCTCTGGGTCGTGAAGATACTCAGAATTATTTATCTCCCCAAGATGACACCTGTGCTGAGGAAAGGCCTACCAACCCTGCCAGTCCTTTTTGGGTTGAGGAGTCTATTCCCCCTTCTGCAACTGTTGATAAACCGACAGGGCCACTGCAGAGCAGCGACTCCAAGGATGACGATGTTGTGATTACCGGCATTGGCCGCTCTGAACCGTGGAACCCTGCTACTTTGGCCAAGCATACTGCCAAGGACGAAATCTCGGCCATAAAGGGCAAATGGGACCTTGACTCCTCTACGTACGCCTCTTTAAGCGCCCCGGATCTTTATTCTGGGTACCTGAACCGACTGTACACCAGTCGGGATTATGAAGCTGGCATGATCAGGATGATGAAGGAGAAACTTGAGGTAAATCTCTTGTGTTTCATTCCATTGCAACTTAGCTTATCAATATTTCCAAACCGAGACGGTAGTCCGGATCAGGCTGCCTTGACCATTAGGGTCCGGTTTAGAAAACCCAGAGCTTCAACATAGGTCGTAATCAGAAAACATTATCAGATAACCATTAGCCCCAAAGTGCCAAGTTTAAATATTTGTATAAACCCTGGGACTTTTGTAATGTAAAACATGCGTTAAGATCAAGTATGCATTAGCCCCCAAGTATCGAGCACATAACTTGCTTGTGTGGTTGATACTTCCAAACCATGCACTATTTTCTGAACATTGCTGATGACCTGCCGCAGGGGGATTTGAAGACCAAAGAGAAACAAGTCTCGGACCTTCAGGAAGCTTTAAAAACCCAGCAGGTTGAAACTGAAAAGGCGAAGGAGGAGTTGACCAATGCCTTAACTGTCATGGAACAGCTGAAAGAAGATCGCAAAAAGGAGCAGGCTGCTTGGGCTACTGAAAAAGCTCTTTTGACGAAGAAGGCCGAAAATGCTGAAGCTGCTCTCAAACCGGTGGTCGACGAATTATCCACCGTGAAGCGACAAATACACTCCATGACCTCTGCTGTCTTTGGTAAATTTCTTTCGATGCCCTTCTTCCAATTTGTACCTTGTCTGCTATATCCCATGTCCGGTTTGTAATCCATCCTGAAACACTACAGGCTCACGTATTGGACACCTGGGTTCTGATGTGCGGATGAAACTCAAAGCTGCCTATACTCTGATTGAACAGTTGTACTCCGGAGCACAGAGAGCTATCACCATTGCATCGCACAACCACCCTGCGCCGTCCCTGATTCAAGACACGTTGAAAAGGCTATCTATGCTTCCAGCCCGGATTGAAGAGTTGAAAAGATCAGCTGCTCGAACTGGAGCCATCACTGCCTTGATCCGGGCTAAAGCGTGGGTACCAGATTTCGATCCTGTCGAAGCGGCCCAAGGATACCCCAGCTTGAAAGAAGACGGTTCAGACTTTGGTGAAGATGATTTGAGGGCGATAAACCGGGCGGTGCGCCCCCTAGCTTGTCAATTGGCTGAAGAAGCAGATCTGACCCATTACCAAGCCCAGTATGATAACCAGAATAAGCGAGTAGCTGCCCCGGTCCCTGAAGCGGAAAATCTTATTCCTCCAATCCGTAAGCATACCTATGCCCCTGACATTGAACCGTCTTTGCTGATTCACGAAGAAGCTGTCTTTCAAGCGCTAATGGGAATCGACTGGACCACTGCTGATTTCCAGCCAATGGGTAGCCAAGAAGATGCGGCGCAAGATGATCCACAGCCTTCGAACCGAGGCGGCAAACAGGCGTAATCAACGCTCCGGTTCACCTTAATTGGTGACGTTTAATCCGTCAACGAACAATATATTCAGGCACTACGTTGCCTTGTAATAAGATAGTTTAATACCTCTGCATTTGAATGTGCCTTCGCGCACGGGTACTGATGCTCTTTCCAATGACGTTTTCCAACTTTGTTTCCTGTCTTTACTGAGTACACAAGATCTTTCGACCCTATGAACCGTGCTGCGCCTTTGCCAAACCGGGCAACTTGCCTTCGGGTTAAAAAACGGACCAGGCTATGTCAGCTGAATCGGTTTAAAAATACTTGACGTTCCGAAGAACAAAAAACACCACAATAAAGGCAGAAAACAAAAACCAAATATGAAAGGGCAACGCGATAGTAAAACGCATGCAAATAGTGGTTGCTATGAACCGTTCAGAAGGCGTAACCATCGTCAAGACAAAATAAACCAAGCCCCCAAGAGGTGTAGCTACGGTTTAGGTCGACTAGGTTCCTAGCTGAATCGTGGCAAATATGCCGGTCAAATGGCATTGCATTGGTTCGGATTCGACCAAGCCCCCAAGTGACTCAGTGGCCAAGGGCCGATCAAGTGGCATTGCGTTGGTTCGGACACGACCAAGCCCCCAAATGATTCATTGGCTAAAAAGCCGACCAGAAGGCATTACCATCATCAAGACATGACCGAGCTCCCATAAGGCGTAATCTACGGTTCAAGTCGATTAGGTCCCCAACTGATTCAGTGGCAAATGTGCCAGCCAGAAGGCATTACCGTCGTCAAGACATGACCAAGCCCCCCGGAGGTGTAGCTACGGTTCAGGCCGACTAGGTCCCCAACTGACTTTATAGGGATAGCTATGTTCTCTTTGGTTCGAATACGACCTATGTTTGAACAGGAAGCCCCATGTTTGAATAGATGTGTTCTCTTTGGTTCGAATACAACCTATGTTTGAACAGGAAGCCCCATGTTTGAATAGCTGTGTTCTCTTTGGTTCGAATACGACCTATGTTTGAACAGGAAGCCCCATGTTTGAATAGCTGTGTTCTCTTTGGTTCGAATACGACCTATGTTTGAACAGGAAGCCCCATGTTTGAATAGCTGTGTTCTCTTTGGTTCGAATACGACCTATGTTTGAACAGGAAGCCCCATGTTTGAATAGCTGTGTTCTCTTTGGTTCGAATACGACCTATGTTTGAACAAGAAGCCTCATGCTTGAACCGGGATATTGAACCGGATATTAAGAGCTTCACAGCCTTGTAGGAGACATCTTCCCTTGAACCGGATTTTAAACCGGAATTTATAATTTGAACTTCTGTGAAGCGACCTCCAGGGGTAAACACACATGATGTGAAGAACAACAGAGACCCCGCTTTACTCGAGGCTCCGGTTTATTGTATTAATCATAATATATACATGGTCATGATATGTACATAAACAGAGCCCAAGGCTCATGTATAATAAGGTCGAAGATGAGCTATGTTCCACGGCCTGCTGGTCTCCTCCTCTGATGTGCGTGAATCCTTGTGCTCTCAAATATCAATCAGGTAATATGACCCATTATTCAGATTCTTGCTGACCACAAAAGGTCCCTCCCAAGGCGGGGATAGTTTATGCTGATCAGACTGATCCTGGATGAGCCGAAGCACCAAATCCCCCTCCTGCAAGGTTCTGGTCCTAACCCGACGGCTATGGTAACGGCGAAGATCCTGCTGGTAAATCGCTGAACGGGCAGCTGCCAAGTCACGCTCCTCATCCAACAAGTCAAGAGCGTTCTGCCGTGCCTGCTCATTGTCCGCTTCAACATATGCTGCCACGCGAGGTGAGTCATGTCGTATATCACTTGGGAGAACCGCCTCTGCTCCATAAACCATAAAAAACGGCGTAAACCCCGTGGATCTGTTAGGCGTGGTGTTGATGCTCCATAATACAGACGGTAGCTCCTCCACCCAACAACCCGGCGTCCTTTGCAAAGGGACCAAAAGCCGGGGTTTGATACCTCTCAAGATCTCTTGGTTTGCTCGTTCTGCCTGACCATTAGATTGTGGGTGCGCTACCGAAGAAACATCAAGCCGTATATGCTCCCGTGCACAGAACTCTTTCATGGCCCCCTTGGATAGATTGGTACCATTATCTGTGATGATGCTGTGTGGAAAGCCAAACCGGAAGATCACCTTCTTTATAAACTGAACCGCCGTGGCAGCATCACACTTACTGACAGGTTCTGCCTCCACCCACTTTGTAAATTTGTCAACCGCCACCAGTAGGTGGGTCTTCTTATCTTTGGAACGCTTAAAAGGCCCAACCATATCGAGCCCCCAAGTCGCAAACGGCCAAGTGATTGGAATCATCCTCAATTCTTGAGCCGGTATGTGTGCTCGTCTGGAAAATTTCTGGCACCCATCACATAACCTGACCAGGTCTTCTGCATCAGCATGAGCAGTTAACCAGTAGAAACCGTGGCGGAACGCTTTAGCCACCAATGATTTTGAACCGGCGTGGTGGCCGCAATCCCCTTCATGTATTTCTCGTAATATCTCGCACCCCTCCTCAGGGGATACGCACCGTTGCAGCGCTCCTGATACGCTGCGATGATGTAGCTCTCCTTTGAAAATGGTCATAGACTTGGACCGCCGTACTATCTGTCGAGCCAAGCTTTCGTCTTCTGGCAACTCACCCCGGTTCATATATGCCAGATACGGGAGCGTCCAATCCGGGGTGACGTGAAGAGCCGCCACTAATTGAGCCTCCGGATCAGGAACAGCCAACTCCAGCTCACCGGGTAGCTGTACCGATGGGTGATACAATACATCCAAGAAAACATTGGGTGGGACTGGTTTACGCTGAGAGCCCAAACGGCTTAAAGCGTCCGCTGCCTCATTCTTTCTACGGTCCACATGGTCCACTTGATAGCCTTTGAAATGCCCGGCTACCATATCTACTTCACGTCGGTATGCAGCCATGAGCGGGTCCTTAGAATCCCAGGTGCCAGATACCTGCTGAGCCACCAGATCCGAATCACCAAAGCACCTAACTCTGCTCAGACTCATCTCTTTAGCCATCCGAAGACCATGCAGCAAAGCTTCATACTCAGCTGCATTATTTGTACAGGGGAACATTAAACGGAGGACATAACAAAACTTATCACCTCGTGGGGAAGTTAAAACGACTCCAGCCCCCGAGCCTTCCAATTGTCTTGACCCGTCAAAATGAATGGTCCAATAGGTGTTATCTGGCTTCTCCTCAGGCGCTTGTAACTCTGTCCAATCGTTTATGAAATCGACCAGTGCTTGTGACTTTACGGCCGTCCGGGGTACGTATCTTAAATCGTGCGGCCCGAGCTCGATAGCCCACTTGGCAATCCGACCGGTCGCCTCCCGGTTCTGTATAATGTCACCCAAAGGAGCAGAACTGACCACCGTGATGGGGTGTCCTTGAAAATATTGCCTCAGCTTCCGGCTTGCCATAAAAACACCGTATACCAGCTTCTGCCAATGCGGATACCTTTGCTTGGACTCGATAAGTACTTCACTGATATAGTAAACCGGTCGCTGAACCGGATGTTCCTTTTCAGCCTCCTTTCGTTCTACCACCATCGCCACACTGACCGCTCTGGCATTCGCTGCAACATATAACAGGAGTGGCTCTTTATCTACAGGGGCTGCCAACACTAGCGGATTGACTAGCTGTCGCTTCAAGTCCTCAAACGCTTTATCAGCCTCCGGACTCCAGACAAATTGATCCGTCTTCTTGAGAATTTGATACAAGGGGATCGCCTTTTCACCGAGGCGGCTGATAAACCGGCTTAACGCTGCAATCCGCCCGGCCATGCGCTGAACATCATTGATGCATTTCGGTTTGGCCAGGGAGGTGATGGCTGTGATCTTTTCTGGATTGGCCTCAATTCCTCTATGGGACACTAAAAATCCCAACAACTTGCCTGCAGGTACACCAAAAACACATTTAGCTGGGTTGAGCATCATTTGGTACACTCTCAAGTTATCGAAAGTCTCCTTCAAATCGTCAACCAGGGTCTCCTTCTTTCGTGACTTGACCACAATATCATCCACATAAGCATGCACATTACGACCAATCTGCTCGTGGAGGCAATTTTGCACACATCGTTGATAAGTAGCCTGCGCACTCTTAAGCCCGAAGGGCATAGACACATAGCAGAAGGCTCCAAAGGGAGTAATGAACGCTGTCTTCTCCTGGTCCTTAACTGCCATCTTGATCTGATGATAACCCGAATAGGCATCCAAAAAACTTAAACGCTCGCAACCTGCCGTAGCATCAATGATCTGATCAATCCGGGGGAGAGCAAAAGGATCCGCTGGGCAAGCTTTATTCAAGTCTGTGTAGTCCACACACATGCGCCAGGTGCCGTTTTTCTTAAGAACTAGCACCGGATTAGCAAGCCATTCGGGATGAAAAACCTCAATGATAAACCCAGCTGCCAGGAGCCTGGCCACTTCCTCACCAATCGCTTTACGCCTTTCTTCGTTAAACCGGCGTAAAAACTGCTTTACCGGTTTATACTTAGGATCCACATTAAGGGTGTGCTCAGCGAGTCGCCTCGGTACACCAGGCATGTCAGACGGCTTCCATGCAAAGATGTCCCGATTCTCACGGATGAACTCGATGAGCGCGCTTTCCTATTTTGGATCCAGGTTTGCGCTGATACTGAACTGCTTGGACGGATCGCCAGGTACAAAGTCAACAAGCTTAGTTTCGGCAGCCGATTTGAACTTCAAGGCCGGATCGTGGTCCGTGGTTGGCTTCTTTAACGAAGTCATGTCCTCCGGGTCAACACTGTCTTTGTACTGCTTTAGCTCCTCCGTAGCACAAACCGATTCTGCATAAGTCGCATCTCCTTCCTCGCATTCCAAAGCGATTCGACGGCTCCCATGAACCGTTATAGTGCCCTTGTAACCTGGCATCTTAAGTTGCAGATACACGTAGCAGGGCCGTGCCATAAATTTTGCATAAGCCGGCCGTCCGAACAAAGCGTGGTACGGACTTTGGATTTTAACCACTTCGAACGTCAGCGTCTCTGATCTGGAATCGTGACTATCGCCAAAGACCACTTCAAGGGCTATCTTACCAACCGGATATGCTGACTTGCCAGGCACCACCCCGTGGAACACTGTATTGGTCGGTTTGAGATCCTTATCTACCAGTCCCATACGACGGAAGGTCTCGTAATACAAGATGTTAATGCTGCTCCCTCCGTCCATGAGCACCTTGGTGAGCTTATAACCTCCCACCTGAGGCGCCACCACCAACGCTAACTGACCCGGATTATAAACCCTGGGAGGGTGATCCTCTCGGCTCCATATGATAGGCTGTTCTGACCAGCGCAGATAGTGAGGCGTGGCCGGTTCGATAGCACTGACTGCTCGCCTCTGAAGCTTTCTATCCCGTTTATCCAAGCTTGTAGTAAAGACATGATACTGTCCACCACTCAACTGTTTCGGGTTGCTCTGATAACCTGTTTGCTGCTGTCCGTAACCACTTTGATTACTTTGATTATTTTGGCTGACCTGTCCGCCCGGATTACCCTGGAACCCTGGACCGGAATTTCCGCCACCGTATCCTGACCCGGAACCTGAACCGCCGCCGGAGCTGTGATCATATTGGAAAGTGTTTGAGGTTTTGAATTCCTTCATGATATAACAATCCTTCCAAAGATGGGTTGCTGGTTCCTCTTTTGTTCCGTGCTTCGGACAGGGCTGGTTTAAGAAAAAGTTCAAACGCTCCGGATTAGGACCGGGATTTGTGCGGAAACTTGGCTGTTTCCCCTTACGCCGCTGGCCTTTATTCTGTGCACTTGTGCTGGCCACCAAGTCCATGCCCCCGTCCGGTTTACGCTTACCTCCGCCTCCATTACCTGCCGGCCGATGTTGCTGGCCTTTGGTGTTGCTATTCTTCTTTCCCTTCCCTGCTTTGTCATCACCAGAGTCAGGATCCTTGGTACTGTCAGAATCCGCATACTTCACTAAAGCGGTCATGAGCGTTCCTATATCTGTACAATCACGCTTCATCCGGCCCAGCTTTAGCTTCAAAGGGCCAAACCGACAGTTGCTTTCCAACAGTACTACGGCGGTGTCTGCGTTGATGCGATCCGACGAGTGCAAAACTTCTGATACCCGCCGTACCCAATGGGTAGTTGATTCCCCTTCTTGCTGAACGCAGGCTGCTAGGTCAACTATCGACATTGGCTGTTTGCACGTGTCCTTGAAATTCTTGATAAACCGGGCGCACAATTGGGCCCACGAACTAATTGAATTAGGCGGTAAGCTCTTTAGCCAAGTCCGGGCCGTTCCTTCTAACATCATAGTAAAATACTTGGCACACGCCGTGTCATCCACATCCAGCATCTCCATAGCCATCTCATAGCTCTCCACCCATGTCTCCGGGGGCTGATCTGCCGTGTAGTTTGGTACCTTGCGGGGCCCTTTGAAGTCTTTGGGCAGGCGTACGTTGCGCAAAGCGGGAACAAGGCACGGTACTCCCAAAGAACTGGAAACCACCCCCGGTTCAACCGTAGCTGCTGGGAAGATAGGTGTAAGCTGACGAGCCTGATGCTGCGCTGCTAATCCGGCCTCCCGTGCACGGGTGCGATCCACATTCTCATGAGCATTGTCGACGCCCGCCGGATTGTTGCCGCGGAGCGCTTCACGCCTGGCGTTACTTGAAACAGCCGGCTCCTCCACGCGCCTACTATAGCTCCCGCTGGGGCGAGGGGTGGAGTGAATCCGATCACGGCTTTGCGAATATGCTTCTTGCTGGGCCAACGCGGTCCTAAGGAGCTCCTTGACCCGGCGTGTCTCTTCATCCTGCGGTGAATCTCCTTCGATCGGAATGGCTTCCAACCGAGCCGCCGCCGCGACGAGGTTATCCATCGGGTTGGAATAATGACCTGACGGCGTTGGCATGGCCGGTGGTGTACCAGTGTTGTGACGAGGCAGGTTTATTATCCGGTGCTGAACCGGGGCGCCGGCCGTCGCCTCCACACGGTTTACCCCCGGGGTGTTGAAGAGATTTCGAGCGTCGAGGGCTGCGGGCAACCGAGATCGGGATTTTCTCTTCAGGACTTCCTGAGACGCCTTCTGGTCCATCATGAGCCTGTAAGCCTGTGCATCTAAAGCGGCGCGCTCCGCCGTCATCCTGATCTCTTCTGCTGCCAGCTCCGCTTTAGCCTGAGTGATCTGCACTCTCACCTTGGCAATCTCAGCATTGTGAACCTCCTGATCCACCGGGTTGGCTTCCGCCATGAGCGCTGCTAGTGCGTCAAACAGGTCTGACAAAACTTGGGCTGGTGAACCCGTAGGGCCTCCTGCCCGCGCGGCCGTTGCCGCTGCCGACCCGGAGACCGCTGCTGCTGCAGTTGATGATCGTGGCACCGCCTGTGTTCCAGCCATGAAGATCCCAACCCGATAAGGCAGATCAGAGGGGTCCGGAATACTGTTGCCATCGGAGCCGCCCCCAATCCGATCATCCTGCAGCTGGTAAAGAGATTCGGTTTCCCCGGTCGACGTTTCATCGCCGGAGTAGATGGCGGTTTCGTCACCGGATTCGGATCCTTCTTCGTAGCTCCCTCCGTGGATGACTCCCACGAAGGCGTGCTTCCTCGTCGGTTTAGCCGGGGTCGATCTCGTGCACTGAGCTGTCTCGACGAGGTCGGCGCAGACGCCTAACTCGGGGCCTGGTTCCCCGATCTTGCCGATGAAAACATGGATGCCGCCAAAGGGAACCCGGTACCCGTACTCGATCGAGCCGGCGTCGGGGCCCCAGCCTGTGCTGTCGATGTAGAGTTTTCCGCGGCGGCTCTTGGTCATCCGTCCCACAGCGTAACCCTCGAGTCCTTCAAAGCGGCCCTCCAAAAACTTGAAACCATCTCGCGATAGCCCCACGGTGGGCGCCAACTGTCGTGGATTTGTCACGGCAGATGTCCTGGCAAAAGGACTTAGTCGTGGAGCCATCGCAACGGGTTAGTTTGAAGGGGTTAAAGCGGACGCAAGGACACAGAGTTTATACTAGTTCGGCCCCTTCAATGAAGGTAAAAGCCTACGTCTAGTTGTGATGGGATTGATGGGTTTCGAGGGCTAGGGAGCGATAAGCTTTGCCTAAACCTCGAGTTGTTGTTTTTCTGTCCTCAAACCGCCGTCGGGTCGTCCCCTTATATACACGGGTGACGCCCGTCGGTCTGCAAAGCCCCGACCTCCGGCTCATAAACGTGCCCGGGTCGGTCTCCCTATTCCTAACTTACAACGCAAGTTTCATCTCAGGCCGGTTTACGCCTGTAAACCTTTAAACCGATTATAGGCCTTGGGCCCTTCTATTTCTCCTTGGGCTTCAACATCTCGGGTCCATTGACGAGGATAACCCGGGCCCTGTAGGCCGGTTTACCCCAAATAACAATATCCCCAACAGTACTGTTCTCCAATATTTTGTCCGCATTCTAAAAGAGAAACAAGCAGACACATCACAGGTTTACCATGTTGTATATGAAACTCATTTTGGTAAATCAGTTTAGTAGTAAAGTGCACAGGACAACAACATGAAACAAACATATATCTATGTACCATGGTCACTTTATGGTCTATATCATTCTAGTTTTTGTTGCCAAATCAAGACAGAGACACAGTTCAAATAATATTTGTTCAAGACAAAGCAGAATATAAGTGTGGGAAACTATAGAGACACTTGTAATGTGCATGACATGAGAACATAACTGTTTATTCAATTGAAACTGAAATCAATATAGAGCAAGTTACAACAGCAAACCAGTTAAAGAAACAGGTTTAAAACATACCTGTTGCGCCATTGGAATTTCAATTCCATCCTTCAAATTTGAAAATAGTTGGTCTGAGTAAATACAGTGATGCAAGAGCAAAGGAGTATGAACCATAACTACAAAACCTGACCTGAGAACAATTCTTCTTCTCCTTTAAGTGTTGAGTTGGGATTCGGAGTGGTGGTCCTCGTGCTTTGGGCACTGCAGTTCCCTTACTAATTGCTCGTGTTTGGGTGCTCTGTGGTGGAGACGGTGTTGTGTCAACTGGAACTGGGTTACTATCTGCTGGAGTTGGGGTTAGAAGGGGTGTAGCTGGTTCTCTGTCCAACTGGGTAGGGGTACAATCTGCGAGAGTCTGGGTTATGTGTGGTGGGGCTGGTTCTTCGGCAAGTACAACCGTGGTTCTATCTGCATCAACTGGTAGCACTATCTTTTCTGAAGACCGTGTTGTTACTCCCTTAGATACTTCCATCACCCTCTCCCATTCAAATGGCTGATAAACAAGAAAAGTAATTGAATGTACAGACATTGTATGATAGACAGGTGCAATGGATAGTGGGGAATAAAAGAGGGCATGAAATAATTCACATTTATGTTGTCTAACCAAACAGGATAGCATGACACAATTTCACATATATGATGGCTAACTAAACAGGATAGCACGATACAATTTCACATTATGATGGCTAACTAAAAAAGATGGAAAGACATAGTTCAAAATATGATGACTATGCAAATAGGATGACATGATATAACTATATAATGTGTTTATTAAATAGGTTGGCATGCCATAATTCACATACATGCCGCCTATGGAAACATGATAGCAAGATATAATTCCCAGATAGAATGACATAATTCAAAATATGATGATTGTAAACACTAAACAGGATGAGATGATATAACTATATGATGTCTTTATTAAATGGGTTGCCATGCCATAATTCAGATAGATGTGTGTATGTAAACATGATGGCATGATATAATTCAAATATATGATTTATATAGTAAGAAAGTAAGCAGATGGCAATCCATATATGATGTAAAAACTAAGCAATGCAAGACAACATGCATGACATGGTAATATAACCCTGCAAAGTTTGAGCATAGACCTCAGGGGGGGAATAGGACTGGTCACCAGTCTCTGGATCCTCCTCTGAGGAGCTCTGTGTATCCAGCAAGATGTGTGCTTCAGCAGGTAGCATTGTCTGCTCTGAATACCTTGTTTTCACTCCAGATACTTCCATCACCGCTTCAAATGGCTGATGCACAGGAAGAGTAGTTGATTATACAAACGTCGTCGACAAATGAAACACGTAATACAAAAAAATGATAGCATGATATAATTCACATACATGATGATTGGCTCAACAGCATGGCATTGCATAATTCACATATATAATGCCTTTGCAACAAGATAGCATTGCATAATTCACATATATAATGTCTTGCAACAAGATGGCAATGCATAATTCACATATATGGTAATTAGACACTAAACAGGTGGCATTCACACAAAGCATGTTTAAACTAATCAAATGACATCGCAATGCAAGACACCATATGCACGATATGAGCAACATAACCCTGCCAAGTTAATTAGAGCATACACCTCGGGGGGGGGGGAATAGGACTGGTCATCTGTCTCTGAATCCTCCTCTAAGGAGCTATCCGTAACCAGCGAGATATGCACTTCGTCAGATAGCATAGTCTGCTCCGAAGACCTTGTTTTCACTTCAGAATTTTCCATCACCATGTCAAATGGCTGATGCACATGAAGAGTAGTTGAATGTACTAACATTGTTGACAAATGTAATACGTAACGGAAAAAAGGATGGCCTGATATAATTCACATATAAGATGACTAACTAAGCAGGATGGCATTGCAAAATTCACATATATGATGCCTGGCTAAACAAGATGGCATTGCATAATTCACATAAACGATGAATAAACTAAACAGATGGCACTCACACAAATCATGTCTAAACTAAGCAGTTGACATATTTGATGTATAAAGTAAGCAATGCAAGGCACCATATGCATGATATAACCAACATCAGCATGCCAAGTTAGAGCGAAGACCTCATGGGGTAAATAGGAGTGGTCTTCTGCTTCTGAATCCCCCTCAGAACGGTTATCTTCCTCTTGATTAAAATCCGAAACGGGTGGAGGGGGGCTGCCTTTGCGCCCACCATAGAGCGACGTCTGCATGAAATTTTATTGCCACGCAAGGCTCGTCTCTTTTGCTCTACATGTTCAGTTCCATTGTGTACAATAACTGACATGCATAGGAATAAAACATAGTGAGATTATGTAAGGAGTGCATGCACAAATCCAGAGTGATGGTAGCAAACTGTGGATAGACCCAAAACCAATGATAGCAGGCAGATAATAGCTTTAGTTAAAAAAATATGGATAATGGCTCCTTTAGTGTTTGTTTGCACCCAACATGAAACTCATAGTAGACACCCAAGATTAACCAGATAGTAGACAGACAGTACTGATTGCTGCCCCAATATGTACCCCACAACCATTTAAAAACTCAAGTTTCAACATAAGTTTGGACTTGAGTCGGAGTCTAATAGGTGAACACGACGATAAAGTAGCATGTACGATGCATAACGTAAGCAGACACGGAAGAGTGCGACCTCTCTTGTGGACCCGTGTAGTCCTCAAGGTCATCTTCTCAGTTGATGACGGTAATGCAGTTGTCGTGGCTGCCGGCGGCAGGGAAGAAGATCTGAGGAGGCGAAAGACAGTCTGGAGAGCGGATCTCTACTATGGTGAACCCTTCCATCGTTGGAGCAGCTGAGCTGGGGTGGAACACAGCACCGCAGGAGCAGGACAAACCACACAAATTTTTCTTTGACACATATGTGTAACAGAAGTAATTGTGTAAGGGCTTGTTTGAATTTGAGGATTCTAACAATGCAGGGATAGGAAATAGACAGGAATAGGATAGGAATGCACATGCAAAATAGAGAATTTAAAAACACAGGATTTCTGCCAATCTGGGTGTTTGGTTCACAAGAATTGGAAGATCACAGGATGCAAAGAAGCATGGTGAGATTAAGTCAAACCACAAGAAGTGTACAACCTCTTTGGGGAAGCCATGTCGATCTCAGCGTTATTGGGTTGGTCGGTGAGGATGCTCCGACTGACTTGGCTGTCGGAGGAGGGGAACAAGATCTTAGCCGTCTGGAGATGGAGCCCGAGGTACTGCTCCACTGTGATGGAGGGTTTCGTCGTTGGAACAGCTCTGGTGAGTTGTACGACGTCGAGGCTGAAGAAGGACAAGAGAGACAACGTTAACCTGAGTGGAATTCTAATAGCATCTCCAATAGATGACGTAAAATACATAACCACAAAGTGCTAGATGTATACATCAGCCGCTCATCTCTAAACTTAACTGTCGAAACTGAACTTAACTGTCGAAACAGAATTTTGCCGTCGAAACTGAATTTCACTGTCGAAACTGAACGCACTAGAGGTGAGGCTACACATCAGTCAACTGACTTTTTCATCTCTGGTCAGTCGATTTCGCAGCCATTGGATACGAAATCAAGGGCCTGCAGTTCATCTTCAACCTCCACCCCCTGAGCCACCAGCCACCAACGGCCAAACAGCCGCCCCCCGCCGCCCGCGGCCGGCGGTGCGCCGCCCTGCCCGCCCCAAAAACACTCCCCATCGCCGGTCCGCCGCCGCCCCAGCCATCCCTCTAGGCCCCCCGTGCCGAGCTTTTTCTGTAGCGATCCCCACGCCACCGCCCCACCACCGCGGCGACCACCGCCCCCACCCTAAACCCTAAGATAGATAGTGGGGTACTTCTCCGGCGATCCCCCCTCCCCGCTGCGGCTCGTTCTTCCTTAACTCCGGCGAGCCCCACCCCCCCCCCCCCCACCCCCAGAAAATTGACTAACCCAAAAGTTGACTCAGTCGACTGAAGTGTAGCTAAATCGGAGCAGCATCGCAGGCAAGAGCAAGAGCGAGAGAAGAAGTGCGAGAAAGAGCAAGAGCAGACCAGGCAGGGGACCGAGAGCAAGAGCAGAGCAGCAGCGCGAGTGAGAGCTAAAGTAGCAGCAGCTCCTACTGATGGGGACGTCGCCACCGAGGGAGCGACGTCGTGGAGGAAGTGGCCGGCGACGCTGCGGTGGATGGAGCCGCGTCGTGCCGGCTGGGGACCGAGCGCCGGCAGCACAGTGAGATCGAATCAAGAAGAAAATGCGGTGATTAGTGTATAACCTCTTTGGTGGCGCCGATTAGGCCGCAACTTCATCTGAGGAAACGGTGATGCTGATGCTCTTACGATGGTGCAGGTGAAGACGGCGGTGTGGGAATGGAGGTGGCGCGAAAGACGAGGGGAACATCAGGGCAGCTCCTTGGAGGTGTAGGACGGGGTGGCTGAACCGACAGGACGACCAGATCGACGACGTATCCTCATCTGTTACGGTGGATGAGGGACTTCGAGGTGTTGCTATGGACGACGTCGTCGGGGAAGAGGCTCCGGCTGGGTGGCGGACGGAGGAGGGTGTGGGGCTTCGCGGGTTTTCCCGGGCTCGGTGTACGAATGGGTGGGCAGATGGGATGGGAGTGGGGAACCATGGCTTAGCGACGTGCTTGTCCGAAATGTGGGGTAAGTTACAAAAGTACCCCCAATGATTTGAGGTGGTTCTTTCGGTTTAGGGGTATCACGGGCATTTCGCGTGTTGGGATTTCACAGGAGGTGGGAGTTTTCGCGCGCGTTGTAATTTTGGAATAGCAAGGCGCGGGTTGAGATGGAGGGAGTTGTCAGAGCACAACGAAACAAAGATATATCTTAAATATTTCGGGCTAACAAGGCGCGGGTTGAAGAGGCGGGAGTTTCGTAGCATGATAGACAAAGACGCTAGCTTGAAATTTTGGCATAACAAGGTGCGGCTTGAAATTTCGGGAGAACAAGCTTAGCGTGTACCCAAAAGAAAAAAAAGACAATTTATACTAGTATGATATACTACATACAATGTGTTTAACACGCACAACACACACAGACACCATTTAGACGAGTAAGGTACACGTGCATTGCACGCATGAGATTTGGCAACCAAATTATGAATAAATACCACATTATAGCATGTAAGCTTTGAGTCATATATGCATGATGTAGATGTTCATTTAATTCTTATAGTTCATTTCATTCAAAATCATCTAGTTTTTATAAGAAAGCTAATCTATTTTAAGATTCATGGAATTGTGCGTTGTAAGACATAAAGTAAAAACAAATCATGTAGGAAAATATTTGGGCAATTCTGATACGGAAGATTCTAGAACAAAGAAGAAGTGCTTGTGTTTTGAGGTTTGTGCATTATGCTTAAGTTCAACCATAGAGTCTTCTAGATTGTACATGTGGTAAAATCTGGTGGAATCTATATGATATCCAACGGCCACTAGTGCTCAAATTTGCCAGCTCTGCACCATCGGATTGGCCTCATCCAACAACCATCTTTCAAAGTTAAAGTTATCCGCACACTATATAAAAAATATAATATATATATATATATGGGTATAGATATAGATATGTGATGCGAAAGCCACACATCATCTCCAATTAGAATAGTGTGTCCATGCACGGATGCAATGTGGCCAAACGATGTCTGCCATCGGTATCTCAAATTCAAACCAGTCTGACCTTGTTCAATGTGTATACATTACAACATGCTCATTTCCAAACTACACCGCACAGATCTCCGTTATATTCATGCATGCATGGGTTTCAAATATCATGAACTCTTATTCAAATATTTGAATTCAACTTTACATTGATTATGACCTCACCTAGTCTTTTACACCCATACATTGGTCTTTTCTTTATAATTGTACCACTAACTTTCTCTCGTGCATGCATGCACACACACTACCAGTCGGCATTATCCATCGCACACATGCAATCTTTTTCTTCAGGTCGGTCTCACATGAAGGTACACACACACACACACATCCCCCTCTCCATCATATCGGGCATTCTTTATCTCTCACGTGCATGCGCAACGATGGATGTTCTATGTGTGTGTGTATATAGCTAGGTCTTTCATAGTTTTCCACATAAACCGATCAATCTATATAGCTAGTGAGGTCTCACCCTCTTTCCCACGTCCACATCGATCAATCTATACCTCTCTATATAGGATTACATACATAGCTAATACACCCACATTAATTATATATCCAACGCCCCTCTCTCATCATCCATGCCTTCCGCTTCACCTCTCAGACACGCGCACAATGGCGAAGACAGGGGCGGCAAGGGCCCTGCCCCCCCTAACATCACTATATATCGAGGCTAATATGAATGTGATCATTAGACAATTGCTGGTAAAAATGGTTTAAGTTGATGAATTGGCCCTCCTCATAAAGGATTAGCAATGCTTGGCTCCTAGCTCATGGGACATTTTTCATGGCTCCGCCACTGCGCGCAACAGCGCACGTTCTCGCCCCCTCTCTCTCTAAATATCGATCTCGCAGTTATGCATTCCTTCATAGTCTCCCTCCACTCGGCCCCTCGCACCATCTTCTAGCCCCCCACCAGATTTTGCCACATGTACAATCTAGCAAACTCCATGGTTGAACTTAAGCATAATGCACAAATCTCAAAACAACAGTGGTTCTCCTTTGTTCTAGAATCTTCCATATCATAACTACCCAAACTTTTTTTCTAGTTGAATTGCCATTATTTGTTTTTACTTTATGCTTTACAACGCACAATTCCATGAATCATAAAATAGATTAAGGGCTTCTTTGATTCAAAGGATTCTCGAAGGAATTTTGGAGGATTGTAATCCTTAGGAATTTTTCCTATCTTGGTTGTTTGATTCGTAGGATTGTAAACCATAGGAATTTTTTCATATGATTCATTTGCACTAGATTTCATAGGAAACATCCCATCCACTCAAACCTCTTTGAAAGAATTCTGCGTTTTTTCTATGCACAATCAAACACTCGTACCATCATGTAGGATTCAAGACGACATTCCACTCTAATCCCATGTTCTTCCTATTCCCGCGTTTTGGAAATCCTACGAATCAAAGAGGCCCTAGTTTTTTTATAAAAACTAATTGATTTTTAATGAGATGAACTATAAGAATTAAACGAAGGTCTACATCATGCATATATGACTCAGAGTTTACATGCTACAGTGTGGTATTTATTCATAATTTGGTTGCAAAATCTGACGCGTGCAATGCACGTGTACCTTACTAGTACTTCGAGTATTTGCAAAACACAATGGCACGCTACACAGTGTCTTTCTTACAGTTCATGAAGGCATGTGGCACATGTGGAGGCGTTGTCGCGACATCCTTGTGTGGATTGATCACAGTGACGTGCTGCTGGTTCCAGAAGAATGTACTCGTCCTCCCTGAGCCGCACTGGCGGTACATGCACGAAGCGAAGATGTGCACGCACGCCACGCACGCACTCATTCCCTCGCACGCACACGCGGGTACACGGGCGGACGCAATTTTGTACCAAGATCCACCCCATGTGATAATTTGACGCGTGTAAAGTCCTTCACTTCATTGATGGTCAATTAATATAGCGCATGCAAATTGAGTGGACGTGAGGGCGGAAGAAAGACATTACTACTCCACTGCGCGCATGCGAGTAGTTAAATCATGGGTTGCTAGTAGTACTTCCATTGGTCTCCTTCGTATTTTGTGCCAATTTTTGACAGTAACATAATGTTTATGCATCTGAGCAGTGTAGTCTAATGAAAATTTATGTTCCACTAAACTCATCGGGGGGCGTTTCGGGCCTCGAAACTAAAAACCATCAATTAATCTTTACCTTGTTCCCATCACATTCGAAAGTACTAGTGCTACAATTAAGTGCAAGTCTGCTCACACCTACTAGTATGTACCAAACCTGAACATGTTCCCACTATGCAGGTTTTAGTACTAGTGCTAGTACTTAGGTTATAAAAAGGGGAACTACCTAACCGAAAATTAGTCTACCTTCCTCCTCATCAGTCCTCCTTCGTTCGTCCTTGCCATGGTTGGTGTGCAGAGCTCTAGGTCGAGAACTACTCGTAACAAGGGAGGGGCAACCAAGGCTGCGGAAAAAAGGAAGGCTCGCCACCACGCAGAGACCTCGAAAGATCTCTCACGGGCAGGCGATGGCTCCCAGGAGCACCCTAGACGCGGAGGCGAACATGCCGAGCTGGCGGCGCTAGTCGTTATCCCTCGACGGCATGCCCGACACCTCAATAAGCACCTCAATAAGGAGAAGGAGTTCATCCACGGCTTGGTGGAGCTGCTGAAGGAGAGCCTTGACGACATGTCCGCTGAGCTCAATGAGCAGGGGGAGTTGACTGCAGGCTTGGTGATGCTGCTGAAGAAGAGCATTGCCTCGGAGAAGAAGGCAACCGGCGAAATCCTGCAACTTCAGGAGGACAAGGGGAAGCTCTGCCACGAGCTCGACCTGCTGAAGGAGGAGAACGCCGGCTGGAAGAAGCTGCATGATAATAGTAGTTCCTCGATGAAGATGTTGCAGGTCCTCGTCCTGGAACAGAAGGAGGTGTTGGCGAAGCTCTGCATCGAGCACCCGACTGCTTTGAAGGTACGTAATGCGGCCGTGGAACAGATGATGAAGGCTCGCATCGATAAATCCCATGTCATGGACACAATGATGAAGATGCGGTGGAGGAGATGCACAAGGAGATGGAGGTCATGGAGGCGATGAAGAAGCAGTTACGACTCCACGGCCAGCAACCCTTCATGTAGTGAGAGCAGCGCCCCTGACTTGTGTGTGCGTCTGCCTTCTTTTTTTGGTGTGATAATTCTCCTTCTTCTTTCACTCCTGTGTTTCTTATTTTGCTTCGGTTGTTTCGCCGCACGTGTCACCTTCTCTGCGAGGCATGAATAGAACAATGCTAAAATGAGATGACTAGCAAATTAGATCATTCTTTATCGCCAATAGAACAATGCCTCTTGCTAGTAATATATAATAAGAGTAGAGAGTAGAGGATATGGCACTGGGCTGCCTTGTTCCGTGCCCCTCCGTCGTACTCCAGTGGAAAACTTGAGTATACCGCACGGTTCTTTGCTCCTCCTCAGGTCGTCGACACATTTATACGAGCAGTCAAATCACAAGGCCCCGCCTTCCAGCAGTAATGAGCCGTCAAATCACAAAGGCCCTCGCCTCTTGTGAAAAGGACCAAGCTAGACTGTCCCGCCCTCTAGCCTTTTAAAAATGTATACATTTGTACAGTAGTTAGTATCGATGGATTGTGCCATGGAGCAAAACTAACAAGATGTAATTAAAGAAAAAAGGTGGTACATATAGAGAGCGCTCCTCGCCAAATTATGCATATACTATATGACACTACCCACTATGAAGGTACTAGTAACATCGACTAGTAACTAGTCTATGCTACTCTCCACTATGACCAGCCAAAGTCAAGGTGCGGATACCAACGAGGGCCTGGTTGTGTCTATACTTGGACAACTCAGGTGACTGCATGCGCACCAGGCAGACGAAGCTCGTGTCGTGTTGGTGCCGTGTGCGGCCCGCACATTGACCAAAACCTCGCGCCTCCATCTTAGCCTCCGCGTTTTAAACTTCTCAATCTCAAGGCCAAGGAGCAACATGAAACCTATGATAGAGCCAATCGGATGGTTGAGCACACTACAATTCGTAGCTACACATGCGTGTGTGAGAGAGGACGAGTGCGTGCATGCACCTCTTCTCAAAGTACAAGTGTATGTGGGTGGCATCGACCTAGGGAGCAGTGATGGTGTGTGCGAGAAGTCTCGAGAGATAGGTGTAATGCGTCTGAAAAAAAGACTAGTCTATAGCTCGCCATGAGGCTATTCCTGTCGAATGCCAAGCGTAAGATATGTATCCAACAGTGCCAATTTTTGCACGTACACAGCAGTAGAAAAAGAAATGGTACCATGGCATATGCTACGCCACTGCCGAGAAAACGTGCCGATGTTACGCCATCTGGGAATAGTGCAGCACTTCGAAACTAGAACCGTCAATAAATTTTGAGCGTGTCTCGTCACATTCCAAATTACTACTACTACCACGCCATATTTAATTGCAAACTTGTTCACACCGATCACAACCTAAACGGTTTACCACTTAGGAGCGTACTAGTAGTACTCGGTTATAAATACTACTATGCTAAGATGACTGCACATTCCTCCTCAACTCCTCATCCACAAAAAACAATCAAGTCAATCAAGCCATGCCCATCGTGAGTTCTAGGTTGAGAGAGTTCCACCAGGGAGAGGTGAGCATGGAAGAGGAAGCACGAGAGATGTCCCGCCTTGCCGCGAAAGCAGGCGACATGTCCAGCCGCGCAGCAGTAGCAGCACAGAGGTCCCGCCGCGCCGCCGAAGCAGCACGGAGGTCCCGCCGCACCGTCGATGTAGCAGACTGGTCCGACCATGCTGCAGAAGGAGCAGAGATGTCCCGCCGCGCCGCCGAAGCAGCACGGGGGTCCCGCCACGCCGCGGCGGCCTAGGAAAATTTCTCGTTGGCAGGTGAGAACTCTTATAGGCGCATGCGTGTGATGGTCCATAGCCAGATGGATCAGATCTCCGGCTGGGCGAGGTTGCAGGACGAGGCTACCGGCGTCATCCGGCAACTAGGGGAGGGCAATGAGAAGCTCCGGGGCGAGCGCGACCTCCTGAGGGCGAAGACCGCCGGAAGGGCGAAGCAGGCGGAGGAGACCGCTGCCTTGTTGCAGAGGAAGGGCGTCATCGTCAAGAAACTTATGGACGAGAATGCCATGCTCCGCGTCGAGCGCAACTGGCTGGTGGAGGAATCCGTGGATGCTGCCAAGCAACGTATTAATGACATGAAACTGATGAAAGAGATCATCGCCCGCCATGAGAACTAGTCTCCGCGACCTGCAGCGCATAAAGAAAGTAGAGATCAGCGAGCCAGATCGTTGTATGCGTCTTCTTTCTTATTTTGCCCTTGTGTATTTCGGGCGTAGCCACATGTGGCTTTTTAAATTATCTTCCAAATTATGTAAGACAATTATTATCCACTCTCGTCGTCCTTATATATATTCATTAGTCTTGCTATAAGTCGCAGTAGATGCTATATAGGTCCGTCGGATCCTACATCAAGATCCGTGCAAAATTTTCTTTTCAGATTTTCTTTTTTCTCTCTTAAATCTCAGTCGAGTGAGACATTGCCATGCCATTAAATAGAGGCTTGGGCGCCAATAATGGAGACCTTGGGAGAGAGGTGGACGGCAGATGGAAGTCAAAGGGCTCTCCTCCCGATAAGCACGCGCAGGGGTCTGATCGCACGCCTCCCGTACTCAAATAGCTACCCTGCATGGCGCCTCCTAGCTAATAAAAAAAGGGGACGCATGGCGGCACGTAAATGGTAAATAGAACGCCCACGGTTTCAATAATACTTGTGTTTCCGATTGTAACGTGACAACACTTGTTCTAAAATGACTTTGTTGATTGTTAACGTGTGCAACTTCGCAAATCGGCAGCAAAATTACCAAAGCATGTTGGTGCCATGTCATGACACCAAGCCAAGTTTCATGATTTTCATGCGCATTTCGGATTTATAGGAATTAAAAAACCAAGTTCCAGCCGAGCCATGATGCCCAGATGTTTGAATTTCATTCCCATTTCTGGCATGGGACCTATAAATTTACCCGAGGACACACATGTGATTTTTCAACCAGCTTTGGTGCACTGGAGCATGTGCTTGTATTTAAAATTTGAATTATGAACACAAAGGTGACACGTTCCCTCTCAGAACCACGAGCCTTCTTAAGAGAAGCTATGGTTTGTAAAAAGCTTATACCAAAACTTGTTCCTATTCTGCAATTTTTTTACCACAACATGGTAGTACCATGACATGACACCATGCCAAGTTTCATGATTTTTAGGCGTGTTTTGGATTTACAAGAATTTTAAAACCAAGCTTCTCAATGTTCTCGGCTGAACCACGATGCCCAGATGTTTGAATTTCATTCCCATTTCTTGCATGGGACCTAGAAATTAACCCGAAGACACGCATGTGATTTTTTCAGTCAACTTTGGTACACGGGAGCATGTGCTTGTAGTTCAAATTTGAATTATGCACATTAAATGACCAGAAACTCAATTAATGTATAAAAAGGCCAAACGAACCCGGAATAATTCCAAAATTTAACAGGGCACTCATATAGTTCTATGTTGCCTCTTTAATGAAAATCTGGGGGGAGGCAGCGTATATTGTTCCGCACACAAAGGTATAAAGAAATAAAGAAATTAGCATACCTATTTAATTCTTGGGTTCTTATTATTTTTGCCACTAGTTGTGTATCACTACTCAGTTTTGCCATTAGAAGTTACAACTACTCAAAAAATGCCATCGATCCGTGAAATGCGTGCTAAAAATGCAATTAGATATCTAAAAAATGCCATCGTTAAGTTAGATGTTTGCTCAGAAATGCCATTAGACATTGTTATTTTCACGTCAAACCCGTTGACCATGTTACATAACAAAAATAAGCCGATTCTCGCAATGATAAGTTAATGGTGTCCAACACAACACACCCCTCAAATAAAACTAAGCACCCTGGAATTCTTTGACAAAACTAAGCACCCTGAAATCTTTGACAACTAAACTGCTGGCTATATGATGTTGTCTATATATATTGTACGTATATAATGTCAAGAAACAAGTGGTAGTACTATACCAACTAAAAGATGAAATGTACGAAATATAACGAGAAGAAACATAGCATAGTTCTGCTAGGAGCTCAGCACAACACACCCCTCAAATAAAACTAAGCACACCAGAAATTAAACTAAGCAACTAATCCGGTAGACACTGCATTAGAACCACCATGAGCAACGACACTGCCACCTTACTCGGAGTCCTCGTCCACGTCCTTGACTTCGTCCTTGTCCCTCTTCCTCTTGGGCGATACTTCTTTGCTTGAACCGCACACTTGGCTCTTGCTCTTCATCCAACCCTTGTAGATATGGAAACAAAGGTAGCCATCCATTGCAGCTAGTGGATGTGGTCCATATCTAGTACATTCCACTGCCATGCATGACGATGAAACATGTACAGAGGTTTCTCTAGTTTACCGTACGAAGGATGAACCATGGCTCCTGCCAGGGTCAGCATTGAAGGCTGATCAAGGGAGGGCACCAGCCCTTCCTTCTGGAGGTCGAAGGGGTCGCCTACAACGAGGCCTATCCGACCCAGGATTTCCTTGTCTTTCACAGTAACAAATTTGACTCAGCCGCCCTTGAGGAACTTCTTAAATTCCTCGCACTCAACGTCGGCATGGCATATGTGGTAGACAAAGCATAAGTCATGCACGCAAACCTGGATCACATCGGGCTTCTTCTTCTCTGCCTCCTTTAGTTTCTTCTCGCTTCCCATGTACTCAACATCTAGCCCAGCGACCCACTCATCATTTGAGTTTTCGAACATGCGTTTGAAGCGAGCAAGGAATTCTTTCACCGTTGCGGAAGAACGGGTGTAGATGACGTCGAACTCATCGCCGGTGATGGTTCTAACCTTGTACTCACCGCCGATCATGGATATTTGGGACGCCATGGATTTGGGAGGAGGGTTAGGATTAGTGGAACTGCCGTAATGTGAAAGGACGGGACGACTAGGAGCGGTTTATCGATTGTAAAAATGTCGAGTGGGGGGGGCACGTGTGAATGGTAGGGTAGTGGCTTGCCTGGTGGATAAATGGATTCATGCATAGTACTATGGTGGCCGAATTAGATGTCATGTCTACTCGATGACCAATTAAATGGCTTTCGATGTCATGTCAAGCGTCGGGAAAATTATAGGTGATATGAAGCTTTCCATTCTCCCATGATATGGGCTTCCGAGAGCCCTTGGATCTGAGACCGAACGGTTGCATGGCGTGATTCTAGACCTATGGGTGAATATCCTATCCTGGAGGGTTATTCTGCAAATTTTCAGCAACTTAGCATGCGACCGTTCGATCTCAGATCCAAGGGCTGCCAGCAGCCCGTATCATGGTCGCGCCTACCACGACCGTCGCCTCGCTCGCGCGGTCGCGCCCTTGGAGATTTAACATGGTGCGTTAGGCTATCTGATGTTGGCATGTCATACATAGTCATCACTTAGTCACTCATACAACAAGGTTAGCTATAAGGTTGGCTATAAGAGTATTTTTTGTTTACTTCTCTCTCTATCTCTTTCTTTGTAGTATTTATTGTATTTGCCAAGGAGTGACCTCTTCCAATGAAATGGTGCTTCAGTGAGGTGCTATGGGCATTAAATGGCTTAGCAACTCAAGTCCCCAATGCATAGGTGCTTAGTTTTTTGTTGCTAACTTTGCTTCATCTAGGTACACGCACTTATCACCGTTTCTTCCTGGGGTTACCAAACTAGTCTCTCTCTTCTTAATTAACTTGCCACATCAGACTTTATGCCTATGTGGCAGGCTTAGCACCTATAGGATCAAGTAAAGTGGGCTATAAGCCCGCTTTACATGGCATTTTTGCATATGTGGGGGAAAGAGGCAAGGAAAAAGTGGAGGAGTGGGCTCTCAAGCAAGAGCCAGCCTCCACATGGTGGAGCATCGGGAGAGGCACCTGTATGGAGGTGGTCAGGAATCGGGAGACTCATGTCGGTCGTAGCGCCGTAGTTAAAATGATAATGGCAAGTCAAATCACCGGGCCCCACCTGTCCAGAAGTAACTCGCTGTCAAATCACATAGCCCTACATTTGCAGCAGCCTACTCCCTCATCTTCTCGCATCTCTGTTGAACCGACTAGGTGGAACTGCCCCGCCTACCGCGTGGGAAAAGCCCCGCCCTCGACTTTTAAATAGTACAATATACTAATTTTGTATCCATGGATTGCGCTATGGAGCAAAGCCTCAAGAAAATGGCAGTACACATGTACGGAGTATACAACGCGCCCGTCGCGTTCGCGTCGTAGCTCAGACGGTCGGTCGGTCTAGCACGCTGCTCTCCGGATGGAATGCGCGTCATATTGCGTTTGCACACACATCTGGGACCGCAATTGAGAACCGACCATAGGCACACTCCCCGGCCCCGCAAGTCGGGTGAGTTAATAGAAGAGAGAGACGAGCGATAGTACTACTAGAGAAGTGTTGTAGGAGTACATACGTTGGCACATGGACAATTCTTGCAAGACACGGAAGATCAGTCCATCCATGCATGTGACCAGACTCCAGCAGACACGCCTGGATTGGCTATCGTCTACATATCATGCAGGTTGTGTTGTACAGGGTTGTAGTTCTGGTGAGAAATCTAAAAAAAGGTTTCTTGTCATCTCGCAAAATTAGGTGCCATGTGCTTCGGATCACTGCGAGGGTTAAAGAGCGACAACTGAGTTGGGCTAGTCATTGGGGGCACATGCACGAAGACTACTCGGCTGCCATCTAGGTCAAGCCGGCTATGTTAATTAGGACATCTATCGATGGGCCCCTTTTCTACGAGTTTATCTTAAATTTGAGCTTTGATCCTCGTCTAGTTTGTCCGTCGGGATTCATCTTGTCTCCTTTGGGCAGTGAGGTTGTGATTTCTTGTCATGTCGCATTTTTTCGTGTTATTTGTTATAATCCGGTGCTTCAGATCAAAATGACGACAACTGCGCCTCCGGGGCACGTGCATGAAGACTTCTCGACAGTCATTGCCGAGGTCAAGCCGGCTCCGGCCGATAGACAAAAGAAAACTAGTACTCCACTATATAGGCAGGAGACTCCGCGCTTGCTTGTTGGTGTTGTTGTCTTCACACTGTCTCGTCCTCTCCAGATCTAAACACGACAGAGGTGGCCACAGTCTCTCTCTCTCTCTACTCACCGCTGCTCATAGATCCAGCCGGATCCTCTCCGCCGGGGAAGGTGAGAAGGTGCAACGTTCACGCGGTTGTCCTCGGCGAAGGCTCTTACCCACTGCCGGCGCGTCCTGATCAGCGTGCCTTGCCGTTCACTCCCAAGCATCGCTGGCGAGGGAGGGCCTCCCACCCCTTCTTCCCCGCTGCCGTAGTGTGGGCAGATCCGGCCTCCTGCCGCCCACCTAGCGACATCCCGGCGACCCTCAGGTATAACTTCTTCGAAGCCGGCCTTGCTCTACTTCCCGAGCTCCTGACGTCGCTGCATTTGTATCTTTTACTATTTCTCAGGCCCCCTCGTGTAGATAGGATCGATCGGCTGTTCGAAAACCACCTAATTTTTTTACTGTTAAGAGGTAAAACTAGATCATGCACTCGAATCTAGTAGTACTTGGTTCAAACAAGGAAGAAAGGGGTTGGGGGTGGGGGAAGATTTGTTACCTGAATCTAGGACTTGGTCGAAAGAGGAAATAATGGGGGCGAAAAGTAGCAGAGACTGACTATCCAACTGGTCTCTAGGTGTAATAGGGAAATAAAGGGAATGCAGTACAAATTCAATATAAACCCGATCTATTGGTTGAAAAAGGAAAGAAAGTGGGGACTGGGGGACAAGTCAACAGAGTAAGTCCAGCACTAGATTTGCTAGCCTCACACAGTATAAGGTGGCTATATACCGAACAAAAATGGGACCAACCCAGGTATCCTCTTCTGATGTTTGTTGCCCTGAGCCGCTCTTATGTAATGCCACTGGTAAAATGAAGCAGTCGCACTGTTAAAAGTAAGGACACGTTAAACCAATGTTGTTTTCAATGTAATGCCTCCAGTAATATGAATCAATGGCACTTTTTTTCATGTCATGCTAAATTTCCCATTAAGATAAGTTGCTTCTTTTCCTTAGAGATGCAACTGTCCTGGTCCGCCTACTGTCCAGGAGCTTCACGACCAACCTTGATGTTTCTCAATTTTATTACAACTAATGAAGAAGAAGCTCTATGGGTTTCGTTTTCTGATGGAAATGGAACCGGGGCTGGAGCCCTTTTATTAAAAAAAAATAAGAAGCCGCTAGCTCATGGGACATTGCTTCATTTTAGGTGAACTGCACCAAAAGGTCCCATGAATTGAATCATCCATGTTGGTGACTGGTGTCATCCCTTGTACGATGGCGTTGACTGCAGATATGGTTCCCATCACGAGGTATGTTCCTTTTTGGTCTGACAGTTTGCCAAAGATCCTGCATGCTGATCCTGCTCTTCTGCTACTGTTTTGGCACTGCCATGATAAAGCAGTAATGTTATTATTTTGCACCTTAATCTAGTGGCACTATTAATTTGAGGGAATGTTTTGGCACCACCAGTGCCACAGTTTTTTTATATATCGAAAGAGGGGGTTCCCTCTGATTTCATTAAAGAAACCCAACCATAGAGAACCATTATCCAACAACATCTCAGTGTAAATGGGCAGTTATGCAACTACTACTAGAACGGACTGAGTACTAGCAGGAGACAGGTTCGCCACATAAGCTAGGCAGGTTGGGGGACGCAGCACCAGCTCGACCAAGTTTGGATTACAACCCAAATGCTACCACAGAAACATCAGGGGGAAGATAGGGACTGAAAGAGCCAGCTTCAGCATCCCATTCTAAGCACCCCCGGCCTTCATCCTTGCGACGCATGGTACACCTCGTTTGCCACCTGCTTGACCCTAGTGTCACTGATAAAATGAAGTAATAATACAGTTAAAATAGAGCGAGTGTCCTCTCTATCATTTCATTTCCAATGTAGATAAAGAAAGTGCTTCTCTTTGTTAATGTATGTTTCATCAACTAGTCACATTGTTAATGTTTAAGCATTTCTGCAAACTGGGGTGCTTAATTTTAGTTGATCTGCACAAAAGTAGAGATTTGAATGTCTCAAGGCCCCTCCTTGTACTACCGCTGTACACTGATGTTCATCACTGGCAGAAGGTGTATCGAGGAGACTTGGGTTGATTTCCAGTATGATGTAATATTTTCTTCTGTTTATTAGTGTATGTTTCATCAACTAGTGCCACTATAATGTAATCACGCCTTTTCATTATCTGTGCAAACAGAGTTATTCAGCTGCATTTTGGTGGAACTGCACAAATGTATGGATGGAACCGGCATATATGCAGAGTGCGAGGTGCCAAGTAAAAATTACCGATACCAAGCCTGCTCCATCTAAGCATTGGCATCCACCACCATCAGTGGGATGTGTGGCACTCACTGTGGACGGATCTTTCTCGGCAGCAAATCCTCTAACCAAATAGTAGTAGCTTAGACTTAAAAAATACTAGTAGTTTATATTGGCAGTTTTCTAGGGGTGTACTCTTTTCTGAAAGAAGCACCAATCTATTTTTCTTTATTTGTACACAGTGTCACAACTTTGACCCAAAGGTCCAGAGCTATTTTAGGGTAATTGGCGTAGTAATCGGAGACTGATTGTAAGCATGATTTTTATTAGTTGTCACACTGATTGTAAGCATGACCAGATGGAAGATTAGGTTAGTGCGAAGCTTACCTTAAGCCCTACCGACGCCGTTGAAACAAGGCGAGCGTCGAGGGAACCGTGGAGAACGGCGGGGAAGCGACCTCGCACCATCCGGCCTCCTCTTGTGGTGAGAGAACGAATACGCCTGTGGCTCCGGTTGGCTCTGCACCCTCACGAATGACACATCATACTCGATCGGTTCGTTATCCTCCGGGTGCTCGACCTTTGACCTGTACGCCCACCACCTCCGCGTAACTTTTGCCTTGGGCAAATCTGTCTGCTCCATCGCCCAGAGGAGATACTCGATCAACTCAAAGGACTGCGGCGTGACTGCCACCGAGGAGTACATCGCCGCCCTCATCGCCGTCGTCTCGCTCTTTCGCATACATTGCCACATGGCCCTCACCGTCCTGTAAATCTCCCACTCATTATCAAACCAAGTAAGGATCTCCTTCTACCTGGCTAACTTTGCCTGGTCGCCGCCGGCGATCTGCCTGATTCGCTGTTGCATCCCCTCCAATGACCTTCTGAGTGGTCCGGTGCTAGCTTTGGAAGATGGGAGGAGAGACGATGGTCTTGCAATAGAGAAGAGGGAGAAGCGAGACGGTGGTTTTGGAATGGAGATGATGGAGAGGAGAGGGGTGGTTTTGAAATGGAGAAGAGGGAGAGGCGAGACAGTGGTTTTGTAATGGAGATGATGGAGAGGAGAGGAGGTGGTTTTGCAATGGAGAAGAGGGAGAGGAGCGTGCGGCAGCGATTCAGGATTGGGCGAGAGGGCCGGCGCGCTGTGACTGGATCAAAATCAAAATCAATTTATCCTTCAATTAAGAAAGCGACCCCACATTAACTAGTCTCCCTTTTATTCTGGGTCATAATTGACCATGATTTTCGCAAATAAAATATATGTTATACGTTGCAAAAATAATATAATTTGAAAGTACATTCAGATACGAACCAAACGATACAATTTTTGGTGACATGCATTCACATTTTGCTTGTCAAATACAGTACGTGGTCAAACTTTAACCCAAAATACGCAAAAAAATACTTCCAAGACCAGCGCCGCTCTTCCGCTCTTCTCCTCTTAAACCACCGCCGCTCCTCTCCTGTTCCAATCTAAATCCAGCGCCGCTCCTCTCCTCTTCCATTTCAAAACCACAGCCCCTCCTCTCCTGTTCCAATCCAAAACCAGCGTCGCTCCTCTCCCGTTCTAAACCAAAACCAGCACTGCTCCTCTCCTCTTCCATTAAAAATCCACCGCCGGTGAGTGAAGGTGTTGTGGAGAAGTAGATCGATGGAGGAGTACAACCGATATGTGAGGAACGCAGACGGCGACCATGTGAAGCTAGCTAGGATGTTGGAGATACAGTCTTGGTTTGACAACAAGGACCAACTAGTGGCGACGGCGACATCCATGGCCAAATATCTGCAACAGAGCGAAAAGTCGGCGATACTCCCGGAGGGAGTCGCGCGGGAGTACATAGAGTTGCTCCTCTGGGCCATGGAGCAAACAGATTCACCGAATCTGATCATGAGGGAGCGGTGGTGGGATTATCGATCCCAGATGGAGCATCCACCAGAGATTGAAGGATCGAGCATCTACAGGGTGTCGTTTGTGAGGGTGTCGTGCCAGAGCGAGCCTGTGGAGTCTTCGTCGACCGAACCCAACTGCAAGAGGAGAAAACCAGTTGGCCTGACGACGCTTCCCCGCCATCCTCTCCCTCGCCGTTCACATCGTCTCACGGGACGGCTGTCTGCCGCCGAGGAATAGGAGGGATTGCCCCCTACACCAATAGTCGGGCAGGTTGTGAATTGTCAGGAGGAGCTTAGGGTTGTTAGTATTTGCAGGTTGTGAATTGTGTTTTGTGTTGTGTATTTTGAGAGTACTTTCGGATATGAATGTCTTTTGAATTTCAGATTTGAAGTATTGAGCATATGAAGTATTTTATGAATTCTATAGATCTATTTTTAGCACTTAACAAAATGTAGTTTCATAGGAGTATAAAGTGCAGACAATGTGATTCTCAGAGAAGAAACTGCAAGTTTCAGTTTCAGATAAGAAACTCCAAGTTCAGTTTCAGATAAGAAACTGCAACTTTCAGAGGCAGAGCATTTATATTAACACGGCCTTTTCAAACAGTGTTAACATCATGCTGGAAGTTTTATTCATGGTCGAAACTAGAACTACCAGCCAGTTAACATCATGTTGATCAACATTCATGCATAGCAAATCTTCATATGATGCACAGTAAAAAAGATATGCTATTTTCAAGAGGCCCACACAATGTCGAGTGTGCGAAAAACAGAGAAAACGAGGGACGCCACTGTCTGCTGTTGTGAACATGCTGAACAAACGAGAGGAATCTGGAGAGGCGGATAGTCGGGACCCACTAGGTCTATGGCCGTACGCAAGCAAGTGCCTCATCGAAAAAATACTTCCTCCTAATGCTATACTAATGTTGGGGCCCACAGGTTTGTCAACATAGTTACATTTTTTAGGTGCTTCAACGTAGTTACGATAGGAGATAAATTCACAATGAAGCCGAGGAGCTGGCAGGTATCATTTATTATCATTGGGGCAGCAAGTATCAGCTGGGTTTTGGGTTGCCCCGTCTAGGCTTTCTTTTTTAACATGCGCAGCCCACGACCTCGGATGGGAGGTCCATAGGCATGTTTGTATTTTCTTGAGGGCCGTCATGTATCGACTGGCCTATGGACCTCCCATCCGAGGTTTATTTTTTCTGAAACATCGGCAGCCCAATTTATGTATTTTTTTTTGAAGAAAACGCAGAGGTCTGTTCTATTTTTCTATATAAGAATAGGAACGCCTGGTCCAACTTATGTTTCCCTTCTAACTATATTATATATATTTAAATTATTTTAATGTTATTATATATTATTTTTATTGTCATCATATATTTTCATATGTAAGAAAACAATATCCCACATTTTATTAACTTATAAAAATAATTTCTTAACAATAAAATCCTGGATTTTTTTGGCAACAAAAATCCTGGTGATTGTGTACAAAAGCTTGGTAAGATTTAAGGACCAATGTAATAATAAATCACTTATTTTATATATATATATATATATATATATATATATATATATATATATATATATATATAACAAAATGCTCAGCCCCTGTTTCTTTTTTGATAACATTGCTGCGCCCACCCCAACATTATAATTAGAATAAGCCCAGCAAAATCGTGTATTTCGAGAAAGTGCAAATGGCCTGTAATTTTTTAGGAAAAACATAAATGGGCCGCATGGACGTTACATTATTTTTTCACCCATCCCAACTAATGACTGTAGTTCAAAAAAAAGAGATCAAATGGACTGTAAATTCTACCCTGCAAAAAAAAGACTGTAAATTCTGAAAAAATGGGTTGAATACGTGCCACATTTTTGGAGGCTGAAATGTGGGCCAATAGGTCGAAGCCAATGCAAGTCGTTGTCAACTTAGTCAACAAATGATTCTAACATCGTTAGCCGTTGGATTTACATCCAACGACTGGCATCCATCTTCAATCTCTCGTCTTCTTCCTCCAGCGATGCCGGGACCACCTGCTCCCGCCTCCTGCTGCTAGCAGCTCTGCTTAGCATGCTTCGCTGTGAAGCGCTACTCCACATTTGGCCAGGCCATCTCTCCACCCCTCCACACCTCATGTTCTTCTCCATCGACTGTCGAACCACACCGCACCAGAACCAGTTAACCCTCGTACACCTCTCCGTCTGCGACTCTACTCCCGCGTCTTCCCATCTCCGGCTCGTTGCTGTCCGGGGCCTCGCCGTCGTCCACCACCTTGGATGCGCTCGGCGCGGCCTGGTCAACATGGTCAACGAACGACACCATCGGAAGTAGACCGTGCGTGGAGAGGCTGACAGCTGGGTCCACGGCCGCACGCAAGGAAATGCCTCCTTATTACGCGCAAAATAATGATTCCTCCACCTGACAGTTGGGACCCACCGGAAGGGCTTCTGTATTTCGCGGAAAACGTTCCCACCGCTGACAGTTCGGACCCACCAGCTATATCTTCGCACGCAAGGAAGTGCCTCCTTATTACGCACAAAAAATGAACACCCGCCTGCTAGCTGGGACCCACAATAGTGGGAGGTTGACTTGTGGGCCAACTAAGTTGACGGGGATGGAGGGCTTTGTCAAATTACTCAATATGCATGATTCTAGCTCCAGTGACCGTACGATGTCCATCCAACGGCCGTAGTGCTTCTTCAACCTCTGGTCTTCTTGCTCCAGCCGCCCAAACCAATGTCGGTCATGCCTCATGCTCCTGCCTCTCGTGGGCAGCTGCGATGCGGCGGAGGCCTCACCGCCCCCAACTACTCTCACCGCTGGCCAGGCCATCCCTCTACTCACCCACACCCCCTGTTATTCTGTGGCGATAGCAGCCTCACAGCGCAGCGAACCAGTGAACCCTCGTACTCCTCTACGCGTGGGCATCCACTGCCACGTCTTCCCCGGCTCCGCGTCGTCCCCTTCCTAGGCCTCGCCGTCGTCCACCGCCCTGGTGCTCTCGGCGCGGCGTGGTCAACGTGGTCAAGGAACGGCTTCCATCGGACGTGGATTGTATGTGGAGAGGCTGACAGCTGGGTCCACTACGGCAGCAAGTAAGTACCTCCTTATTACGCGCAAAATAATTATTCCTCCACCTGACAGCGAGGACCCACCGGATGGGCCACCGTACTTCGTGAAAAAAAAGTTTCCCCCTGACTGCTGGGACCCACCAGCTACATCTTGCACACAAGGAAGTGCGTCCGGGCAAAAATAAAAAAATGATTCGCCCCCCTGACTGTTGGGACCCACCAGCTACATCTTCGCACGCAAGGAAGTGCCTGACAGTCGGGACCCACCTGGTCAAAGCGTCCGTAGCATTGTCATTCTGGTCGCGAACGTGTACGTACATACTGGTCGATGTAGAGGCGCGCATGTGTCATAGTAGAGGCGCGCACGTAGCATGTACACGTACGTACAGCGGCCAGGGTGCAAGAAAGTAAATACGGCCACGTACGTGCATACGGGCGGGGTCTCGAACGCCTACTCGCGCGTACATACGGCCAGGGCACGTGTACATGGCTGAGTCGGAACGGAGAAACAACATCATCGTCGTGTTCATGGGGAGCCAACCGGCTGGGTCAGAACGGAATGCGTCATTGTGTTCATCGGGAGGGCTTGGATGGAACAGCCGATGGAAAAGAGGCCTGGCGTATCGCATAACGGAGGAAAAGGCCTTGTGCTCGACCGGCCATGTTCGAAATGGGATCCTGTTCATCAGGAGGGGTCTGGCGTACCGCAAAACGGAGGAAACGGACCTCCCACGGTCGAAACGGGGGTCCTGTTGATCGGGAGGGGTGTGGCGTACCGCAAAACGGAGGAAACGGACTTGTGTTGGAGCGCTACAATCGAAACGGGAGTCCTGTTCATCGGGAGGGGTGTGGCGTACCGCAAAACGGGACTCCACGGGATACTATTCATCTCCGCCGTCGACCCCCTCTAGCCTCCACGGGCTACTGTTCATCCACCGTCGACCTCCTCCACCCTCCACCTGTGAATGTTCATCCACGGGCTCCTGTTCATCCAGCCTCCACCGCGAGCTAATCCACCAGCTACTGTTCAACCAGCCCTCTCCACGGGCTCCTGTTCAACCACCCCTCCACGGGCTACTATTCATCCAGCCCTCCACCATCTACAGTTCATCCTGCCCTCCACGGGTTGTCCTGTTCATCCTGCCCTCCACGGGGTCCTGTTCATCCAGCCCCAACCGGCTCGAATGATCGGGGTCCTGTTCATCCAGAGGCAACGCCATGGGTTCTTGTTCATCCACCCCCACCGGGAACTGTTCATCCAACCCCCCCCCCCCAACAATGCTCACTGTTCATCCAGAGGCAACATCGATCGGCTTCAGTTAGCAGCAGTAGCGAAGGAATCGCTCGATCGGGTTCAGTTAACAGCCATCGATCGATCGCTCGGGTTCAGTAACGCGTAGCCTGCAGTGCAATCGCTCGGGTTCAGTTAGAGCCCAATGCCTCGCTCGGGTTCAGTTAGAGCCCAACGCCTCGCACCCATGCGCGTGCGTGTATGAGAGAAACGCGCATCGCTCGTCCCCGACCACCCACCGTAACTGGGAACACCCTGATATTTTCCTCGCCCTCGCTTCTACCACGGTTTTTTCCGTCATGGACGGCCCAAAGAATGTCATGCAGCTGCGTCTCCGGCCCGCCCAGGACGAAAAGCCCATTTCCAGTCATGATTTTTTGTCATAGAAGTAGGACCCCACCACATCTATGATGATACCGTGTTTTGTCATAATTATTGTCATAGAAGTGTCATAAGTATGCCAGAAAAAATTTCGTTCGGCCCAAAATGTCACGGATGTGTCTTTTTTTGTAGTGACAGTTTTCCACATGCGGAATATTCGAGTTAAGCTTGGTGAGCCTAGCATGTACAGACATGACCTCGGAACACTCGAGGCCGAAAGGTCGAACGTGAATCATATAGTAGATATGATCAACATAGAGATGTTCACCATTGATGACTACTCCTCTCACGTGATGATCGGACATGGTTTAGTTGATTTGGATCACGTATCAATTAGATGACTTGCGGGACGTCTATTTGAGTGGGAGTTCTCTAGTAATTTGATTAACTAAACTTAATTTACCATGAACTTAGTCCTGATAGTATTTGCATATCTATGTTGTGTTGGGGAGCGTAGTAATTTCAAAAATATTCCTACGCACACGCAAGATAATGGTGATGCACAGCAACGATAGGGGAGAGTGATGTCTACGTACCCTCGTAGACCGAAAGCGGAAGCATTATGACAACGCGGTTGATGTAGTCGTACGTCTTCACGATATGACTGATCCTAGTACCGAAAGTACGACACCTCCGCGACCTGCACACGTTCAGCTCGGTGACGTCCCTCGTACTCTTGATCCAGTTGAGGCCGAGGAAGAGTTCCTTCAGCACGACGGAGTGGCGACGGTGACGATGAAGTTACCGGCGCAGGGCTTCGCCTAAGCACTACGATGATATGACCGAGGTGTGTAACTATGGAGGGGGGCACCGCACACGGCTAAGAGATTGTCTGTTGTGCCTTTGGGGTGTCCCCTGCCCACGTATATAAAGGAGGGAGGAGGAGGAGGCTGGCCCTAGAGGGGGCGCGCCATGTGTGGGGAGTCCTACTAGGACTCCCAAGTCCTAGTATGATTCCCCTTTTCCTTTCCGGAGCAGGAGAGAAGAAAGAGGGAAAGAGAGAGGGAGTAGGAAAGGGAAAGGGGGGGCGCCGCCCCTTTCCCCTAGTCCTATTCGGACCCATGGGGGTGGGGCGCCTCCTTCCCTTTGGCCTGCCTCCTCTATTCCCGTATGGCCCAATAAGGCCCATTACTTCTCCCGGCGAATTCCCGTAACTCTTCGGTACTCCGAAAATACCCGAATCACTCGGAACCTTTCTGATGTCTGAATATAGCATTCCAATATATCAATCATTACGTCTCGACCATTTCGAGACTCCTCGTCATGTCCCCGATCTCATCTGGGACTCCGAACAAACTTCGGTCATCAAATCACATAACTCATAATACAAATCGTCATCGAACGTTAAGCGTGCGGACCCTACGGGTTCGAGAACTATGTAGACATGACCGAGACACATCTCCGGTCAATAACCAATAGCGGAACCTGGATGCTCATATTGGCTCCTACATATTCTACGAAGATCTTTATCGGTCAAATCGCATAACAACATATGTTGTTCCCTTTGTCATCGGTATGTTACTTGCCCGAGATTCGATCATCGGTATCCTCATACCTAGTTCAATCTCGTTACTGGCAAGTCTCTTTACTCATTCTGTAAAGCATCATCCCGCAACTAACTCATTAGTCACATTGCTTGCAAGGCTTATAATGATGTGCATTACCGAGAGGGCCCAGAGATACCTCTCTGATACACGGAGTGACAAATCATAATCTCGATCTATGCCAACCCAAAAAACACCTTCGGATACACCTGTAGAGCATCTTTATAATCACTCAGTTACGTTGTGATGTTTGATAGCACACTAGGTGTTCCTCCAGTATTCGGGAGTTGCATAATTTCATAGTCTGAGGAACATGTATAAGTCATGAAGAAAGCACTAGCAATGAAACTGTAATGATCATAATGCTAAGCTAACGAATGGGTCTTGTCCATCACATCATTCTCCTAATGATGTGATCCTGTTCATCAAATGACAACACATGTCTATGGTTAGGAAACATAACCATCTTTGATAAACGAGCTAGTCAAGTAGAGGCATACTAGGGACACTTTGTTTTGTCTATGTATTCACACATGTACTAAGTTTCCAGTTAATACAATTCTAGCATGAATAATAAACATTTATCATGAAATAAGGAAATAAATAATAACTTTATTATTGCCTGTAGGGCATATTTCCTTCATGTTGTAGATCAATAGCTCGCGTATAGCTCCCCTGTTTTATTTTTTGATATGTTCGTAGAGAAAACTAAGTTGAAAGATGATAGTAGCAATGATGCAGACTGGGTTAGTGATATGAGGATTATCCTCATTGTTGCACAGAAGAATTATGTCCTTGATGCACCGCTAGGTGACAAACCTATTGCAGGAGCAAATGCAGACGTTATGAATGTTTGACAAGCTCGGTATGATGACTACTTGATAGTTTAGTGCACCATGCTTTACGGCTTGGAACCGGGACTTCAAAAATGTTTTGAACGCCATGGAGCATATGAGATGTTCCAAGAGCTGAAAATGATATTTTAGACTCATGCCCGTGTTAAGAGGTATGAGACCTCTTACAAGTACTTTGCCTACAAGATGGAGGAGAATAGCTCAGCTAGTGAGTATGTGCTCAGAATGTCTGGGTACTACAATCGCTTGAATCAAGTGGGACTTTATCTTCCAGATAAGATAGTGATTGACAGAGTTCTCTAGTCACTATCACCAAGTTACTAGAACTTCGTGATGAACTATAATATGCAAGGAATAACGAAAACGATTCCCAAGCTCTTCGCGATGCTGAAATTGGCGAAGGTAGAAATCAAGAAATAGCATCAAGTGTTGATGGTTAAACAAGAACACTAGTTTCAAGAAAAAGGGCAAGGGAAAGAAAGGGAACTTCAAGAAGAATGGCAAGCAAGTTGCCACTCCCGGGAAGAAGCCCAAGTCTGGACTGAAGCCTGAAACTGAGTGCTTCTACTGCAAAGGGACTGGTCAGTGGAAGCAGAACTGCCCCAAAAAACTTTGCAGATAAGAAGGATGGCAAAGTGAACAAAGGTATATTTGATATACATGTTATTGATGTGTACTTTACTAGTGTTCATATTAGCCCTTGGGTATTTGATACTGATTTAGTTGCTAAGATGTGAAACTCAAAATAGGAGTTGCAAAATGAACATACACAAGTTAAGGTGTCAGGACCCCGATTCCAAGTCACATAGACCCAGCCGGTAACACCTCATATCACTTTGCGGCCTCACGCACGGTAATCCCACGGGTGTCGCCTTACCATGGCCCGGGACTGTTTGCGCCTTTCGGCTCACGTATATGATAGTGTCGCTAGCATCCATATGACAGAGAACCCGGGCCGACATGGCTAGTCGTGAACCCAAAGCGGCACTAACCCATGGGGACAGGCATACATGAATCACATCGAGCATGTCGGTCATCAACGTGTGAATCCGGGCTATAGCACTGGGCTAACAGGACTCTGGTTACCCGGGTTGTAGCAGGCTAGGCAGGACTCCGGATGTCACCGCGTGACATTTCCTCGAAGGGACAGACACAGGAACGAAGTGAATCACATGCCGGCCAGTTAAGTGTCCAGAGCAGTAGTACTGGGCTAGCAGGACTCCGGTGAACCGGGCTATAGCGGCTACTATCGCTCAGGAAGCACTAGACTACATTTCCCCATATGAGAGGCTGCCAAGGATAAACAACTAGATTGTCGGATCCCACTCATACCAAGCATTTCAATCATACACACAATATGCCCGATATGAGTACATACAACATGGCATCACAAAAAAACTCTACAACTCAAGTACTTTATTTAAAAGGCTTCGAGGAGCCATACATAACATGTTCATACAGATATGGGTCACATGACCCGACACTCAAGTCATACAATCATACAAGCACATGCGGAAGCAACTAGTCTAAGTACAGACACTAGAAAGAAAGAAGGCTTGACGAAGCCTGTCTATCTACATCGACCCTTCACAAGTCTTGGATCGCCATCTAGGTGGCTAGTCACTCGTCAACGTCGAGGTCTACATAGAACCCATCAGAGGGGGCGGTGTTGTCGTCTGAAAACATTAATTAAAGCAACATGAGTACGGAGGTACTCAGCAAGTCTTACAACAGAATCCTACTATACATGCACATTCTCAAGAAGGTAGTGGAGTTATTGCAGCAAGCCAGCTTTGACTCATGGCTAAGCTATCCTACAATAGACACAACTTGTAAAGCATTTGTCGCACACGAGTCCACTAATCACCAACACAATACTCCACCGTGGATCCTCTCTCGTCAACCCACGAGAGGGCCATCCGCGGTACTCACACTTATCTTGAGGCTTTTAGTAGTATCCATTTACTTGTCTATGAACTGCATAGGTGACCAAGTAGTCCTTTACCGCGGACGCGGCTATTCGAATAGTTTTATACCCTGCAGGGGTGTACTTCTTCGCACACGCTCTCACCACTTATCACCGCTACACGACGTGTACTCGGCAACCTTCAAGCGGAAGCCCAGCGAGGGTGTCGGCCATGACCTGACTAAACACACGAGTCCCTAGTCCAGGTTTATCACCTATTCGGGTTCCATCCGCAGGGAGTCCGGCCGACGTTTCCACTAATGGCCCCGAACGATGTGTGCAGGGTTCCCGAGACACCAAACGGGCGAATCGGTACACCGGGCCACGTGCCTACCGCAACACAGCCCACCCCTAAGGTCAGCGCTGCGTGCGGCCCCCAGCATGCTACAAACACCAAAAACTACTTTGCAATTCCCAGACAGAGGACAAGAGTGGTTAATAAGTCGAGAGGGTCAATTAAGGATCCCAATGTGTGGTAGTAGCTGAATCTTAAATCACACACACAGATCTCAGTTCTTAAGGACGGCCTCAATTAAACAACCCACCATGTACTCCTACATGGCCTCTCATCGATTCATTTACCAAATCGTATTTAACACCTCACTCTCGTTACCGACACAACCTTTCACTCTAGTTCATCATCCCGATGAGCCAAACCTGACACAACTCTAAGCATAGTAAGCATAGCATGGTAGGAAACACAAATATGGCTCAATCAACTCCTACACATGCTAGTGGGTTTCATCTAGTTACTGTGGAAATGACAAGTCATGCAAAGGAAGTGGGTTCAACTACCGCAACACACAGCAGTTTGAATCGCGTTGTCTTAATGCAGTGAACAAGAGCAGAAGCAAGAACATGGGTTTGTATCAGAATGATCAATGGGTTGCTTGCCTGATGTAGTGGTAGTAGGGTACTGCCCTTTAGACAGATATTCGGGGTTATCCTCGGAGGTAGAACCTACCACGAAAAACACACCGAACATAATCAACACATGACGATATGCAACAATATGATGCATGCTATGACATGGCAATATGAATGTGTCTTGGCCTAATGCAAGCTAAAACAGAAAGGAATGATCTCATTTGAATCAAAGATTCAAATGTTAGTTCATTTAACATAGCCATATTAGTGCATCATCTTATATTGCTTAAATAGCAAGGTTAACTTGTTATGACATGCATGAAACCAATACCAGTGGATAGATTGAATTTTTCTGATCAAAATTCATATATAAATCTTTTCATTTGGAGTAACAGATTAATTTCTATGAATTTTTGAAGTTTGCAACAATTTCTGGAATTTTCTGTATAAAAATAAATCCAGGAATTAGTTATTGCGTCAGCAGTGCGTCAGGGTGACGTTAGTGGTCAACGGGACGTCCGGTTCAAACTAACCAGTGGGTCCCGCGTGTCAACAATTAATTTAAACTAACTAAATTTAGTTAAAACTAATTGGTTAGTTAGCAGAGGGGGGCCCACTTGTCATAGACTCAGGTGAGTCAACTTGGGCCCACCCAGTCAAGGTCAACGGGTCAAACCCGCCGGTGTTTAGCCGCCGGCGAGGCCAGACACGGCGGTGAAAGTGCATTAGCACGTTCCGGCGACCAAATGGACGGCGGAGACCATCTACGGGCAGCTAGGAGCAAGCCGCGGTGTTTGGTGGTGGTGGTTGAGCTCGGGGTGGCCGGAAACATCGCTGGTGACGAGCTAGGCGGTCGCCGGAGTCGAGTGAAGACGAACCCGAGGCTACGGGTCACGGCGAGGTGCGTGGGGTGGTGCTATGGGTTCCTGCGGGTGCGGTGAGGGCGTTGGACAAGGTGGTGTGGCCAGTGGTTGGCCGGAGACACGTTGGCGACGAGCTCGGCGGTGGCGCATGCGGTGATGCTTCGTGCAGTTGCTACGGTGCACGAGAGGGCAAATGGAGAGGATGGGGAGGTAGCTGAGCTCACGGCGGTTACGCAGAAACGGACGGCGCGGTCGGGGACAAGCTGATGCGGCGGCGACGTCGAAGGGGATCTCCGGTGGTGGTTGACGAAGACGGGGTCGGTGGAGGTGTTGCAGAGCGTGCGAGCGCTCGGGGCTCGGCCTGCTCGATGTAGTCGACGATGGCGGAGCGAACGGACACGGTGGCGCAGCACGGGGACGACGGAGGGCGCGATTACGTCGGCGGTGCGGCGGCAGGTGCGTTGGCCATGGTGCGAGAGAGTGAGGGAGAGAGGCAGGTGGGCGAATGAGGTGTCCATGAGGTCGGGGCAGCGACGTGGAGCCTGACCAGCGTCCAGGCGCGCGAAGCGACAAGCTGCTGGCACCGTGGCGAGCTCGCGCTCGCCGGCGTCAGCTCTCTGCCTGCCTGGCGGGGACGAAGCAGCTGGCTGGCATGGGCCAGCATAGCGCTGGGCCGCCAGGTGGGACGGCTGATGGGCTGCGGCCAGGTAAGTTCTCTCCCTTTCTTTTAATTTCGGTTTTCTGTTTTTCTGTAGTTTTGTGGCTTTATTAAAAATAGTTAAGCACTTCTAAAAATCCTGAAAATAATCAAAGGCTCTGTTTAGAATATATCCAACAGCCCACACTTATTTTCAGAATTATTTGAGCATTCAAAATATTTACTAGCATTTAAATGCCCAAATGCAAATTACATAAGATTTAATTCAATAACCTTCTGTTGACCTGGAAAATTGTGCACCAATTTTGCCAGAGGTTCTAACCCAAGACAAAGAGGGTGAACATTTTAGAAGGGCATTTCAGGTTCATTGAAAATATTTTTAGTAAACCTTAGTTGAGTTCAGAGGGGTTCTGGGGGTTCTGTCTTCCCCATTTCAAGTTTCTGATGAAAGATAGACATGATGCAACATTCTAATGCATGGGCTAGCTAGGATGTGACATAAGGGCAAGGTGACGATGTGTGTTGGAAGTGATTCCAAGGTTGATAAGATCACCATCGCACACTCCCTTTGCCTTCAGGATTAGTGTTGAACCTAAAATAAATGTTATTTGGTGTTTATGTTGAGCATGAATATGATTCGATCATGTTTATTGCAATATGGTTATTCATTTAAGTCAAAGGATAATTGTTATTCTGTTTACATGAATAAAACCTTCTATGGTCATACACTCAATATAAATGGTTTATTGAATCTCGATCGTAGTGATACATATATTCATAATATTGATGCCAAAATATGCAAAGTTGATAATCATAGTGCAACATATTTGTGGCACTGCCGTTTAGGTCATATTGGTGTAAAGCGCATGAAGAAACTCAATGCGGATGGACTTTTGGAATCACTTGATTATGAATCATTTGATACTTGCGAACCATGCCTCATGGGCAAGATGACTAAAACTCCGTTCTTCGGAACAATAGAGCGAGCCAATGACTTATTGGAAATAATACACACCGATGTATGCGTTCTGATGAGTGTTGAGGCACGCAGCGGGTATCGTTATTTTCTGACCTTCACAGATGATTTGAGAAGATATGGGTATATCTACTTAATGAAACACAAGTCTAAAACATTTGAAAAGTTCAAACAATTTCAGAGTGAAGTGGAGAATCATTGTTACTAGAAAATAAAGTTTCTACGATCTGATCGTGGAGGCGAATATTTAAGTTAAGAGTCTGGCCTTCATTTAAAAATGTGGAATAGTTTCACAACTCACGCCACCTGGAACACCATATCGTAATAGTGTGTTCGAACGTCGTAACCATACTTTATTAGATATGGTGCGATCTATGATGTCTCTTACCTATTTACCACTATCTTTTTGGGGTTATGCATTAGAGACAACTGCATTCACATTAAATAGGGCACCGTCTAAATCTGTTGAGACGACACGGTATGAACTGTGGTTTGGCAAGAAACCTAAGTTGTCGTTACATAAAGTTTGGGGTTGTGATGCTTATGTGAAAAACTTTCAGCCTAATAAGCTCGAACCCAAATTGGAGAAGTGCGTCATCATAGGATACCCAAAACAAACTGTAGGGTACATCTTCTACCACAAATCCAAAGGCAAGATCTTTGTTGCTAAGAATGGATCCTTTCTAGAGAAGGAGTTTCTCTCGAAAGAAGTGAGTGGGAGGAAAGTAGAACTTGATGAGGTAATTGTACCTTCTCTCGAATTGGAAAGTAGCACATCAGTGAAATCCGTTCCCGTGATGCCTACACCAACTAGAGAGGAAGCTAATGATAATGATCATGAAACTTCAGATCAAGTTCACCAAACCTCGTAGGTCAACCAGAGCACGTTCCACACTAGAGTGGTACAGTAATCCTGTTAGAGAAGTCATGTTACTAGACCATGACGAACCTACAAATTATGAAGAAGCTATGATGAGCCTAGATTCTGATATATGGCTTGAGGCCATGAAATCTGAGATAGGATCCATGTATAAGAACAAAGTGTGGACTTTGGTGGACTTGCCCGATGATCGGCAAGCCATTGAGAATAAATGGATCTTCAAGAAGAAGATGGACACTGATGGTAGTGTTACTATCTAAAAAGCTCGACTTTTCGCAAAAGGTTTTCGACAAGTTCAAAGGTGTTGACTACGATGAGATTTTCTAACTCGTAGCGATGCTTAAGTCTCTCTGAATCATGTTAGCAATTGCCGCATTTTATGAAATCTGGCAAATGGATGTCAAAATTGCATTCCTTAATGGATTTCTTAAAGAGGAGTTGTATATGATGCAACCAAAAGGTTTTGTCAATCCTAAAGGTGCTAACAAAGTGTGCAAACTCCAGCGATCAATCTATGGACTGGTGCAAGCAACTCGTAGTTGGAATATATGCTTTGATAAGGTGGTCACAGCATATGGTTTTATACAGACTTATGGTGAAGCCTGTATTTTCAAGAAAGTGAGTGGGAGCTCTATAGCATTTTTGATATTATATGTGGATGACATATTGTTGATTGGAGATGATGTAGAATCTCTGGATAGCATAAAAGGATATTTGAATAAGAATTTTTCAATGAAAGACCTCGGTGAAGCTGCTTACATATTGGGCATCAAGATCTATAGAGATAGATCAAAACACTTGATAAGACTTTCAATGAGTACATACCTTGACAAGATTTTGAACGAGTTCAAAATGGATCAGTCAAAGAAGGAGTTCTTGCCTGTATTGTAAGGTGTGAAGTTCAGTAAAGACTCAAAACCCGACCACGGCAGAAGATAAAGAAAGAATGAAAGTCATTCCCTATGCCTCAGCCATAGGTTCTGTAAAGTATGCCATGTTGTGTACCAAACCTGTTGTGTACATTGCCATGAGTTTGGCAAGGGGGTACAATAGTGGTCCAGGACTAGATTACTAGACAGTGGTCAAAATTACCCTTAGTTACCTTAAAGAGGACTAAGGAAATGTTTCTCGGTTATGGAGGTGATAAAGAGTTCGTCGTAAAGAGTTACATCGATGCAAGCTTTGACACTAATCTAGATGACTCTAAGTCTGAATCTAGATATGTATTGAATGTGGGAGCAATTAGCTAGAGTAGCTCCATGCAGAGCATTGTAGACATAGAAATTTGCAAAATACGTACGGATCTGAATGTGGCAGAACCGTTGACTAAACCTCTCTCACAAGCAAAACATGATCACACCTTAGTACTCTTTCGGTGTTAATCACATAGCAATGTGAACTAGATTATTGACTCTAGTAAACCCTATGGGTGTTGGTCACATGGCGATGTGAGCTATGGGTGTTAATCACATAAAGATGTGAACTATTGGTGTTAAATCACATGGCGATGTGAACTACATTATTGACCAACAGTTTACGCCTCTGGTCACATTGTCGTAGTGCTTAGGCGAAGCCCTGTGCAGATCACTTCACCATCACTATCACCACGCCGTCGTGCTGACAAAACTCTCCCTCGACACTTTGTTGGATCAATAGTTCGAGGGACGTCATCGAGCTGAACGTGTGCAGAACTCGGAGGTGCCATACATTCGGTGCTTGATCGGGCGGATCTTATGTTGCTTCTCCCCCTCTACTCTCTTGTAATGGATTGAGTTTTCCCCTTGAAGTAATATTATCGTATTGAGTCTTTAATGATTTGAGAACACTTGATGTATGTCTTGACGTGCGTATATGTGGTGACAATGGGATATCACATGATTCACTTGATATATGTTTTGGTGATCAACTTGCGGGTTCCGCCCATGAACCTATGCATAGGGGTTGGCACAAGTTTTCGTCTTGATTCTCCGGTATAAACTTTGGGGCACTCTTTGAGGTTCTATGTGTTGGTTGAATAGATGAATCTGAGATTGTGTGATGCATATCATATAATCATACCCACGGATACTTGAGGTGACATTGGAGTATCTAGGTGACATTAGGGTTTTGGTTGATTTGTGTCTTAAGGTGTTATTCTAGTACGAACTCTAGGGCTGTTTGTGACACTTATAGGAATAGCCCAACGGATTGATTGGAAATAATAACTTTGAGGTGGTTTCGTACCCTACCATAATCTCTTCGTTTGTTCTCCGCTGTTTGTGACTCTTTGTTGCATGTTGAGGGATAGTTATATGATCAAGTTATGTTATTATTGTTGAGAGAACTTGCACTAGTGAAAGTATGAACCCTAGGCCTTGTTTCCTAGCATTGCAATACCGTTTACGCTCACTTTTACCACTTGTTACCTTGCTGTTTTTATATTTTCAGATTACAAAAACCTATATCTACCATCCATATTGCACTTGTATCACCATCTCTTCGCCGAACTAGTGCACCTATACAATTTACCATTGTATTGGGTGCGTTGGGGACACAAGAGACTCTTTGTTATTTGGTTGCAGGGTTATTTGAGAGAGACCATCTTCATCCTACGCCTCCCACGGATTGATAAACCTTAGGTCATCCACTTGAGGGAAACTTGCTACTGTCCTACAAACCTCTGCACTTGGAGGCCCAACAACTTCTACAAGAAGAAGGTTGCGTAGTAGACATCAGGAGCCCCGAAGGAGGATCCGGTGGAGGCCTCTGTGAGTCGGGAGGATGAGGAGGGCATGGCTCCCCATCGAGCGGTAGCAGAGGTGGAGAGGGCGGTGATGATGACGACGACAACAATGCTGACGATGTTGACGACGATGAGGATGACGAGGAGGTCTGAGATGCCGAAGAGGATGAGGACGATGACGACAGCGAGGTGGTGACAGAGACAGCCGTCGAGGCATCGCACCAACCCCTCAAAAGGCCTCGTCGCGGCATTCAGGAGGAGTCCTCGGTCCGCTACGGTCCTTATGAACTTCATGGGAGCTCGGTGAAGTCCCCTGGCTTGCAGAATCTCCTAATTGATGTAACACGATGAGGACGAGGCACGTGCCGCTGGTCACCCCGTAAGAGCATGGTTAATAGTATAGCCAGTTGTTGGCTATGTGATCTTGCCACATCATCTATAGCCAAGCTTATAGCCGGCAAGTACAATAGTTGCATGTAAATACGTAATGTTTTTGTTATACATGGCCCACCTCCTGATAACCCACAAGTATAGGGGATCAATTGTAGCCTCTTTCGATAAGTAAGAGTGTCGAACCCAACGAGGAGCTAAAGGTAGAACAGATATTCCCTCAAGTTCTATCGACCACCGATACAAATCTACGCATGCTTGACGTTCGCTTTACCTAGAACAAGTATGAAACTAGAAGTACTTTGTAGGTGTGATAAGATAGGTTTGTAAGATAATAAAGAGCACATAAACAAAATCTAGGGGTTGTTTAAATAAAGACACAACTAAGTTAATTTTAGTAGAGAGCTTTCGTCAACAAGAAAGTTATTTGTCCCTAGGCAATCGATAACAAGTACCGGTAATCATTCTTGTAATTTTATATGAGGGAGAGGCATGAGCTAACATACTTTCTCTACTTGGATCATATGCACTTATGATTGGACCCCCAGCAAGCATCTGCAACTACTAAAGATCATTAAGGTTGTGAAACCCAACCATAGCATTAAGTATCAAGTCCTCTTTACTCCCATACGCCATAACCCACTTATCCGCATTTGGGCTGCTGTCATCCCCCGCAACACTGACAATAAGTAAACCATGAACATATTGCAACACCCTATAGCAGGGTCCCCTCACGTTTGCGCGAGAACGGAGGGCACCATAGGACAGCACCATAAATAAAATATACAATCATACCAACCAAGATCACGATTAACCCACAGGACAAAACGGATCTGCTCAAACATCATAGGATAACCATAAATCATTGGGAAATAATATATGGAGTTGAGCACCATGTTTAAGTAGAGATTACAGCAAGGAGAAGAGGTGTTACAATGCTGCATAGAAGGGGAGAGAGTTGGTGTTGATGGTAGCAAGATTGTTGATGTAGATCGTCGTCCCGATCGTTGCCCCGGCGGCACTCCGGCGCCACCGGTAGAGAGGGGGAGAGAGCCCCCCTCCTTCTTCTTCTTCCTTGGCCTCCCCCTAGATGGCAGGAGGTTTCCCCCTCTGGTCCATGGCCTCCATGGCACCGGCGGGGCGGGATCCCCACCAAGATTGGATCTCCCTCTCTGTTCTCTTCTGTTTCGTGTTCTCCAGATCTGGCCGAAAACCGTTTCTTATATTCCCGGAGATCCGTAACTCTGATTGCGCCAAGATTTTAACACGGTTTTTTTGGATATAAGCTTCCTTGCGGCCGAAGTAGTGATCCAACCGACGTTCCAGGAGGGCACAATCCACGACGCCACGCCTGGCTCCGGGACCGCGCCCTGGTCGGTTGTGCCCACCACGGGCCTCCGTTTGCGGTGATTCCAACTCCCAAAAATCAGATGTATTCCAAAATAATTCTCCGTGAAATTTTATTGCATTTGGACTTTGTTTGATATGGATTTTCTGTGATACAAAAAACATGCAAAAAACAGGAACTGGCACTGGGCACTGGATCAATAGGTTAGTCCAATAAATCATATAAATTGTTGCCAAAAACATGTGAAAGTTGTATAATATTGGCATGAAACAATCAAAAAATTATAGATATGATGGAGACGAATCAGCATCCCCAAGCTTAATTCCTGCTCGTCCTCGAGCAGGTAAATGATAAAAAAGATATTTTTTATGTGGAATGCTACCTAGCATAAACTTGATCATATATCTAATCATGGCACGAATATTAGTACATAAGTGATTCAAAGCAATAGTCTTTAATTTGACATAAAGACATCAATACTCAGGCATCCCAACAAACAATCATGTCTTTCAAAATATCAATGCTAAAGAAAACTATCCCTACAAAATCATATAGTCTTGTCATGCTCTGTCTTCTTAACACAAAGTATTTATCATGCACAACCCTGATGACAAGCCGATTAATTGGTTCATACTTTTTAACACGCTTCAGCTCTTTCAACCCTCACGCAATACATGAGCGCGAGCCATGGATATAGCACTACGGGTGGAATAGAGTATGATGATAGGGGTAAATATAGAGAAGACAAAAAAGTAGAAAGTCTCACACCGACGCGGCTAACCAACGGGCTATGGAGATGCCTATCAATTGATATCAATGCGAGGAGTAGGGATTGCCATGCAACGAATGCACTAAGAGCTATAAGTGTATGAAAGCTAAATATGAAAACTAAGTGGGTATGCATCTAATCCTATAATGAAAAAATTCCCACTAGTATATGAAAGTGACAACATAGGAGACTCTCCATATGAAAAACATGGTGCTACTTTGAAGCACAAGTGTCGTAAAGGATACTAACAATGCCCCTTCTCTCTTTGTTTATTTTTTAATTTATTTATTTGCTTTCTTTTTTCCTTCTTTTTTTTCTTTTTTTCTCTCATTGTCCGGAGTCTCATCCCGACTTGTGGGGGAATCATAGTCTCCATCATCCTTTCCTCACTGGGGCACTGCTCTGAAAATGAATAATGATGATCATCACACTTCTATTTACTTATAACTCAAAAGAAATAAAAATTACAACTCGATACCTATGACAAAGTATGACTCTATATGAATGCCTCTGGCAATACCAGGATGTGCAATGATCTAGCATAACATGTATGAAAAATGATGAACGGTGGCTGAGCCACAACTACTATGTCAGCTATATGATCATGCAAAGCAATATGACAATGAATGCTCAAGTCATCAAATGGAAGCGATGGAAGTTGCATGGCAATATATCTCGGAATGGCCATGGAAAAGACATAATAGGTAGGCATGGTGGATGTTTTGAGGAAGATATAATAAGGCTTATGTGTGATAGAGTGTATCATATCACGGGGTTTGGATAAACCTGTGAAGTTTGCACCGACTCTCGAGGTGAGAAAGGACAACGCATAGTACCGTAGAGGCTAGCAAATTGCGGAAAGGTAAGAGTGTGCATAATCCATGGACTCACATTAGTCATAAAGAACTCATATACTTATTGCAAAAGTTTATTATCCCTCGTAGCAAATTACTACTATGCATGCCCCTCGGGGGATAGATTGGTAGGAAAAGACCATCGCTCGTCCTCGACCGCCACTCATAAGGAGGACAATCAATAATAAATCATGCTCCAACATCATAGCATAACGAGAGACTAAACGTGCATGCTTCGGGAATCACAAACCTTAACAACAATATTCTTACTAAACACAACCATTTACTATTACCTCCCACATATTATCATCTCTATATGGCAAAACTATTTCAAGGAATCAAACATATCATATTCAGTGATCCATAAGTTTTATGTAGGATTTTATGACTAACCATGCAATTGACCAATTCCTGTTGACTCTCTAAATAGATATAAGTGAAGCATGAGAGTTTAATTCTTTCTACAAAATACCATGCTCTAACAAATATAAGTGAAGCAAAATAGCATTCTAAAAACAACGGTTTTCTATGTGAAGAGAAACAGGTAATCCAAACTTCAAATGATATAAGTGAAGCACATGAAGCATTCTATAAAGCCACGCTCAAAATATATAAGTGAAGTGCAATGAGCATTATATAAATCAACCATGGAATATCTCATACCAGCATGGTGCACAAAAGAAAAATTAAAACTAAAAGCAAAAGACGCTCCAAGATTTGCACATATCACGTGAACGAAACGAAACCGAAAACATGCCGATACTTATTGAAGAAAGATGGGATGCCTTCCAGGGCATACCCAAGCTTAGACGCTTGAGTCTCCTTGAATATTTACTTGGGGTGCCTTGGGCATCCCCAAGCTTTAGCTCTTCCCTCTCCTCCTTCTCCTCATATCGAGACCTCCTCGATCTTTGATCACTTCATCCACACAAAACTCAACAGAAAGTTTGGTAAGATCCGTTAGTATAATAAAGCAAATCACTACTCTAAATATTGTTGCAAACCAATTCAAATTTTGTTTTTGCATTGTAGCTACTATAATATAACTTTTTCATGGCTTATAACACCGATAAAAAACGATAGATTCATCAAAACGAGCAAAACAATGCATCAAAAACAGAACTTGTCTTAAACAGGACAATCTGTAGTAATATGAACATTCACCATGCTTCTAGTACTTCAACAATTCTGAAAAAATTAGTAAAAAAACATTTTGTATAGAAAGATAGTGCAAAAAGTTTCAGAACCATTTGATGTTCCAGTAAAAAATGTAAAATCGCGCACTACAGCCAAAGTTTTTGTTTTGCACCGCAGAAACCAACAAGAAATTTAAACATCCTAAAGGCAAATCTTGGCACATTATTTTTATAATGCAATGGAATTGTACAAGGGTATAATTACTTTTGTTGAAAAGTTTCTGTAATTCAAGATTCACAAAGTTTCCATGGGCATGAACAAAGTTCAAGGCATGCTCCCGCTTCCACGGTGCTCATCCTTCTCACTTTCAATTTTCTTTTTGTAAAGTTTTAAGTTCCCCTCTATTTTTTTGTTTTTAAACTTTATAAAAGCACTCAATGGACATAAATGACTCTCTAAAACTTCCAAGTTGTCTCCCTGGCAGCGCTTTCTTTAAAGCCATTAAGCTAGGCATAAAGTGCTCAAGTAATGGATCCACCTAGATCCCAAGGTATATCAAAGCCAATTTTAATTAACAATGATTTGAAATTTAGTAATGAGTGAGGGAGTCCTGGATTAGGGGGTCCTCGGACAGCCGGACTATATACTTTGGTCGGACTGTTGGACTATGAAGATACAAGATTGAAGATTTCGTCCCGTGTCCGGGTGGGACTCTCCTTTGCGTGGAAGGCAAGCTTGCCAGTTCGGATATGTAGACCTCCTCCCTTGTAACCGACTCTGTGTAACCCTAGCCCCCTCCGGTGTCTATATAAACCGGAGGGTTTAGTCCATAGGACAACAACAATCATAATCATAGGCTAGCTTCTAGGGTTTAGCCTCTACGATCTCGTGGCAGATCAACTCTTGTAATACTCATATCATCAAGATCAATCAAGCAGGAAGTAGGGTATTACCTCCATCGAGAGGGCCCGAACCTGGGTAAACATTGTGTCCCCCGCCTCCTGTTACCATCTGCCTTAGACGCACAGTTTGGGACCCCCTACCCAAGATCCGCCGGTTTTGACACCGACATTGGTGCTTTCATTGAGAGTTCCACTCTGCCGTCACAATAAAGGCTTGATGGCCCCTTCAATCATCGGCAACGATGCGATCCAAGGTGAGGTTTTCCTCCCCAGACAGATCTTCATATTTGGCGGCTTCGTACTGCGGGCCAACTCGCTTGGTCATCTGGAGCAGATCGAGAGCTACGCCCCTGGCCATCAGGTCAGGTTTGGAAGCTTGAACTATACTGCCGACATCCCCGGAGACTTGATCTTCGACGGATTCGAGCCCATGTCAGGTGCGCTGCACAGTCACGATTAGCATGACTTAGCTCTGCCGTCGGACGGTGTTCAGGAGATCACACCTGTGGCCACTCCGGCCCTCAATCCGGAGCAGATCGCACCGTTCGAGCACGGGTGGATGGACCCCGCCATGGAGGCCGCACACTCAGCGGCGATAGAGCCGAATGCTGACTTCACCTCCTATGAGACCTGTGTCGCCGGACACTTGGATTCGTCCCCAGCCACAGGCTCCAAACCGCGTGCGTCCGTGCCTATCGAATCTGATTGGGCACTGATCATGGAGTTTTCCTCCGCGGATATCTTTCAGCGCTCGCCCCTGGGCGACATGCTAAATTCATTAAGGTCTCTCTCCTTGTCAGGAGACCCTTGGCCAAACTATGTCCGGCTTGAGTGGGAAGCGGACAACGAAGAAATTTGTTCCCCACCCACCACCCACTTAATAACCAGTGTCGACGACTCAACCGACATGCTCGATTTCGGCTCCGAAGACATCGACTGTATGGACGACGATGCAGGAGACGAACAGGAACCACCGCCCAAAGGGTGCTGGACTGCCACCTCATCATATGATATATACATGGTGGACACCCCCAAAGAAAGCGATGGCAATAAGGCAACGGAGGATAATCCCCCCGAGAAGCAATCTAAGCACCGGTGTCATCGGCGCCGCTCTAAGCCCCGCCATAGCAAAAGCAGCGATACCGGCACAAGAGACAATAACGCTGCAGATAGTGCCGAAGACGAAGACAATCCCCTCCAGCCAGGTTTCGAGAGGGAGGATGGGCAAGCTAGCCCTAAGGAACAGGCAGCAGACGGAGAATCAGAGGATGACAATTACATGCCCCTCTCCGAAGACGAGGTGAGCCTCGGCGACGAAGAATTTATCGTGCCCGAGGATCCCGTCGAACAGGAGCGCTTCAAGCGCCGACTTATAGCCACAGCAAAAAGGCTGAAGAAAAAGCAACAACAGCTTCAAGATGACCAAGATATGTTAGCGGATAGATGGACCGAGGTCCTGGCGGCCGAGGAATACGAACTCGAGCGCCCAACCAAGAGTTACCCAAAGCGCAGGTTTCTACCCCAACTCGAGGAGGAAGCATTAAAACCTACACTACCAGCGTATGATGAGGCTGATTGGCCACCTCGTGGTCGAGACAGAGCGGCATATCAGCCTGAAGTCCAGCTCGCACCCTGTCGCCAGTCAAACAAAAATACCAAGGCCCGGGGCAACACGCAGGACCTGCGAGACGTATTGGAAAACAAAGCAGGACATACAAGATCGATCTACGGATCATGGGGGCGCGCCCCAACGCGTGACGACGATCGTCACGCCGGATGCACTAAAAGCAAATCTGGCCGGGCCGAATACAGCAGCAAGACTCGTATGAACTGCGTCGTGACATAGCCCGGCACAGAGGCGCCGCACACCCCCTATGTTTCACTGATGAAGTGATGGATCACGAATTCCCGGAAGGATTTAAACCCGTGAACATTGAACCATATGATGGTACAACAGACCCCACGGTATGGATTGAAGATTTCCTCCACATCCACATGGCCCGCGGTGACGATCTACATGCCATCAAGTACCTCCCACTAAAACTCAAAGGACCGTCTCGGCATTGGCTGAATAGCCTGCCGGCAAACTCCATTGGCAGTTAGGAGAATTTGGAAGACGCATTCTGTAACATCCCAAATTTTAAATTGGGAATGTTATACATTAGATCATCATGCATAACATATTCTCTTGCATTTTGGTCGATCCGAGAAATTTCACGCAACTCAAGGACCCTCGGAGAGAGTTGGAGATTTCGTTATTTTCATATTTGAGTTTTCTCAAATTTTGAAAAGAGGATCACTTGATTTTATTTATTTCATCTTCAATTATTTTTCCTATAACAAAAAAATGAGAAAGGGAATAATATGACTTTCCCAAATTTAGGAAAAATAAAGATTTAATAAATAAATCAAATTTTGGATTTTCCGGAGTTTATTTGCATTAGGGAAAAATGTGTGTTTTCAAAATATTACATTTAGGCCCCGAGTAAAAGTTCATTTTGTTCGACTCATTTTTAGGAGTCGGGGAAAACTAACTTCGGAATTTTTTGGAGCTCGTTTAGATTTTCTTTTCTGCCTTTTACTGCACGCGTAACTATTTAAAAAAAATCCGCAGCGCCCTACTGGGCCAAGGGCCCAGCCGAGCCGGCCTAGCTCCCCCGCCGCCTAGCGCGCGCGCCGCGCGCAGCGCCAGCGCTGCCGCCGCCGAGTCCTCCTCAGACTCTGCCGCCGCTCCCCCCCCCCTTGCCTTGCCCCCTCCCCCAAGCCACCTCCCCCCCCTTTAAATACCAGCCCCCCCCCTCTCCTCCCCACACCGCCCGCCGCCCCCGCCGCCCGCAGCAGCAGCCGCCGCCGCCTGCTGCCGCCAGCGCCGCCGCCTGCTGCCGCCGCCCGCGCCTCGCCCCGCCACCAAGCCCCACCCTCGCCGGAGCTCCGTGCCACCATTCCGAAACCCTAGATCGGTTTTTCTTTTATTTTAGTTTATTTTATAAAAACCGTTCCGGTTTATTTTTCGTTTCGATGTTTCGGTTTTTTTTTCGAAACCCTAGATCGGTTTTTCGTTTATTTTAGTTTAGTTCTTTAGCGAGCGTTCGCCGGACCATTCGTCTTAACGAACGTGATCACCGGTTATTCTCGGCTAACGAACGTTCGTTCGTTTAACCGTTCGTCGTTTTTCTTTTTCGTTGGATTTATTCCGCGATTCTCTGATCGCGATTTCAGATCCGATCTTCTTTCTAGTTTATCTTCTCGCTCGTTTATTGGAATCAGGTGATTCAAGCGCCTGGAGTTTTGTTTCGAAACTGCCATTCCGACTAATCAACTTAAATAAGATTTTGCTACTGTAAAACTTGACCTAGTTTCAATTTGCTAGAACGGAGTTGTTTTCTTCCGCCGTTTGTTTTCCGTTACTTTGTTCGGTTCGTTTTCTCTTTGCAACCGGAGTTCTTAAGTTGAACTTTCTGGTTCGATCTTTTGTTCAAGTTTTACATGTGCATTAGATGAGTACTTATTGTATGCTTGTTGTTTGTCTGCGCTAGATCACCCGGAGTGCGCCGCCTGTTACTTCGAATCTCTAGGTTTCGCGGATCATCAGCAAGGCAAGTAACACTTTGATCATACCTTCTCATTGCCCAGTTTTATTGCATTAGATCAATCCTCACACCTTGCATGATTAGGATCTAATTAAATTGTGGGATGGGAAGTAGTTGAGGTAGTACCTATTACCTGTTTTACTTATGAAACCTTTGGGAACTACTTCTATGTTTGCTTATTATGCCATGCTATGCTAGTAGACGTGGATTGGGTGAGTGATATCCATGACAGATGTGAGTATTGTTAACTAATGGTTTTATCTAAGGTGGCAACTTAAATACACATCTGGGTGGATTGAGGCACCTGGTTTCTATCAGGACTTGCCTGTTTTTCTTTGGACCGCCACCCAGGCTCAAAGGGATCATAAGATCATTCATGCTAGTAACTTACGTGTGCAGCCACAAGCCATTATGGGCTCTGGCATAGTTGATTAAGTCGTGCGAACTCTTACAGGGTAGACTAGCAGATGTAGGGGAAAGTAGGTGTACCGGTCTATCCAAACGTAAGGTGCTAGCGCTTCTAAAAGACTATGTCTCGGTCATCCGTCTCTCAAACACCATGTAGTGCGAGAAACCAAACGGAGGCGATCGAGTCTTGTGGGGAAAAGTGCGTAAACCTCTGCAGAGTGTACAAACTAATCATGATTAGCCGTGTCCCCGGTTATGGACATCTTGAGTATCTAGTACTTGAATATCATGTGAATCTCATCATGTTACTTCTAATTAATATTGTTGGGTTTTAATTGTTCACTTAATTGGGATCGGAATGCTGTCAACCATTCTCGATGTTTCAACCACCATGATAGTTAAATAAAATTTATTCCTTTGCAGTAGGGAACAATTGGCTTTACGCAAAAATTGTAACCATAGAGCTTTCCACCAGCCATATATGCATGTAGTATAGGCTTATCATTCATTATTCTCTATGTGTTACATTGCCAGCATATTCCATGTGTTGACCCGTTTTTGGGCTGCAACTTTCATGTTGCAGACTTTTCAGACGACGAGTAAGGTGCTTTTAGGTCGTGGTTCTATACTCAGTGATGCCGTTGGAGTTGATGGACTCACTTATCTTCCAAGTCTTCCGTTGTTATCATTATTAGATGGCCTTAAGCCATATTTATTGTAATAAGTTCTCTTTGAGACATCGATGTAATAAGTGTGTGATTGCTACTCTGTTATAAATCCTTCGAAGTACTGTGTGGTGTCAGCATTACTGATCCAGGGATGACACCGGAGCACAAAGACTTGACCATCTGAGGTCGGGTCGCTACAGAGAACATCCCAAATTTTCAATTTGGAATGTGATACATTAGATCATCATGCATAACATATTTTCTTGCATTTTGGTCGATCCGAGAAATTTCACGCAACTAAAGGACCCTCGGAGAGAGTTGGAGATTTCGTTATTTTCATATTTGAGTTTTCCCAAATTTTGAAAAGAGGATCACTTGATTTTATTTATTTCATCTTCAATTATTTTTCCTATAACAAAAAAAATGAGAAAGGGAATAATATGACTTTCCCAAATTTAGGAAAAATAAAGATTTAATAAATAAATCAAATTTTGGATTTTCCGGAGTTTATTTGCATTTTATTTGCATTAGGGAAAAATGCGTGTTTTCAAAATATTGCATTTAGGCCCCGAGTAAAAGTTCATTTTGTTCGACTCATTTTTAGGAGTCGGGGAAAACTAACTTCGGAATTTTTTGGAGCTCGTTTAGATTTTCTTTTCTGCGTTTTTCTGCGCGCGTAACTATTTAAAAGAAATTCCGCAGCGCCCGCCTGGGCCAAGGGCCCAGCCGAGCCGGCCCAGCTCGCCCGCCGCCTCGCGCGCGCGCCGCGCGCAGCGCCAGCGCCGCCGCCGCCGCCGCCGAGTCCTACTTGGACTCTGCCGCCGCTCCCCCCTTGCCTTGCCCCCTCCCCCAAGCCACCTCCCCCCCTTTAAATACCAGCCCCCCCTCTCCTCCCCACACCGCCCGCCGCCCCCGCCGCCCGCAGCAGCAGCCGCCGCCGCCGCCGCTCGCGCCGCCCGCCGCCGCCAGTGCCGCCGCCTGCCGCCGCCGCCCGCGCCTCGCCCCGCCGCCATGCCCCGCCCTCGCCGGAGCCCCGCGCCACCGAGGTAGCCGCCGCGCCGCGCCAACCCCCCCCCCCCCCCGGTTCGGTTTTTTTATATAAAAACCGTTCTGGTTTATTTTTCGTTTTGATGTTTCGGTTTTTTTTCGAAAGCCTAGATCGGTTTTTCGTCTTTTTTTAGTTTAGTTGTTTAGCGAGCGTTCGCCGGACCGTTCGTCTTAACGAACGTGATCACCGGTTATTCTCGGCTAACGAGCGTCCGTTCGTTTAACCGCTCGTCGTTTTTCTTTTTCGTCGGATTTATTCCGCGATTCTCTGATCGCGATTTCAGATCTGATCTTCTTTCTGGTTTATCTTCTCGCTCGTTTATCGGAATCAGGTGATTCAAGCGCCTGGAGTTTCGTTTCAAAACCGCCGTTCCGACTAATCAACTTAAACAAGATTTTGCTACTGTAAAACTTGACCTAGTTTCAATTTGCTTGAACCGAGTTGTTTTCTTCCGCCGTTTGTTTTTCGTTACTTTGTTCGGTTCGTTTTCTCTTTGCAACCGGAGTTCTTAAGTTGAACTTTCTGGTTCGATCTTTTGTTCGAGTTTTACATGTGCATTAGATGAGTACTTATTGTATGCTTGTTGTTTGTCTGCGCTAGATCACCCGGAGTGCGCCGCCTGTTACTTCGAATCTCTAGGTTTCGCGGATCATCAGCAAGGCAAGTAACACTTTGATCATACCTTCTCATTGCCCAGTTTTATTGCATTAGATCAATCCTCACACCTTGCATGATTAGGATCTAATTAAATTGTGGGATGGGAAGTAGTTGAGGTAGTACCTATTACCTGTTTTACTTATGAAACCTTTGGGAACTACTTCTACGTTTGCTTATTATGCCATGCCATGCTAGTAGACGTGGATTGGGTGAGTGATATCCATGACAGATGTGAGTATTGTTAATTAATAGTTTTATCTAAGGTGGCAACTTAAATACACATCTGGGTGGATTGAGGCACCTGGTTTCTATCAGGACTTGCCTGTTTTTCTTTGGACCGCCACCCAGGCTCAAAGGGATCATAAGATCATTCATGCTAGTAACTTCCGTGTGCAGCCACAAGCCATTATGGGCTCTGGCATAGTTGATTAAGTCGTGCGAACTCTTACAGGGTAGACTAGCAGATGTAGGGGAAAGTAGGTGTACCGGTCTATCCAAACGTAAGGTGCTAGCGCTTCTAAAAGACTATGTCTCGGTCATCCGTCTCTCAAACACCATGTAGTGCGAGAAACCAAACGGAGGCGATCGAGTCTTGTGGGGAAAAGTGCGCAAACCTCTGCAGAGTGTACAAACTAATCATGATTAGCCGTGTCCCCGGTTATGGACATCTTGAGTATCTAGTACTTGAATATCATGTGAATCTCATCATGTTACTTCTAATTAATATTGTTGGTTTTTAATTGTTCACTTAATTGGGATCGGAATGCTGTCAACCATTCTCGATGTTTCAACCACCATGATAGTTAAATAAAATTTATTCCTTTGCAGTAGGGAAAAATTGGCTTTACGCAAAAATTGTAATCATAGAGCTTTCCACCAGCCATATATGCATGTAGTATAGGCTTATCATTCATTATTCTCTATGTGTTACATTGCCAGCATATTCCATGTGCTGACCTGTTTTTCGGCTGCAACTTTCATGTTGCAGACTTTTCAGACGACGAGTAAGGTGCTTTTAGGTCGTGGCTCTATACTCAGTGATGCCGTTGGAGTTGATGGACTCACTTATCTTCCAAGTCTTCCGCTGTTATCATTATTAGATGGCCTTAATCCATATTTATTGTAATAAGTTCTCTTTGAGACATCGATGTAATAAGTGTGTGATTGCTACTCTGTTATAAATCCTTCGAAGTACTGTGTGGTGTCAGCATTACTGATCCGGGGATGACACCAGAGCACAGAGACTTGACCATCTGAGGTCGGGTCGCTAAAGAGATGGTATCAGAGCACACGCTGACTGTAGGACACGACCACTAAGTTAAAGCCTAGATCACTATTCTCCTCTCATTTTCTAACTCCTCATCTTTTCTACTCTTTTAGGATGACGGACGCGAAGATCAAGTACGCTCAACCGGATGAAGGCACACCTTTTGGATTTCACTTGAAGGAAGTCACCAAGTACCTGAACATTGGACTACCAAGCTTCACCGGGACCTTCAACGCCACTCTGCCTGAAGAGGAGCGCTGGAAGATTCAAGCTCACGTTCCGGGAAGGACATTCGCGCCAATCACGAAGCCCATAGATAGTGTTTTCAGCGCACCAACCTGGAGTCTGGGAAAGAGCATGGCAGCTCATATCACCATGGGACACATTGGAGAAGTTTATCAAGAAGACCTCAAGGACACTATCTACCAGATTTGCGGACGCCGAGATGAACAATGGGAGATAGTCAGCACCAAGAAGGATAGATCAATTGCAGCTTTCATCCAGGAGTTAAACCAGCACATTCGACACCACGAGAACCAGATGTGCAATGATATGATAGAGTTGAAGAATGCGAAGGCAAGAATCATCGAGCTAGAAGGAGAACTGAAGGGTACACGCAAGGACTACATGGACGAGATCGTAGCTCTAGCAAGGCACAATGTCGATCTTAAGCAGGAGATTGAAGAACTCAAGGGGAAATTAGCATCCAAGAAGGAAGACAAGTACGTCGCAAGTCCGGACAACTACATCATCATCGACGACACCGATTCGGATCCAAGTGAACCCGACTTTGAAGACGAAGCTGGAGCAGACCTCATGGAGTCTTCCACCGATTCAAATTTCTAGATGACCACCAAATATTAGTAGTATTTCCCCCATGTATACATTATAGTTCGAGCACTTTTGCGATAGTTCTAGACCGTTTGTATGCCCTTGTTTGAATTGAATGAAGTGAATTTGTGTGCATTTGTCTCATGTGCATTTGGGTAGTGTTTTCTCCTTAGACCTCACTCTATTCTTAACTCTCATCTTTTCTAAAACCCTCAGATGCCTCCGAGACGTGACAATGGATTCCCACCGGAGCTCACCCAACAACAACAACAACAACAACAACAACAACAACAACAACAACCCTCCGCCGCCGCCACCTGTTGATCACCTAACCCGTTTCCTTAGGCTGAATCCGCCGGTGTTTTCTAGTAGCACCGAGCCAATAGTAGCAGACGATTGGCTCCGCAAGATAGGAAGGGAGTTGACCACTGCAGGATGCACAGATGTTGAGAAAGTGAAGTTTGCCGCACATCAGCTTGACGGACCCGCGGCAGCATGGTGGGAGAATTTTACAGCCACTTACCCTGTAGACACGGTCACATGGGATCAGTTTCAGCAAGCTTTCCGCACTGCCCATGTTTCAGCCGGAGCTATGGCCATGAAGAAGCGTGAGTTTCGCAACTTGCGCCAAGGAGGACGGACAGTTGGTCAATATGTGGATGACTTTAGTAAGCTAGCACGTTATGCCCCAGATGACGTTGCTATGGATGCAGCTAAGCAGGAGAAGTTTCTGGAAGGACTGAATGATGAGCTAAGCATGCAGTTGATGGTAGCAAGTTTCAACAACTACCAGGAGTTGGTAGATCGTGCCATCATGATTGAAGGGAAGCAACAGCAGATTGAGAACCGTAAGAGGAAGTATGGACAGGGGAAGTATAACTCTGGAGCCCAGCAGAAGCCCCGTTTTACCCCTAAACCGGGAGTTCAGTTTCAGCATACCCATGGAGGAGGTAGTTTGCACAACCATAATGGCCACAAGAATGGTAATGGGAATGGAGGAAGCAACGGCCAGAACCGCACCACCCCATCAACCCCAGCCAAGAGAGATCTGAGTCAAGTCACCTGTTTCAAGTGTTCCAAGACCGGACATTATGCCAATGAATGTCCCGAAGGCCAAAATGGAAATGGAAGCTCTGGAAAGAAGCCAAACCCTTTCAACAGGGGACAGGTGAACCACGTTAGCGTGGAGGAGGTTGAAGCTCAGCCTGATGCAGTAATCGGTAAGTTTTTGGTTAAGTCATTTACTGCACTCGTTCTTTTCGATACTGGTGCATCGCATTCATACATATCAAGGGGATTTGTGGAAAAGTATAACCTGCCCACTAAGATTCTTAAAACACCTATGCTAGTAAGCTCGCCAGGAGCAGAGTACATGGCCAGACAAGGATGTTTTCAAGTGCCATTAAGTATAAGGAAGGCATGTTTTTCCAACGGATTTAATCATTCTGGAATCCCAAGGTTTGGATGTAATTCTCGGTATGGATTGGTTGTCGATGTATGAAGGAAACATCGATTGCGCCAGTAAGACAATTTTGCTTACAACGCCCAAAGGAAGGAGGATCAAGTATGTATCTCGACATGCGCCAAACAGGACACAAGTAAATTCTTTATCAAGAGTTGTACAGGAGGAAGTACCAGTAGTAAAGGATTTCCCTGATGTATTTCCTGAGGAATTGCCAGGCATGCCACCGGATAGAGACATTGAGTTTTTGATTGAGCTTTTGCCAGGCACTGGGCCAATATCGAAGAGACCGTACAGGATGCCTGCACAGGATTTGGTGGAAATTAAGAAGCAGATTAAGGAGTTACTGGATAAAGGTTACATTTGCCCAAGTTCTTCGCCTTGGGGATCACCCGTACTTCTTGTGGAGAAGAAGGATGGATCATTAAGAATGGTTGTTGATTACCGTGGATTGAACGAAGTAACCATCAAGAACAAGTACCCACTGCCAATGATAAATGATCTATTTGATCGATTGCAAGGAGCTAAAGTGTTTTCCAAGATCGATTTGCGATCAGGGTACCATCAGTTGAAGATTCGAGAGCAGGACATACCCAAGACAGCTTTTACCACGAGATACGGATTGTATGAGTATACCGTTATGTCAATTGGATTGACTAACGCACCTGCCTATTTTATGAACCTGATGAACAAGGTATTTATGGAGTTTTTGGATAAGTTCGTCGTAGTGTTCATTGATGACATTCTGATTTTCTCGAAGAATGAAGAGGAGCATAAGGAACATTTGCGTTTGGTTTTGGAGAAACTAAGGGAACATCAGTTATATGCCAAATTCAGCAAATGTGAATTTTGGCTAAAGGAAGTTGGATTTCTTGGACATGTTATATCCGGAGAAGGGATAGCAGTTGACCCCACAAAGGTTGAGACCGTAACCGAATGGGAAGCACCAATGACAGTTGGAGAGATCCGGAGTTTTCTGGGACTCGCAGGATACTACCGGAGATTCATTGAGAATTTCTCAAAGATTGCTAAGCCTATGACTGAATTGTTGAAGAAGGATACCAAGTTCAATTGGACTGAGGAATGTGAGGCCAGTTTTCAGGAGTTGAAGAAACAATTGGTTTCCTCACCAGTGTTGATTCTGCCAGATCAGACCAAGGATTACGAGGTGTATTGCGACGCTTCACGTCGAGGACTTGGAGCAGTGCTTATGCAGGAAGGAAGAGTTGTTTCGTATGCTTCACGACAACTGAAGCCCCACGAATTGAATTATGCCACGCATGATTTGGAGTTAGCAGCCGTAGTGCATGCATTGAAGACGTGGAGACATTTCCTCATTGGAAATCATTGTGAGGTGTACACGGATCACAAAAGTTTGAAGTACATTTTCACGTAGAAGGAGTTGAACCTCAGACAAAGGAGATGGTTGGAGCTCATCAAGGATTATGATATGAGATTGCATTACCATCCAGGAAAGGCTAATGTTGTAGCTGACGCATAGAGCCGTAAGAGTCATGTCAATACACTAATGATGGAAGAAATACCAAGGGAGTTAGCAGAAAATCTTCGTGAGCTATGTTTGGAAATAGTTCCGCAAGGTTATGTAGCAGCATTGGAAATTCAATCTACCTTGATGGATAAAATCAGAGAAGCTCAGAAAAATGACAAGGAGATTGCAGATATAAAGAAGAAAATGAGCGATGGAAAAGCAAAGGGATTTCATGAGGATGAGCACGATACCTTATGGTTTGAGGACCGTGTTTATGTGCCCAATGACCCGGAGATCAGGAAGTTGATTCTGCAAGAGGCACATGATTCACCCTATTCGATTCACCCAGGAAATACCAAGACGTATTTGGATTTGAAGGAAACATACTGGTGGACCGGAATGAAGAAGGATATTGCAGCATATGTAGTAGTTTGTGATGTATGTCATAGAGTAAAGGCAGAACATTAGAAGCCAGCCGGATTGTTACAACCACTGCCGATACCCGAATGGAAGTGGGATAAGATAGGCATGGATTTTATCACAGGACTACCCAGGACGAAGGCAGGCTGTGAATCGATATGGGTAGTAGTTGATCGTTTGACGAAGGTAGCACATTTCATCCCAGTTAAGACCACTTACACCAGTACTAAGTTGGCAAAGATATACATGACCAGGATCATTTGTTTGCATGGAGTTCCGAGGAGTATCGTATCAGATAGAGGAACCCAATTTACCTCAAGGTTTTGGAATCAGTTGCATGAAACTTTAGGAACAAGACTAGAGTTCAGCACAACTTTTCACCCACAGATGGATGGACAGACTGAGAGAGTCAATCAGATTTTGGAAGATATGCTGAGAGCTTGTGCGCTAGATTATGGATCTAGTTGGGACGATAACTTGCCATATGCGGAGTTTTCTTATAACAACAGTTACCAAACCAGTTTGAAGATGGCACCTTTCGAAGCTTTATACGGAAGGAGGTGCAGGACACCGTTGTCATGGGACGAAGTTGGAGACCGTCAGTTCTTTGGACCAGATTTGATTAAGGAGTCTGAACGGAAAGTTAAGTTGATTCGCGATAGGCTCAAGGTAGCCCAATCCAGGCAGAAGAGCTACGCAGATTCTAAACGCAAGGAGACAGTTTACGAAACAGGAGACAGAGTTTATCTTCGAGTATCCCCACTTCGAGGAGTTAAGCGCTTTGGAGTTAAGGGAAAATTAGCACCGTGTTTCGTTGGACCGTATAAGATCTTGCAACGAATGGGAGAAGTCGCTTATAAGCTGGAATTACCAGAGGGACTGTCAGGAGTTCATGATGTATTCCATGTTTCTCAGCTGAAGAAATGTCACGCCGAGATGGCGGAGGTACCGCTAAGAGATACAGTACCGCTTGAAGCGATTCAGTTGAAGGATGACTTAACGTATGAAGAGAAGCCAGTCAAGATTCTCGATTATGCCAGCAGAGTTACCCGCAGCAAGGTTATCAAGTTTTGCAAAGTTCAGTGAAACCACCACTCAGAGGATGAAGCCACCTGGGAGAGAGAAGAAGATTTGCTCAAGGACCACCCTCACCAATTTTCTAGCCAACCCGAATCTCGAGGACAAGATTCATCTTAAGGGGGGTAGGTTTGTAACATCCCAAATTTTCAATTTGGAATGTTATACATCAGATCATCATACTTAACATATTTTCTTGCATTTTGGTCGATCCGAGAAATTTCACGCAACTCAAGGACCCTCGGAGAGAGTTGGAGATTTCGTTATTTTCATATTTGAGTTTTCTCAAATTTTGAAAAGAGGATCACTTGATTTTATTTATTTCATCTTCAATTATTTTTCCTATAACAAAAAAGATGAGAAAGGGAATAATATGACTTTCCCAAATTTAGGAAAAATAAAGATTTAATAAATAAATCAAATTTTGGATTTTCCGGAGTTTCTTTGCATTTTATTTGCATTAGGGAAAAATGCGTGTTTTCAAAATATTGCATTTAGGCCCCGAGTAAAAGTTCATTTTGTTCGACTCATTTTTAGGAGTCGGGGAAAACTAACTTCGGAATTGTTTGGAGCTCGTTTAGATTTTCTTTTCTGCGTTTTTCTGCGCGCGTAACTATTAAAAAAATTCCGTAGCACCCGACTGGGCCAAGGGCCCAGCCGAGCCGGCCCAGCTCCCCCGCCGCCTCGCGCGCGCGCGCGCCGCGCGCAGCGCCAGCGCCGCCGCCGCCGAGTCCTACTCGGACTCTGCCGCCGCTCCCCCCTTGCCTTGCCCCCTCCCCCAAGCCACCTCCCCCCTTTAAATACCAGCCCCCCCTCTCCTCCCCACACCGCCCGCCGCCGCCGCCGCCGCCGCCGCCGCTCGCGCCGCCCGCCTCCGCCAACGCCCGCTGCCGCCAGCGCTGCCGCCGCCGCCCGCGCCTCGCCCCGCTGCCAAGCCCCGCCCTCGCCGGAGCCCCGCGCCACCGAGATAGCCGTCGCGCCGTGCCAACCCCCCCCCCCCCGGTTCGGTTTTTTTTTATAAAAACCGTTCCGGTTTATTTTTCGTTTCGATGTTCCGGTTTTTTTTTGAAAACCCTAGATCGGTTTTTCGTTTTTTTTAGTTTAGTTGTTTAGCGAGCGTTCGCCGGACCGTTCGTCTTAATGAACGTGATCACCGGTTATTCTCGACTAATGAACGTTCGTTCGTTTAACCGTTCGTCGTTTTTCTTTTTCGTTGGATTTATTCCGCGATTCTCTGATCGCGATTTCAGATCCGATCTTCTTTCTAGTTTATCTTCTCGCTCGTTTATTGGAATCAGGTGATTCAAGCGCCTGGAGTTTCGTTTCGAAACCGCCGTTCCGACTAATCAACTTAAACAAGATTTTGCTACTGTAAAACTTGACCTAGTTTCAATTTGCTAGAACCGAGTTGTTTTCTTCCACCGTTTGTTTTCCGTTACTTTGTTCGGTTCGTTTTCTCTTTGCAACCGGAGTTCTTAAGTTGAACTTTCTGGTTCGATCTTTCGTTCGAGTTTTACCTGTGCATTAGATGAGTACTTATTGTATGCTTGTTGTTTGTCTGCGCTAGATCACCCGGAGTGCGCCGCCTGTTACTTCGAATCTCTAGGTTTCGCGGATCATCATCAAGGCAAGTAACACTTTGATCATACCTTCTCATTGCCCAGTTTTATTGCATTAGATCAATCCTCACACCTTGCATGATTAGGATCTAATTAAATTGTGGGATGGGAAGTAGTTGAGGTAGTACCTATTACCTGTTTTACTTATGAAACCTTTGGGAACTACTTCTACGTTTGCTTATTATGCCATGCTGTGCTAGTAGACGTGAATTGGGTGAGTGATATCCATGAGAGATGTGAGTATTGTTAATTAATGGTTTTATCTAAGGTGGCAACTTAAATACACATCTGGGTGGACTGAGGCACCTGGTTTCTATCAGGACTTGCCTGTTTTTCTTTGGACCGCCACCCAGGCTCAAAGGGATCATAAGATCATTCATGCTAGTAACTTCCGTGTGCAGCCACAAGCCATTATGGGCTCTGCCACAGTTGATTAAGTCGTGCGAACTCTTACAGGGTAGACTAGCAGATGTAGGCGAAAGTAGGTGTACCGGTCTATCCAAACATAAGGTGCTAGCGCTTCTAAAAGACTATGTCTCGGTCATCCGTCTCTCAAACACCATGTAGTGCGAGAAACCAAACGGAGGCGATCGAGTCTTGTGGGGAAAAGTGCGCAAACCTCTGCAGAGTGTACAAACTAATCATGATTAGCCGTGTCCCCGGTTATGGACATCTTGAGTATCTAGTACTTGAATATCATGTGAATCTCATCATGTTACTTCTAATTAATATTTTTGGGTTTTAATTGTTCACTTAATTGGGATCGGAATGCTGTCAACCATTCTCGATGTTTCAACTACCATGATAGTTAAATAAAATTTATTCCTTTGCAGTAGGGAAAAATTGGCTTTACGCAAAAATTGTAACCATAGAGCTTTCCACCAGCCATATATGCATGTAGTATAGGCTTATCATTCATTATTCTCTATGTGTTATATTGCCAGCATATTCCATGTGCTGACCCGTTTTCGGGCTGCAACTTTCATGTTGCAGACTTTTCAGACGACGAGTAAGGTGCTTTTAGGTCGTGGTTCTATACTCAGTGATGCCGTTGGAGTTGATGGACTCACTTATCTTCCAAGTCTTCCGCTGTTATCATTATTAGATGGCCTTAAGCCATATTTATTGTAACAAGTTCTCTTTGAGACATCGATGTAATAAGTGTGTGATTGCTACTCTGTTATAAATCCTTCGAAGTACTGTGTGGTGTCGGCATTACTGATCCAGGGATGACACCGGAGCACAGAGACTTGACCATATGAGGTCGGGTCGCTACACATTCCTTGACAACTTCCAAGGCACTTATGTGCGACCTCCGGATGCTGATTACTTGGGTCACATAACACAACAACCAGGGGAATCAGCCAGGAAATTCTGGACTCGGTTCCTAACTAAAAAGAACCAAATTGTCGACTGTCCAGATGCCGAGGCCTTAGCGGCATTCAAGCATAACATCCATGACGAGTGGCTCACCCGACACCTCGGCCAAGAGAAGCCGAAATCCATGGCAGCCCTCACGACACTCATGACCCGCTTTTGCGCGGGCGAGGACAGCTGGCTGGCTCGCAGCAACAACACATCAAGAAATCCTGGCAATTCAAAAGCCAAAGATAGCAACGACAGACCATGCCGCAATAGACACAAGCGCCGCAACAACGGCGACAACGCCGAAGACACGGCAGTCAATGCCGGATTCAGTGGCTCTAAATCCGGTCAGCGGAAAAAGGCGTCCAAAAGAAGCAATCCGGGCCCATCCAGTTTGGACCGCATACTCGATCGCTCGTGTCAAATTCACGGCACCCCTGATAAGCCAGCCAACCACACCAACAGAGAATGCTGGGTGTTCAAACAGGCCAGCAAGTTGAATGCCGAAAACAAGGAAAAGGGGCAGCATAGCGACGACGAGGAGGAGCCTCGGCCGCCGAACACAGGAGGACAGAAGAAATTTCCTCCCCAAGTGAAAACGGTGAACATGATATACGCAACCCATATTCCCAAGCGGGAACGGAAGCGTGCACTAAGGGACGTTTATGCGATGGAGCCAGTCGCCCCAAAGTTCAACCCATGGTCTTCTTGTCCGATCACTTTCGATCGCAGGGACCACCCCACCAGTATCCGTCATGGCGGTTCTGCCGCATTGGTCCTTGATCCCATCATTGACGTATTTCACCTCACTCAAGTCCTTATGGACGGTGGTAGCAGCCTGAACCTACTCTATCAGGATACAGTGCGCAAAATGAGTATAGACCCCTCGAGGATCAAACCCACCAAAACCACCTTCAAAGGTGTCATACCAGGTGTAGAGGCCTGTTGCACGGGCTCAATCACACTGGAAGTGGTCTTCGGATCTCCGTACAACTTTGAAGCGAGGAAACTTCAATATCGTCCCCTTCCGTAGTGGCTATCACGCACTACTCGGACGAACCGCATTTGCTAGATTCAATGCGGTACCGCATTATGCATACCTCAAGCTCAAAATGCTAGGACCTCGCGGGGTTATAACAGTTAATGAAACACAGGACGCTCGCTCCGTACGGAGGAGCACACTGCGGCCCTCGCATCGGAAGTACAAAGCAGCCTTCTGAGGCCAACCGCCAATTCAGTGGAAAAAAACCCGGACACCTTCAAGCGAGTCCGGAGTACCCTACAACAGGATCGCCAGGCACTTTCAGAGCTCGCCTAGCAATTCGGCCTCCGTCCTAGTCCCAGTCAAGCGGCGAAATTCGTGCCGCACGTACATAATTACGCACTCAAAATACCATGGGCATAGGTGGAGGCACGGCTATGGCATGGCCCACAACGTGGCTCAACCGCCTGAGGGCCCGAATATCTTTACCATTTTCTTTCTTTCAGGACTCACCACGGGAAGGAAACACCAAGGAAGTAAGAAGCTTTGACGTACAAGGGAATCCCCAGGTGGTCTCTGATAATGATCGCTATACCTGTTTTACATACCCACACGCAGCTTGCCCTTGGATAGGACATGTCAAATAGTCCTATTTCCACTTATTGCACTACTTGTATACATACGCTTTGACGTACCATTTAAATAACAATGTACAGTGTTAGCTTATTATTGTATTTCTTCATCTTTTTTTTCCTTGTCTACTTATTTACGACAAGTTGCACCGTACATTCTGGTACATCCAGTGCGCCAGGGACTTCAGTGTACCCCATAACACGGCATGAAAAGTCCGAACACTTTCGACAGTGCGGCACCCCGAACTTATAGCATTATATGCATCAGCTCCGAATCATGTCTTGGGTCAATAGTTGGGTTTGCCTGGCTCCCATGTTTTGGTACCTTATGTTCCGCTATATCGGCTAAGGTAGCACTGGGAGAACTACTGCGATTGTGTCCCGGTTCTTCCGGATGAGCACCTCAGTAGAGAAAGCCGAAAACTGACTATCATGATGCGGCGAGAGCTGGTCGCTGTTCGAGAGGTCCCAAATCCTTAAAGATTTTTTCCGCTTCGGGCGAGGAGTCGGCCTTGTCGGATTTAGGCGTACATAGCGCCCCAAGTTGAGCCTTCCGAATACTAGAGGCTTCGCCCAAATTTAAAATTGTAGACTTCTTTAGCTAAGTGAGAGCGATAAAGCTTTATAGTCCGATTGCCTGGTTCGTTGCGCTGAACACCTCCTTCAAAGGACCCAAAAATGGGATAAAGAGTGATCAGGTTTATCCCGAACACCTCGGTACTAGCTACATGGGGGCAGAAGCCGATGACTAGCCAACTCTTAGATTTTATAAACGGCTGCACAGAAGGTAATATTTTAAATCAACAAGCGTTATATAGCGCACATGAACTCGTTTTCATATTACAAGATCACATGAGTACATTCATTCAAATATTACATCCTTAGCACATTCCTCTGCCACAAGGCGAGCACCCTTCAGGACACTGTCATAATACTTTTCGGGGTGGCGATGCTCCTTGCCCTCCGGCGGCCCCTCCTTCACCAGCTTTTCGGCATCCATCTTCGCCCAGTGTACTTTCGCCCGGGCAAAAGCCCTGCACGCACCTTCAATGCAGACGGACCACTTTATGACTTCAAACTAGGGGTAGGCATTCACAAGCCGCTTTACCAGGCCAAAGTAGCTGCCAGGCAGGGGCTCGCCAGGCCACATCCGGGCTATGAGACCCTTCATGGCCAGTTCGGCCGCCTTGTGAAGCTCGACTAGTTGCTTCAACTGGTCGCTCAAGGGCATCGGATGTTCGGTCCCAGTATACTGAGACCAGAACAACTTCTCCGTCGAGCTCCCCTCCTCGGCCCGGTAGAACTCTGCGGAATCCGATACGCTGCGGGGTAGATCTGCGAACGCTCCTGGAGAGCTCCGAATTCGGGTAAGTAAAAGGAAAGTTTCCTTCACATGCTTGCTTTGCATAATGAATGCCTTACCCGCTGCTATCTTCTTGACCGCCTGAATCTCCTGGAGGGCTTTTCGGGCTTCGGCCTTGGCATTTTGTGCGTTCTCGAGGGCCTTTGCAAGCTCGTACCCTTGCGTCTTGGAGTCATGCTCCAAGGACTCGTATTTCTTGACGAAATCCTGGAGCTCTTGCTGAACCTCGCCGACTCGGGCCTCTTGCTTCTCGCGCTCGGTGCGCTCCTTCGCCGCTTTGTCTTCGGCCTCGGACAACGCCTTCTTCAGGGCCGCCACTTCGGTCGTGGCCCCTAGCAAATTCATGACGATCCTATGATCTAACAACCACCTTATTTTTCTTTATCAATATACAGACGGGGTATCACTTACCTTCGAGCTCTTCCACGGACCGCTCAAGGTCCCGCTTCAGTGCCGAGACCTTCGTCGTACGAGCGGCAGCGGCTAGTAGCGAAGCCTGCTTATTCACATAGACATATTCTGATTAGACTCCTGTGATTATTATTTGATCCTATGTTCGGCCTTTCTTTGCGAACGCCAAACAGAGCATCAAGGGCTACTGTCTATGTTGTAACATTTTCTTATGATTTGATTACTTACCTCAAAGCCTATTAGGAGGCTGGCACAGGCTTCAGTCAATCCGCTTTTGGCGGATTGAACCTTTTCGACCACCGCACTCATGACAGTGCGGTTCTCTTCGTCAATGGAAGCGCCGCAAAGCGCTTCCAGCAAGTTGTCCGATGCCTCTGGATGGACAGAGGCCATCAGCACAAACGGCTTGCCCCCCTTAGCAAGGGGTCGCCTGATAGAGTTCGGAACCACTAGAGGTTCCGGCGCAGTATTCAGCTGGGGGCCAAACTTGCTGCCCCCGTCATTAGATCCCATGGGAGTCTTGCTCCCCATGCGCCCGGCGTCTGGGATGCCTCCTTGGGGCGTCTCCGGGACTATCTCCCCTTGGTTCAGTGCCCTTTGAGACAACACCTCGGTGTCGTCCGTAGGGCGGGGGGAGGTGGTGGTCAGGAGTGAATCGCTGTTCATCGTCGACTGGCCCAAAGACCCATCCTAAGAGGATACGTCGATATGGGCTTTGGAGGGACTGCATGATCATGTTTGGCATGATAAGAAGCAATAAAACAAAACATACCAGAACTATTATGGTATATGGATATTTACGACTTTGCCGGGGGCTTGTCCCTGGGTAACCACTCCTCGTCGCTGTAACCGGCTGTTGTGGAGTGGTCCGGAAGGAGGGTCCTTCCCTTCTTGGACCCTTCAGCCTCCCTGGATGGGGCGGCCTTCCTTTTCTTGTCCCCCCCCCCCCGGTTGGGAGGGGAGAACTTTCCTCTTCCTCCTCCTCGTTTTCGTGGGAGGAGTGCGCCTCGGTGTTTTCGGGCGATGAGTCCGATACAACCTTGCGCCGGAGACCTTTCCTGGTCCTCGTGGCCTTCTTCTCCGGCGCCTCATAGGGCGCCGGAACCAGCATCTCCGTTAAGAGAGCATTTGCTGGATCTTCGGGCAATGGAGCCGTACAATAGATCCGCTCCGCTGTCTCTACCCAGTCCTGTTAAAATGGCGTGGAGGCTCAGATCCCTCACACGATTATACTTGGGAAGGAACATCTCGTGAGATATAAGGAGCTTACTGGATTGGCAGGGCGCTTTGCGCTGAGTCCGCGATCCTCTGTAAGGGGAGGAGGTACCTCGGCGGTCTTGAACAGCACCTTCCAGACGTCTTTGTGCGTCATATCAAAAAGCTCCCGCAGCGTATGGTGCTGGGCCAGGTCGAACTCCCACATATTGAATGCCCGCCTTTGACACGGAAGGATCCGGTGGAAGAGCATGACCTGGACCACGTTGACAAGCTTGATTTTCTTGCTTATCATATTTTTGACACAGCTCTGGAGTCCGGTCAGCTCCATCGATGAACCCCAGGATAGGCCATTCTCTTTCCAGGAGGTGAGCCGCATGGGGATGCCGGATCAAAATTCGGGGGCCGCCACCCATTTGGTGTCGCGCGGCTCGGTAATGTAGAACCACCCCGGTTGCCACCCCTTCACGGTCTCCACATAGGAGCCTTCGAGCCAGGTGACGTTGGGCATTTTGCCCACCATGGCGCCTCCGCACTCCGCTTGCTGGCCGACCACTACCTTCGGTTTCACGTTGAAGGTCTTCAGCCACAGGCCGAAGTGGGGCTTGATGCGGAGGAAGGCCTCGCACACGACGATAAACGCCAAGATGTTGAGGATGAAATTAGGGGCCAGATCATGGAAATCCAGCCCGTAGTAGAACATGAGCCCGTGGACAAACGGGTGGAGGGGAAATCCCAGTCCGCGGACGAAGTGGGTAAGGAATACAACCCTCTCATGGGGTTGTGGAGTACGGACGATCTGCCCCGCGTCTGGGAGCCGGTGCGCAATGTCTGCGGCTAGGTATCCGGCTTCCCGGAGCTTCATAATGTCCTCCTCCATAACGGAGGAGACCATCCACTTGCCCCCTACTCCGGACATGTTTGGAATGGCTTTGCGGAGAGTTTGAGAACTTGGGCGCTGTAGCTTGAGTGCGTGAGAATGAATGGGCAGGGGAGGAGGAAGGCGTGGGTGAAAAAGAGGAATCCTTGTCCCTTTATAAGGGCGGTAGAAACTATGTGCCTCCCCACTTGCCTGGTAAACTCGCTTATTCCCGCGCCGTGATTGATGGTGCAGTTGGGCTACCCACACCCGTATTGATGAGAATCCTGTGATAAGGGGACACGATTTCTGCTTCGACAAGACATGCCAAGAAAACCACCTCGCAATATGTGCAGTAGCTGGTTGAGAAAAACGGTTCGAATAATGACTAGGCCGTGGCGTGATGTCACGCTATAAAATTTGTCAGCAGATTAGATTTATGGAATATTATACTCTCTACGGTGGTATGTGGAATTTGTTTTGCAGAGCCGGACACGATCCCTGCGTTCAAAATCTTCTATGGAGTGTTCGGAGGAAGAACCCGCCTTGCAATGCCGAAGACAATCTGCACGCCGGACTCATCGTCATTGAAGCTTGGTTCAGGGCCTACTGAGGGAGTCCTGGATTAGGGGGTCCTCGAACAGCCGGACTATATACTTTGGCCGGACTGCTGGACTATGAAGATACAAGATTGAAGATTTCGTACCGTGTCCGGGTGGGACTCTCCTTTGCGTGGAAGGCAAGCTTGGCAATTCGGATATGTAGAGCTCCTCCCTTGTAACCGACTCTGTGTAACCCTAGCCCCCTCCGGTGTCTATATAAATCGGAGGGTTTAGTCCGTAGGACAACAACAATCATAATCATAGGCTAGCTTCTAGGGTTTAGCCTCTACGATCTCATGGTAGATCAGCTCTTGTAATACTCATATCATCAAGATCAATCAAGCATGAAGTAGGGTATTACCTCCATCGAGAGAGCCCAAACCTGGGTAAACATTGTGTCCCCCGCCTCCTGTTACCATCCGCCTTAAACGCACACTTCGGGAGCCCCTACCCGAGATCCGCCGGTTTTGACACCGACAATGAGCACAAAGCAAAATATATCATGCAATGACGAAGTATAACTCTCTTCATATGCATTGGCATGTCATACAAGAACAATTCATGCACATCAAGTAAAGGCCAATACATAGCATAAGAAGTTTCTTGCAATTCTTTCGTGTTGGAAACATAGAGAGGTGGAGATATAGTTCCTCTCTCATAATAATTGCAAGTAAGCGCAGCAAGCACATGCATATTATATTCATCAAAATCATCATGTGCAACGGTAAAAGGCAACCCATCAATATAATCCTTAACAAGAGCAAACTTCTCCGATATAGTGTAGTTGGGATAATTCAAGAAGATAATAGGACTATCATGTGTGTGTGCAATAGCAACAACTTCATTCTTAATATAAGGAACTATATCAAGTTCATCTCCATAAGCATAATTCATATTGGCATCTTGGCCACAAGCATAGCAAGCATCAAGTTCATCAAAAAGGGATATTTCAAAAGAATCAACGGGATCATAGCAATTATCATAGCATTCATCCTTCGGTAAGAACGAAGGGAAATTAAACAATGTATGAGTTGAGAGTTACTCTCATTAGAAGGTGGGCACGGGTGATCAATCCGCTCTTCCTCCTTTTGTTCTTCGCTCTCCTCATCATATTTTTCATCCAATGAGCTCACAGTTTCATCAATTCCTTCTTCCATAGACTCCTGGAAAATATTAGTCTCTTCTTGGACAGCGGAGACTCTCTCAATAAATTCATCAATATCGGAATTGAATTTATAATTATCATAGCAATATCTAAGGATGGCAAAATTTTCAGGTCTATAAACTGAATCATCAAAATCTTCAAACTTTACAAACAAAGATTCAATTTCATAAGCACCCTTAAAAGCAACAAAATCTTTATTCGTTCCACATCATAGTAATCATATGTACCTCTAGCATAAGAAGCCAAGGTTTCGTTATCATTAAATTCGCATGAATAGGGAAGTGTGGAACCTCAATCTTAGAGCAACAAGTATAATCATGTCTCCAGCACAGATTCCAAGCATACCATTGCAACATATGAATTTGATCCCATAAAAATTTCCCTTTATGAGTCAAGAGATAATCCCTAAAGTATTCGCGTTGATCCAACATTACTCCCATTATCAAGTTGAATGGGGGTTTCTCAGGATTATCAAAGCAATGCATAACATCTTTTACATAACGAGCATCGAGTGTTTTAGGAGGTTCCCCATCTTCATGAGTAGCAAGTACAACTAATTTTTTTGGTGTTTCGTATTCCATATCCATAACTAAAGATAGAGAACAACTTAGAACAAGAAATAAAAACTACTTAGTGATAAAGCAAACAAGCACACACGAGAATATTCACCCCACACTGTTGCTCCACGGCAACGGCACCAGAAAAAGGTCTTGATAACCCACAAGTATCGGGGATCAATTGTAGCCTCTTTCGATAAGTAAGAGTGTCGAATCCAACGAGGAGCTAAAGGTATAACAAATATTCCCTCAAGTTCTATCGACCACTGATACAACTCTACGCACGCTTGACGTTCGCTTTACCTAGAACAAGCATGAAACTAGAAGTACTTTGTAGGTGTGATAGGATAGGTTTGCAAGATAATAAAGAGAACATAAATAAAATCTATGGGCTGTTTATATAAAGACACAACTAAGTTAATTTTAGTAGAGAGCTTTTGTCAACAAGAAAGTTATTTGTCCCTAGGCAATCGATAACAAGTACCGGTAATCATTCTTGTAATTTTATATGAGGGAGAGGCATGAGCTAACATACTTTCTCTACTTGGATCATATTCACTTATGGTTGGACCCCTAGCAAGCATCCACAACTACTAAAGATCATTAAGGTTGTGAAACCCAACTATAGCATTAAGTATCAAGTCCTCTTTACTCCCATACGCCATAACCCACTTATCTGCGTTTGGGCTACTGTCATCCCCCGCAACACTGACAATAAGTAAACCATGAACATATTGCAACACCCTAGAGCGGGGGGCCCTCATGTTTGCGCGAGAATGTAGGGCACCGTAGGATAGCACCATAAATAAAATATACAATCATACCAACCAAGATCACGATTAACCCACATGACAAAATGGATCTACTCAAACATCATAGGATAACAATAGATCATTGGGAAATAATATATGGAGTTGAGCACCATGTTTAAGTAGATATTACAGCGGGGAGAATAGGTGTTACACCGCTGCATAGAGGGGGAGAGAGTTGGTGTTGACGGTAGCAAGATTGTTGATGTAGATCGCCGTCCCGATCGTTGCCCCGGTGGCACTTCGGCGCCATCAGGAGAGAGGGGGAGAGAGCCCCCCTCCTTCTTCTTCTTGCTTGGCCTACCCCTAGATGGGAGCAGGTTTCCCCCTCTGGTCCATGGCCTCCATGGCACCGGAGGGGCGGGAGCCACTCCGAGATTGGATCTCCCTCTCTGTTCTCTTCTGTTTCGCGTTCTCTAGATCTGGTCGAAAACCGTTTCTTATATTCCCGGAGATCCGTAACTCCGATTGCGCTGAGATTTTAACACGATTTTTTCCGTATATAAGTTTCCTTCCGCCCGAAGTAGAGCTCCAACCGACGTTCGAGGAGGGCACAACCCACCACGCCACGCCTGGCTCCGGGACCGCGCCCTGGTGGGTTGTGCCCACAACGGGCCTCCGTTTGCGGTGATTACAACTCCCAAAAATCACATATATTCCAAAATAATTCTCCGTGAAATTTTGTTGCATTTGGACATCGTTTGATATGGATTTTCTGCGATACAAAAAACATGCAAAAAACAGGAACTGGCACTGGGCACTGGATCAATAGGTTAGTCCAATAAATCATATAAATTGTTGCCAAAAACATGTGAAAGTTGTATAATATTGGCATGAAACAATCAAAAATTATAGATACGACGGAGACGTATCACCTCCCTTTCTCACAACATGTCTAGGAGCACGCGCTACAGCCGGCTGTTAATCAGTAGCCTGCTTCCCTTCTCTCTCTCCTCCAACTCATCCAAAATATAATATTTAAAGGTTACAGCCCGCCTAAGTCATCCTCGTGACTTATGAGCTAGCTTCAGTCGTTTGTTGGCCTTATTGCTGACCCCTCGAGTTTACTTTCTGGACCGTCCCCTACAGCCTCGTAGGACCATTTTTGGTAGAGCCTGTCATGCCTGTGCCTCTGTCGGCGGTCCCAACGATGCAACCATCTATGGGGGTCCCTTCCTGATACGTCTCCAACGTATCTATAATTTTTTATTGTTCCATGCTATTATATATTCTGTTTTGAACGTTTAATGTACTTTATTATACACTTTTATATTATTTTTGGGACTAACCTATTAACCGGAGGCCCAACCCGAATTACTGTTTTTTTGCCTATTTCAGTGTTTCGAAGGAAAAGGATATCAAACGGAGTCCAAACGGAATGAAACCTTCGGTAACGTGATTTTTGGAACAAACGTGATCCAGAGGACTTGGAGTGGACGTCAAGCAATCAACGAGGAGGCCACGAGGCAGGGAGGCGTGCCTGCCCCCTGGGCTCGTGGGCCCCTTGTAGCTCTCCTATTCGACCTCCTTCGCCTATATATACTCATATACCCTGGAAACATCATATACAGAGCCAAAACCCTATTTGCACCGCCGCAACCTTTTGTACCCGTGAGATCCCATCTTGGGGCCTTTTCCAGCGCTCCGCCGGAGGGGGCATCGATCACGGAGGGCTTCTACATCAACACCATAGCATCTTCGATGATGTGTGAGTAGTTTACCTCAGACCTTTGGGTCCATAGTTATTAGCTAGATGGCTTCTTCTCTCTCTTTGGATCTCAATACAAAGTTCTCCTCGATTCTCTTGGAGATCTATTCAATGTAATCTTCTTTTGTGGTGTGTTTGTCGAGATCCGATGAATTGTGGGTTTATGATCAAGATTATCTATGAACAATATTTGAATCTCCTCTGAATTCTTTTATGTATGATTGGTTATCTTTGCAAGTCTCTTCGAATTATTAGTTTGGTTTGGCCTACTTTTCTTGCAATGGGAGAAGTGCTTAGGTTTGGGTTCAATCTTGCGGTGCTCGATCCCAGTGACAGTAGGGGAAACGACACGTATTGTATTATTGCCATCGAGGATAAAAAGATGGGGTTTATATCATATTTCATGAGTTTATCCCTCTACATCATGTCATCTTGCTTAAAGCGTTACTCCGTTCTTATGAACTTAATACTCTAGATGCATGCTGGATAGCGGTCGATGTGTGGAGTAATAGTAGTAGATGCAGGCAGGAGTCGGTCTACTTGTCACGGACGTGATGCCTATATACATGATCATACCTAGATATTCTCATAACTATGCTCAATTCTATCAATTGCTCGACAGTAATTTGTTCACCCACCGTAATACTTATGCTATCTTGAGAGAAGCCACTGGTGAAACCTATGGCCCCCGAGTCTATTTTCCATCATATTAATCTCCCGTCAACAAGCTATTTCTGGCGTCGTTTATTTTGCTTTCTTTACTTTTAGTCTTTATCATAAAAATACCAAAAATATTATCTTATCATCTTTATCAGATCTCACTTTTGCAAGTGGCCGTGAAGGAATTGACAACCCCTTTATCGTGTTGGTTGCAAGGTTCTTATTTGTTTGTGTAGGTGCGTGGGACTTGAGCGTGGTCTCCTACTGGATTGATACCTTGGTTCTCAAAAACTGAGGGAAATACTTATGCTACTTTACTGCATCACCCTTTCCTCTTCAAGGGAAAACCAACGCAGTGCTCAAGAGGTAGCACTTCCCCTGAAGCAGAGATCCGGCCTCGGGGTAAGTATAGTTTTTGGGCTTGGGCGCCGTCTTAGTAATGCCCCACAGGGGAATGTCTTTATGTGGGCTATTGTTGGTAGGAACTCCCCTGAAAAGGCAGCAACTGAATCTGAGGCAGGGGACGTCGGCGAGGGTGGTGTGGACCTGGCGACCTCCCAAGTCTCGGCCTCCTCACCCGACCCGAGTGCGCCGGACTTTCCTCTAGTAAGTGTGGCCGCCACGGTGGCGATCGTAAAGGTCTCCATTGGCGGGCCAGACCGCTCGGCGGCCTCATCGTACAGTGCGACGCCAAGGGTATGTTCCTTCTTGTCCAGTGGATTCGGGCCTGAGGTCCTGCAGGTGGTCGTGGCGCCCTTGCATACTGCGGACGAGGCGCTGGGATGCCTCGGGGGCGAAAGGAGGTCGGGCGGGCTACGGAGCCCGGTTTCAAGGTATGATACCTTAGTACATATGGTGGTAGTAGCCCCCAATGCCGAGTATCATGCCGCTGTGCTAGCCGGGCTTGGTCCCTCAGAAAGAAATGTTGTGATGACTAGGTCACGTTCGAGGCGAACTGCAATCGTGAGGGAAGGTCGCGGAGTTGGAGTCATAGATCGCGATATTGCAGCGCCAAGGTGACAGGCTGCAGGGTGATCTTGATGTTGCCTCAGCTGAGTCTTGACTCCTCTAAATTGCACTTAGGTGGCCTGTTTTATGTTTATAGCGGCGGGAGTCGGGCATGCTTCCTTTTTAGCTGTCGAGACCGTGGCGACCCTGAGGAAGGAGGCAGAGGAGGCGGCGCAGGAATCAGACCAACAATTTGAGCTACAAAACATTTTCAATGTTTAAAATGAGGAGAATCTACTATGACATAAGATTCATAATTGTCACCATATATCACATTCGATACAAATTTATTCACATAAAAGATAATGACCAAATTTCTACACAAAGGAAGGTGCCAAAATCTGTGCAAACGCGCAGATCGCTCTGTTGGTTCTGTCTGAAAACTTTTGGCATATTTAGGGCATCTCCAATGTCGACCCCCAAAACAAACGCATTGTTCGTCTGTGAATTGGTCTGTGCCAGTCTGCAGACGCAGATGGGGAGTCGGTCATCCAACCCTATTCCTTAACTGCCTGCCCCTATTTTTTTTTCTAAGAACGCAATACTCAAAAATAATCTATACTTACTAATAAAGTAAGGTGCGTTTCACTGATTTTTTTTCATCCGTTCACCGCCGAAAATAATATTTTGCTATCCGAGGTGGTACTAAATTCTTATGCGTTCATCTGCTAGAAAAAAGGCTTTTCCAAAATTTTGTACATGAGCCACACGCTGTGGCCCAACAAAACCAGCCCACTTATTTTTCTGCCCACACAGCTGCTTCTATTTTTCCGCATAGGGCAACAAATAGCCAGCGCTTCGCAGAGGACAGCCAATAATGGGCTGGTCCATTTTTCTTTGTTTCTATGTTTTACTTCTAATTTTATTCTCCTTCCCCTATCTCTTTTTTCCCTTCCAAGTTTATTTTCTCATAGAATTTATTTCATAAATTCAAAATTCACAAACAATTCACAGAATTAAAAAAATTATAGAACATGTTCAGAATTTCAAAATTTTGTTGATATTTTGAAAAATATTCAGAACTTGAAAAAAGTTTCCCATTTTTTAAAAAACTTTTATTGTTTTTCAAAATTGTTCAAGATTTCTAAAAATAAAATGGCATTTTAAAAAATGCTACAATTTTGAAAAATATTCTTCTTTTAGTGAAATTTTCACAATTCAAAATAATGTTAAGAGATGCACATTTTAAAAACATGTAATGAATTTTCAACTCATGTTTCCGTTCTAAAAAAATGTTCACAAATTCAAATAAGGTTCATGTTTTTATAAAGATGTTGGTGTTTTCAAAAAAGTTTGTGAATTTTAAAAGATGTTCCTCTTTCGAATCTTATTCACGTTTAGCTAAATGTACACAATTTTCAAAAAACTGTTCAGGATTTTAAAAATGGTTAATGTTTTGTACAATATTCAGAAACTTCATACCTTAAAATCTTCTCGATTGAAAGGAAAAGTAGATTGAATAATTTATGGGCCTTCTCCGGTATACGATGACGTAACAAAACTCTTAAATGACCTCAATCAATGAATGGAAAAATAGCGGATTGATTACTTCACACCCGGCGAAACCGAGAAGCTAAATGTTCCTTTTTCACATCCACACGGGATTTTGTTTACACATATAATTCTCACTAACTTTAAATGCATACTCTTTTTTTTGCGTTGCAACACACGGGCATATGTGCTAATTATTAAAAATGGGACAATTCATTCTCGATCACTGAGTACCTCATCATCGTGAAGTTCTTTCGCGCATGAAAGGAAGCATGCACGTGCTGCCAAAAGATCGAGCCCCTAGAGTTCCTGCCTCCAAAGTCCGCAGATACAGCCGGCCACGCATAACGCGACAACTCATCGTCGATCACCGAGTACCTCGTCATCGTGCTTTACTTTAGAAAACAAGAAGAAGTTCGACAAAAAAAGCTCAATGGAATTTGACCGAACACCTGCCGGGCGTGGTGTCCGCCATGGACATCGTCGGCAGAGGGGCGGAGGGTACCTGGCTGCGGAGGGATCCTGGGTGGACGGTGGCGTAGTCCAAGGAGGGCACACACATTGGTGGGGTTGTGGACGTCCTATGATGCCTGGGCGGCGGCCGGAGATGTACAGCCGCGGCGACGTCGGACGAGAAAGGTGCATATGCAAAGCAAGGGGAAAGCAGGGGCGGATTGGAAGAAAAGTGGATCGGGAGGGGATTTGAATGGGCCTGGGGTGTCGGAGTCCTATGTGGCGGTGGTCCGGACTGCGGCAAAGCCATCCTATCCCATAAATTGGCTCCGGTTCGTAGAGTATCGTGTTTGATGGCAAAATAGGTCTGGACCGTCCGAGGGTCGGCGTTGGAGACGCCCTTACGAGCGGATACCTTGTTTTATTTTGATTTGAAGACATTAAACATGGCATGGTACCAGACCCTCTCCTCGTAACACGTGCACCGTTGCTGGTATCGGAACTATAAATCATCCTAGCTGAGATTTGATTCTCAGACCACACCAGTATTACTCAAACTCAAAGTAAGATCATAATAGCAGAAGAAAGCAGGGCCAAAATGGCCACCTCAAGCGCGGAGCTTCTGCAAGCTGAGGCAGACCTTGTGCGCCACTCCTTAGGCTACCTCAAGTCCATGGCACTGCACAGCGCGGTAAAGCTTGGGATCCCCGACGCTCTCCACCGCTGCGGCGGCGCCGCCTCTTTGCCCGACCTGTCATCCACCCTCGCCCTCCCTTGTAGCAAACGGCCATACCTGTCCCGGCTCATGAAGATGCTAGCCGTGGAAGGAATCTTCACGGCTGTGGATGTTCCCACCGCCGGCGAGGACGAGGGCGCCGCCACCACGCCGAGCGTCCGGTACGGCCTCCGCCCGGTGTCGCGCCTCCTCGTCAGCGGCAGCGGCGCGTGCCTGTCCCCGTGCATGCTCATGGGCACCTCGCCGTTGTTTCTGGAGGCTTCTCTCCGGCTGCCCCAGTGGTTCCAGAGGGACGGCGACGGCGAGGGTGAGCCGGCGTTCGCCATGGCGCACGGCGAGAGCCCCTACGGCGCAGCTGGCCATGACATGGAGTTCAACGCGCTGGTGAACGACGCGATGGGGTCCGACAGCTGGCACATGGCGGAGCTCGTCGTCCGCGAGTGCGGCGAGGTGTTCACGGGCGTGACGTCGCTGGTCGACGTCGGCGGCGGGAACGGCACCATGGCCACGGCCATCGCCAAGGCCTTCCCGCATGTCAGGTGTTCGGTGCTGGACCTCCCGCATGTCATACAAGGCGTCGTCTCGACGCATGAGTCGGTTGAGTTTGCTGCCGGCGACATGATGGAATACGTTCCACCAGCTGATGCAGTTCTGCTTAAGGTATTATTAAACAAAATTATACCAATTCCTCACAAAACAAGTGAGCACTTTTTTTTAACATCAGTACAACAAGTGAGCACTTAACAAGAATAAACGGATGGATCTGACAAAAAGAAACGAATAAATGTATTGCCTAGTCTCTTACTAATAGTTTTTGACTTGTTGGACTGGCAGTGTGTGCTACACAACTGGAGCGACGAGGATTGTGTGAAGATCCTGACAAAATGCAGAGAGGCCATTGCCCAAGGAGCGAAAGCAGGGAAGGTGATAATCATCGATGCTGTTGTTGGATCTCCCTCACACTCACAGCAAGTACTTGAAGCTCAAGTCTTGATGGATATGCAAATGATGATGCTATTCATGAGCAAAGAACGCGAGGAACTCAACTGGCAGAAGATATTCATGGAAGCAGGATTTAGTCATTACAATATACAACCTGTCCTAGGAATGCGATCCATCATCGAGCTCTACCCATAGCTTATCCATGGATACTCCTTTTTCCTCATATATATATTGCAGTACTATCCATTTTATACTTTCCGCTTCCACGGGGATACATAATAATTGTTAAATTTATGTATTTCATTCAAAAGATCCAAACTCAATAGGGATATGTAATAATTATTAAATTTATGTACTAAACTCAAAAGTCCAAATTCGAAAGGGATATGTAATAATTAATAGATTTATGTACTTCATTCAAAAGAACGGACAATATATTTCAACAACAATATCAATGCTACACTTGTGCTTGAGGAACTTGATTGTCCTAGCTATTGACCCTTTGGATCTCGGCTACAATTTTTAGGACCTTGAAAGGTAGGACCATAAGACTACAGAAGTTTTTTAAGTTAAAAATGCATATAATAGTTTGTTTTAGTCACCATTGCACTTTCTCCATCATCATATCCAATTTTGTCATTATGGTCTTCATCTTCTTGGTCACTTAGCCTCTCTCATGTACCTTTGTTTCTGGCCATGTTCGGTCACTCCAGGTGGATACATAGCCAGCAACTCTGTTTTTATAGTCTCTCTGTTGGATTGTTCAATGTGCATCACGAGCAACTCCTGGCATGAATGTGTACTCCAGGCCGGTTTTCAGTTGATTGATGCAGCCACATTAAGTTCTGGACGCCTCCAGTGTTCGAAACTTTGAGAAGGTTGTGATCTTCTGTAATATCGCTTTCTAGTTATTTTTCTTTGTTGTCAAATTTCAGGACACAAAATTAGTAGGTGCTTATTTGGTGTTGGTACTCTTTAGTATAAATTTGGTCCCATCATTAGACACAAAACTGCCTTTCATTGCTCATTAGCAATTTCGCAGAGAAAGAAAGAGGCACGTCATGTGTGAGCCATGAACATGGTACCACATGACAGGATCTCAGGTAATCCAGTGCAACATCAGAACACTGTTATTATATCCAGTGCAACATCATAAGTAGTATGATGTCAAAAAAGAAAAGAATACATAAGTAGTACCTACTTCCTCTGTTCCTAAATATAAGTCTTTTTAGAGATTGCACTACAAACTACATACGGATGTACATAGACATATTTTAGAGTGTAGATTCACTCATTTTGCTTCGTATGTAGTCAATAGTGGAATCTCTACAAAGACTTATACTTAGGAACGGGGGGAGTACATAATAATGTTACAGAATGAATCTTACATTCATGTTATGCAGATCATATATGCATTTGTGTATAACACCCTCATTGCTCAGGAAAGGACCTGGCAAGTATCATTTCGTTTCGCAATAAAGAAGACTTAAAGGAACAATCCTGGGAGCCCCCTTTGATGGAGCCCAGGAAAGAACCTAAAACTAATCCAGGATCCCAGCACCGACCATGCAGATAATTAATCTTTATGCGAGTGTGACATGTAATGCCTTGTATACTTGTCCACCTTTGGTCCTGAAGAGCCGTAGTTCTGGTCATAGTACTCTACTAATGCACAACTACCTAAGGCAGCGATGGTTAGAGCTTGCGCGTGCAACCTGCAAGGTCAAACAGAGTTTTAGATGATATGATTGCAACTTCTTGAATTATGGCATTGTGCAAATCAGATTCATACATACAGTCCTCTGGAATCTAGCAAACCCATGTAGAGTTTTAAACACAACCAGTGTCTATATAGTTGCAAGGTAACAATACTGTCTAGGGTTTCAAACTCTAGTCAAACCTAATTACAACTGGCAGACAAACATCATCGACTAAGCATGGGTCCTAGGGAAAGTCACTGCAGTACTCAAGATATTAGGCTGATCCAGAAGCAAAGGCTCAATTGGTGGCCGACAGCGACCTGTATTTCGATATGTTCTATAATGTTGCCTACTCTGTAGTAGTGCGAGCATAGGACATATTGAAACGGAGCTCGCTGTCAGCCACCAATTGAGTCTTCCCTTATGGTCATTCTAACATGAGGGGTTACAAAAAAAATGTTTACAATGTTAGGCTGTTCCAGAAACAAAGGCTCAATTAGTAGCTGACACAACCTGTATTTTGATATGTTCTATAATGTTGCCTACTCTGCAGTAGTGACAGTATAGGACATATCGAAACAGAGCTCGCTGTCAGCCACCAATAGAGTCTTCCCTTATGGTCACCCTAACATGAGGGTTTACGAAAAAATGTTTACAATGTTAGGCTGATCCAGAAGCAAAGGCTCAATTAGTAGCTGACACAATCCGTATCATGATATGTTCTATATGTTGCCTACTCTGCAGTTGTGACAGTATAGGACACGTCGAAACAGAGCTCGATGTCAGCCACCAATTGAGCCTTTGCTTATGATCATCCTAACATGAGAGGTTTACAAGAAAATGTTTACAATGTTAGGCTGATCCAGAAGCGAAGGCTCGATTGGTGGCTGACAGCGACCTGTATTTCAATATGTTCTATATAATGTTGCCTACTCTGCAATAGTGGCATGTCGAAGCAGAGCCCGCTGTCAGCCAAAAAAAACTCCTATATAACGCAAAGCCCATACATATGTGATCACATATCAACTACCAATACACTAAGGGAGATTAGGCTGCAACCAAAGGCGGCAAGATGGGGCTACAAATAGAACACAAAATACTTGGCAGCAACAGGGGGGATCACATGGGGAAAGAATGGTCGAATTTTAAGAAACAAACACCATTTCTTCAGATGAAATTGGTTGTGATACTACCGCCCAAATACTGAGGCAGAAATGACAGAGATATATTTGAAACCTAAAAACTTGCAAAAACAAGCAACAACATGATCCTCTTTTAGCCTTAGCAAAATTAGAAATAAGAGGCCACCTAACTTAAGTATACAGTTTGTGTCGTACAAGCACAAACATGCACCAAATTAGTAAGAAGGTAAATTGCTCATGATGAAATTCAGGAGAAGCACTAATTCTCACACAAAAGAGACTGAAACAGCCAATCTACACGAACTATTTATACAAAACATAAATGAAGGGCACAGATCATTTTGTTATATTCTTGGGCCGAACATAGATTTGCTTGAGCAGCTCTGCCCTGTTAAAGGGTACAGTAATATTCTTGTGATGACAGAGACCGATCTCCAACCAAAAGGGGCATGAACCGAAAGGGGCGAAGGTAAACAATAAATGACAAATGCGCAAACCTCGCGTGGATGAGCTTGACGCTGGTCTTCATGTTGGGCCGCGACCAGTTGTACGCGATGGAGCTCGAGATCCCGCTAAGCCACAGGCAACCTGCCCTCGCCGGAAAAGAACGATGCCAATAGATTAGAATACATAGGCCTGAATTTGGGGGGAAATCAAGGAGTCCCCCGCTAGAGCCAGCGAATGAATATATTAACACAGAATCGCGAGATCAAATCAGACGCGGTGAAACTGGGAATAATCGCCGCGGGGATTCGGCCGACGATCGAAATACCCAGATCCGGCCCGGGGAAAAACAAATCCAGGGGAGAAATTTCGAGGGGATTACCTACGGCTCGGAGCTTGTGATCGACCACCCACTTCCGCATGGATTCGATCTTGCTCGGGGCCTCCGCCATTTGCTTCGCCGCGCTCTGTTTCCGCTGTTCGCGTTCGAAGGGAGGCGCTCTGTTTCTCTCTCTCTCTGTTTTGTCGATTTAATTTGGGAGGTTCGTCGGCCTCTGCTTTATATAGGATGGCCTCTTTGCTGGTTTGGCCCCTGGCGAAGTCCGCAATTCCTTTAGTACCCGCACATGGTTTGGATCCGTTTCACATGTAACGTGTCGGGCTCGTTTTCTTGCAACGGAAGAAAGGCTGGTCCGTGTTTTCTCTTTCAAAATTCGTCTGCTCCTCGAGAGAGACTAATTTGGTTGTGTACTCTTCGGCCCTTTACTCCCATAAATTCCTTTTTTAGAAAACTTTGAACCTTATTCCAACTTCAGAACCCGTTGTCGTCTTATCTTCTTAAGCAAAACATAAATTCTAAACATACCCAAAAGAACACTTAAAATAAAGCAGAAGCCCTCCCACCGGCAGAGGATGAGTCCACAGTGTCTCCATGGCCCTAAGGCCACATGAGACAAGGCGGTCAACTGCGGCGCCGACGGAAGGCGGAGAAACTCTAGACAAGATGTTGTAGAGGAGGAGCCCACTCACACTATATACGTAAGGAACTGTTGGGGAACGTAGTAATTTTAAAAAATTTCCTACGCACACGCAAGATCATGGTGATACATAGCAACGAGAGGGAAGAGTGTTGTCTACGTACCCTCGTAGACCGTAAGCGGAAGCGTTATATGAACGCGGTTGATGTAGTCGTACGTCTTCACGATCCGACCGATCCAAGCACCGAAAGCACGGCACCTCCGAGTTCTGCACACGTTCGGCTCGGTGACGTCCTCGCCTTCTCGATCCAGCAAGAGGGGCGAAGTAGTAGATGAGTTCCGGCAGCACGACGGCGTGGTGACGGTGTTGGTGAAGAACAATCTTCGCAGGGCTTCGCCTAAGCACTACGAAAACTATGAAGGAGGATAAACTAGAGGAAACGGGGTTGCCGGCACACTGCTTGGTGTTTCTTGATCTGTCTTGGGTGCTAGCCCTACCCCTCTATTTATATGTTGAGCCTTGGGGTCGAAACTTAGCCTCCACAAAGTCGGTTTCACCCGAAAGGCAAGAGTCCTTCTCGGACTCCAGGGCCAGACGCCAGGGTTCCCGGCGTCAGGGTTCCCGGCGTCTGGGCCCAGACGCCAGGAACCCTGGCGTCTGGCCTCTGGACTCCGCAAAAGTTCCTTTTGCACTTTCCAAAAACCTCGTGGGCTTTCCCCTTTGGCCCAGATAAAGTGTTCTCGTGCCCAAACATTTCGGGAAACATTCGGAACCCCTTCCGATGGATTCCAGAACCTTTCTGGAGATCAAACACTACTATCCACATATCAATCTTTACTTCCGGACCATTCCGGAGTTCCTCGTCATATCCGTGATCTCATCCAAAACTCCGAACAACATTCGGTCACCAACATACATAACTCATAGTACTATATCGTCAACGAACGTTAAGCGTGCGGACCCTACGGGTTCGAGAACTATGTAGACATGACCTAGAACCATTCTCGGTCAATAACCAATAGCGGAACCTGGATGCTCATATTGGCTCCCACATATTCTACGAAGATCTTTTATCGGTCAGACCGCATAACAACATACGTTGTTCCCTTTGTCATCGGTATGTTACTTGCCCGAGATTCGATCGTCGGTATCCAATACCTAGTTCAATCTCGTTACCGGCAAGTCTCTTTACTCGTTCCGTAATACATCATCTCGCAACTAACTCATTAGCTGCAATGCTTGCATGGCTTAAGTGATGTGCATTACCGAGAGGGCCCAGAGATACCTCTCCGACACTCGGAGTGACAAATCCTAATCTCGAAATACGCCAACCCAACAAGTACCTTCGGAGACACCTGTAGAGCACCTTTATAATCACCCAGTTACGTTGTGACGTTTGGTAGCACACAAAGTGTTCCTCCGGCAAACGGGAGTTGCATAATCTCATAGTCATAGGAACATGTATAAGTCATGAAGAAAGCAATAGCAACATACTAAACGATCGAGTGCTAAGCTAACGGAATGGGTCATGTCAATCACATCATTCTCCTAATGATGTGATCCCGTTAATCAAATGACAACTCATGTCTATGGCTAGGAAACTTAACCATCTTTGATCAACGAGCTAGTCAAGTAGAGGCATACTAGTGACACTCTGTTTGTCTATGTATTCACACATGTATTATGTTTCCGGTTAATACAATTCTAGCATGAATAATAAACATTTATCATGAAATAAGGAAATAAATAATAACTTTATTATTGCCTCTAGGGCATATTTCCTTCAGGAACCTCTATTAATGGGGCATGGTATAATATGTGTTTTTGCACGCCAACGGATGGAGTATACGGCAAATGAAACCCAAAATCTAATTTGGCTCTAGAGAGCATATGCTCCTGCGCATCAAAATGTATTTTCCATATGTTGAAAAGAGGATGTATTCATTGTCGCACCAAAATGTGACCTGCAAATGTTTAAGGGGGGAAACTTAGGCTTTTTGATTTGTGAAAAAAAAACTAAATCGAACGTCAATGTTAGCTTCAAATGTCACATTTAATTTTGTTTTATTTCATCGACAAAGCACTGCTATTGGGTTTCACATGAAAATTGTCAAGCATGCTTGTGTTACACTAACATACTATTTCTTTTGAATTTACCATTTATCCAGAAAAAACAAGACAACTCAATTTATACGCTAAAGGATGCTCTGCTTTATTATTGAACAAAGACAAAAGAATGTCATTGTAGCTCCATATAAAGGTCAAATGTTTTTGTTCTAGATACAAACTTGTACTCTTACGTACTCCCTATGTTTCTCTTTTCGTCAGTATATAAAAATTGTGGGAAGTCCTACTTTGTAAATTTTGACTAATTTTATGAGGACAAAATATCAACATTCACAATATGAAATCAATATCCTTAAATGCATCATAAAATTATTTTTAATACTATAGAACTTCAGTATTGTAGATCTTATTTTTTAATATAAATGTAGTTAAACTTTGCGTCATTTGACTTCAAATATATCTTATATGCAAAGTGAAAAGAAACGGAGGGAGTACAAATGAGCTTTTTAACGTAAAAAAAATTGAGAAAACACTGATATCAATCCAACTGCGGATATTATGCAACCGCGGAGCAATCCAAAGGGCTGCCACCCCTCCACTCTTAGATTGAGTGTATCAATGGATATCTAAAGTTATTCTCACACTATGTAGTTATGCACATGTAGGTAGAAATACATAGACCCCCTCTACCCCCACGCTCCAGAGGATCCAACGCTAGGGTTTTTGCTGCCTCTCGCCGTGCAGCCGCCGTCACCTTAGGGTCATGGAGGCACGATGAATCCGGTCCTCGCCGGCGGGAGGTATCTGTTTTTGGTCATTTTCTTGAGTTTTGGTAGGGTCTGTGTGAAGGCGAGGCAGCGGCGGCTTCTTGAAGATGGAATAAGGTTCTTTCCATCTAGCCCCGTTCCGGTGGTGCTTCTAGCGTCGTCGGAGGGTGTGTGGAGATTTCGCTCCGATGGATCTCGCAGGATTCACTCGGCGTTTGTCTTCAGTGGATCCCCCTGAATCCGGTCTTCGTTCGTCTATATTCGTGTGTCTACAGGTTGTATCCTTTTGATCTACTCTTCTCTTCATCGGCGGCGGTTGTTGTTTCGGTGCGCTGGTTCTCCTAGGCCTTAGCATGACTATTTTTCGACTGTCTACAACAACAAAGTTTGCCCGGTTCGGGTGATGGAGGGGCGATGACGGCGACGCGCCTTCGGCTTGCTCCAGTGTTCAGTGGCGGAGCTTCAGTAGCAAACATGGGCGGGCCAGTACGAAGGAAGACTCGGTGTTTTTATTCTGATGGCCCAATTTACAGTTTGTCTCCACTGCATCTCCCTTTGGCTGGGCGGGCCACGGCCGTTTTTCCTAACACGTAGCTCCGTCAGTGCCAGTGTTTGTAGTCGTCGCCAGCTGGTCTACGGACTTGGACGTAATTCTTACTTCTGGTGTCTTTTGTACTACCTTGATAGTGGATGAATAGATTGATTTTTTTAAAAAAAATATAGGTACATAGATGAGCCAAAATAGTCCTCTTCGTTTTCTAATTAGCGCAGCTGAGCTGGTCATCATAAAACAAACACCAATTCGTCATTTCGCACCTGGCAGCTTGTGGAGGGCAATACCGTAGACATGTGCAACCGGGAGGTGTAAACTGCAAATAAACCAAATCCTCGGCAGAAAACGGCGCGTTTGGACGGCGGCCGCGAGGTCAAACGCAAGCCACGGTCAGGACCCAAGAAACACGAGGTCCATCTGGCCGAACGAACCTTTCCGTGGCGGAGGCACAACCGCACGAACTCTCTCATGGCTTTTGATTCGTGCCGTTCTTTGTACCTAGCGAATTTGAGTTGCGCTTTTCTAGCTGGCTTGACCAACGCGCCGATACGGTGGGCGAGACGATGATGGTATCGGCTGGGTCCAAACCATAGACAAAGCTTCATTTTACTTTTTTTCAGAATCTGGACAAAGCTTCATTTTTTTTTTTGAGGGTTACCTGGACAAAGCTTCATGGGAGTCAAAATATGACCCGACCTGGCCCAGGAGTTAAGCGCGGTAAAAAAAAAAATAGGCAAGCTAAAAAAAAAGGTAGTAATAAGGGACAAAAAGCGATGAGCGGCCCACAAGCTCTCTGTTGGTCGCAACTCAGCCCACATCGTTTACCAGCCGCATGGGCCGAAAAGGCGACAAGGGCGTTCTCAGTGTGTTGCGAGTCGTGCCCGTCGATTTTTCCCCTCCTCTCCGCCGGCGACGGTGCTCCCGGCCGGATCCAGCGCAGCCACCCTCCCCCCTCGGATCCAGCGACGCCGCCTGGCCTCCCAGCCGGTGCCGCCACTGCAAGACTTCTCTCGGTCCAGCGACCTTGAGCACAGAGATGCGGGGAGTCGGAGGCCCACTGCTCACCGTCAGCGATCTCTTGAGCGACCTCGCCGTCGAAGGAGGCGACGAACACCTCGACGGCGGAGGCGACGCGTCTGTTCCCTCCTCCCCTTTGGCAGCGCATCAGGTGGATGAAGCTGACCCCTCCGAGCTCCAGCGGCTCTTCGCGGTGAGGCCTCCCTTCGTCCCCTTTTTCCTGATTTTTTCAGCATCAAATTGGTTCTCCCGTCATATCGTTTATTGCTCCTTCGAATTTGTTGTCCGAATCATGCGTCCATCAGCTGATGTGTTAACATGAATTGTCATGAACTACTCAATTGCCTTCTACATGAAGGATCTTGCTGCCATAGATTCATGATAGTGTACACAAAAAGTGTGCAATGTTGATATTGGGGTTAATTAAGATGGTCTCATCTAAATTAAGTTCATAATTCATACTCCCTCCATTCACAAATACAGGATGTTTTGGCTATTTCAATATGGGCTACATATGGACTGAAATGAGTGAACAAACATGCTGAAACGTGTCTATATTCATCTGATTCACAAATAAGTTAGAACATCTTATATTCGTGAACGGAGGTAGTATCTTGTGGTAGGTTAGTTCAGGCATCCTGCCCAGCTTAACAGATTGCTCAGTTGCTCATGTTTGTTGTTTGCTTCATCTTCGAATTCAGTGTTTAAATAATAATGACAGAGTCCACCAAGATGCCAGAAAAGGCTGGTTGTTCATCAATTTAAAGTGGCGTGCTACTCTTAGTTATGAGCTTCTGGGATGAATTAAAAAATTTAATTCATTTGTGCATTCATCATCAATCAGGAAGACTATGACAATTTGATGAAGTCGCTACAGGAGAATGACCCTTCGTGGCCTTCCCTGATGCTGAAGGTGTGATTCTTCCCTTCCTTTTTCTTTACTGTGGACGTAACCTGTGGTTATGTACTACAATTCGTTGCTGGATGCAAACTAACATTTTGCTCCCCAATCTCTGTATCTCAAACTCTAGTTGTGCAGGGCGTTGAAGACTTCCGATAAGCTGCTGAGCTGCGCGAATGTGAAAGCTGAGCAGCTGCTAGAGAAGGTGGAGAAACTGGAGCATGTCTTAGAGAGGGGAGATCGTGCGGTGGGATCAATTATAGAGGTTCTTCAGAGCATGCAGCTCACCGAGGATCATCAGATCTCCAAATCGAACCCACCTAGCAAGTAGTGAGCTGTGGTGGCGTAGATGTTGTGTTTGATTATCCAAATCAGGAGTCATGCCTTTCCTGCCAGCATTCTAGCACAAATCCATTTACTAGTTCCTTTGCTTCCTGAACTGAACGAACTGAAATGCTTTATGCTTCCAGGGTCCATTTCTCTAGAAGCCTGAGAAGTGTTGTGGCAGTCGGGTTGGATAATACTAAAGACGTGCACGTTTTCTAAAGATGGACAGAAAAATATTTGTAGGAATTTAAGCCTCAATGATTTAGAAGAATTTCGTAGAAATTTTGGGAGATTCTATTTCGTAGGATTTTTTCTGCTAGAGCTTGTTGGTTTGTAGGATTGAGAACTATATATGAATTTTTATGGTCTAGTTTGTATGTACTCCACTATGAGTAATTAAGAAAAAGAATACTAATCTCACGGAAATTCTCCCCTATTTTTATGACAACTATGCAATGCACCTAGTCCTTGAGAAATGTATATTTTTCTATAGTGCAACCAAGCAACTTACATTTCAATTCTACTGGTTTTATATTTCTATATTTTTTAGAACTGTAAGAAACAAGAAGGCCCTCCATATGAACTCAGTGGTGTCAGTTCTCTTTCGCATAACATATGAAATCAAGTGTTAATCTTGCATTAAAAAATGAAAAAGTGTCGCGATCTTGCCCAGGTTGACATTTGTAAAAGGCTGAGAGAAAATCAAAGGCAGAATGCCGAATACGCTAGAATCAGTTTAATTCTCACGGTGAATGCAGTGATAGAAGTGTTCGAAACACGATAGCTAGTAAATTTGCATAAAATGGGGCACCATGCTCTTGTGATTCAGAGTTTCAGACACATAATGGCACCCTGCACGTTTCAGCACACACAGACAGTCTGACTCGCTCAAGGTGCGGAGCAGGAGCTTTGAACGGTGCGGCACTTAGGCCTTCTTCGCCAGATACATGCCTAGTTAACAAAATGCACTAGGATGGCAAATTTCTGAAGGAGTCCATCTACATCTGGCCATCTTGGCAAAGGTTACCTCATGCATAAAGCCACAACGTGCAGATGCAAATCCTGATGGTTCCCAGTCCTAGGAAGTAAATGGATTTCAAAGACGCTGAAAAAGCAATTCCAACTAAGTGCTGAACTTGTGTACATTGAATATGCAGTATGCTGAAAATGAACCTAGCAACGACTAGGCTCTACTCCTTGGTCGACGCACAATGGTTTCTTAAGGTTATTGCTCCACCTCTCTTCTCACACTTAAATAGGAACACTGTGTGGTGCAACATCCATGCAATGGATGCTTTCATGCAATTCAATAATACCATATGAGCACATGGGCATTTATGTATTGTCGTGAGTGTCCTGTGCGAAGTAGCCCCCCTCCCCCCGATTATTAATACTACTCGTACCAGTTCATGTCCATAGTGTAGTTCTTCTTGGTGACCACATCTGAGAAAACCCTTGCGTTTGATGGGAGCAATTGAAGATTGGCTCTAGAGCACACACACCTCACCGAGGGCGAGGATTACTAAACCCCCAAATTGAAACCACCTAGCAAGTAGTGGGTTATGCTGGCATAGACACTGTGTTTAATTATGCTAATCGGGAGTCCTACGTTCCCTTCTAGTATTCTCATACATTTCCATTTACTAGTTCCTTGGTAGGCTGCTTCAAGGGATCACCTCGAAATTCTGAACAAAATGTGATGTTATATGCTTGCTTATACGATGTTAGAATAGTACTCAGAAACAAGGAGACCCTCAATATGAATTCAGTGGTGCCGGTTTTCTTTCACATAACGTACGAATTCGAGTGTTAATCTTGCATCAAAAAATGAAAAGGTGTTGCAGTCTTGTCCAGGTTGATGTTTGTAAAAGGGTGAGAAAATCAAGGGCGGCACACCGTATACATTAGAATCAGTTCCCCCTAAAAAAACCCGCTACAGTCGGTTTTATTCTCACAGTGAATGCATTGACAATAGTGTTTGAAACATGATAGTGTACTAGTAAATTTGCATAAAATGGGGCACCACACTCTTGTGATTGAAACACGACAATGGCAACCTGCACATCACAGCACACATGCCCAGACAGTCCCATTCACTCCAACATGCAGGAGCTTTAAGCAGTGCGGTACTTGGGCCTCCTTCGCTACATGTGTACCTAGTTGAGTCCATCTACACCTGGCCATCTTGGCAAGATTACTTCGCGCAGAAAGGAACTACGTGCAGATGCAAATCCTGATGGTTCCCAGTCCCAGGATGTATGTGGATATCAAAGACGGTGAAAAAGCAATTGTAACTAAGTGAAAAACTTGTGTACATGCTGAAATGAACCTAGCAACAACTAGGATCTACTCCTTGGTCGACGCACGATGGTTTCTTAGGGTTATTGCTCCATCTCTCTTCTCACACTTAAATAGGAACATTGTGTGGTGCAACATCCATGTGATGGATGCTTTCATGCAATTCAATGCTGCCATATGGGCACATGGGCATTTTTGTATTGTTGTGAGTGTCCTTGCCGAAGTAGCTTCCATGTTATTAGTTTTACTCGTATCAGTTCACGTTCATAGTGTAGTTCTTGGTGACCACATTTGAGAAAATCCTTCCGTTTGGTGGGAGCAATTGTAGAGTGGCTCCAGAGCACACACACCTCACCAAGGGCGAGGATTACCAGACCTACAAATTGAAACCACCTATAGAAATTGTGTTTGATTATGCAAATCAGGAGTCCTACCTTTCCTTCTAGTATTCTACTAGTACATTTCCATCTACTAGTTTCTGATAGGACGCTTCCAAGGATCACCTTGAAATTCTAAACAAGTTGCATTGCTATATGCCTGCTTATACATAGTAATGTTTTGGAGATTTTTCTAGTAGGCAGAGAGGTGTTGTGGCAGTCCATTGGACAATATAAGATGTACATGTTTCTAACGATAAACATTGATCGTAGTTTCTTTAATCGTTCATAGATGCATCATCATAAACTCTATACATAAACTAGCTGCAGAAACGCACGGGTCATCTTGATAGCTGATTATAAAATTACTTAGGAGTGACCAATCAGGAAAAGAAGCCGTGTTCAACATTTACCTGTTCACTAGAGAACACACAACTATTTGACACGAACAACACCATTATATGATCTTAAATTGATGGAACAACATACAAGGCAAATTTGCCATGCATCCTTACATTTTTGGTATAACATGCATTACCTTTTACCAAGAGCTTAATGCGATAATCACACTTTCAAATCATACTATAACAATACGACCGAGTAGCACAATGCCTTTCCAAGTGCTCATCCACTTATTTAGCCATATAAGTGTTGAAGCTTATGTAGAGCGATTGACACCTGCTAGATGCTTATGGGTAGTACATCCAATCATCAAGAGCAGTTGTTTGGCATGGTGAGACCGCACTTACCGGGTAGCGCCATGGCGCGGTTTGCATCAATGTGGTACATTCTCAGCCATATGCCCGCGATGCCCTTGTAGCGGCAGATGCATGATAGGTTGGCCTTCCCAAGGGCAGCACAACACTCAGCTGATGGACTATCCGTCGGGTTATTCACTGCCGCCGCAGGCTGGCAAAGCTTGAATTCATCATTTGACATGCCACAGACGCCATGAACACCCTCTAGTGCAGCGAGGGACACTGCCATGACAAGCAACAATGCCGCAACCAATGTGTGTGACTTAGCCATGGCTGCTGGTACTATTATTTTGTATCTAGTGGATGGCTAGCTGAGATTTTGGTCTTACCTAGAATTTACTTTGGGAATGTGTGAGATGAATGTTTGGTGTGTGGCTCTATTTATAGTGGCAGGCCGCTATGTTCATGAAGTGTGTGTTATGCATCAAGCAAGAACTTAGGCGCGCCAAGTGCTGCCCACATGTAGAAGCACTATCGTCTTATCATGGGAAAAAAGAATCTGCACTTGAACCCACTATGAACGATAGCGACTACCATAGTTGGCAACGGAGATATGTAATGAAGCATTACTGATTTCTTTTGAAAGATTGGTGCGAAAATCTCCATAATGCAACATGAGGAGTACGCCACAAAGGTCAGTCGTTCACAATGATATAAATTGATTTTTGATGTTATTTTTTATGCCTCTAAACAAATACTCCCTCTGTTCACTTTTAGAAGACGCTGTAGCCATTTCAGACAGCAATCAAAACAATTCAATGTCTGCTGTCTGACACGTCTTATAAAAATGAACAGAGGGAGTAAGTTTTTTGTAAAAGAAAGACGTTTCATGATAACATTTGAAGATCGAATTATTTAACTGACCAGTCGATTGAGATAGGCACTTAAACCTCTATGGCATATGTTCCGCTGCCGATTCTGTTAGTATGTGTTTTGGCTTGTACGTGCCATGTGCTCACAGTTAGTTTGTGTTCGAAAAGAGGGTGATGTCTTCATATTTAATGAAACGAGATGATCTATAACGAAGAAACATCACCCTCTTGGCCTATGGTCTATATTAAATGTTATGGATTTTTTTATTTGGATGTCCTTAAAAGGCATGTGCACATTTCGTGTCCTCCCCTTTGAAATGTAAACAAAAAGCACCTGCTCCTGGTCAATCAATTAGACAAGGACGTTCCCTAGCTTCAAGCATTACACACTGCAGCTGGATGCATGCATGCACCAACTGTAGCTTGAGGTATTTTCTTCAGACCATAGAAAAACCGGCTTGATAGGGGCTGCGCTAGCTTTTGCCGACTTAATTCAGTAATGCTGTTAGGCGAACAAGCAAATCACGTAGCGCATGACGGATTGCACCAGTGGTGGAAGGCGAGCTCAGCCAGGTCTCGCTTAGCATGATAACATTCCAAGGCGTGGATATTTGCCCGGGACGTCGACCGGCACTCCAGCCTAAATGAAAAGCGTCCATTGTTTATGCCAATAAGATATTTTGCTGCCGACCATCTCCACCGCTATTTTAACTTTACAACATGGCTAAGAACACTCATTTTTATAAACTGCTTGATATGGAATCAAATTCATAGTATAATCTAGAAATAAAGCACATAAACCATGGCGAATATTGTAGGAGGCTAACAATAATCTAGATGTACCATCACATCTAGAGAGAAGCCTAGCATACCTATCTTCAATCGTAAGTACTAAAAGACCAAGAATAAATCTCTAAATCAAGTGTTAATCTTGCACCAAAAAATGGAAAAGGAGTTGCAGCCTTGTCTGGTTGACGTTTGTAATTCTCAGACAAAGTTAAGGGTAAAATGCCGAATACACTAGAATCATTTAATTTTCACGACGAATGTCGTGACAATAGTGTTCGAAATGCAATAGTTCACTATAATTTTGCATACATAAGAATACCACATTCTTGTGCTTCAAACACGATGATGGCAATCTTCACATCACAGCACACCCAGTCTGACTCGCTCTAAGGGCATCTCCAGCCGCGCCCCAGGAAGGCCTCCCCAGGCGATTTTTCCGCGCCGGCGCCGAAAAAACGGCCCAGTCGCGCCCCAGGAGCCCGATTTTCGCCGGCTTGGGCCGAAAACAGCGCCGGCGGACCCAGGCCGAACCCGGCGCGCTGGGGGCGCCCGGGGGCGCCGGGGCGAGCTGTTTTGGCGCGAAAAAGACGCGGGCCAGCCGCGTCAGCGACTCGGCGCCTCGTCTTCCCCCAACGGCCTCGGTTCCCGCGGGGAATCAATGGCAAGGCTGCCGCCGGTCAGCCTTGCCATTGATTCCTCACGGGCGGCGCGTCACGGGACGGCGCGCCGACGCCTCCCCTCCCTCGCACGCGTACACACGGGCGCGGCCCGGCTATAAAAGCCGGCGGCCTCCACTCGCCTGTGCCCACACCAGCCCCGCTCCTCCCTCGCCGCCGTCCAGCCCCTCCCTCTCCCCTCCCCTCTCCCGAGCCCGAGCGCCGCCGCCCAGCCCCTCCCTCTACCTCTCCCGAGCCCGCCCAGACCCGCCGTCGCCATGGCAGAACGCTTCCCCGGAGACGAGGCTGCGGCCAACGGCTTCGGCCGCCGTTCGCTCCGCGAACCTGTTCCAGGCGAACATCCCGGTGCCGCCGGACATGCGCGCCGGGCCAACGGGGTGGAGACTCAGCGCCGGGGGAGTGCCCATTCCCCCGTTGCCTGACACCGTGGCGAAGCCGAAGTACTTCGCCGAGGAGGTCGACATCGTGCGCGCGTCCCTCACCGGTGCGCAGCTCTCCCTCCCCCAGTACGCCGCAGACAACCACGTGGCCTGGGCGGCGTATTTCGAGCGCCGGCAGCAGCAACGCTTGGCGTCCACCAACGGCGCGCCAGTGGTCAGCGGCCGGCAGAACAACGACGGGCGCCGCCTCTGGTGGGGCGTCCCCGGCCGCACACTCGAGGGCGTGCTCACGTACCTCGAGGGCGGCAATGACCCACCGTTGGCGTACCCCCCGGCGAGGGCGGCCGGCCCGGCGCAGCACCAACGCGTCGGGCCATGGGCGCCAAGGAGGTTCGGCGCTTCCTCTTCTTCCTCCTCATCACGCTCTTCTTCGCACTCCTTGTGACGTCCGGATAATCAAGCTACAGTAATCCCCTACTAATGATGCCACGTCACCTCTGTCATTGTTGATAAACTCGAGTTAGTTCGAAACCGATTCAAATTTAAATCCTAAATAAGGCAAACAATAAAAGTTTTAATATATTAAAACTAAAATGTTCGGAGTGAGCCAAATAATGCATAGGTAATTATGGCGGAGAAACCACACTTTTATAAAATGTTTAAATGCTCTAAAGTAATTAAAACAGCAGCTATGACAATTAATTAAATGCCTTCTAAAAATTACAATAATGTAAACTATTTTATTTAGGTGTCAAACTTTTTGGGGCAGTAGAATAAGATAACATTAATTTAGGAGTTGTATTTATATTTTATAAAACAAAAATTAAAAGAATAAAATAGAAAAGAAAATAGAAAACAAAAGAACCCCCCGGGCCAGACGGCCCAGCTGCTAGCCAGGCCGGCCTCGAACCTGCCCAGGCCGGCCCATCTCTTCCTGCATAACCCCCCCCCACTACCCCGAACCCTAACCCCAGTGCGCCCCATTCCCTCCCCACGTCTCTCTATCCCCACCCTCTCCCTCTAGCGCCGCCAGGGGAGAGCCCCACGCACGACCCCCCCAACTCTCTCTCGCACCCCGCCCCGAGTGGATCTGGATCGGGGGCAATCGACGCCCCGATCCCGTCGCCCCCCGACCCCGGCGCGCCCGAACTCGCCGCCTCGTCCCTGGGTCCTGTCTCCGCCTTCGCCTCTCCGTCCTTTCCCGGCGCCGTCACCGGACCCTGCCGGCCTCCTCAGGCCACGCCGACCGGACCGACCGTCGCCACCGACTGGGACGACCACGCCGGACGCCATCGCCGCTCCTCCCCTGCGTCGCCGCGTCCTCGGCCTCCTCCTCATCGGCCGACCCCGAGCCACGCCGACCCCCTTCACGGCACCGGGGGTGAGCTCCCGCGACCCGCTTCCCCGTTTTCCCTCTGTCACCGACGCCGCCCGCACCTACTGTCCTTCCCAGCGCCGGTCACGCTCCGCCGCCGCAGGCCGCACCTGGCTGCGCGTCGCTGCGCCCGGCCACGCCCGCACCCCGTTACCCCTGTTCGCCCATGCGCTCCCATGCGTCCCCGCACGCATGACCCGCGCCATCCGGCGGCGCCCTGCTGCCTGGCCTCGCCTGTCGCCGCCCGCATCTTACTTCGCCGGCGCCGGCGGCCCACCGCTGCCTACCTCCGCCCCTGCTGCCTACCGCATCTGGCCACAGCTGGCCACGCCGGGCCGCGTCCTCCTCCGCCGGGCAGCACCAGGCCATGCCTGCTCTGCCTGGCCTTGCCGCAGCTCCTGGCTGCGGACGCCGACCGGCCTCTGTGCGCCCACGCGTGCAAGCCCTCTGGTGGCCAAGGCCACTGCCACCCCGGGGCTCCGCTCAGTTTGCGCCATGCGCCCGTGAACCTAGCGCCCGCAAGGCCCTGGGCCACTTACACGCGGGCCCCAGCGCCCAGAACGTCTATAAAAAAAGGATAAAAATAATAATTAATAAAAATAAAAACGAATTAATAAAATTAATTATTAATTAATTAATTAATTAATCTTGTTTAATCAATCTAATTAACTAGTTAGTTTAATTAAACAGTAGTTAGTTTAGCTAATTCCTAGTTAATCTAAGCAGAGAATGATAGGTTGGTCCCACTGGACCCACAAGTCAGCTTTGACTCTGGTCAACCGACCAGTTGACCTGCTGACATCACTCTGATGTCATGCCTGCGTCATCATTCACTGTTTTGGATAATGTTGGATTGAAATAATTAATTAAAATCAGAAAATGATTTAAATCTTTAGAAAATCATATCTTTTAATCCGTAACTCGGATTAAATTATTTTCAACATGAAAGTTGCTCAGAATGACGAGACGATTCCGGATACGCAACCCATTCGTCCGCCACACCCCCCTAACCTATCGAACTCGCAACTTTTCCCCTCCGGCTCCTCTGCCCGAAAACGCGAAACGCCGGGGATACTTTCCCGGATGTTTCCCCCCTTCACTGGTATCACCACGTACCGCATTAGGGCACCTCTAGCACCGCTACTTGTCATGTCATGCATCGCTATGCATCTGTTTGCTTAAATATTTATTGTTTCTTCCCCCTCTTCTCCCGCTAGACACCGAGATCGACGCCGCTGCTACCCAGTACGACTACGGAGTTGCCGACCCCTCTCTCTTGCCAGAGCAACCAGGCAAGCCCCCCCTTGATCACCAGATATCGCCTATTCTACTCTATACTGCTTGCATCAGAGTAGTGTAGCATGTTACTGCTTTCCGTTATACCTATCCTGATGCATAGCCTGTCCTTGTTACTACTGTTGTTACCTTTACCCGCAATCCTACATGCTTAGTATAGGATGCTAGTTTTCCATCAGTGGCCCTACATTCTTGTCCGTCTGTTGTGCTATATTATCGGGTCGTGATCACTCGGGAGTTGATCACGGGTATATACTATACATTAAACATGATACATGTGGTGACCAAAGTCGGGTTGGCTCGAGGAGTACCCGCGAGTGATTCACGGATTGGGGGCTGAAAGGACCTTTGTCACGACGGCCCTCTGTGTGGATCTTTATGGCGGAGCGGCAGGGCAGGTTGAGGCTACCTGGGTGAGAGGTGGGCCTGGCCCTGTCGGCGTTCGCGGATACTTAACACGCTTAACGAGATCTTGGTATTTTATCTGAGTCTAGCTACTGGCCTATACGCACTAACCAACTACGCGGGAAAGATATGGGCACTCGGCGTCGTGGTATCAGCCGAAGCACTTCTTGACGTCAGCGACGGAGCGGCGCGCGCCGGATTGGACTGGAACGCCACTAGGCTAGGTCTGCTTCCGGCCGCCCTCGCTTAGGTTTAGACCGGCGTGCTGACCTCTCTGTTGTGCCTAGGTAGGGCTGCGACGTGTTGATCTTCCGAGGCCGGGCATGACCCAGGAAAGTGTGTCCGGCCAAATGGGATCAAGCGTGTTGGGTTATGTGGTGCACCCCTGCAGGAAAGTTAATCTATTCGAATAGCCGTGTCCCTCGGTAAAAGGACGACCCGGAGTTGTAACTTGACCTTATGACAACTAGAACTGGATACTTAATAAAACACACCCTTCCAAATGCCAGATACAACCCGGTGATCGCTCTCTAACAGGGCATCGAGGAGGGGATTGCCGGGTAGGATTATGCTATGCGATGCTACTTGGAGGACTTCAGTCTACTCTCTTCTACCTGCTGCAAGACGGAGGCGACCAGAAGCGTAGTCTTCGATAAGACTAGCTATCCCCCTCTTATTCTGGCATTCTGCAGTTCAGTCCACTGATATGGCCCTTTCCACATATATCCATGCATATGTAGTGTAGCTCCTTGCTTGCGAGTACTTTGGATGAGTACTCACGGTTGCTTTTCTCCCCCTTTTCCCCCCTTTTCCCTTCTACCCGGTTGCCGCAACCAGATGCTGGAGCCCAGGATCCAGACGCCACCGTCGATGACGACTCCTACTACACTGGAGGTGCCTACTACTACGTGCAGCCCGCTGACAACGACCAGGAGTAGTTTAGGAGGATCCCAGGCAGGAGGCCTGCGCCTCTTTCGATTGTATCCCAGTTTGTGCTAGCCTTCTTAAGGCAAACTTGTTTAACTTATGTCTGTACTCAGATATTGTTGCTTCCGCTGACTCGTCTATGATCGAGCACTTGTATTCGAGCCCTCGAGGCCCCTGGCTTGTATTATGATGCTTGTATGACTTATTTATGTTTTAGAGTTGTGTTGTGATATCTTCCCGTGAGTCCCTGATCTTGATCGTACACGTTTGCGTGCATGATTAGTGTATGATTAAATCGGGGGCGTCACACTCCTCCGGCTCTCCGGCGCTGCTCGGCGTCAAGGCCGAGCCCCCGGCGGAGACGCCGCTCGGCCGGCGCACTCGCAGCGCCGGCATCGTCGTCAACGAGGGCGGCCGGCGCGCCTCGTCCTCGTCGGCTCCTCCACGCTTCGTCAAGCCGAAGACGGAGCCGGGGCTGGCGCCGGTGAAGACGGAGCCGGGGCTGGCGCCGGTGAAGGCGGAGCTCGACGACGACGACGACGCGGTCCTCGAATGGGCGCGCGAGGACTCCATTGCGATGGAGAAGGCGCGCCGGGAGAAGGAGAAGGAGCGCCAGCGCGCCGCCCTACGCCGCTTCGAGGAGCGCCGACGCGGCCGCGAGGAAGGCGGGGTCGTCGTCTTGTGCGACAGCGACGACGACGACGACGCGCCGCCGCCTGTTCGCCAAGGCGACGCCGGGCAGGGGTCCAGCAGGGGCATCCGCGTCAAGGACGAGAAGGCCGCCGACGACGACGATGGCGGCGACGGCGGCGACGACTTCAGCGCCTTTCTTTTTTTTAAGTAGGTTAATGTAATTCGCCGAAATTTGCAATGTTTGGCTGAAATTTAACTAGTTTTTGTCATAACTTGGCCGAACGGTTTTTTTGTTTTTTTAAATACGCGTCTGGGGCGGCCCTGGGCGCCGACGGCTGGGGACCGACTCGCCCCAGGGCCATTTTTCGCGCCGGCTCACCCCAGGCGGGGCTTTTAGACGTCCCCTGGGGGGCCAACGGGTGGAGATGCCCTAAGACGCACACAGGATCCATAAGCAGTATGGCACTTCGGCCCGCTTTGCTTCGAGCCATCAATTCACTTCTAGATACGTGCCTAGTTAACAAAATGCATGAAGAAGGCAAATTCCTAAAGGAGTCCTTCTGCACCTGGGCATCTTGCCAAGGTTACTTCCCACATAAAGCCAAGTACATGCGGTCATAAATCCTGGTGGTTCCCAGTCCTAAGGTTGTATGTGGATGTCAACGAACGCTAAAACAGCAATTCTAACTAAAATGAACCTAGTCGACGCATGATGGTTTGTTATGGATGGTTACTCCATCTTTCTTCTCACACTTAAATAGAAACGTTATGTGGTGCAACATCCATGTGATGGATGCTTTCATGCAGTTCAATACTGCCATATGAGCACATGGGCATTCTTTATTGTTTGTCAGTGTCCCTCCTTCAGCAGTAGCTCCCCCGTTATAAATTTTCCTTGTATCAATTAACATTCACACTGCAGTAACTCTCGGTTACCGCATAGAGGGTCTCGAGAGCGTCCACCTTGCCCAGGATAATCAGACCTCCAAATCGAAACCTCCTAGCAAGTAGTGAGTTAGTTTGATTATGCAAAAATAGAGTTGGAAAGTCCTCTTCTGCTCCCGCGAGCTCAAATGAGCTCGGGATAAACAGTAAAAATAAAAAAAATATCCAAACATTCTGATTTTTTTATGTGGCAAATTTTGACCAATGTTTTGTATGCTTGACAAATGTCATTACGACATGACATTTGTGGAAGTCATCGCAAAAAAATCAGCACTCAAAATGCTTTAAAAAATAACATTTTTGGATCATTGATTTTATTCCTTTTCACAATTTCCACGAACGTCCTTTCCTCATAAACTTTTGCAAGCACACAAAACAACTTTTCAAAGTTCACCAGAAAAAAATATTGGATTTTTTTAGTATTTTCTTCAATTTTACTGTTCACCAGGGGCCATTTGAGCTCGGGAGCAGATATCACCTTGAAATCCTGGACAGACTGTAGTGCTATATGCATGCTAGCTTATACAACATAGTTACATTTTGGAGATTTCTCTATAAGCCAGAGAAGTGTTGCGGCACTCTGTTGGATACTATATGGCGTGCATGTTTTCTAAAGATTAACACTGAATGCAGTTTTTTTTTTGTGGGGATTGAATGCAGTTTTTTAATTGTACATAGATGTGAAATCACAAAATCTATAAAGGAAACTAGCCGCACAAACGCAGGGTGTGTTGATAGTTGCATAATTTTCTTAGTTAGGATCTCGACAAAAAAAGGTTGTCATCAACATTTACTTGCTCACTGTAAACATGCAACTCTTTGACATGAATGATACCACTATAAGATATCAATTTCATGGGACAACAAACAAGGCCCGACATGGAGTTTCATATCGGGTGAACAGTAAAACCAGAAAGTTTTGAAAAACGATTCAAAAAATTCTGAACTTTTTTAGTGACAAACATTGACAAAAGTTTTCCATGTTTGCAAAATTTCATCGTGAAATGACATTTTTAGAAGCTGTGGAAAAAAAACGATGCTCTAAAAGTGTCATTTCCAACAGCATTTTGGAGTGATGTTTTTTCATGACTTCTAAAAACGTCATTTCACGATAAAATTTTGGAAGCGTTGAAATTTTTTGTCAATGTTTGTCACTAAAATTTTCAGAATTTTTTTAATTCATTTTTAATATTTTTTTGATTTTACTGTTCACCCAAGCTCGGGACTAGAACAGTACTTTCGCTTTTGCCATCCTTACACTTCGAGTATAACATGCATAGCAATTTACAAAAAGCTTAATGAGATAATCCCACTTTCAAATCACACGACAATAAGACAGAAAGTCTTTTTAAGTGCTCCTCCACTTATTTAGCCATACAAGTGTTGATGCAAATGTAGAGTGGCCGTGCCTATATGCTTATGTATCATCACGGGCAGTTGTTGGGCATGGTGAGACTGTTGGGGAACGTTGCAGAAAATTAAAATTTTTCCTACGGTTTCATCAAGATTCATCTATGAGTTCATCTAGCAACGAGTCATGGGAGAGAGAGATTGCATCTACATACCACTTTGTAGATCGCAAGCGGAAGCGTTCAACGAACGGGGATGAAGTAGTCGTACACACCGTGATCCAAATCACCGGAGATCCTAGCACCGAAAGCACGGCACCTCCGCGTTCAACACACGTACGGTCAGCGTAACGTCTCCTTCTTCTTGATCCAGCAAGGCAAAGGAGAGGTTGGGGAAGAAGACTCCAGCAGCAGCACGACGGCGTGGTGATGGTGGAGCCGCAGTACTCCGACAGGGCTTCGCCGAGCTCTTACGGAGGAGGAGGAGGTGTTGGAGAGGGAGAGGGAGGCGCCAGGGCATAGGGTGCGCACCCCCTCCCCTCCCCCCTTTATATAGGCCTCTGGGGGGGGGGGCGCCGGCCCTGGGAGATCTGATCTCCCAAGGGGGGCGGCGGCCAGGGAGGTTTCCCTCCCCCCAAGCCATCTAGGAGGTGCCTTCCACCACTAGGACTCCTCCCTTTTGGAACCCTAGGCGCATGGGCCCCTTTGGGGCTGGTTCCTCTTGGCCCATGTAGGCCAAGGCGCACCCCCTAAGGCCCATGTGGCCCACCGGGGCAGGTGGCCCCACCTGGTGGACCCCCGGGACCCCTCCGGTGGTCCCGGTACAATACCGATAACACCGAAACTTGTCCCGATGGCCGAAATAGCACTTCCTATATATAATTCTTTACCTCCGGACCATTCCGGAACTCCTCGTGACGTCCGGGATCTCATCCGGGACTCCGAACAACATTCGGGTTACTGCATATACATATCTTCACAACCCTAGCGTCACCGAACCTTAAGTGTGTAGACCCTACGGGTTCGGGAGACATGCAGACATGACCGAGATGGCTCTCGGGCAATAACCAACAGCGGGATCTGGATACCCATGTTGGCTCCCACATGCTCCACGATGATCTCATCGGATGAACCACGATGTCGAGGATTCAATTAATCCCGTATACGATTCCCTTTGTCAATCGGTATTTTACTTGCCCGAGATTCGATCGTCGGTATCCCAATACCTCGTTCAATCTCGTTACCGGGAAGTCACTTTTCTCGTACCGCAATGCATGATCCCATGATCAAACACTTTGATCACATTGAGCTCATTATGATGATGCATTACCGAGAGGGCCCGGTGATACCTCTCCATCAAGCGGAGTGACAAATCACAGTCTCGATCCATGTCAACCCAACAGACACTTTCAGAGATACCCGTAGTATACCTTTATAGTCACCCAGTTACGTTGTGACGTTTGGCACACCCAAAGCACTCCTACGGTATCCGGGAGTTACACGATCTCATGGTCTAAGGAAAGGATACTTGACATTGGAAAACTCTAGCAAACGAACTATGCGATCTTATGCTATGTTTAGGATTGGGTCTTGTCCATCACATCATTCTCCTAATGATGTGATCCCGTTATCGATGACATCCAATGTCCATAGTCAGGAAACCATGACTATCTGTCGATCAACGAGCTAGTCAACTAGAGGCTCACTAGGGACATATTGTTGTCTGTTATTCACACATGTATTATGATTTCCGGATAACACAATTATAGCACGAATAAAGACAATTATCATGAATAAGGAAATATAATAATAATGCTTTTATTATTGCCTCTAGGGCATATTTCCAACAGTCTCCCACTTGCACTAGAGTCAATAATCTAGTTACATTGTGATGAATCGAACACCCATAGAGTTCTGGTGCTGATCATGTTTTGCCTTAGGGAGAGGTTTAGTCAACGGATCTGCGACATTCAGATCCGTGTGCACTTTACAAATCTCTATGTCTCCATCTTGAACATTTTCACGAATGGAGTTGAAGCGACGCTTGATGTGCCTGGTCTTCTTGTGAAACCTGGGCTCCTTTGCAAGTGCAATAGCTCCAGTGTTGTCACAGAAGAGCTTGATTGGCCCCGACGCATTGGGTATGACTTCGAGGTCGGTGATGAACTCCTTCACCCAAATTGCTTCATGCGCTGCCTCCGAGGCTGCCATGTACTCCGCTTCACATGTAGATCCCGCCACGACGCTTTGCTTGCAACTGCACCAGCTTACTGCCCCACCATTCAAAATATACACGTATCCGGTTTGTGACTTAGAGTCATCCAGATCTGTGTCGAAGCTAGCGTCGACGTAACCTTTTACGACGAGCTCTTCGTCACCTCCATAAACGAGAAACATTTCCTTAGTCCTTTTCAGGTACTTCAGGATATTCTTGACCGCTGTCCAGTGTTCCTTGCCGGGATTACTTTGGTACCTACCTACCAAACTTACGGCAAGGTTTACATCAGGTCTGGTACACAGCATGGCATACATAATAGAACCTATGGCTGAGGCATAGGGGATGACACTCATCTCTTCTATATCTTCTGCCGTGGTCGGACATTGAGCTGAGCTCAATCTCACACCTTGTAACACAGGTAAGAACCCCTTCTTAGATTGATCCATATTGAACTTCTTTAATATCTTATCAAGGTATGTGCTTTGTGAAAGACCTATGAGGCGTCTCGATCTATCTCTATAGATCTTGATGCCTAATATATAAGCAGCTTCTCCAAGGTCCTTCATTGAAAAACTCTTATTCAAGTAGGCCTTAATGCTGTCCAAGAGTTCTATATCATTTCCCATCAAAAGTATGTCGTCTACATATAATATGAGAAATGCTAAAGCTCCCACTCACTTTCTTGTAAACACAGGCTTCTCCATAAGTCTGTGTAAACCCAAACACTTTGATCATCTCATCAAAGCGAATGTTCCAACTTCGAGATGCCTACACCAGCTCATAAATCGAGCGTTGGAGCTTGCACACCTTGTCAGCGTTCTTAGGATCGACAAAACCTTCCGGCTGCATCATATACAATTCTTCCTTAAGGAAACCATTAAGGAATGCCGTTTTGACGTCCATTTGCCATATTTCATAATCATAGAATGCGGCAATTGCTAACATGATTCGGACGGACTTCAGCTTCGCTACCGGTGAGAAAGTCTCATCGTAGTCAACCCCTTGAACTTGTCGATAACCCTTAGCGACAAGCCGAGCTTTATAGATGGTCACATTACCATCCGCGTCTGTCTTCTTCTTAAAGATCCATTTATTTTCTATCGCTCGCCGTTCAACGGGCAAGTCAGTCAAAGTCCATACTTCGTTTTCATACATGGATCCTATCTCGGATTTCATGGCTTCCAGCCATTTGTCGGAATCCGGGCCCGCCATTGCTTCCTCATAGTTTGAAGGTTCACCGTTGTCTAACAACATGATTTCCAAGACAGGGTTGCCGTACCACTCTGGTGCGGAACGTGTCCTTGTGGACCTTCGAATTTCAGTAGGAGCTTGATTAGAAGCATCTTGATCATCATCATTAATTTCCTCTCTAGTCGGTGCAGGCACCTCAGAAACGTTTTCTTGAGTTTCGCCATTTTCCGGTTCAAGAGGTAACACTTCATCAAGTTCTACTTTCCTCCCACTTACTTCTTTCGAGAGAAACTCTTTCTCTAGAAAGGATCCATTCTTGGCAACAAAGATCTTGCCTTCGGATCGGAGGTAGAAGGTATACCCAACAGTTTCTTTAGGGTATCCTATGAAGACGTATTTTTCCGACTTGGGTTCGAGCTTTTCAGGTTGAAGTTTCTTGACATAAGCATCGCATCCCCAAACTTTTAGAAATGACAGCTTAGGTTTCTTCCCAAACCATAATTCATACGGTGTCGTCTCAACGGATTTCGACGGCGCCCTATTTAAAGTGAATGCAGCTGTCTCTAAAGCATAGCCCCAAAAAGATAGCGGTAAGTCGGTAAGAGACATCATAGATCGCACCATATCTAATAGAGTGCGATTACGACGTTCGGACACACCATTACGCTGAGGTGTTCCAGGCGGCGTGAGTTGTGAAACTATTCCACATTTTCTTAAGTGTGTGCCAAATTCGTGTCTCAAGTATTCTCCTCCACGATCTGATCGTAGAAACTTGATCTTTCTTTCACGTTGATTTTCAACCTCACTCTGAAATTCCTTGAACTTTTCAAAGGTCTCAGACTTGTTTTTCATTAAGTAGACATACCCATATCTACTCAAGTCATCAGTGAGGGTGAGAACATAACGATAGCCACCGCGAGCCTCAACACTCATTGGACCGCACACATCGGTATGTATGATTTCCAGTAAATTGGTTGCTCGCTCCATTGTTCCTGAGAACGGAGTCTTGGTCATTTTACCCATGAGGCATGGTTCGCACGTGTCAAATGATTCATAATCAAGAGACTCTAAAAGTCCATCTGCATGGAGCTTCTTCATGCGTTTGCCACCTATGTGACCAAGGCGGCAGTGCCACAAATATGTGGGACTATTGTTATCAACTTTAACTCTTTTGGTATTCACACTATGAATATGTGTATCATTACGTACGAGATTCATTAAGAATAAACCATTAACCATCGGAGCATGACCATAAAACATATCTCTCATATAAATAGAACAACCATTATTCTCGGATTTAAATGAGTAGCCATCTCGAATTAAACGAGATCCAGATACAATGTTCATGCTCAAACTTGGCACTAAATAACAATTATTGAGGTTTAAAACTAATCCCGTAGGTAAATGTAGAGGTAGCGTGCCGACGGCGATCACATCGACCTTGGAACCATTCCCGACGCGCATCGTCACCTCGTCCTTCGCCAGTCTCCGTTTATTCCGCAGCTCCTGCTTTGAGTTACAAATGTGAGCAACTGCACCGGTATCAAATACCCAAGAGCTACTACGAGTACTGGTAAGGTACACATCAATTACATGTATATCACATATACCTTTGGTTTTGCCGGCCTTCTTGTTCGCTAAGTATTTGGGGCAGTTCCGCTTCCAGTGACCACTTCCCTTGCAATAAAAACACTCAGTCTCGGGCTTGGGTCCATTCTTTGGCTTCTTCCCGGCAACTTGCTTACCGGGCGCGGCAACTTCTTTGCCGTCCTTCTTGAAGTTCTTTTTACCCTTTCCCTTCTTGAACTTAGTGGTTTTATTCACCATCAACACTTGATGCTCCTTCTTGATTTCTACCTCTGCTGATTTCAGCATAGCATATACCTCAGGAATGGTCTTTACCATCCCCTGCATATTGTAGTTCATCACAAAGCTCTTGTAGCTAGGTGGAAGCGACTGGAGGATTCTGTCAATGACCGCTTCATCCGGGAGATTAACTTCCAGTTGAGTCAAGCGGTTGTGCAACCCAGACATTTTGAGTATGTGTTCACTAACAGAGCCATTTATTTCCTCCATCTTACAGCTAAAGAATTTATCGGAGACTTCATATCTCTCGACCCGGGCATGAGCTTGGAAAACCATTTTCAGCTCTTCAAACATCTCATATGCTCCATGTCTCTCAAAACGCTTTTGGAGTCCCGGCTCTAAGATGTAAAGCATGCCGCACTGAACGAGGGAGTAATCATCGCAGCATGACTGCCAAGCGTTCATAATGTCTTGTTCTGCAGGGAGAATAGGTGCGTCACCCAGCGGTGCTCGTAGGACATAATCTTTCTTGGAAGCTATGAGGATGATCCTCAGGTTCCGGACCCAGTCCGTATAGTTGCTACCATCGTCTTTCAGCTTGGTTTTCTCTAGGAACGCGTTGAAGTTGAGGACTACGTTGGCCATTTGATCTACAAGACATATTGTAAATATTTAGACTAAGTTCATGATAATAAAGTTCATTTAATCAAATTATTTAATGAACTCCCACTTAGATAGACACCCCTCTTCTAGTCATCTAAGTATTACATGATCCGAGTCAACTAGGCCGTGTCCGATCATCACGTGAGACGGACTAGTCAACATCGGTGAACATCTTCATGTTGATCGTATCTTCTATATGACTCATGCTCGACCTTTCGGTCTTCTGTGTTCCGAGGCCATGTCTGTACATGCTAGGCTCGTCAAGTCAACCTAAGTGTTTCGCGTGTGTAAATCTGTCTTACACCCGTTGTATGTGAACGTTAGAATCTATCACACCCGATCATCACGTGGTGCTTCGAAACAACGAACTGTCGCAACGGTGCACAGTTAGGGAGAACACTTTCTTGAAATTATTATGAGGGATCATCTTATTTACTACCGTCGTTCTAAGTAAACAAGATGCAAAACATGATAAACATCACATGCAATCAAATAATAAATGTGACATGATATGGCCAATATCACATAGCTCCTTCGATCTCCCTCTTGGGGCTCCATGATCATCTTGTCACCGGCTTGACACCATGATCTTCATCATCATGATCTTCATCATCGTGTCTCCATGAAGTTGCTCGCCAACTATTACTTCTACTACTATGGCTAACGCGTTTAGCAATAAACTAAAGTAATTTACATGGCGATACTCAATGACACGCAGGTCATACAAAAATAAAGACAACTCCTATGGCTCCTGTCGGTTGTCATACTCATCGACATGCAAGTCGTGATTCCTATTACAATAGCATGAACATCTCATACATCACATATAGATCATTCATCACAACTTTGGCCATATCATATCACAAAGCACTTGCTGCAAAAACAAGTTAGACGTCCTCTAATTGTTGTTGCAAGTTTTTACGTGGCTGAATTAGGGTTCTAGCAAGAACGTTTTCTTACCTACGTTAAAACCACAACGTGATTTGTCAACTTCTATTTACCCTTCATAAGGACCCTTTCCATTGAATCCGCTCCAACTAAAGTGGGAGAGACAGACACCCGCCAGCCACCTTATGCAACTAGTGCATGTTAGTCGGTGGAACCGGTCTCACGTAAGAGTACGTGTAAGGTTGGTCCGGGCCGCTTCATCCCACAATACCGCTGAAGCAAGATAAGACTAGTAGCGGCAAGAAGAGTTGACAACATCTACGCCCACAACAAATTGTGTTCTACTCGTGCAATAGAGAACTACGCATAAACCTGGCTCATGATGCCACTGTTGGGGAACGTTGCAGAAAATTAAAAATTTTCCTACGGTTTCACCAAGATTCATCTATGAGTTCATCTAGCAACGAGTCATGGGAGAGAGAGATTGCATCTACATACCACTTTGTAGATCGCGAGCGGAAGCGTTCAACGAACGGGGATGAAGTAGTCGTACACACCGTGATCCAAATCACCGGAGATCCTAGCACCGAAAGCACGGCACCTCCGCGTTCAACACACGTACGGTCAGCGTAACGTCTCCTTCTTCTTGATCCAGCAAGGCAAAGGAGAGGTTGGGTAAGAAGACTCCAGCAGCAGCACGACGGCGTGGTGATGGTGGAGCCGCAGTACTCCGACAGGGCTTCGTCGAGCTCTTACGGAGGAGGAGGAGGTGTTGGAGAGGGAGAGGGAGGCGCCAGGGCATAGGGTGCGCACCCCCCCTCCCCTCCCCCCTTTATATAGGCCTCTGGGGGGGGCGCCGGCCCTGGGAGATCTGATCTCCCAAGGGGGGCGGCGGCCAGGGAGGTTTCCCTCCCCCCAAGCCATCTAGGAGGTGCCTTCCACCACTAGGACTCCTCCCTTTTGGAACCCTAGGCGCATGGGCCCCTTTGGGGCTGGTTCCCCTTGGCCCATGTAGGCCAAGGCGCACCCCCTAAGGCCCATGTGGCCCACCGGGGCAGGTGGACCCACCTGGTGGACCCCCGGGACCCCTCCGGTGGTCCCGGTACAATACCGATAACACCGAAACTTGTCCCGATGGCCGAAATAGCAGTTCCTATATATAATTCTTTACCTCCGGACCATTCCGGAACTCCTCGTGACATCCGGGATCTCATCCGGGACTCCGAACAACATTCGGGTTACTGCATATACATATCTTCACAACCCTAGCGTCACCGAACCTTAAGTGTGTAGACCCTACGGGTTCGGGAGACATGCAGACATGACTGAGATGGCTCTCGGGCAATAACCAACAGCGGGATCTGGATACCCATGTTGGCTCCCACATGCTCCACGATGATCTCATCGGATGAACCACGATGTCGAGGATTCAATTAATCCCGTATACGATTCCCTTTGTCAATCGGTATTTTACTTGCCCGAGATTCGATCGTCGGTATCCCAATACCTCGTTCAATCTCGTTACCGGCAAGTCACTTTTCTCGTACCGCAATGCATGATCCCGTGATCAAACACTTTGATCACATTGAGCTCATTATGATGATGCATTACCGAGAGGGCCCGGTGATACCTCTCCGTCAAGCGGAGTGACAAATCCCAGTCTCGATCCATGTCAACCCAACAGACACTTTCAGAGATACCCGTAGTATACCTTTATAGTCACCCAGTTACGTTGTGACGTTTGGCACACCCAAAGCACTCCTACGGTATCTGGGAGTTATACGATCTCATGGTCTAAGAAAAGGATACTTGACATTGGAAAACTCTAGCAAACGAACTATGCGATCTTATGCTATGTTTAGGATTGGGTCTTGTCCATCACATCATTCTCCTAATGATGTAATCCCGTTATCGATGACATCCAATGTCCATAGTCAGGAAACCATGACTATCTGTCGATCAACGAGCTAGTCAACTCTTACACGCGTGCGTGTGGGTGAAGTAGATAACGCCCACACGGCCGGTACGTCAGGCCTCGTACCTCGTGGTCCCGCACGCCCCACGTGACACTTTACCGCGCGCCCCGCAGTTGCCATGGGCCGGACCCTCGTCCATGTTCGTTTAAGTGCAGTTGCCATGTCGCTGAACTATGGTTACCATGTCGGACAACTAAAGTTGCCATGTTTGCTCAACTGCAGTTGCCATCTCAGGTCAAAGTTTCAGATTGCCATTTTTTGGACAAACTACAGCTGTTGCCATGTGTGGTCTGGTCTACTGCAGTTGCCATGATTTCAAAACTTTAGGAGTTGCCACCTACTAACACTAGGCAGTTGCCATGTAGCGCTACAAAAAAAGGCATGCAAAAAACATGTTCGGGTAAAAGAGAGAGTTGCCATGTGCTCACAAGCACGCTAGGGCAGTTGCCATTTAAAAAGAAAGAGTTGCCATCTGCTTACGTGCATCCTAGGGCAGTTTGCCATGTACCATGCAAAACATATGGCAACTGACATGTTCGGATAAAAAAAGAGAGAGTTGCCATCTGCTTGCAATCATATTAGGGAAGTTACCATGTTCACTGCCAAACGCATGGCAACTGGCAGCTTGGGTGTGGGAGAGGAGGCGGGTGTGTGTGGGCGAGATGGCAAATGCCCACACACCAGCCCTTGTGCGTGACTGAAAAAATGGTGTGTGGGCGAACTGCTCAACGCCCACACACCGGCCCCTCCGTGTAGTAAAACGAATGTGTGGACGACCTCTCTCACACACCACACACGCGAGTTGTCCTACGTGGCATACAAAATTAGCTAATTCGTGCCAAGATTCGTGCAAAAGTTACTGGACGGTGATGGAGGCATGTGGACGAGTTGGCTAACGCCCACACATGTGGGCGTTAACATTTTCGTAAAGCTATTACTTTACGGATTAGGGTTTCAAAAAACTACCGTTTTTAATTTTTCTCAGATAACTACCAAGTGAGGGATCGACTGTTTCAAAAAACCCAAAACGCTAAATACTTATCAATTGAACGCGATTATGACAGATGGGCCCCATGCGTAAGAGCTCTAATTGTTTGACCGTTTGTTTGGCCATTAGGGGTGGGCCTGCACACAAACTTAAGAAAGCAATCCAGTCCCTGCATTTTTTGCAAAAAGCAATCAGGTCCCTGCTCTTAGATCAGGGCAGCCATTGCCGCTCCTCTCACTCCCAAGCTGGACCTCACGACGCTGCCTCCTCCGGCCGATGAGCCGCCCGCCGCCGGCGCTCACCAGGGCTCAACCCTGGCCGCTCCTCCGCCTCACCTCCTTCTCTCCTGCCTCTCTACACCCGCCACCTAGCCGTGCTGCACGACGCCGCCGGGCAGTGGCCGCCTCTACGGGGACTCCCCATGGCGGGCGGCGGCGCGGCGACTTGTGCCGGAGCCCCATGTAACACTCCCAGTGTCATGCTGCAGTAACCCTCCGTGATTAAACTAATCATTTTCCAAACAGTTCTTAATCACCTTTGTCCAATATCCCATTTAAAATTCCAGTCAATTCAAATTCAAGTGAAGTTTGAAGTTGATCCAAAGTTGCTGGAAAAATGTTCATCATTTGTCAAAATTTCCATAACAATTATTTGTTAAGGAACACAACATCACTTTTGTGCAAAGATGAGCATTAGAAATTATAACAACACCAATTCAGCATTTTTAAATGCTATCCTATTTATGTAAAATGCCCAATGAATTCTTCTGGTCTCCAAAATATTTGTGGCACTGTCTAAGATCACCAGGGAATAAAATGGGCACTTCCCATATTTTTCCTATGTAAATAGCATGCCCAATCATTTCTTACCCATCTTTGTTTATTAATAAAAAAACAGTAACAAAAAGAAAGAGGGGCACTATGCACTTAGGCATGTCAGCCCAGTGCACCGGCCCAGCCCAACCTCACCTCCCTTCCTTCCCACTGCTCATCCATGGCACGCTGGCTGCACACGCACCGGCCTGGCCGCGGATGCCCACGTGCTGGCCATCCGGCGGCTCCCCAACGACCTACAAGGACGCCCGCACCCTCCCTTAACCCTAGACGCCCCCTCCATTCCCCCCTGTTCGCGCCGCCTCCTCCCCCCACCACGTGCGGCCGACACCATCGTCGCCGCGCCTGCGCTGATCCCGCGGCCACCGTGCCTCCCTATCTTCGGGAGGCTCTCTAGCAGCTGCGCCGTGCCCTTCTTCGTCATCCACGCCACTGCATCGAGCTCGTGGAGCCGCAACGCCGTCGCCACGTCTTCTGCTTCCTTTCCAATCGCCGACGCCCGCCACTTCGATCCATCGTCTCCGGCGCCTCTCCGAGCCCACTGCCCTGCCCTGCTGGACCGCTGTGAGCCCCGCCTCACCTCCTTTCTTCCTCTGCCCCGCTTCCCTACCGTAGCTAGCTAGGGCCGGGGCCGCGCACCACCAAGCCCCGCCGTCCCCATGGCCAGGGAATACCTCACTGCCGTGTTCCCCATCGCGCTCCACCGATGTGCACGTGCTCCTGGAGCCCCGTAGGTGCCTCCTAGCGCCTCGGTTTGCTCGGTTGCGAGCTGCAACCTTGCACCCGACCGAGCCCGTGTGCCGTCCTCGCCCTGCTTGCCGTTGCCGCAGTCGCCCGCCGCCTCGCAGACCACGCTTCGCCCGAACCCGCCTGCACTGCTGCTGCTGCCTTTCCCCGCCTGCGCTGCCGCCGACCGCGCCTGCCGCTCGTCCCGCTGGACCTCGCTGCTGCCGCCGCCCGCGCAACCCTCCCTCCGCCTTACTGCTGCTGCTACGGCCGGCTACCGCGCCGGCCGGCACCCAACGGCGCCCCGCGAGCCGCGACTGCCCCTGCGCCACGCGCGCCCCGCCCCGCTCCTCCACCTGCTCGCCCCCCGACGGCGACCGCCCTGGCCAGCCACCTCACCGTGCGGCTCCGGCCCGCAGGTCGTGGCCATCGCCCCTGATGGTCACCGGCACGGGCGCCCACGCCCGCCCCGTTAACCCGTGCCCAATAAGCCGCCCTGGGCCACTGCCAAACGGGGCCCATGCCCCTGTTTAAAAAAAAGAGTTTAAAAAAAACTTTAAGAAAAATATTAATTAATTAATTAGTTTAATTAACTTAACTTAATTACTTCTGTTTAATTTGCCTAATTAACTGGTTTAGTTAATTAAAACATGTTATTTAGCTATGCCTATGACAGGCGGGCCCCGGTTGACAGGTTGACCAGTCAACCGACTGGTTGACTGCTGATGTCATGATGACATCATGCTGATGTCATTATTTATTTCTATCGAATTTAATAATTAATAATTAATTCAAAAATTGTTTTAAACTTTAAAAATTCATAGAAATTAATCCGTAACTCGGATGAAAAAGTTTTCTACATGAAAGTTGCTCAGAACGACGAGACGAATCCGAATACGCGATCCGTTCGTTTGCCACATGCCCCTAACTACCTGAACATGCAACTTTTCCCCTCCGTTTCATCTGTCCGAAAATGCTAAATCTGGGGAAACATTCCCGGATGTTATCCCCCTTCGTCGGTAACGTGTAGCACCATGTTAGAACACGTCTAGCTCTGCCTGTTGTCCTGTTATGCTCTTGCTTGCTATGTATTTACTGTTCCCCCCCTTCTTCTCTCCGGTAGACCCCGAGACGGTCGCTGATGCCGCTGTGTTCAACTACGTCGACGACGACCCGTTCTTCTTGTCTGAGCAACCAGGCAGGCCCCCCTTTTGATCATCCCGATATCGCCCATTCCATTCTCTCATGCTTGCATTAGATTTTGCTACTGTTATTGTTTGCTCCTATTCTGGTACATAACCTGCTCATTGTTACCTACCTGCTTATCCTATACTGCTTAGTATAGGTTGGTTAGTGATCCATCAGTGACCCCCGCCTTGTCCTTGTTGCCCCTGCTTCATCATCGAAGACTCGATCAACGGGATTGAAGACCAGGCCCCGGCACCGCACATCACTTTCCCCTTAGTTGCTCGACACTACTGGGTTACTATCGAGTGCCGAGGGTGAGTCCTCTACATCACTTCTGATGTTAACCCTGTAGTGTAGCTATTCGGTCGTGGTCATCTAGGGTGATTCCGCCTTAACCACTTCCGATACGACTCTGTCGTGCAACCCCTCAAGTGTGAACCTCGGGGGTGATTCCTCTTACGTTCACCTTGATGATTACCTCGAGTGGAATTCACTGGGGGTGATTCCTCGGGTTTTCCCCTTGATGTTTGGACACACAGTTACTATGGTTACTATGACTTTACACTGGTCCAGGTTACTAAAGACGAGTCGACCCTGAGGGGTACTCACGCGAGCTTAATTGCGAGTGATGTGGAGACGGGTTGACCTGGAGGGTGCCCGCAAGATAATTACGAGGCGTGGCCGGGCATTCCTAGCCCTTGCCGCAAGTCCTCGAGACGGGGCAATGGGGTCACATCTTTTGTGAGTCTCTGCTTGTTACCGCACGATCCCAATCCACTACGATTTGGATATTTGATCCGAGGGGCCTCTGGCCTGATAGCACTAACCATCACGTGGGCATAGTATGGGCGTTCTGCATCGTATGCATCAGCCGAAGCTTAATAGACGTCAGCGACTGAGCGGCGCACGCCGGGTTGGACTGGTAAGCTCCTGCCTTTTTAGGGAGGTAGCTAGGTCTGCTGACCGGCCGCCCTCGCAACGTGCAGGAGTTCCCCGGGGAGATGGCCCATGACCCCTGGGGGCATAGGTTTAGTCCGGCGTGCTGGCCTCTCTATTAAGCCTAGGTCGGGTTGCGGCGTATTGTTTGGCCGAGGCCGGGCATGACCCAGGAAAGTGTGTCCGGCCGGAGTTAATCGAGCGTGGTGGGTAAGTTGGTGCACCCCTGCAGGGAAGAAAACATCTATCGATAGCCTGTCCTACGGTAACAGACACTTGGAGTTGTATCCCGATCGATACAACTAGAACTGGATACTTGAGATGAGACATGGATATGAGAAATGGATTGTGATGATAACTGGATAGTATGGCTTTGAGATTTCTTTCTCGCAGGGAGTCGAGAAAGGATCTCCGGCCGAGGTTGATAACACTACTACTACTTTACTTTATGCTACTCTACTCCCTCCTGTTGCTGCAAGATGGTGGTTTCCAAAAGATGCTAGTCTTCGGTAGGACTAGGCCTTCTCTCTATTCTGGCATTTCTGCAACCCAGTCCACATATACAATCCTTCCTTTGATATTGTTGCATATGTAGTGGATATCCTTGCTTGCGAGTACTTTGGATGAGTACTCACAGTTGCTTTGCTCTCCCTTTTCCCCCTTTCTTCTTCTTTCCGGTTGATGCAACCAGATGTCGGAGCACAGGAGCCAGATGCCACCGCCGATGCCTACTACTACGTGAAGACCGCCGACGACCAGGAGTAGTTAGGAGGCTCCCAGGCAGGAGGCCTTGCCTTTTCGATCGATGTTGCTTTTTGTGCTAGCCTTCTTAAGGCAAACTTGTCTAACTCATGTCTGTACTAAGATATTCTTGGTTCCGCTGACTCTTGTGTATTCAAGCTTATGTATTCGAGCCCTCGAGGCCCCTGGCTTGTAATATAAAGCTTGTACTATTTTAATTTGTGTCTAGAGTTGTGTTGTGATGTCTTCCCGTGAGTCCTTGATCTTGATCGTACACATTTGCGTGTATGATTAGTGTATGATTGAATCGGGGGCGTCACACCCCACGACTGTGCGGCAACTCCAGGCGGTGCGCGGCGGCGACCCCCGCCGCAGACGAGGCCAGTGAGCCCGGCGAGCTTCTTGTCACTAGGAGCGCCAGTGAGGCGACTTGTGCCGGAGCCCCACGGCTGCGCGGAAACTTCAGGCAGCGCGCGGCGGCGACCCCAGCCGCGGACGAGCCCGGTGAGCTCCTTGTCACCAGGAGCGCCGACGAGCTCCTACCAGCAGTACCAGCGGAGGGGGGCTCGACGTGGCATAGGTCGGCGGCTGGACGTGGCATAGGACGGGCGGCGTGGGCTAGCAGTGCGGCCGGCGGCCGTGGCAGTTCTCCGGCGTTCTTCACGAGCAAGGAGAGTGGAGGATAAGAAGGAAGGCAGAGAGGAGAAGAAGGGGATGACTAGATGAGAAGAGACACTGAGATGTGGGCCTCACATATCAGTTAACGGTCAAACTAGCGGTCAAACTAACGCTTTGTTTAGGTGTGGATCCGACATGTCATAATCACGATCAATTGATAAGCACTCGCCAATTTGGGTTTTTTGAAACAGCCAACCCCTCATTTTTACGGGTTATCTGAGAAAAAAAATAAAAATCGGTACTTTTTTAAAACCCTAACCCGTAAAGTAGTAGTTTTATGTTATTTACTCCTTCGTCCCCTTTAACTCCTGATGTTTTTTATGCAGCATAAAAAATTGATCCTCCCGTCATATCGTTTCTTGCTCCTTCGAATTTATTGTTTGAATCATGCGTCCATCAGCTGTTCTGTTTCCTTGAATTACCATGAACTACTCAACTGCGTTCTACATGAAGGATCTTGCTGCCATAAATCCATGAAGGGTACAAAAAAGAAGCGCACAACCTTGGGTATTGGGATTAATTGAGATGCTCTTATCTAACTTAAGTTTGTAATTCATATCTTGTGGCAGGTTACTTCACCCATCGTGACCAGCTTAACAGATTGCTCAATTGCTGATGTTCTTGCTCATGTTTGTTGTTTGCTGCATCTTCGAATTAATTCAGTGTTTAATGATAATGACAGAGTCCACCAAGATGCAGAAAAGGCTGGCTGTTCATCAGTTTAAAGCGGCGCGGTACTCTTAGTTATGAGCTATCTGGGATGAATTAAAAAAAGTGTAATTCATTTGTGCATTCATCATCAATCAGGAAGACTATGACAATTTGATGAAGTCGCTACGGGAAAATGATCTTTCGTGGCCTTCCTTGATGGAGTATATTGCACGAAACCACCACTTTAAAGGTTAGTTTTGCAGAAAACACTATGCTACATTTTTATTGCAGAACACACCTCGTCTTGTATAATTATTTCGCAAAAACCATTAATCGGCGGATTGGAGGTCTTTGAGTATGTTTATGACAGATGGGGCCGTTCGTTAGGAGCTGACTTGGCAAAAACATGCCACGCGTACACTTTGACTAGTAAAAAACGCCACGTTGACACGACCCCACCCAGCCCATTCTCCTCTTCCTCTCGCCCAATCCCCATTCAAGCCACCGCCGCCGCCCCAACTCCCTCGGTGTCGGCCTCAGCGGCAGCAGCGTCCACCGGCGAGTGCCCTGCGGTAGTCGCGCTCCTCCCCTCAGCCGCCTTCGCCGTCAATGCCGCACCCTTCCCCCAGCAGGGCATCGTGAAGACGACGACAGCAGCGTCCACCGGTGGGTCACCCAGCCGACGGCGCGCCCCTTTCCCCAGTAGGACATCACACCCCTTGCCCCAGCAGCAGCAGCGTCCACCGGCGGGTCGCCCAATCTACGGCGCGCCCCTTCCCCCAGCAGGGCATCGCGCACCCCTTGCCCCAACGGCAGCAGCGTCCACTAGTGGGTCTCGAAGACGACGTCGACCCAAGCCTCCATGGGCACCGCCGCCCACCAACGACAAGATTCACGGGCAGGAACCGGGGGCGCCCTGACCACGTCGGCGTCTCCCAGGCCGCGCACGCGAGCTCCTCGGCCGTCTCCGAGCTCCAAGACACCCGCCTCGTGCTCGAGGTGCTCCAGATCTGACATGCATTCGACGACGGCGCTCCAGGCAGCGTCGGGATCCCTGCGGGGACAGGGCGGCCCTGCTCAACGATGGTGCCGATCCACGGGGGAGCGCTGGCGTCGGCCTCTTCCTCGGTGCGGCAACGGCGACCGTGACCTCTGCCTTGGCCGGGGCGGGACGAGCGACGATGGATTGGAGAGGAGTAGAGGGAGGGGAAAGGAGCTGGAGGGGCCGTTGGGCACGCCGGTGACGACGGCGCAGTCCGTCTGCGGGACTGGGCGTGGGCCAGATGACTTATTGTTTTGGCCAAAGACAAGTCAAAGTGCCCGCGAGCAATGCTTTTGCCAAGGCAGCTCCTGACGAACGGGCCCCACTTGTCATAAACATGCTCAAAGAGCTCTAATCCGCTGATCAGTGATTTTTGCAAAACGATTACACAAGACGTGGTGTGTTCTGCAACAAAAATGTAGCGTAGTGTTTTCTGCAAATATAGCCTTCAAAATGATGGTTTTATGCAATTTACTCTCCTTGATGCTGAAGGTGTGATTCTTCCTTCCTTCTTGTTTACCATGGCCATGCCTTGTGGTTTATGTACTACTCGATGCAAACTAACGTTTTTGCTCCCCACTCTCTGTACCTCAAACTCTAGTTGTGCAGAGCATTGAAGACTTCAGAAATTCAGATAAGCTGCTGAGCTGTGCAAATGTGAAAGCTGAGCGGCTGCTCGAGAAGGTGGGGAAACTGAAGCACGTCTTAGAGAGGGGAGATCATGCTGTGGGATCAATTATATAGGTTCTCTAGAGCATGTAGCTCACCGAGGATCACCAGACCTCCAAATCCCGCCTATACCAAGTAGTGAGCTTGTGGTGGCGTAGATTTGTGTTTGATTATGCAAATCAGGGGTCTTGCCTTTCCTGCTAGCGTTCTAGCACAAGTCCATTTACTAGATCCTGGTAGAATGCTTCCTGAACTGAACGAACCAAAATGCTATATGCTTCCGGGATCTATTTGTCTAGAAGCCTGAATAGTGTTAATGCTAAAGCCGTGCATGTTTTTCAAAGACACTTTTGCTTCGGTACACCCCCTAAACATATCAACGGCTGTGATTACCCCATACCCCTTCATAACGAAAGGCATGATGGTATTTTTTTTTAAGTATGTACTATAAAGAAAAATATTTTTAAGGGCATCAATGATTTAGAAGAATTTTGGAAGATTGTACTAAATTGTCTTGGAAGAATTTTAAGGGCCTCAATGATTTAGAAGTATTTTGTAGGAATTTTTGTTGGTATGTAAGATTGAGAATTACATATGATTTTTTTATGGTCTAGTTTGCATGCAATTTCAGAGAAAAGTACACTAAAATCGTGGTAATTCTTCCCTATTCTTATGACAACTATGCAATGCAACTGGCCCTTTAGGAATGTGTATTGTTTCTACAATGCAACCAACAACTTACATCACAATTCTACCGGCTACCTATTTCTGCATTTTTAGAATCGTAGGAAAGGAGGCCCTCAATATGAAATCAACAGTCTCAGTGTTCTTTCACACAGTTTATGAAATCAAGTGTTAGTCTTGCACCAAAAAAAAAGGAAGGGTTGCAGTCTTGACCGGTTGAAGATTGTAATCTTGAGAGAAAATCAAGGGTAAAATCCTAAATACACTAGAATGAGCTTAATTCTAACGTGAATGTGGTGACAGCAGTGTTCAAAATGAAATAGTTTACTACTAGTAATTTTGCATAAAACAGGATACCACATTCTTGTGCTTCAAACACGATAATGGCAATCTGCATTACACAACACACAGAGATAGTTTGACTGCTTTAAGATGCAAGATCTGCAGCCCGCAGATCCATGCCTAGTTAAAAAATGCACGATGGCGCCAAATTCATGAAAGAGTCCATCTCCCCATGGCCATCTTGGCAAGGTTACTTCGTGCAGAAAGCCTAGGTCGTGCAGTTGCAAATTCTGATGGTTCCCAGTCCTAGGATGCATGTGGATTTCAACGACACTCCAAAAGCAATTCAAACCAAGTACAATACTTGTGTATGCTGAATATGTGGCATGCTGAAATGAACCAAGCAACGATTAAGCTCCACTCCTTGGTCGACACACAAACGATTCTTTACGGATTGTTGCTCTACTCTTCTCACACTTAAATAGAAACATTGTGTGGTGCAACAACCATGTGATGGATGGTTTCATGCAATTCAACACTGCCATGTAAAGCACATGGACATTTTTGTATTGTTGTGAGTGTCCCTCCTTCAGCGAAGTAGCTCCCCTATTATAAACTTTTCCTGTATCAATCAACGTTCATAGTGTGGTTCCCCTTGGTGACCACATTTGAGAAAGCCCTTGCATTTGGTAGGGGCAATTGCAGAGTGACCCGAGAGCACACACACACCTCACCGAGGATTATCTGACCTCCAAATTGGAACTACCTAGCAAGTAGTGAGTTGTGCTGGCGTAGACATTATGTTTGATTATGCAAATCAGGAGTCCTGCCTTTTCTGATTGTATTCTAGCACATATCCATTTACTAGTTTCTGGTAGGATGCTTTCCGGGATCACCTCCAAATTCTGAACGATCTGTTGTGCTATATGTTTTCTTATACATAGTTACATTTTAGAGATTCTCTAGAAGCCAGAGAGGTGTTGCGGCAGTCCGTTGGACACCATAGGACGTGGATGTTTTCACAATCTAAACATTGATTGCAGTTTCTTTTAGTGCACATAAATGCAAAAATCACAAACTCAATGTAGAAAACTAGCTGGTCAAATGCACAGTCGTCTTGGTAGTTGATTAAAGAATTATTTAGGTGTGGCGAATAGGAAAAGAAGTTGTGATCGACATTTAGGTGTTCAATAGAAAATATGCAACCTTTTGATACGAACAACACCAATATAAGATATTAATTTCATGGGACAACATGCAAGGCATGTCTGCCATCCTTACACTTCTAGTATAACATGCATATACTATTTTATCAAGAGCTTAATGGGATAATCACACTTCCAAATTACACAACAACAATAAGACCAAGTAGCACAATGCTTTTTCAAGTGCTCCTCAACTTATTTAGCCATATATAAGTGCCGATGCATATGCAGAGCAACCGACTCCTAGATGCTCATGGGTAGTACATGCGATCATCGCGAGCAGTTGTTGGGCATGGTGAGACCGCACTTGCCGGGCAGAGCCATGGCGCGCTTTGCGTCGATGCGGTACATTTTCAGCCATATGCCGGCGATGCCTTTGTAGCGGCAAATGCATGATAGATTGGCCTTCCCAAGCGCAGCACAACACTCAACCGACGAACTCTCTGTCGGGTTATTCATTGCCGCCGCGGGTTGGCAAAGCTTGAATTCATCATTCGACATGCCGCAGACGCCATGAACACCCTCTAGTGTGGCGAGGGACACCACCATGACAAGCAACAGTGTTGCAGCCAATGCATTTGACTTAGCCATGCTATTATTTTGTATCTTGTGGATTGCCAGTGAAGATTTTTGGTCTTAGCTAGGCTTTACTTTGGGAATGTGTGAGATGAATGTTTGGTGTATGGCTCTATTTATAGGGGCAGCCGCTTTGTTCATGCAGTGTGTATTATGCACCAAGCAAGAACTTAGGCGCGCCAAGTGCTGCCCACATGCAGAAGAACTATCTACTTATCATAAAAGAAAAATATGCACTTGAATCCATTGTGAACGATAACAACTACCATAGTTAGTAAGTGAGCCTAGCTCACTTGGCTAGTGGAGTGGATGTACAACCCAGCCACCCAGGTTCAAGTCCCCACGGGCGTGAATTTGGGTTCTTATTATTTAAAAAAAAATCGCCGTGGGGGGTTTCCCCTACTGTTTTCCTTAAAAAAAACAACTATCTTAGTTTTTTTTTGCGGAAAAAACTTCCAATCTATTCATCTTCAATCATGGCAGTACAACGAACACCGGAAATAAAAATTACATCCAGATCCGTAGACCACCAAGCGACGACTACAAGCACTGAAGCGAGCCGAAGGCGCGCCACCGTCATCACCCCTCCATCGCCGGAGTCGGGCACAACTTGTTGTAGTAGACAGTCGGGAAGTCGTCGTGCTAAGGCCCCATAGGACCAGCGCACCAGAAGAGCAACCGCCGCCGATGAAGAATAACGTAGGTTGGAAGGATTCAACCCGAAGACACACGAACATAGACGAACAACGACGAGATCCGAGCAAATCCACCAAAAATAGATCTGCCGGAGACACACCTCCACACGCCCACCAGCGATGCTAGATGCACCGCCGGAACGGGGGCTAGGGCGGGAGACCTTTATTGCATCTTCAGGGAGCCGCCGCCGTCTCGCCTTCCTGAGCAGAACACAAACCCTAACAAGACAGGAAAAACGACTGAAAACGGAGCCCTCCCGCCGGCCCTTGGCAGGATCCACCGCATCCCCATGGCCCTAGGGCCACCGGAGACGAGGCGGACCTGCGGCGGCGCCGGCGAGAGGCAGAAACCCTAGCTTTCTTTCTTGGAGGAGGAGGAGCTGACTTGGCGGTCCTTACGTCTACGTTAATTAAGGCTGGACAATTTGCAACAACTACCATAGTTGGCAACAAAGAAATGTAACGAAGTAAAACTACTGATTTGTTTTGAAAGATTAGAAAATCTCTATAATGTAGTGTACGCCGTAAAACTATCATAGAAAGTGATTCTTCGATTTGCCCAGTCACAAGCTTTTTGCATGCCTTCCAAAAAAGCAAACTTTTTTGCAAAAGAAAGACGGCTCATGATAACACTTGAGAATTGAACTGTTTAACCGACCGATTGATTCAGACAACCACTGTATATGTTCCGCTGCCGAATTATAGGAATGACTTCATTAGCGCTAGGCAAGTGTTTTGCCCTGTACCATGTGTTCACAGATATTTTGTTGTCGAAAAGAGGGTGATGTGCTCATATATAGTTAAAGAAATGAGATGACCTATAAAAAGGAAACACCAATCTTGGCCTATGTTCTGGATTTTTAATTTGGAAAATCCTTAGAAGTCATGTATATGCACCTATTACTGAGATAATAGTACATCGCATTTCCTCCCCTTCGAAAAGTAAAAAAAGAAAAAGCACATGCTCCTGGTCAATTAAGTAGACAAGGACATCCGCTAGCTAGCTTGAAGCAGTACACCCTGCAACTAGATGCATGCATGCACCAACCGTAGCTTGAGGTATTTTCTTCAGACCATAGAGGAAATCGGCTTGATCTTGGACTGGCACATGGCTTTTGCCGACTTAATCCAGTAGTGCTGTTAACAGGTAGACACAACACATAAACGGATTGTGGCGGGAGTGGAAGACGAGCTCAGCCAGGTCTTGCGGAGCATGATAACATTCCATGGCATAGATATTTGGCGGGGACGTCGACCGGCACTCCAAATTAAATGAAAAGAGTCTATTGTTCATGCCAATAAGATATGTCTGTTGGCGACCATCACTTCCGATAAGCTGTTGGGGCCGAACCCTTCTCTCCCTCTCTCATGCAGACAGAGGTAGAAGAAGAAGAGCAGTCACCGAAGAGACAAGTAGTGCGCTCAAACGCACGCAACGCACACACGCCGCGCCCTTGTATTTCTCTTGCTACAAAGCAAACGGGATTACAATCTTAAATAGCTGACCAGACACTCTCTCACACACACAGCCGGATGGCACTAACCGCACGACTTGCATGCACACTAATCCATCAGCTATGTCTCAAAAAAAAAAAACTAATCCATCAGCTGTTCCCACTCCCACGTTCAGCTTCTCCACAACGGCCACTTGACCCGACCATGCATGTACTAGCTAACAACCTGATGCAAACTAACTCAGCAAGTCACTCGGCTTATCTCGACCAGGTCTCGCGCTCCACCTCTGCATTCATCCGCCTCAGGGCATCTCCAGCCGTTGGCCCTCCAAGGGGCGTCTAAAAGCGCCGCCTGGGATGAGCCGGCGTAAAAAATGGCCTTGAGGCGAGTCGGTCCACAGCTGTCGGCCCCCAGGGCCGCCCTAGGACCGTTCGGCGAAGTTATGATAAAAACTAGTTAAATTTCGGCCAAACATGGCAAATTTCGCAAAATTTGCGCATTTTCATTACATTAACCTAATCTAAAAAAAGAGCTGTAGTCGTCGCCGCCGTTGCCGCCATCGTCGTCGTCGGCCTTCTCCTGCTTGACGCGTGCGCCCCTGCTGGACCCCTGCCCGGCGTCACCGTGGCGGACTGGCGGCGGCGCGTCGTCGTCGTCGTCGCTCTCGCATAAGACGACGACCCCGCCTTCATCGCGGCCGCGTCGGCGCTCCTCGAAGCGGCGTAGGGCGGCGCACTGGCGCTCCTTCTCCTTCTCCCGGCGCGCCTTCTCCATCGCAATGGAGTCCTGGCGCGCCCATTCGAGGGCCACGTCGTCGTCGTCGAACTCCGCCTTCACCGGCGCCAGCCCCGGCTTCGTCTTTGGCTTGACGAAGCGCGGAGGAGCCGACGAGGACGAGGCGCGCCTGCCGCCCTCGTTGTTGAAGATGCCGGCGCTGCGAGTGCGCCGACCGAGCGGCGTCTCCGCCGCGGGCTCGGCCTTGACGCCGAGCAGGTCCAGAGTGCCGGAGGAGTGCGATGAGGATCAGGAGGAGGAAGAGGAGGAGGAGGACCCGAACCTCCTTGGTGCCCATGGCCCGGCGCGTCGGTGCTGCGCCGGGGCGGCCACCCTCGCCGGGGGGTACGCCAACGGTGGGTCGTTGCCGCCCTCAAGGTACGTGAGCACGCCCTCGAGTGTGCGGCTGGGGACGCCCCACCACAGGTGGCGCCCCTCGCTGTTCTGCCGGCCGCCGACCACTGGCGCGCCGTTGGTGGACGCCAAGCGCTGCTGCTGACGGCGCTCGAAATACGCCGCCCATGCCGCGTGGTTGTCGGCGGCGTACTGGGGGAGGGAGAGTTGGTCGTCGGTGAGGGAGGCGCGCACGACCTCGACTTCCTCGGCGAAGTACTTCGGCTTCGCCACGGCGTCGGGCAACGGGGGAATGGGCACTCCCCCGGCGCCGAGCCTCCACCCCGTCGGCCCGGTGCGCATGTCCGGCGGCGCCGTGATGTTCGCCTGGAACAGGAGCCAGGACTCCTGTTCGCGGAGCGAACGGCGGCCGAAGCTGTTGGCTGCCGCCTCGTCTCCGGGGAAGCGTTCTGCCATGGCGACGGCGGGGCTGGGCGGGCTCGGGAGAGGTAGAGGGAGGGCTGGCCAGCGACGCTCGGGAGAGGTAGGGAGAGGGAGGGGCTGGACGGCGGCGAGGGGCGGGGCTGGTGTGGGCACAGGCGAGTGGAGGCCAACGGCTTTTATAGCCGCGCCGCGAGGGGCTGGTGTGTACGCGTGCGAGGGAGGGGAGGCGTTGGTGCGCCGTCCCGTGACGCGCCGCCCGTGAGGAATCAATGGCAAGGCTGACCGGCGGCAGCCTTGGCATTGATTCCCCGCGGGAACCGAGGCCGTTGGGGGAAGACGAGGCACCGAGTCGCTGACGCGGCTGGCCCGCGGCTTTTTCGCGCCAAAACAGCTCGCCCCGGCGCCCCCGGACGCCCCCCAGCGCGCCGGGTTCGGCCTGGGTCCGCCGGCGCTGTTTTCGGCCCAAGCCGGCGAAAATCAGGCTCCTAGGGGCGTGACTGGACCGTTTTTTCAGCGCCGGCGCGAAAAAATCGCCTGAGGAGGCCTTCCTGAGACGGGGTTGGAGATGCCCTCACACGGCTGCATCGCAGAGCTTGGCATCTCACATCTCTGGCGCTTCTCATGGCGCTTCTCCAACAACGACCACACGTGGCAACAAGCACACCTCGTCCAGACTCGGCCAGCACACCGGTCACCGGACGCTCCGACGTCCACCGCTGCTAACTACGTACATGACCTAGACTCTAGACTATGCATAGTCCTTTTGGAATGTGTATTTTTTTTCTTTTTCGAAAAAGAGCGCTTTATTACTCGCCGTAGCCTTTAATCGTGTACACACCACCGTAAACAGGTCTCGATTCTTCACGCCTTGTAGAGAGGATCATAAACGAAGAGTCTCGGTACATCTATAGATAATTTGCATCAGAGAAGTACCTTTATCATTGAAAACCTTATCATTTCTACATAGCCAAAGCGACCAAATAACGGCAAGCACTTCCGCCCTGAGAAGTGTTTTGAACCTGTGACAATCTTGTGTAACCAGTTGCCAAATACATTAGCAACACTACAAGGAGGATACAGACCAGAAGCTATTTGCATGATTGACCATATAGAACGAGTCAATTTGATTGGAAGAATAAATGTTTTGTTGTCTCATCATGGTGACAAAAGACACAATGCGGACTTCCATGCCAATTCGTCTTAATAAAGTTATCTTTAGTAAGAATGACTCCACAACGAAGATATCATGCGAAGATTTTATTCTTGAGAGATATCTTCATCTTTCAAATCTTCTTATTATTATCAATTGGCATATCAGACTGGATTAACGCTCTATACATGGACTCCACTGAGAATTGTCCATTCCCATGGAGGTTCAATCGGAATACATCAGACCCATGTGACAATTGCACCGTGGACAACCGTTGGAGCAGGATGTTCCACGATTGGGGTCCAATTAAATCTCTTCTAAACGTCACATTTGGCGGAAATGATTCCATTACCGTGGCGATAGTATCACCCTTGTGACGCACAATATTGTATAAGACGGATATTGTGCCCAGAGTGTGGCATTTCCTAGCCACTTGTCCTCCCAGAATCTAATTTCCGAACCGTCCTTAAACGAGAAAGATCCATAGCAGAAGAAATATTTCTTCATAGACATTAGACCAACGCAAAAGTAGGAATTCCCAGGCTTCCAGTATACTTGGGATACCGCCTTGGAACCCACATATTTCCTCCTTAAGAGGTTTTGCCATACACCATTAGCCGAGGAGGGCCCTATTCTTAACCTTAAGGTCATGAATGCCCAACCGCCTTGGTCTTTGGGACATGATGAGGACATCTCTTCTACTGTTACACCCGCTGTGACTCCTACATCAGTTATTCCACTTGGTCCTATAACTAGAGCGCGCGCGCGTCAAATAAATGGCCAGGTACTATCGCTCCTTCGTACATATGATTTGATTGACAAAAATACGATGCTACACTCATGTTCCGATTTGCTTGTACTTAGTAATAAAGGAGAGATTGGAGATGAAGCCAACTGTTCATTCAAATCGGATGGAGCTACACTACATGCATGTCCAACGAATCCATTCCATCCATCAACAATGTCACATGCATGCATGTATCCAGGGAACCATCCATCACAGCCATCAATTGATGTTACGTGTACAAAGACAAAAGCACCAGGACCAAAGCACTTGGATTAGGAATCAACTACCAACGTGGGCACTACAATATTTGGCTGTGTCAGAAGAGTCCGGCCCTGCCACGTTTCGGCCTGTACGCGTGGACCTACAGCAGATCGAAAGAAACACAGCCGAACCGACTCGGCCGCAACATCTGCATGTAATAAATAGTCATCATAGATTAGGGTTTAGACTCGGGTTTTATTGTATTGTCTAGCCATCGCTACAATTCGCATCTACGAGACGTGTAGGACTACCGCCTTGTCAGATCCACAGTGGAACCCCAACTTTTCATCTAGTTCGTGTGCTCAGTTTATTATCCGCAATTTCAGTTGCAATTCACCTTTGTTCTTGCCGGTTCTTCGGTTGCTTGCAGGAACTCGAACCTCGTTGTTCAGGTTGATCGTGCCTACGGCAAGGTCAATAACCATCGGAGATTGGTTTAGCGATTGTCGAGGCGTATCGTCGGGTACGGTATAGCCGGATCGTCAAGGTCAAAATCCACCAAATCGATAATTATCCCCACTCTCATCGAAAGATCGGGCCGCCGTCACATCAAGTGGTATCAGTTTTCAGGTTCATCGGTGCGAGATTTACAGCTTTAACAGATTAGTTTATTTTTCTGTCCTATAAACCCACGAAAAGCCAAAAAAATTATATTAGATTAGTTCATCCATTACGCCTACCTTTTTAGCCTTTAGCAGTTTTTGCATCTAGTATTTGCGTAGTTGAATTTTTGGTTGCATTCATTCTAGACTTAGTGCTGGTTTAGATTAGTTGGGGGAGAAAATCATCTACTAGATCAATCTGTTTTTGTCCACCCTCATATTCTCTATCGCAACACTAGTTCACGGTCCACAAAAAAAAAAGAAATAAAGAGGCATATAGCGATCGGTGGATTTCAATTTCTGTTGACTCGAGAGGTCTGTCTTTTCCTTTGCTATAATTGTTGTCAGAAGCTGATTAGTATTGCAGATTCCGCACGTACAACAACGCTCCACCCATACACGCTTTGCTTCGCGCGCTACCAGACAGTCAAGCACTCCGTGTCTGTTGCCCTGCGTCGCTTACCATCCGCACACGCACGGCGCCAGACATCTATAATCTGTGTCTGGCCCAACGCGCCATACATCAGACATCCAGTGCTGTTTTTTAGCTTTTGTAGCTCAGCTCAATTAGCACAAGTTCCAACAGCGTCCATTAGTTTCTCTTATAGCTGCATCTTTGTGTGTCACTTTTGCTACTAACCGGCCTAAAAAAAAGAAAAAGAGAGAGAGAAAAAAAGAAAAAAAAAGATAAAAAGAAAGAAAAAAAAGTTCAAAGAAAAAGTTGCAAAAATCAGGCCGGCTAGAATCTGTTTGGGCTGATATTTCCTTTTCTGGACATTCTTTTGCTGCTACAGTGTTCATCGCCGTGTCATTTATCATCTGCTTTCGAGGTTTATTATACACGGCGTTTATACCTCACTTATATCTAGCTACTTAGAGCGCTACCATATTTTCATCGGTTTCCACTCCCTTGATTCAGTATCTGGGCTTAGATTGTTTTATCTCTTACTAGTCGACTGCCAGCACTAGTTAGGAGTTTGAGCAATTATTCAGCTTGCATTGCTTTTTGCTAAATTGTGCCACTGATATTGTGAGTTGAGGAAACCTTAACCAAGCTCCACTTCCTATATTGTATCTTGGTCGGTCGCCTTGGTAATCGCTATATCCATCTTTTGATAACTTTTGACATCGCCAACGGCCAACAACCACTGCAGCACGGTAAGAACTGGTAAGATCTTGGTAATTGCTTGAGAGTTGAGAGACATTTTTCATCGCCTCACTGTAGTTACTGTAGGAGCCATATACTTGTGATTTTGTTCTTGTTCCGTCCTAACCATGGCAGGTGACGAAGACAACATGAAAGCCACGGTGGCACACCTTGAGGAGGATGTGCATGCATACACCGAGCGGTTCACATCGTTCGAGGGCGCACTTGATAAGCGTCTCAAGTCGATCGAGGATAGCAATGAGACGTTCACCCAAACACTTGCATCTATTATGAAACGCCTTGATACCTAGGATGCTTGTCTAGGTGCCGCCTCCACTTCCGCTCCGCATCTTCCAGCCACCAACACAGGTCTACAACGAGCTCGTCGGGTACCCCCAGGAGACCCGAGGCACCCTCTTTCATACACCGATGCCATCGACCAGCCCCGTCCTCGCAACGCCAACTCGATAGCCGACGACATCCAAGACGACAACTATGATGGTGATTCTGAGGATCCTGATGCAGTTAATGATAACAATGACCGTGATCATCGTCGACTACGCAATAATCAACAAGGTATGGGACGACACCAGCGTCCTCAGGTACGTGGCCATGACGATTCTTTGGGTAGACTTAAATTTGTCATGCCTCCTTTTGATGGGAAATATGATCCAGATGTTTATCTTGACTGGGAATTACTAGTTGATCAAAAATTTGCTTGCCATGATTTTCCTGATGATAAAAGAGTTAGGGCTGCAACTAGCGAGTTTAGTGATTTTGCTTCTGTTTGGTGGAGAGAACATTGTCGTAAACATCCTAATAATATTCCTGCCACTTGGGAAGCTTTGAAATTAGTAATGCGTCATCGTTTTGTTCCTGGATATTATGAACGTGACTTGCTAAATAAACTACAACGCTTGAACCAAGGATCTAAATCTGTGGAAGACTATTATCAAGAATTGCAAATGGGCATGTTACGTTGTGGTTTAGTTGAGACTGAGGAAGCCTCTGTGGCTAGGTTCTTGGGTGGATTGAATAGAGAAATTTATGACATACTTGCTTATAAGGATTATCATTCAATGACCCGTTTATTCCATCTTGCTATACATGCTGAACATGAAGTGCAGGGTCGTTCGAGAATGCGTCCTAATTTTTCTGCAGGTCGTACTTCCACATGGGCGTCGCGCACCCCTGCTGCCCCGTCCACTCGCACCTCTACAACAGCACCTGCAACCTCTCGACTGGGGCCTTCTTCATCAACTTCAGCATCACACACTTCGGCACCACTAAAAAGTACTACACAAATTCCAACAAAAAGTTCGTCGTCATCGTCCGCTTCCTCCAAAAGAACAAAGGATATCCAATGCCACACTTGCAAGGGATTTGGCCATGTCATGAAGGAGTGTCCTAATAAGCGTGTATTGATCATTCGTGAAGACGGCGAGTACGACTCCGCTAGTGATTTTGATGAAGACACATATGCCTTGCTTGCTACACATGAAGACGATGACACAAGACCGGAGCAAGAGGAAGAACATGTGACCGCTGACGACGCCGATAAGTACATGAGTCTTATATCACATCGTGTACTTAGTACTTAGATTGTCAAAGCAAAGAAGGATCAACGTCACAACCTATTCCACATCAAAGGAGTCGTCAAGGAGCGTTCCGTTCGCATAATCATTGATGGAGGGAGTTGTAACAATTTAGCAAGCATTGACATGGTGGAGAAGCTCTCCCTACCTTCGCGACAACATCCACAACCGTACTACATTCAATGGTTTAATGATGGTGGAAAGGTAAAGGTAACACGCATGGTGAGAGTTCCTTTTTCTTTAGGTTCATACCATGACACTATTGATTGCGATATTGTGCCTATGCAAGCTTGTTCTATGTTACTAGGAAGGCCATGGCAATATGATAAACAATGTTTACATGATGGTAGAACTAATCAGTACCCTCTCACACATAAAGGAAAGAAAATCATTCTACACCCTATGTCTCCTGAGCAAATTTTAAAAGATGATCTTGCTAGGGCTAGTAAAAACACAAATATTGAGCGTACTAAATCTGAAAATCAGAAAGTTGTTGATGAGTTAGAACAATTTAATAAGATGCACAAATCTGATCCTAGCACATCTAAAGAAATTAAATTGAAAGGTGCTTCTTTCTTAGCTACACGTGCTGAAATTTTTGAGTTAGATGCTCATACTGATGAATGTTATGCTCTTATTTGCAAAGAAGTTTTGTTTTCATTTGAGGATATGCCTTCTTCTTTGCCTCCTGTTGTCTCTAACCTTTTGCAGGAGTATCATGATGTTTTCCCAAAGGAAGTACCACCGGGGCTGCCACCTATGAGAGGAATTGAACATCAAATTGACTTGATACCTGGCGCCTCATTACTCAACCGTGCGCCGTACCGGACTAATCCAGAGGAGACTAAGGAGATTCAGCGACAAGTTCAAGAACTACTTGAAAAAGGTTACATTCGTGAATCCCTTAGTCCATGTGCTGTACCAATTTTACTTGTTCCTAAAAAAGACGGTACTTCGCGTATGTGTGTTGATTGTAGAGCCATCAATAATATTACAATTCGATATCGTCATCCTATTCCTAGATTAGATGACATGCTTGATGAACTCAGTGCCTCAGTTGTGTTTTCTAAAGTGGACTTGCGTAGTGGCTACCATCAAATCCGTATGAAACTAGGTGATGAATGGAAAACTGCTTTCAAAACTAAATTCGGTTTATATGAGTGGTTAGTTATGCCTTTTGGATTGACTAATGCACCTAGTACTTTCATGAGACTAATGAATGAAGTTTTGCGAGCTTTCATTGGACGATTTGTGGTAGTATATTTCGATGATATTTTGATTTATAGCAAGTCACTAGAGGAATACTTAGACCATTTGCGTGCTGTTTTTTCTGCTCTGCGTGATGCACGTTTATTTGGTAATATCGAGAAGTGCACTTTTTGCACGGATCGAGTCGCTTTTCTTGGCTATGTTGTGACATCGCAGGGAATTGAAGTTGATAAAGCCAAGGTTGAAGCGATCCAGAGTTGGCCGACCCCTAACTCGGTCACACAGGTACGAAGTTTTCTCGGACTTGCTGGGTTCTATCGGCGGTTCGTGAAAGATTTTAGTACCACCGCAGCGCCGCTCAACGAGCTCACAAAGAAAAATGTGCCATTTGTTTGGAGCGACGCACAAGAGGAAGCCTTCACTATTCTTAAAGATAAGCTTACACACGCCCCTTTGCTGCAATTACCTGATTTTAATAAGATGTTTGAATTAGAATGTGATGCTAGCGGCATTGGTTTAGGCGGTGTTTTATTGCAAGAAGGAAAACCAATAGCATACTTTAGTGAAAAGCTCAGTGGGCCTAGTCTGAATTATTCAACATATGATAAAGAACTTTATGCACTAGTTCGGACTTTGGAGACATGGCAACATTATTTATGGCCTAAGGAGTTTGTCATACATTCTGATCATGAATCACTCAAGCATATTAGAAGTCAAAGTAAACTGAATCGTAGACATGCAAAATGGGTTGAATTTATTGAATCTTTTCCTTATGTTATTAAGCACAAGAAAGGGAAGGAGAATGTTATTGCCGATGCATTGTCTAGACGCTATACCATGTTATCACAACTTGACTTCAAAATTTTTGGACTTGAAACTATAAAAGAGCAATACACTAACGATGTCGATTTTAAAGATATATTGCTCAATTGCAGAGAGGGTAGAACTTGGAATAAGTTCGTCGTTAATGACGGATTTGTTTTTCGTGCTAATAAGCTATGCATCCCAGATAGCTCTGTTCGTCTTTTGTTGTTACAGGAGGCGCATGGCGGAGGACTTATGGGACATTTCGGCGTCAAGAAGACAGAAGACATCCTTGCTGGTCATTTCTTCTGGCCAAAAATGAGAAGGGATGTGGAGAGATATGTTGCACGCTGCACGACATGCCAAAAAGCTAAGTCACGCTTGAACCCACATGGTTTATATATGCCTCTTCCTGTTCCTAGCACTCCTTGGGAAGATATATCTATGGACTTTGTATTAGGACTGCCTAAAACACGACGGGGGAGGGATAGTATATTTGTTGTTGTCGATAGATTCTCTAAGATGGCACATTTTATACCTTGTCATAAAAGTGACGATGCTACTCACATTGCTGATTTGTTCTTTCGTGAAGTAGTTCGTTTGCATGGTGTGCCAAATACAATTGTTTCTGATCGTGACACCAAATTTCTTAGCCACTTTTGGAGGGTGTTGTGGACAAAATTGGGGACTAAGCTTTTATTTAGTACTACATGTCATCCTCAAACTGATGATCAAACTGAAGTGGTTAATCGTACACTGTCTACTATGCTTAGGGCTGTTTTGAAGAAGAATTTAAAAATGTGGGAAGAATGTCTACCTCATGTAGAGTTTGCTTATAATCGTTCCGTTCATTCCACCACAAAATTATGCCCTTTTGAGATTGTTTATGGATTTATACCTCGTGCGCCAATTGATTTATTACCTATTCCATCTTCGGAGAAGGTAAACCTTGATGCTAAAGAACGTGCTGAATTAGTATTAAAAATGCATGAGATGACTAAGAAAAATATTGAACGCATGAATGCCAAGTATAAACTTACTGGTAGTCAGGGAAGGAAAGTGTTGTGTTTGAACCAGGTGATTTAGTATGGTTGCATTTGCGAAAAGACCGTTTTCCTGATTTACGAAAGTCAAAATTAATGCCTCGTGCGGATGGACCTTTTAAAGTGCTTGAAAAAATTAACGAGAATGCATATAAGCTTGATTTGACTGCAGAATTTCGGGTTAGTCCCACATTTAACATTGCAGATTTAAAGCCTTATTTGGGTGATGACGACGAGATACCGTCGAGGACGACTTTGATTCAAGAAGGGGGGGATGATGAGGACATCTCTTCTACTGTTACACCCGCTGTGACTCCTACATCAGTTATTCCACTTGGTCCTATAACTAGAGCGCGCGCGCGTCAAATAAATGGCCAGGTACTATCGCTCCTTCGTACATATGATTTGATTGACAAAAATACGATGCTACACTCATGTTCCGATTTGCTTGTACTTAGGAATAAAGGAGAGATTGGAGATGAAGCCAATTGTTCATTCAAATCGGATGGAGCTACACTACATGCATGTCCAACGAATCCATTCCATCCATCAACCATGTCACATGCATGCATGTATCCAGGGAACCATCCATCACAGCCATCAATTGATGTTACGTGTACAAAGACAAAAGCACCGGGACCAAAGCACTTGGATTAGGAATCAACTACCAACGTGGGCACTACAATATTTGGCTGTGCCAGAAGAGTCCGGCCCTGCCACGTTTCGGCCTGTACGCGTGGACCTACAGCAGATCGAAAGAAACACAGCCGAACCGACTCGGCCGCAACATCTGCATGTAATAAATAGTCATCATAGATTAGGGTTTAGACTCGGGTTTTATTGTATTGTCTAGCCATCGCTACAATTCGCATCTACGAGACGTGTAGGACTACCGCTTTGTCAGATCCACAGTGGAACCCCAACTTTTCATCTAGTTCGTGTGCTCAGTTTATTATCCGCAATTTCAGTTGCAATTCACCTTTGTTCTTGCCGGTTCTTCGGTTGCTTGCAGGAACTCGAACCTCATTGTTCAGGTTGATCGTGCCTACGGCAAGGTCAATAACCATCGGAGATTGGTTTAGCGATTGTCGAGGCGTATCGTCGGGTACGGTATAGCCGGATCGTCAAGGTCAAAATCCACCAAATAGATAATTATCCCCACTCTCATCGAAAGATCGGGCCGCCGTCACATCAGGACAGCAAACCACGCTCCATTTAGCCAGTCGATATTTTCTCTCTCTATCTCCTTGCCAAAAGAATCTTGATCGGAAATAATCCAATCTATGTAAAACTCCTTTATGCAACTGGAAGAAAATCATATATAGTATCATATTACTTAGTACTGAATTTATGAGGACCAATCTTCCACACAGAGACAGTTGTTTACCTTTCCAACTACTAAGAGCATCTCCAGCTGTTCGGCCCCCTAGGACAGGAAAAAAGCGCCGCCTGGGGCCAAACCGGCGTTAATTTCTGCATGGGAGTGAACGTGTTTCCAGCCGCCGCCCCCATGTCGCCCCCAAATCAGCCAAACACGACACAAAATCCGTCCAAACTCGACGATTTCATTCAAATTTGTACAAAAAAAACATGATTTAAAACAACTACGTCTGGCCCTACTAGGCCGCTGCCGCCGCCCGCCTTCTACATGCCGAGGAGCTTATAGAACCGGGTGTAGTCACCGGCGTCATCATCGTCATCGCCGCCGCTGCCCTGCGTCCCGCCGAAGCTGCCGCCATCCTTGTTGCACCCCTGACAAGGGTCGCCGACGTGCGGGGGGTTGGACGGCCCGGGCGCGTCCTCGTCGTCGCCGTCGAGGACGACGACGCCGCCCTCCTCGCGTCCACGGCGCCGAGCTTTGATCTCTTCGTAGGCCCGGCACTGGCGCTCCACCTGCTCACGGACGTAGTCCGCCTTCGCCCACATGAGGGCGCTCTCGTCGTCGGCGACCATGTCCTCGTGCTCCTTCTTCATGGGGAGCAACCCCGGCTCGTCCTTCGACCGGACGAGGCAGTAGGGACGAGGGGAGGGGTGGCCTCCCTCGTTGATGACGAGGGCGCCGCTGCGGGTGCGGCTCCCAAGCGGCATCTCCTGCAGCTCCGGCTTGACGGGGCGTAGCGCCGGTGACCCGGAGGAAAGAGAACCGGAGCCCGACGATGAGGAGGTCGCCATCTCCATTCTCCGCAGCGTCCAGGAACTACCTCCATGGCGAGAGAAGGATGGGGGCGCCGGGTACTCCAGGCGCGGCGTGTTGCCGGTCTCGATGTGGTCGAGGACGGCTTCGAGGATGCGGCCGGGCACGGCCCACCATTCGCGCCGCCCGTCGAAGTTGAGGCGGCCGCAGGGCAGGACGTCGTTTTTGGAGGCGACCTGGTCCGCGTGGCGGCGGTCAAAATACATCGTCCACAGCGTGTGGCTCTCGGCGGCGTACCTAGGCTCGTTCCGCTTCTCCTCCGACAGCGACGAGCGGATGCCCGCTATCTCGGCGCGTCGTTCTGCCCTGGTTGGCACCGGGGGCACCGGGACGCCATCGGCGCTCAGCCTCCACGAGCCCGGCACCCGTATGTCCGGGGGCGTTGGGTAGTCGGCCTTGTAGCGGAGGCGCGCCTCGTCCTCGCGCAGATGGCATTGGCCAAAGCCATTCGCCGCTGCGGCGTGGCCTGGGTAACGCTTGACCATTGCTCATTGGCGGGGGAAGAGTGGGGGAGAGGGGCGAGAGGGGCGTCGGTGGCGAGTTGTGGCGAGAGGGGCATTGGTGGCGATTGTGGCGTTCCCCGGTGGGGAGGTCGGCTTTTATAGCCGAAGATGGGCGGTGAGAGGCTGCCCGTCGGGTGCCGCGTGGCGGGAGCGGGCGGGACGCGCGTCGCGGCGTCTTCACTACGCCGCCCGTGAGACATCAATGGAAGGCTGACCGGCGTGGCAGCGCGGCAGCCTTGGCATTGATTCCCGCGGGAACCGAGGTGATGAGGACAACGAAGGCTGCGAGTCGCTGACTCGGCGGGCCCATTCTCATTCATGCCAAAATCTGTTTGCTCGACGCCCCCAGGCGCCCCCCATCGTGTCGGGTTCGGCCTGAGTCCGCCAGCGCCAAAATCGGCCCGAGCCGGTGAAAATTGGGCTTCTGGGGGTGCGGTTGCGCCGAACTTTCGGCGCCGGTGACAAAAAGGGGCCTGGGGGTTGTTGGGGGCGCGGCTGGAGATACTCTAAGTTTTTTTTGTAGTCTCTCCTCGGTGTGCTTTCATTCAGCATTTGTGAGTCTCCGATAATGTATCGGTATCCTCAAATATGTGATCGGAAACTGGCCCAACCCGCACCTGAACAATTCGACGTACAAGTAGGCCTCATCTTGAGCGTCTCCAAAGCAAAATAATTCACTTTTATGAAAATTGATTTTAAGACTGATATGACCATGGTGACACACAGTAATTCAATGAAAGAGATGAGTGGTAATTTAATTACTCGCTCAAACTATGGTACAAAGAACTATAATATACCTTGTCAGAGCAGACCCAGTGTGATGCAACATGATATTCACCGTGGAACGGACGGAAAGTTGCGAGTATTATGTGGTCCAAAAATAAGAGATGAAATTAAATACGAACAAGCGCTAGAGGCTCACAACAACATTATTCAACCGATGACGAGCAAGGAACCAGAACCAGAAGAGGTGCAACCCACGTTTAGAACTCCACCAGGATGGATCAGGATCGGTGCAATTTTGATTGCCGTGGAACAAGGAGTTTGCATGCAATCTCAAAAGTGCATGCATACGTACAAGATTGTCAACTAGAATATTTTATTAGGAAGGTTTCTTAGATAGAGTAGTAATCACGGTTTGCCTAGTTTGTTAAGATTTTGTTTCCTTCAAAGTAGTTCAAGTCTTGCACGACTTGTTTAGGAAGATATTTGTGTTAGTTCTTTTTTCTTGTTGGCACGGACGTGAGTCGGCTATTTAAATGCCAGGCTACAGCCGTGTATGGGAGATTAGTTTTGAGTTTATTTGGGAGACATGAACAACACAGTAAATCGTCCAGGTTTCGGGCGGCTATATCTTGTGTATCATCTGTGATCTTTTCATCGTGGAAATTTCCTAGCGCCGGAGGGTTGATCATCAATACCGACGCCTACGTGCTGATCCGAGGGGATCATTATTTTTGTTCGTGTATTTTTGTACACGGGTGGAAATTATTCTTGGAGGTTGCGAGGAGGGACAGGCGGACGAATTGTTGATCAAGCATCGCCGTGAAAGATCGGGCCGACTACACGCATGAATTAGAATCTCGCTAGTCCGTGCTTCATCAAGTGGTATTCAGAGCAAAGGTTAGTGTCACGGCGATTCAATCTGCAGAGGCGAGCATCAACATGTTGAGCAAGAACATATTGACGGAGGAGGAAGGCATCGGCGAGGCCGTTCTTTTTCACACTCGTTGCGTCGTGAAGGAGCGGTGTGTCAATTTGACGATTGATGAAGGTTATGCGATCAACATGGTGAGCATCGAGGTGGTGAAAAAATTGGGGCTGAATATGGCGCCTCTTGAAAGACCGTACACGTTGAAGTGGTTCAATGGTGAAATCAAAATTACGAATCGGATTTTGCTAATATTTGATTTGGGAAAATATTGTTGTGCGGAATTTTTTAACGTTTCTCCAGTGCCCATGGTGTCGTGCCATCTGCTACTTGGGAACCCATGGTGCACGCGTGTCGGTGCTATTCGGAATGTCAAGAAAAATAGTTTCTCTTTTTCATGGAAGGGTCAAAGAATTTGTTTTATTCCTATGCCAGTGGATATGTTCACAAAGGATTGGAAAAGTCGTTTGCTGAAAAGAAGGGAAGAAGAAGAAGAAATAAAGGAAGAAAACAATGCACCGGTACAGGGGCTGAATCTTTTGGTGGATAAGGTGCAAGAGGATGGTGGTGCAAAGGGGCAGCGGTGGAGTGTTTTTAAAACACAGTGTAAGATCAAAAATCATGCTTGCAAGATGATAATTGATGGTGGCAGCTTTACCAACGCCATTAGCAAAGATCTAGTGGAAGCTTTGGGTCTGTCCATGTGGCGGCATCCACGGCCGCGCCACATGGAGTGGTTGTATAATTCCGGTAAATTAAAAATCACACACAAGGTACGCGTAACATTTGCGGTTGGAAATTATATTGACAAGGTGGACTGTGATGTCGTGCCGATGGACGCGTGTCATTTACTATTAGAAAGACCATGGCAGTATGATCATGATGCTGTACACGCAGGGAAATCTAACACTTACACATTTATGCATGATGGAAGGCGACACATGCTGAAACCAATGGCAGAGAAGGAAATCAAGATAGAGCTACAAATTACGGAGAAGCGGGTGCACAAAATTGACACGAAACCAGGGACGGTTTCGCTTCAAGGGCGAGAGGATGATATGACCATGATGACACACAGTAATTCAATGAAAGAGATGAGTGGTAATTTAATTACTCGCTCAAACTATGGTACAAAGAATTATAATATACCTTGTCAGAGCAGACCCAGTGTGATGCAACATGATATTCACCGTAGAACGGACGGAAAGTTGCGAGTATATTATGTGGTACAAAAATAAGAGATGAAAATAAATACGAACAAGCGCTAGAGGCTCACAACAACATTATTCAACCGATGACGAGCAAGGAACCAGAACCAGAAGAGGTGCAACCCACGTTTAGAACTCCACCAGGATGGATCAGGATCGGTGCAATTTTGATTGCCGTGGAACAAGGCGTTTGCATGCAATCTCAAAAGTGCATGCATACGTACAAGATTGTCAACTAGAATATTTTATTAGGAAGGTTTCTTAGATAGAGTAGTAATCACGGTTTGCCTAGTTTGTTAAAATTTTGTTTCCTTCAAAGTAGTTCAAGTCTTGCACGACTTGTTTAGGAAGATATTTGTGTTAGTTCTTTTTTCTTGTTGGCACGGACGTGAGTCGGCTATTTAAATGCCAGGCTACAGCCGTGTATGGGAGATCAGTTTTGAGTTTATTTGGGAGACATGAACAACACAGTAAATCGTCCAGGTTTCGGACGGCTATATCTTGTGTATCATCTGTGATTTTCTCATCGTGGAAATTTCCTAAAGACGGAGGGTTGATCATCAATACCGACGCCTACGTGCTGAACCGAGGGGATCATTATTTTTGTTCGTGTATTTTTGTACACGGGTGGAAATTATTCTTGGAGGTTGCGAGGAGGGACAGGCGGACGAACTGTTGATCAAGCATCGCCGTGAAAGATCGGGCCGACTACACGCATGAATTAGCATCTCGCTAGTCCGTGCTTCATCAAAGACCCGAGAGTTGCTCAAATGCTGATAAAACCAGTTTCATATTTCTTGCTTTCTCAAGGTCATGATCCATGAAGTGTATTTTTTTTCCTACAATGCAAGGAAACAACTTATATCGCAATTCTACCAGCTTCTTATTTCTGCATTTTTAGAATTGTTGGAAATAAGGAGGCCCTTAATATGAATTTAGCAGTGTCAATTTTGTTTCATATAATGTATGAAATCAAGTGTTAATCTTGCACCCTAAAAAAATTAAAAAGAGTTGCAGTCTTGTCCAGGTTGACGTCGTAAAAGGCTGGGGGAATCAATGGTAGAATGCTGAGTACACTAGTATAATCAGTTTAATTCCCACGTGAATGCGGCGACAATAGTGTTCGAAAAACAATAATTTATAGTAATTTTCCATGAAATGGGATAGCACATTCTTGTTCTTCAAACACAATAATGTCAATCTGCATAACGCGGCACACTGAAACAGACTGACTCGCTCCAAGACATAGGAGCTTTAATTAGTGCAGCATTTTAGCATTCTTGCTTCGAGACATCGATTCAACTCTAGATACATGTCTAGTTAACAAAATGCACTAGGATCAGTTGACTAGGATGGCAAATTCCTAAAGGAGACCATCTCCACATGGTCATCCTGGGAAGGTTACTTCTCGTAGAAAGCTAATGGAAGTCCGTGCAGTCGCAAATCCCGATGCTTCTCAGCCCTAGGATGTAGTGGATTTCAACGACATTGAAAAAGGAATTCTAACTAAGTGCAAAACCTATGTATATTGAATATGTGGCATGCTGAAATGAACCTAGGAACGACTAAGCTCTACTCCTTGGTCCACAAATGATGGCTTCTTAGAGTCATTGCTCCATCTCTCTTCCCACACTTAAATAGGAACATTGTGTGATCCAACAACCATGTGATGAATGCTTTCATGCAATTCAATACTGCAATATGAGCACATGGCATGGGCATTTTCGTATTGTTGTGAGTGTCCTCACTCAAGTCTCTATAGATGAGCACATCACACGCACCTCACCAAGGATTATCAGACCTTCAAACTGAAACCACCTAGCAAGTAGTGAGTTGTGCTGGCGTAGACAGTATGTTTGATTATGCAAATCAGGAGTCCTGCCTTATCTGCTAGTATTCGAGCACATGTCTGTTTACTACTTCCTGGTAGGATGCTTCCCCGTATCACCTTGAAATTCTGAATGAACTGCGATGCTATATGTTTGCTAATAAGTTCATATAGTTAAATTTTGGAGATTTCTCTAGAAGCAGGAGAGCTGTTGTGGCAGTCCATTAGATACAATAAGATGTTTATGTTTTCTAACGATAAACATTGGCTGCATTTTCTTTTATCATACATAGATGCAAAATCACAAACTCCATATAGAAAACTAGCTGCACAAACGGACAATCTTCTTGATACTTGATTACTGATTTATTTACGAGTGACTAATAGGGAAAATTGTGATCATCATTTACTTGTTCACTAGAAAATATGCATCTTTTTGACACGAAAGACACCACGGTAAGATATTAAATTCATGGGAATAACATGCAAGGCATGTTTGCCATCCTTACACTTCGAGTATAACATGCATATACTATTTTATCAAGAGCTTAATGACTTTGAAATCACACAATAACAATAAGACCGAGTAGCACAATGCTTTTCCAAGTGCTCCTCACTTATTTAGCCATATATAAGTGTCGATGCAGATGTAGAGCAACTGACTCCTAGATGCTTATGGGTAGTACATTCGATCATCACGAGCAGTTATTGGGCATGGTGAGACCGCACTTGCCGGGCAGCGCCATGGCGCGCTTTGCGTCGATGTGGTACTTTCTCAGCCATATGCCGGCGATGCCTTTGTACCGGCAGATGCATGATAGGTTGGCCTTCCCAAGCGCAGCACAACACTCAGCCGACGGACTGTCTGTCGGGTTATTCACTGCCGCTGCGGGCTGGCAAAGCTTCAATTCATCATTCGACATGCCGCAAACGCCATGAACACCTTCTAGTGCGGCGAGGGACACCGACATGACAAGCAACAGTGCTGCAGCTAATGCACGTGCCTTATCCATGACTGCTGGTACTGTTATTATGTTATCTAGTGGATTGCTAGAGGAGATTTTGGTCTTAGCTAGGTTTTGCTTTGGAAATGTGTGAGATGAATGTTTGGTGTATGGCTCTATTTATAGGGGTAGGCCTCTGTGTTCACGAAGTGTGTATTTTGCATCAGGGAAGAAATTAGGTGCTCAAGTGCTGCTCACATGTAGAAGGAGAGTGGACTTTCTACTCCCGGGCGCACCTACACCCGCATGAACAGTACACTTGGAAAAGGTACAAAACAAAATCGAAAAAATCTGAAATTCTGGGACAACAAACTAGATCAACAGATTTAGTTGCTTGCAAAATTTCGTGACCAAATAACATTCGAGGAGCCCTCGGCAAAAAAAAAAACAAATCTGTTTTCAAAGTTTTGTTCACTTTTGAGGAGTGATTTTGTTTTTTTTGCTGAGGGCTCCTCAAATGTTATTTGGTCACGAAATTTTGCAGAAAGCTAAATCTGTTGATCTAGTTTGATGTCAAAAAAATTCAGATTTTTTCTTTCATGTTTTATATTTTTTTCATGTGTACTGTTCATGCGGGTGCACCTGCACCCGGGAGCAGCCACACCTTTCTCCATGTAGAAGCACTGCTGTCTTAGGGCATCTCCAGCCGTTGGCCCCCCCAAGGACGCATAAAAATCGCCCTCTGGGGACGAGCCGGCGATACACTCGGCGCTGGAGGCGGTTTTGCGCCCAGTCGTCGCTCCCAGGCGCCGAAATTGGCCCACTTTGCAGCCCAATTTCGGCGAATAAAGGGCCCATATGGGCGAGAATATGCCTATATTCGGCGTGGTTTCGTCGTGTCTCGGCGTTGAATTATAGGCGTATTTCATCAAATATTTCTTATCACATATTTCAATCACAAAAAAATCAAATACTTCAACAAAATAGTACAACAACAAATAGTTCAATACAAATTATATAGTTCAACAAATAAAAACTCGTATTTCATCACACGACGTCCCTCTTGAGCCTCCATAGGTGCCCAATCAGAACTTTCTGCAGTTGATGATGCACCTGTGGGTCTCGGATCTACTGACGCATACTGAGATAGGCAGTCCAAGTTGCCGGTAGCTGGTGATCAACTTCGGCTAGAGGACCCTGCCTGTAGTATGGTTCAGTGTCAAACACCGGGTCTTCTTGCTCGCTCTCGATGATCATGTTGTGCAAGATGACACAGCAAGTCATAATCTCCCACATTTGATCTTTGGACCAGGTCTGAGCGGGGTACCGAACAACAGCAAATCGAGATTGGAGCACACCAAATGCCCGCTCGACATCCTTCCTGCAAGCCTCCTGAAGCTTCGTAAACCAGGCGTTCTTGCCTCCTGCCACAGGGTTTGAGATTGTCTTCACAAATGTCGACCATCTCGGATAGATGCCGTCAGCTAGATAGTACCCCTGGTTGTATTGGTGTCCATTGATCTCGAAGTTCACTGGAGGAGAACGGCCCTCAACGAGTTTGGCAAAAACAGGAGAGCACTGCAGCACGTTGATGTCATTGTGAGTTCCTGGCATACCAAAGAAGGAGTGCCAAATCCAGAGGTCCTGTGTGGCTACCGCCTCAAGCACCACACTGCAACCGCCTTTGTACATCCCCTGCCAACCAAATGGGCAGTTCTTTCATTTCCAATGCATGCAGTCGATGCTTCCAAGCATCCCAGGAAATCCTCTTGCTGCATTCTGGGCTAGGATCCGAGCAGTGTCTTCCTCATTGGGTGTTCTCAAGTATTGCGGCCCAAACACTGCCACCACTGCCCGACAGAACTTGTAGAAACACTCTGTGCTGGTGGACTCGGTCATGCGCCCATAGTTGTCGAGTGAATCACTTGGAGCTCCATATGCAAGCATCCTCATCGCTGTCGTGCACTTCTGGATGGAGGTGAATCCAAGAGCGCCAGTGCAATCCATCGTGCACTTCAAGTAGTTGTCGAACTCCCGGATGGAATTCACAATCCTGAGGAAGAGCTTTTGGCTCATCCGATAACGGCGCCGAAATGTTCTCTCGCCATGAAGTGGAGCATCGGCGAAGTAGTCGGAGTAGAGCATGCAGTAGCCTTGGAAACGATGCCGGTTCTTTGCTTTCACCCGCCCCGGCGCCGAGCCACCTCGCCGCGGCTTTTCATTGCTCGCCAGCAGCTGGGCGAGGGCGGCGAGCACCATGAGATGCTCTTCTTCCTGGATGTCGGTCGCGGCTTCCTCCTCCAGCAGCGCGGCAAGCTCTTCCTCCTCATCCGAGTCCATCGCCGAGACAAGCAAAACGCCGAACACCTTGCGCTCGGTGGGCGTGTACCCGCCGTTAAACCGCGCCTCCGCGGCCGGAAACGGCGGCCGGAAACGCCCAGCTGCTGTGGGAGGGGCTGCCACGGCGAAGCGCTGCTATTTTCCGGCGGGGAATGGCTATCTAGCGGAGTAGGGCGGCGGCCGTCGCCGGGATATAGCTAGTGGTGGCCGAGGACGCGGGGGTGCGAGGCGAGTCGGGGGAAGAAAACCTTGACTTTTCCCCTATGGGTGTGGGCCAGGCGTGCTTTTCCCTAGCGCCGGAGCCCCCAACTGCTCCCCAGCGCGCCGGGTTCGGCCTGTGACCGCCGGGCGGAAAAAAGGTCCGAACCGGCGATTTTCGGCGTCCTGGGGGCGCGACTGGGCCGTTTTTTCGGCGCCGGCGCCGAAAAAGTGGCCTGGGGGCCTGTTGGGGGCGCGGCTGGTGATGCCCTTATCATGCAAACAAAAATCTGCACTTGAACTCACTGTTGAGCGATAACGACTACCATAGTTGGCAAAAAGATATGTAATGAATTAAAACTACCGATTTCAACATCAAGAGTATGCTGCAAATTAAGACCAGTTCTTCGCAATGATAGAAAGTGATTTTTTGATTTGCCCACCCACACGCTTTTTGCGTGCCTTTAAAATAATTTTACAAAAGAGAAACGGCTCATGATAACATTTGAAAATTGAATTGTTTAACTGACCGACGATTAAGGCAAGCACTGAAATCTCTATGGTATATGCTCCGCTGCCGAATTAGACGAGTGACTTCATTAGCGCTAACCACTAACCAAGTGTTTTGTCTGTGTTCACATTTATTTTGTTTGAGAAATGTCTAACAGCTCTCGGGTGCCTCTACACCCTCATGAACAGTAAATTCATATCAAATTGAAAAAAAATCAAAAAAATCTGAAACTTTCAGGGATCAAAGATTATCAAAGGTTTGATGTTCCTGCAAAGTTTCAGCAACAAATAACCTTCGCGGAGCCCTCACCGAAAAAAAACAAAATCACTGCTAAAAAATGTACATAAACTTTGAACAATGATTTTTTTGTATTTGAGTGCTCTTCGAATGTTATTTTTAGCTAAAACTTTGCAAGATCATCAAAAGTTTCATGATGTTCGATGTCCCAAAGTTGCAGATTTTTTTGATTTTTTTAAAATTTGTTTAGAATTTACTGTTTGTAGAGGGTGTAGGGGCACCCGGGTGCTGAAAATCCTATCTCATTTTGTTTTCGAAAAGAAGTTGATATATGTTGATAGTCAATGAAAAAAGATGGTCTATAACAAAGAAACAACAATCTTGGCCTATCCTTCCGTTTTTATTTACTCCGCATGCATATTAGTTTTGACCTAAGTCAAACTCTCTAAAATTTGACCAAGATTGTAGAAAACAATCTAGACTTTTAGAATAACAGATATATATGATGTGAAAATATATTCAATGATGATTGTAATGGTATTGATTTGGAATTGTGGACATTAATACCTTTTCGTATAAACTTGGTCAAAATTCACAAAGTTTGACTTGAGACAAAGTTAATATGTGAAGCAAATAAAAACGAAGGGAGTACCATTATATGTTCTGGATTTTTAGTTTCGAAATCCTTAGAGGTAATGCATATGCACGTATTACTCAGATAGTACATTTCGTGTTCCCCACTTGAAAAATCTAACAAAAAGCTACTGCTCCTGGTCAATTAGCTAGACAAGGACGCTCGCTAGCTTCCATGAAGCACTACACACTGAAAGTTTGCAACTGGGTGCATGCACCGACTGTAGCCTAAGATATTTTCTTCAGACCATAGAGAAACCGGGTGCTAAGCTTTTGTCGACTTAATTCAGTACTGTAATGATGTTAGGCGAATAGCTAGGTAGACACAACGGACTGCGCTTCGGTGCCTTAAGGCACCTGTCTTTCTGCCTATGACATGTGGGCTCAACAGATGGCTGGCCCACATGTCAGGGACCCAAAGGCAGGTGCCTTTTACGGCATTGAAGCTGTGTCCAGACACAACGCACGACTGATTGCGGCGGGGGTGGAAGGCGAGCTCAGCCAGGTCTAGCTTAGTCGCTTACAGCATGATAACATCCCATGGCGTGGATATTTGGCAGGACGTCGACTGGCACTCCAGATTAAATGAAAAGCGTCTATTGTCTATGACAATGTTTTGCTGCCAACCACCACTAAGCTCTAGGCCAGCGGTCCTGTGCGAGACACACATGCTTTTTAACTTTAGAAGTGAACTAAGCACATTCATTTTTGTAAACTACTCGCAGTTTTTGTAAACTACTTTAGAAGTGAACTAAGCACATTCATTCTCGGCCTCTGGGGTGAAAGCCTATGTCTGACCCGAGTCGGTTATACCTGGCAATGGATGATGTTTTTATGTTGTTACCTTGTTTAAGGCATTGCTCGGATATGTTCGTGAAAACCTAGACTGTCCTTGGGAGGTTGGATCTAGTGACGGCGGCGCATGAGCGCCGCTCCTATTTTAAGGCGTTGTTGTTGACAAACCTCATCTCTCGTAAGGTATCATGAGATGGTTGGTGTGGATATATGGTCATTGTTATAGTTTGCCAATTCGTAGATCTGATCGCTTTGATGTTTGTTTGTTTTTCCTCGTCTAGATATAACTTTGGTCTTATATTATTATTTTATTTGCTGGTGTGTTTCTTGTGTGCCTATGTTGATGTTGACTGTGTGCATCCTACCTTATGTAGAGGCCGGGTGTGTGCAATGTGCTCATTGTATTTGTATCCTCTTGATGCTTCATTTTAAGCCAATAAAATCCATCATTTGTTAAAAAATTACTTGTCTTTGAAGTTTGATATGCTTGTTTTCTCCCTGGATTGTTTAGTATTGTTGGCTCATTTAAAAAAATAGACCTACTGGGGAGGAGCCCCACGGTTTTTTTAATGAGAAGGAGGTGTATGAGAAGAGGACCCCGCCACCGCTAGCAGCCAGATGGGGCTTTGGTGGCGACTCCGGTCGATGACGAACGGTTAGAGAAACGGGGAGGGGGTGAACCTGCGGTGGAAGATGGATGCACCGCCGTGTTGCCCAGGGAGAGCGACACGGGTCCTCAGGGATTTTCGCGTCTTAAAAATAGGGAGATAATTTCACTTCTCCCGGCCTTTGCACGAACTAGGGATGCAAACAACCATTTTACTATGACTACCATGATATTTATCTTGATGTGTAGTCTCACCACACACCAAGCCTGGGCCTCAAAACTTTTTGTTTAGTGTCAGTACCAAGATTTTATCTTGATGAATGGTCTCATGGTGTATCAAGCTTGGTCGTCAAGGGAATAAAAAGAGAAAAAGAAGACCCTGGGGTATAAGCAATATATGTATATCATCACATGTATGTAGCCCAGATGGTCATGTTCTTGGAATTTAGCCCAGATGGTCAGGTTGCAGTGCTGAACAATATATGTATACCATCACATGTAGAGAGAAGCCTAGCATATTAATCTCGATCGCAAGTACTAAGAGACCAAGAATAGTCTCTATCACAAGGGATAAGAGCATGAATTGAGTTGGTGTAGCACTCTTCGCAGCAGTAGCAGCGGAGTCATTCAGAGCAATGGGATGAAGTAATCGACGCCAAGTGTTATTGTTCTAGAAACAACTTTCAACTAGGGGTATAAGCAAACTAATAATTTTGCTCCCCACTCTATGTACCTCTAACTCTAGTTGTGTTGGGCATACTTCCGATAAGCTGCGTAGCTTGGCGGATTCATGTGAAAGCTGAGAAGCTACTCTAGAAGGTGGGGAAACTGGAGCACGTCTTAGAGAGGGAAGATCGTGCAATGGGAGCAACTGTAGAGGGTCTCCAGAGCACACACCTCACCGAGGACCATCAGACCTCCAAATCAAAACCACCAAGCAAGTAGTGCCGAAGATGATGTGTTTTATTATGCAAATCGGGAGTCTCGCCTTTCCTGCAAGCATTCCAGCACATGTCCATTTACTAGTTCATGTTAGGATGCTTACAGGCATCAGCTCAAAAATCTGAACGAATTGAAATGCTATATGACCATATACCAAAAACGGCTTCCGCCCTGCTTTATATATAAAGCAACAACCACACATTACAACCACTGCCACAACAAAAAAGAAAAGAAGACAAAAGAAAATCGACCAGGACACAAACACTATGGAACAACACACAACAGCCTCCGATCATGCCATCAACGCAACTGCGTCAAGGGTGCAAATTCACCACCGGAGGAAGGCCGCACTCCATCAACTCCCAAGGGCCAACCTTGTTGTCCCGCCTTCCGCCGCTGCCTCCGAAGAGGGCACCCCTGCCCTCTCGTCCTGGATCAAAGGACGCTGACGCGTCAGGAGGCAGAATAGGTCACCCCCGAGCACGGATGGACTGCCAACATGTTGCCGGGGGGAGGACGAGCCCTGGCCACCTCACCTCTCACAGGAACCCATACATCGCAACGGTCACCGGCCAAGACCAAGAAGCCCACAGCCATTGCCGAGCAGGGACATAATAAAAGAACAGGCAAACCAGCACCGCGCCGAGCCTTCGGCCATCATGGACCCCAAGGCAGCGTCTTCAAGAAGAAAATGACATCGGCGCGCTGTCGTCGCCCAATCAAGAGATTTTAGGCTTTCGCCCGGGACCAAGGGGTGGAGGGCGGGTACAGGGTCTCGATGTTGCCCACCAGAGGGAGAACGGCGCCATGCGCGTCGCTAACATCGTGACCGGCACCGCCGGTCAAGGGTTTCCCCCGACCCAGAGCTCGCACCTCCATTGCTTCGCCAACCAGCCGAGCAGGACGTCGGTGGAAGCCCACAGACTGGCTGGCAGAGGAGGACAGGCGCCGGTGAAGCCGCCAACTTCAGATCAGCTCCAAGCCGGCCGCTGACTCGCCACCCAGCACGGCCATGACCATATATAGGCGAGGTGTTCTGTTTTAAAGATTTTTGAACGAACTGAAGTCATTTATAAGTTTATACGTTGTTTTCTTCAAAAATTTCTCTAGAAGCCTGAGAAATGTTGTAGCAGTCCGTTGGATAATATGAGACGTGCATGTTTTTATTAAGGTAAATATTTACCATAAATTTCTATAATACTTCTACTTCGTATATATAGATACAAAATCGCAAACTATAAAGGAAACTACTTCTAAGGGTCTCTATGGTTGAAAAGAACTTTTCAATTTTTTTGGACGATTCCATAGCTTCAGAATTTTCCCTATAGAACTTGTTTGGGGTTTGTAGGATTGATAACCATATGTTTTTTCCTTATGGTCTACTTTGTATCTAATTTCAAAGGAAAAACCATTAAGTCCAATCTCATGGGAAATTTCCTTTTCTCCGACAACTATGCAATGGACCTATACCTGGCCATACCTCGGGCCGGGCCTAGCCAAGCCCGACGCAAAAAACCCAGGCCCGAGCCCGGCCCGGCCCGGCCGTCGGGCCTGTTTTCTAGGCCCGAGCCCGGCCCGAACACGTAAAAGCTCGTCGGGCTTCAGGCCAGCCCGGCCCGTCCTTCAAGAAACACACGAAAACTATGGGCCCGGGCCCGGCCCGGCCCGGCCTTCGGGCTCAAAATCTAGGCCCGAGCCCGGCCCGGGAGCGGCATCGGGCCAAGCCGGGTCGGGCTTTTTCGGGCTGGGTCGGGCCGGGCCGTTCGGGCCGGGCTGCCCATGGCCAGGACTAAATGGACCTAGTCCTTCAAGAAAGTTCTTTATTTTTCCGCTGGTGTAACCAGATCACTATTGAACCAGATAAAAATTTAAATAGTCGGCCTGCTATAGCAGTTTGAGCAGGGTGTCGCTAAATGAGCAACTATAGGATTCAAGTACAATTATTTGAAAAAGTTCTGAACTACAGTCCCGCCATAGCTGATTTACTTTCACACAACATACGGAATCAAGCGTTGATGTCGGAAAGGCACCTTGCATAAAAAAAGTAAATGCAGTCATGTTCGGGTTGACATCCATAAAAGTTTTAAAATAATTCTAAGAAACTGCGGAAATACACTAGTATTATTTGTTCAATTCTCACGTGAATGCTTGAACATGGAAACGAGGCAACACTCCATGGTCTAATTCATCGAGACAACAGTCAACCTCTAGAGTCGTGCCTACGTAGCAAAGTGCGCTAGGAAGAAACGAAAATCCCCGTAGATGTTCATCCCCATCTGACCACCTTGGCAACGTAGCAAAGTCACAATTCCTGATGGTTCCCAATCCTAAGATGCATGTGAGTTTCAACGAATTGGAAAAGCAATTTCAACTAAGTGTAGAGCTTTTGTACGCTGAATATGTAACGAAATGAACGTAGCCACGAACTAAGCGCTACTCGTTGGTCGGGTGGAGGCCTCTTTACGAATTAGAGGGTGCTTGGATTCATTTTAGTCCCATGACTAAAAGTAGTGGGACTAAAACTTGCTAGCCTCACCCATGTTTGGATCCAAATACTAAAGAGACTAAAATCAAGTTACTGAGCATTTATTATTCTTCAAACCCTTCAATCCAGAACTTACATGTGTTAAATGAGAGAAATTAAATGAGGAGAGAGAAGACTAATACATATTTTAGTAGGTTTCCTATGACTAAGACTAGTCCTAGCCTCTTTTTAGTCAGGGGTGCTTGGAACTTTAGCCTTTAAAAAAGACTATTTTTAGTCAGACTAAAAATAGTCATTTGGATCCAAGCACCCTCTTACTATTGTTTCAGAATTACTATTGTTTCATCTTTCTTCACACACTTAAATATGAGCACGCCACAACAACCATCTGATGGGTGCTTTCATGTAATTCAATACTATCATAATGAGCGCCACGTGGGGAATTTCGCATTCCTGTATTCTTGTTCAGTAAACTAGCTGCCCGATAACATATTTTTCTTGTATCAATCGCGCGCTCATGCATCCGATGTTCCAAGCCGCCCATCACTTCTTTTTGTGAAAAGGACCTCCAGATTGTATTGAAGATTCAGATGTGATAAAAGCACCCTGAAAGTAAAATAACGATTACAGCAAGGTGCTCAGACCACCCAACGAAGGCCGCGCTCGCCAGAGCGAGTTGAGGGTGCGCTGCTGCTCCTCCCGGAGCAAGCACCATTGTGTTGACAGCCATGATGGTCAGGAAGTCTCCAGCTTCGGACACGAATGACCAGTACACCAAAGGGACAGTCGTGTCTGTCGAATCTTCGCGCAAATCCAAAGAGCCTCCCCTACAAGCACACCAAGACCCAGCCTCTACGCCGCTGATGGGAAAGACATCGGCACCACGGAGAGGGAGGGGAAGCCAACACTCACGTCACGTAGTCGTCGCCCAATCACTTGAGTGCAAAAAAGACCTAAGCGACGGAGCAATCTGTAAAAAGCTGCCGCTCTGTTATTGGCGCCGAGCCCTAGCTTGCTATTTGCGCTAGAGCCTAGCTCTCTCTCTCTCACACACACACGCGCGCGCGAACGAAGGTAGAAGAAAAAGGAGACAACAGTGGATTTTTCCGACGCTCAAACGCCTGTTTTCTATTATCCATGTGGCTGACCCATACCATGCCAGGCCCCACAATGGTGCAGCCTGCCAGCGGGGCCCCACAATGAATTAACTCGGCTAACCCCCAACTTGCGTTCCCAAGAGTACTAAATGGTGGTGGGACTGCACGAATTAACTACTGGGCCCTTTCCTCATGCACGTCTCTCTTTTCCTCTTCGTCTTCTTCACAACGCATCCGTCGTTCCTCTTTCCCAGATCCTGAATCAATCTCCAGTTCTTCACTAGCAACCGCCGTTCCGTTCCCAATCCCCTGGCTATTAATTTTTTGCGATTCCCCAAATTATGCGTTGCAATGAGCAGTGCAATAGGTAACGTCTACTTCCAATCTCCATCTATTTACTTGGTTGGTGTTCTGTTCTTCTCAATTCTCAAATCTGGCTTGGAACTCAGTGTTTGACTCGACCTCCTTCGTTTCCAGTTGCCGCCTTGCCGGTCCTGCGACCCGCGTGTGTCAGAATCAAGTGGAGCCTGGATCCCTGGAGGCCCTGCTCTTCACAGAGATTCGACTGCTCGGCAGACCAGACGAGGCTACGAGTTCTTAGTCGCCAAAGAAACAAGCGTCTCCTCCCCGGCTCCCCCTGGTCTGCTTCTCACATCAATCGAAGACAGGTTGTTTCGTTCCTTCTTGACCGCAAGTTCAGTTTTAAGTTCCTTATCTGTCGACTAGTTTACTTTCTGCCATGTCCTCTAGAATTAGAAAGTGCCAGTCAGGATATGAAAAACGTCAGAAATAGAAAAAAAGAAACTTGATGAATCTCTAAAAGGTAGTCTTGATATGTTTTTTGTTAAAGAACCAAAGGTTTCTACTGATAATCAGAGTGTAGATGCTAATACTAATGATGTACACGACGATGACTCTATCCAGACTGAAACTCAGAGCGAAGAGGTTAATGCTGTTAGTAACATGGATGAGGTACATGTTGAGAATAATAACCCCGATGAAGCAAATCATTGTGATGAAGTACCTGCTAATGTTGATGTTTCTTTGCAACCTGGTATATTTGATCCTCGAAATTGGGATGGCCTTGATTCTAAAGCAATAGATAATTTGGTAGAGAAGGGTCCTAAGAGGGCGTCTATCCAAAAGGGCCATAAAGATAAACTAGGTAGGAGATTTTCTGCTGTGTTATATAGTAGAGTTTTGCCAAATGGGGAAAAGTGTGATAGAGAGTGGCTTGTATATTCTAAAGAGCTCAATAGAGTATTCTTCTTTTGTTGCAAAAATTTTGGGAAGGGGCGTGCCAGAGGTCATTTGGCGAACGAGGAATTTAGTGACTGGATACACCTTAGTATCAGACTTAGAGAGCATGAACTGGAGTTGAACATCTTCAAAATATGGTTACTTGGCATGAGTTGCGCCTCAGGTTGCAAGAAAATAAAACTATTGATAGCGCTGCTCGACAACAACTTGAGAAAGAAAAGGACCATTGGCGTAAAGTATTACTTAGAATTCTCTTGATTGTTAAATTTCTTGCGAAACATAATCTAGCCTTTCGTGGTACTAATTCCAAATTGTATCACGATAGCAACGGAAATTTCTTAGGCTTGGTTGAAAGTTGGCTGAGTTTGACCCGGTTATTCAAGAACATGTTCGTCGGATAACAAATGATGAAACTCATACTCATTACCTTGGTCATGGCATCCAGAATGAGTTAATACATTTGATTGCTTCTGCAATTAAATCCGAGATCATAAAAATAATAAAAGAAGCAAAATATTTCTCGATGATACTTGATTGTACCCCTGATGTTGGTCACCAAGAACAGATGTCTTTGATTATACGGTATGTTGAAACATCTTCAAGTTCTATTTCCGTTGTAGAATCCTTTTTAGGATTTTTGGATGTAAATGATACCACCGGAAAGGGACTTTTTGAGGTTTTGCAGGATGAATTAAAGAACCTTGATCTAGACATAGACAATGTGAGAGGGCAGAGCTATGACAATGGATCAAACATGAAAGGTAAGAATCTGGGGGTTCAAGCCTTGCTTTTGAATATAAATCCTAGAGCTTTTTATTCTGCATGTGGGTGTCATAGCCTTAATTTAACACTATGTGATATGGCCAAGACTTGTGGTAAAGCTAAGGACTTCTTTGGAATCATACAACGTATCTACACAACATTTGCTAATTCCACTAAGAAATGGAAGATTTTGAAAGATAATATAGGAGAAGGATTGACTCTAAAATCAGTTTCATCTACTCGTTGGGAGAGTCGCATAAATAGTGTCAAAGCTATTAGGTTTCAGATTTCAGACATACGAGAAGCTCTACTACAAGTAGCTGATGTGGATAAAGATCCTAAAACTAGTAGTGAAGCTAAATCTCTAGCAAATAATGAAATTGGTGATTTCGAATTTGTAGTAGCAATAATCATTTGGTATGATATATTGGTTGTAGTAAATTTGATTATCAAGGACTTACAGTCAAAAGATATGCTTATTGATGTTGCCATTGAAAAAGTGCAAGGCTTGATTACCTTTTTCAAAGGTTATAAAGACACTGGTTTCGCTACCGCAATAGAAATAACAAGGGAAATAGCACTCGAAATAGATATCGACCCTGCATTTTGGAAAAAGCGTGAAATTAAAAGAAAAAAACAATTTGATGAGAATCCTGATGATGTGTTAGATGCTTCACAATCTGCACAAGAGTCGTTTAGGATAAAGTACTTTTTACCTGTTGTTGATCAAGCTATTGCTTCACTTACTACGAGATTTGAGCAATATAAATCATATGAAAAAACTTTTGGTTTCTTGTTTACTTCTCATGCACTAAACTCATTGGATGATAAAAATTTGAGGTCTTCTTGCACTAGCCTTGAGACTGCACTTAGAAGTGGTGACAAATCTGACATTAATGGTAATGATTTATATGTTGAGTTAAAGTTACTCCAAGATTTCATTCCAAAGGAAAAAATATGGGACCTATTGACATTTTAAATTTTTTGAAACGCTTGAATTGTTTTCCCAATGCAACTATTGCATATAGAATTTTATTGACCATTCCAGTAACCGTTGCATCGTCGGAGAGAAGTTTTTCTAAACTAAAGTTGTTGAAGTCCTATTTGCGTTCTACAATGACACAAGAAAGACTTAGTGGACTGGCTTTGATAGCAATTGAAAACGACATCTTGGAGAATCTATCTTACGAGGAACTAATTGAAGAATTTATCTTGAGGAATGCAAGAAGGATGTCATGCTTCTGCTAGTAATGTATTATTTTTTAGTTTCTAGAATCACTTTTGCGACAAGATGTTATTGAGAAGATTGTACTATGTACCTACATGATATATAATAGTAATAATAATAACAAGTAGATCCTGTTTTCCTCATCGCCACTTGCTATGCCAAGGGCCCATTTTCTGAGTTTGCACCGGGCCTCCATTTTCCCTGGTACGGCCCTGCTACCCACACATGCATGCACGCCCGGCTAAGTAGCTAGCTAACTCACCCGACCCACACAAACTGAGAGCTCCTATGCGCCGCTCGCTGCGGCGAATTGTCGAGCGGACGCAAAGGCGCATCTCCAGCTGGCCGGCCCATTCGCGCAACGCAGTGAAAAAATCCCAAAAAACTCTGCTGGAGAGAGGGACCGAACCAGGGAACTCCATCTTTGTACGCACGAGCATAACCATCGCGATAGACAAGCTTTCTTGGTTTGCTACGGCGTGCGGAGCTAAATGTAATGGAGACCCGAATAGTTTCTCAAATTCCTAACTCGAAAATTATTTTGAAAAGGTGTTTCTTAAAAAGCGAACACTTTCCAAATTTTAGAATAAAAACTAAAAGGCAAGAAGAAACTTCTGATAAACTGAACACTTTTTAAAATCCCGAACATTTTTTAAATTTAGGGAACAAAATTTTGAAATCGAGTACAAAATTTGAACATGAACATTTTTTAAAGCACAAACATTTTTTTAATCTTGAGAACAAATTTTGAAACAGAGAACAAATTTGTAAGCGCGGAAATTTGAAAACAAAATTTGAACATGAACATTTTTAAAGCACGAACATTTTTTTAATCTTGAGAACAAAATTTGAAACAGAGAACAAATTTGGAAGCATGGATTTTTTTTAAAGCATGAACATTTTTTTTAATCTTGAGAACAAATTTTAAAACATAGAATAAGTTTGGAAGCGCGAACAATTTCTTAAAGCACGAACATTTTTTGAATATTGAGAACAAATTTTGAAAGAGAGGACAAATTTGAAAAATCCCGAATATATTTGGAAGCGCAAACATTTTTTGAAAACCTAAACAAAAAAGTTAAAGTCCGGTACATTATATTAATTTCGAAAATTTTGCACTTTTTTGTGTAACAAGAACATTTTCGAATTTTGAGAACAATTTTTAAAAAACTGAACATTTTATGGAAAGGCAAACAAAATTTGAATATTTTGAAAAAAAAGAGAAAAGAAAATGAAAATGAAATAATAAACCAAAGAAAGAAAACCAACAGAAAAAACGAAAAAGAGGAAGAAAAAAGGAAACAGAAAGGAATTTGAAAATCTGAAGAACAAAAAGGAAATAGAAAGAGAAGAAACGGAATTGAAAAAATGAAATAAACAAACAGAAAAACAAAGAAAGAAGAAAAAAAGATAAAGAAAAAAAGAAACAGAAAAAGAAAAAAACCAGTGAAAAACCGGTTCAAGAACCTTCTGGAAGGTTCCCAAACCGGTCAGGAACCTTCCAGAAAGTACCAAAACCGGATACTGTAGCGCGCGTAGTTGGGCCGGCCCATCTGGATCGCTAGGTCGCTCGGCTCTGTGCGTTCGCTCGATAATCTGCCGCAATGAGCGTCCGCTAGGATATTGTTTCGCTAAATAAATCAGTGTACACATCTCGCTAATAGCATGCTAATAGCGTATTTTAAGAGCTGATGCTATTTTGTATAGCTCTATTTTTTTTTTTTGCACAAAACCCAACGCGTTCCCCCATTATGGCCTAATCATGGACATAAAGAAATCCATGGCTGCTTGCAGCGTCCGGTGTATGAAGCGACACTGCAATTTGCTGGCTCACGGCCTTGCAGCGCTAACTAGGAGCTCAGGGGAGCAGAGTTTGATCGCCAAGTGCCGAGTAGTTTACGTTCTCTGATGCTCTCTGAATGTAATGCTCTTTCTTAGAAGGGTTCTCCTGCTCTAGATCTAAAAAGAAAGTGGAACGCCTCAGTTATAGATTCAAGTCTGATGTATTGGGAAAAATTATGAAAGTAGTGGCAATTTGTACGATTCATGGAGTATATTTCTCTCTCGGTACGTGCATTTGCTCACATGGACGCATCAGAACCAGGAACACGGGCGATCGATCAACAAAGATCACATACAGGAACGAAAATTCTGACGCAAAAAAACCCAATAAACCAAGTCTGAGAACAGAAAAGGATCAATTTTCACAAAGGAAAAACATTTGGCAGTTTTCAACTTGACTTGCTTTCATTTATTTTTTTAAACGAAGACGCAAGAAGCATCCGGCTTTAAATTAATAAAACCTATCACAGACAACATCCCAAAAAATTCAGAACAACAAAAAAAAAGTTCATTACAAACCACGGTGAATTGGGCCACCCAAATAGAGTGCAACTAAAGGGGACAAGACCCCAGTTTCACCAAGGAGCACGCAGACTCCAACATAATGAGATCAGGCCTGCATGCACCTGATCCGTTCCATGGCTCGGGTGCAACCAAATAGGCTTGCTCTTTTTTTTGCAAATAAAAGGTTTTTCATTCATCAACCATGGTCGTTACAGTCCAGATTACATAAGGCCTGAATCTCCTCCGGAGCATGACGAAGCCATACGGCGGTCCGAATAGCTCGTCCCATCTGGGCAAGCTGGTGGCTAACCTGATTTAATTCCCTTCTAACAAGTGAAATCACATGGGTACGCCCCAGACCCAGCATGCGTTTAGTTTCCTCTACCATTGATGCTACTGGAGATCTGTTGGCTGTAGCATCAGCGATCATTGCCGCTGTTGTACTGCAGTCTGTTTCCAATATAAAAGGAACAGAACTCCATTCCAGAGCAAGGGACACACCCTCCATGCAAGCTGCAAGCTCAGCCTCCAGTGCGCTGGAACACTTCGACAGGAAACGACATGATGCAAAGACCACAGTGCCGCGGTGGTCGCCAAGAATCATACCTGCACCACCTGTCCCGTCCGCGGCAACGAAGGCGCCATCGACATTCAGCTTGCACCAGCCGTCTGGTGGTCTGGTCCATTTCTCCAGTGGCCGAGGTTCAGTTGTCATCATTGAACGATCCATCTTTTGGTTGAGCACATGGTCATACCTCAGGACCATCTTTCCTTTCGCCGTATCTGCATGTGGGTGTTGCCTGATACAAACGAGAGACTCAATGTAGCTTGAGAGGAAACGTCGAGATGATTCCGTCGGGGGTGCTGGCTTCTGGTGAGCTATCTCATTGTGGACATGCCAAATGCGCTACACGGTCATAAGCACCAGGAGCCAGCTAGCCCTGGGTTTAGCAAGGCGATTGCTTGCCTCCTAGCGAAGGAGGCTTCTACGCGCAAAATCGAGAAGGTGAAGAAGGCTCTCAGAAGCATAGGCAAGAAGAGAGATGTCACTATGGAGTATATTTCTCTCTCAGTACCTGCATGTTCTCACATGGACGCATCAGAACCAGGAACACAGGAGATCGATCAACAAAGATCACATACAGAAACAAATATTCTGACCCAAGAAACCCAATAAACCAAATCTGAGAACAATATCCAGCTCTGTACAATATTGTGCGTCACAAGGGCGATTGTTGGTGTCAAAACCGGCGGATCTCGGGTAGGGGGTCCCGAACTGTGTGTCTAGGCGGATGGTAACAGGAGACAAGGGACACGATGTTTTTACTCAGGTTCGGGCCATCTCGATGGAGGTAAAACTCTACACCTGCTTGATTAATATTGATGATATGGGTAGTACAAGAGTAGATCTACCACGAGATCGGAGAGGCTAAACCCTAGAAGCTAGCCTATGGTATGATTGTTGTTGTTGTCCTACGGACTAAACCCTCCGGTTTATATAGACACCAGAGGGGGCTAGGGTTACCCAGAGTCGGTTACAAGGAAGGAGATCTACATATCCGTATTGCCAAGCTTTCCTTCCACGCCAAGAAGAGTCCCATCCGGACACGGGACGAAGTCTTCAATCTTGTATCTTCATAGTCCAACAGTCCGGCCAATGGTTATAGTCCGGCTGTCCGGATACCCCCTAAACCAGGACTCACTCAGTAGCCCCTGAACCAGGCTTCAATGACGATGAGTCCGGCGCGCAGATTGTCTTCGGCATTGCAAGGCGGGTTCCTCCTCCGAATACTTCATAGAAGATTTTGAACACGAGGATCGTGTCCGGCTCTGCAAAACAAGTTCTAGGTACCACTGTGGAGAGAATTATATTTCCACAAATCTATCCTGCTGACGTATTCCATAGCGTGACATCACACCACAATCAAGCCTCTATTCGGTTTTACCCCCACCTCAACGCGTTTCGCGAGGCGGTTTCTTTGGCACGTCTTGTCGAAGCAGAGATCGTGTCCCCTTTATTTACGGGATTCTCATCAACACGGACGTGGGTAACCCAATCGTGCCCGTTGGTATGTCCCCTCGATCAAAGGTAAGTCCCAAACGGTCACAGGGAAGGCTCTTGGTATTCAACCTCTTTATAAAGAGACCAAGACCTCACTTTTTCTTTCGATCTCAATCGAATCCGCCTCCCGCCTCAAGTTCCAGCACCCAAAGCTTAAGATTTAGGCGCTTCGGACCTTCGATGATGTCCGAATCCAACCTTGAAGGCTGATGGATGCCTTCCTCCGTCACAGAGGAAGACGTACTAAAGCTAAGGGAGGCCAGGTATTTGACCGACGAAATCCCGCATAGGCTGCCTGCCCAAGGGCAGGTTATTCCCACTCCCAAGCCTGGTGAGAGCGTCGTGTTCGTGTCTCACTTCCTCCGAGGGCTAGGCTTCGCTCCGGATCCCTTAGTGAGGGGGCTCATGTTCTATTATGGACTGGAATTCCACGACTTAGCTCCGGAGTCTATCCTCCACATCTCATCGTTCATCGTCATGTGCGAAGCCTTCCTCCGTATTACCCCTCACTTCGGACTGTGGCTCAAGACCTTCAAGGTGGAGCCGAAGATGGTCGAGGGACAGCACGCAGAGTGCGGAGGCGCAGCAATAAGCAAAAATGCTAACGCCCCATGGCCCGAGGGCTCTTTTCAAGAGGAGTCCAGATTATGGCAACAAGAGTGGTTTTATATCACAGCTCCCACGGGTACCAAGTGGGTGGCTCCACCTGCTTTTCGCTCGGGTCCTCCGCCACGACTAACGTCATGGGTCAACCGGGGGCTAGACTGGGGGCCAGTAAAGGATGTGCCCATATTGCAGAGCCGCATCCGAGATCTCCTAGAAAGAGATGTCAGTTTGGTCGTGGCGACGCAGGTCATGTTAATTCGCCGAGTCCTGCCCTGCAAACGTCGCCCCCTCCGTCTGTGGGAGTTCAATCCGGAGGGACCGCGAGCTCTCCAACATTTTCTTGGCATGACGCCCGTGGAGATGTACAAATTGTTCTTCGGACCACAAGCAATGTGTCCGGATTCTACTGAGGACGCAGGTATGAGCTGTAATCGTTCGGATACCCAAGTAAGTAGCCCTGTGCCCAGACACGCCATCTGTTCATTTATCGCAACATCGCCCTTAAAAGAGTTGTTCTTGAAACAGGAGTGGATAGCGAAGGCGAAGTTGGTCAGGTGTCCGGCCCCCCTTCCTGAGACCTCACCAGATCCCGTGTTAACCAGGATGTTGGAGATCACGCCGTTGGAAGAAAACAAAGGGGGGAACAAGGAAGCTACTGCCTCCGCAGAGGAGGTGGTCCGAAAGGGAGGAACCGAAAATTCCCCTCCTCAGGGGAAGAAGAGGACCGCCTCTGAAGACCCGGAGACAGTGATCTCAAAGCGGGGGAAGAAGTCTTCGCCAGAGGGTCCTGTGCCGGGGGATACCTCGGCCGTACTATGCCCTCAAGGGGATCAGCCCTCCACCGAGCCGTAAGTAAAAGGGTGTTTAAAAATGAGAGAAATCCTTGCTTTATTTCTGAGGAAAATAACCGAAGATTTACCTTGTAGTTCGGATCTTAGCCCCTCTCAGCAGAGCTCGTCTTCGGGGGATCTTCTTCCAGAGATGATGGAGAGTGGAACGCCTCCCCCTGCCATACTGCCTCAAGAGGCGGGCGACCCTGAGGTTTTGTCGCGGAGGGTTTCTCCTGATCCGGCAAGGCCAGAAGGTAGTCCTGGGGCTACCCGAAGCTCTCAGTGTCCGGCTTTTGAAAAGAGCCATCGAAGTAGTCCGGCACCGTCTGGTGCGCGGTCGGAGGTACTGAAGGATCTGCTAGGGCGGGCGTCTATCTCAGAAGAGCACCGTGTGTTGATGGGTGCGGTGATCGAAAGGATCTCGTCTGCGGAAAGCGGATTGCATGAAGCTGTCAGGAGTTTACTGACAGGTTTTGAGGTACGTGAAATGATGTACCTTTTGACAGTACCGCATACTTTAAGATGCACCCTGTGTAGATAGTAGCCCCTGAGACTCTAGGTGCTGTCGAAGACGACGGCACGCAGAGCATCATAGTCCCAGGTATAATTTTTCCGGCTTCATATGTAGGTGGCGAAGTGTCCGGTGGCCAGCCGAACTGATGAATTTGCCGAGCTAAAGCAGCAACTTGACGTGGCAGATGCCGACATCGTGCTAGTCAACAAGCGGCTTGACGAGCCACAAGGTATGTAATTTCTCCGGAGACACCTGGTAAGAGTAGCATGATGCCAGTATCTTATAATGTGTGTGCTTAATGCATATGGAGCTGCAGCGATGGAGAAACTTCGGGCAGAGCTTGCCCGAGTCAAAGAACAAGCCAAAAAAAGCGATGCGGCTGCCCTAAAGGCGGTTGAGGAGCTAAAAGCCGAACAGGCCGCTCACTGCCGAAGATAGGAGGAGATGGCCAAGATGGCTGTGAAGTTGAAGAACGCTGCTGACCATTGCAATCTTCTTGAAAAGGAAGACCAGGCGAGGCAGACAGACCTGGATAAGGCCATGATAGCGGCCAAGGATACTCGTTCTGCAATGAGAGCGATGAAGGAGGAGCTGCGTCAAGCCGGAGATATCGCGGCTGGGAAGCCCTTTATGCTGCGGATGAAGTTCAGAGATCCTAAATATGCTCCTTTGGACCGGATGTGGAGTTCTGCGGACGCATATTTGGATTTAGCGGCAAGTGCTGCTCATGCGGCCGAACACTTCAAAGATCAAAAGGATCGCGAAGTGGAAAAGCTGTTCTGGTCACAATTCAACAATCCAGAGCATCCGCTTCCATTGACTGATCGGTTGGCCGAATGGGCCGAGCTGAATAGGTTGTCCGCACTTGCCATGAGGTATGTCCTGGATCATCTGTGGCCAGAGAGGCCAAAGCCGAACAGTTATTTTAGCTTGGTGCAGCAGTTCCTTGGTGTGTTGCCATGTATCAACGCGATGAAGAGGTCAGCGTGCGTGGAGGGTGCGCGGATGGCCCTTGGCCGTGTCATGACATACTGGGTAGAGATGGAGGCCACCGCCGTTGCAGCCCAAGATTCGGACGAAAGTCGAGTACCTGCCAAGCACTACTTTCAAGAAGTTCTAGAGGGCGCTCGTTTAATAGAGACGCAGTGCTCGAAGGATATTATGTTCGAATAGCATGTATTCTCATTGAAAACAATATTTTGCTGAAATGTAAAAGCTTTTTATACTTGTGCCTGCAAGAATTATAACACCTCCTGTGCGGCCGTAAATGTATATGTGTATATAACCTGAAAGATGGAAGTCGTCGGCTTCAGGCCCCACGCATATGATGCGGGGGTGTTCGCAGAAGGCGCATTTTTACACTTGATCCAATGTCTTGGTCCATTAAGGAGGTGGTAGCGCGGCGAACTAGGCAATCGGACTATAATGCTTTATCACTTTCACTTAGCCATAGGAGTTTGATAGTGGGGCTACTATATAGCCCCTGGTGGCGCCGCGCTCACCCGAATTCGGGGCGCGTGTGTGCCTGGCCGGGAAACGGCCCTTCGTCAAGGCGGAGGAATCCCGAAGATTCCGTTAGTTCATCGAGTGGTGACCAGTCTCACGCTATATCATGACAGTCAGTTTTCGGCTTTCTCTACTGAGGTGCTCGCCTGGCTGAACCGGGGCACAATCGCAGTAGTTCTCCTGGTGCCGCCTTAGCCGATAGAGCGGAACGTAAGGCAGCAAAACTCAGGAGCCGGGCAAACCCAACATTTGACCAAAGACATGATTCGGAGCTGATGCATATAAGGCCAAACCCGCGACGCCGAACACTCCCTAAGATATTCGGTCTTTATGATTTTAAACGGGCTGAATAGTGCCCTTTGTAATAAGCCCCTGGTGTCCAGGTACGTGCAATATTCTGACGTGGCCACGTGCCAAGACGACAGCCTCCTTCTCGGTTATACTGAGAATCCGGGGGATGTGTATCAACAAGAGACAGTAAAAAAGGTTTATGCAGGGTCTTAATCTAAAAAGAATCCTTGGAACGGGTCCCAGCTGCACGTCTGCGCCTGTGTCTTCGTTGTGCCGTATCCTGGACGAGTGTAGCACGATGGTTATCTGTAAAAGAGAGGTACTTAGTTGAAAAAGTAGTCGTGCAAAATGTGCGTTATACTGAATGAACAAAGTATAATTCAAGATGGGTAAAATTGAGCCTTATTGCCGCCTGTTTATATGCGCGGAGCCCCTTGTATAGGGGTATATAGCCATCAAACCTTTATCAATTATATGGTTATGCCGAACTCGTCCAGCCGTGTCCGTGGTCTTTACGACCTGTTAGATGCTCTGGTTGGCGAGGCCGTTTTTAGTGTGTGGCCGCCAAGGCAGCCGCACAGTCTTCTGCACGCGAGGAGCCCTCAATATTTCCCTTTAATGAAATGATGCCTCGTGGACCGGGTATCTTAAGTGTGAGAGACGCATAATGCGGTATTGCGTTAAAGCGAGCGAAAGCTTCGCGTCCCAGTAGTGCTTGATAACCACTTTTAAACGGAGCGATGTGGAAGATTAGCTTTTCGCTACGGAAGTTATCGGGGGAGCCGAACATAACTTCTAGTAGGAGGGAGCTCGTGCAATGGGCCTCTGGGCCTGGTGTTGCTCCTTTAAAGGAAGTATTGCTATGGCCAATTTTTGTTGGGTCCATCCCCATTTTGCGGACTGTGTCCTGATATATCAGGTTTAAACTACTGTCGCCGTCCATCAGGACTCGTGTAAAGTGGTATCCGTCAATTATCGGGTCTAACACCAAGGTAGCCCATCCTGCGTGCCGAATGCTTGCAGAGTAATCCCGATGGTCGAAGGTGATCGGTTTGGATAACCAGTGGAGGAACCCTGTTGTGATAGGCCGCAAGGCACGTATCTCTATGGGCGCCATTTCGTTTTTCCCCTTTGTCACGTGTAGCACATTTACTGTTTTGACTTCTTGTGGGAATTTCTTCTGTTCCCCAGCGTTTTGCTTGTGGGGTTCATCATCGTCTTCACTTGGTGTATCCAGCCCCTTGTGTTCGGCGTTGAGTTTGCCGGATTGCTTGAAGACCAAACATTCTCCGTGGGTATGATTTGCAGGCTTACCAGGGGTGCTGTGGATTTTACATATCTTGTCCAGAATTTTGTTTAGGCTGGACAGTTCGTCCATGTTATCTTTGAGAGGCAGCTTTTGCTGACCTTGCCGAGAGCTTTTGAATCCGGCGTTTACCGCCGTGCTCTTCGGGCTGTTTTCCTTATTCCGGCGCTAGTTTTTGCTACATGGTGGCTTCCCATTTCCGTCCCTGACTTCGGATGTACTTGGGTCGCTGGTGCTGCATCTTGCCAACCAGCTGTCCTCGCCTGCGCAGAAGCAGGTCATGAGGCTTATTAATGCGGCCATTGTTCTTGGCTTTTCTTGGCCGAGGTGTCTGGCGAGCCATTCGTCTCGAACGCTATGTTTAAAAGCTGCTAGGGCTTCAGCGTCCGGACAGTCGACTATTTGAATCTTTTTAGTAAGAAATCTGTTCCAAAGCTTTCGGGCCGACTCTCTGGGCTGTTGAGTTATATGACTTAAATCTTCTACATCCGGAGGTCGGACATAGGTCCCTTGAAAATTTGCACAGAAAGCGTCCTCGAGCTCTTCCCAACTTCCAATGGTGTTTTCAGGAAGGCCTTTAAGCCAATGACGGGTTGGCCCTTTGAGCTTGAGGGGTAAGTATTTGATGGCGTGGAGGTCATCTCCTCTAGCCATGTGGATATGGAGGATATAATCCTCAATCCAGACCCCCGGGTCCGTCGTTCCGTCATATGCCTCTATGTTTACAGGTTTGAATCCCGCTGGAAATTCATGGTCCAGCACCTCATTGGTGAAACATAGGGGGTGTGCGGCACACCTGTACTTGGGTGTGTCGTGGTGTACGGATATTTGTTGTGTTGCATTGCTTGCTAGAGCGTGCTTTCTTGGCCCGTAGATAGATCTAGTTGGGCCATATTTTTTATGCGAATCCTCGTGTGGATCGTGTGCTGGCTTGTGTGCGGCGTTGCTTGCCGCTCTGTGTTGGCCATGGGGTCGTCTATCCAACCAGATGGCTGCTTTGTTTTTTTATTGCGGGGGCTCTAAGGCCCCCTCATCAAATTCAGGGAGTAGCTTTCGCTTCGGGTAACTCTTTGTGTGGCGATTGCCGCCGTATTTGTCTGCAGTGTTGAGTACTTTGCTCCATTTGATTCTAAGTGCATCCTCCGCAGTCTTGAGCTTCCGCTTCTGCTTTTTCAGGCTACACGCGGTGGCGATGAGCCTTTTGTGGAGGTTCTTCTGCTCCAGTCGCTTGTCAGGCCTGAGGTCATCCGGACTGTTATCGCCGGGGACAGGTTGTTCGGTTTGATTATCCGTGTTGCCATGGTCGGACGGTTGTTCAATGCTATGTTCGTCGTCCGCCGGCTCACCCTGCTCTATGGCTGGGTCTGTTTGACCGCTGTTTCTGTCGAGGCGGGGTTTGGAGCGGCGCTTACGCCGCCGTTTTGACTACTTTTCGAGGGAATGATCCTTTGCTGCGTCCTTCCGCTCTTTGTTGTCGTTTCCTTTGGGTGTGTCCACCATGTATACATCATGAGATGAGGTTGCTGTCCAGTGCCCTGTGGGCGATGGTTCCTGTTCGTCTCCTGCATCATCGTCCATACCGTCGATGTCTTCGGAGTCGAAATCGAGCATGTCGGTCAAATCTTCGACAGTGGCTACATAGTGGGTGGTGGGTGGGCGTCGAATTTCTTCGTCATTCGCATCCCAATCCTGCCGGTCATAATCCGGCCAAGACTCTCTTGCCAAGGAGAGGGACTTTAGTGAATTCAGTATGTCGCCGAAGGGCGAGTGCTGAAAGATATCCGCGGCGGTGAACTCCATGATCAGCGCCCAATCGGATTCGATTGGCAGGGGCACGGATGGTTCAGAGTCCGGAGGAGAGTCCGGTGATAACCCACAAGTATAGGGGATCGCAACAGCTTTCGAGGGTAGAGTATTCAACCCAAATGTATTGATTCGACACAAGGGGAGCCAAAGAATATTCTCAGGTATTAGCAGCTGAGTTGTCAATTCAACCACACCTGGAAACTTAGTATCTGCAGCAAAGTTTTTAGTAGCAAAGTAATATGATAGTGGTGGTAACGGCAACAAAAGTAAAGACAACAAAAGTAATGTTTTTGGTATTTTGTAGTGATTGTAACAGTAGCAGCGGGAAAGTAAATAAGCGAGAACCAATATATGGAAAACTCGTAGGCACCGGATTAGTGATGGATAATTATGCCGGATGTGGTTCATCATGTATTAGTCATAACATAGGGTGACACAGAACTAGCTCCAATTCATCAATGTAATGTAGGCATGTATTCCGTATATAGTCATACGTGCTTATGGAAAAGAACTTGCATGACATCTTTTGTCCTAGCCTCCCGTGGCAGCGGGGTCCTATTGGAAACTAAGGGATATTAAGGCCTCCTTTTAATAGAGAACCGGAACAAAGCATTAGCACATAGTGAATACATGAACTCCTCAAACTATGGTCATCACCGGGAGTGGTCCCGATTATTGTCACTTCGGGGTTGCCGGAAAATAACACATAGTAGGTGACTATAGACTTGCAAGATAGGATCAAGAACACACATATATTCATGAAAACATAATAGGTTCAGATATGAAATCATGGCACTCGGGCCCTAGTGACAAGCATTAAGCATAGCAAAGTCATAGCAACATGAATCTCAGAACATAGTGGATACTAGGGATCAAACCCTAACAAAACTAACTCGATTACATGATAAATCTCATCCAACCCATCACCGTCCAGCAAGCCTACGATGGAATTACTCACGCACGGCTGTGAGCATCATGAAATTGGTGATGGAGGATGGTTGATGATGACGACGGTGACGAATCCGCCTCTTCGGAGGTCCGAACGGACTCCAGATCAGCCCTCCCGAGAGGTTTTAGGGCTTGGCGGCGGCTCCGTATCGTAAAACGCGACAATTTCTTCTCTCCGATTTTTTCTCTCTGAAAGCAGATATATAGAGTTGGAGTTGGCGTCGGAGGGTGTCCAGGGGGCCCACGAGGTAGAGGGACGCGCCCTAGAGGGGGGGCACCCTCGTGGACAGGGTGTGGGCCACCTGGTCTTCATCTTTGGCGAGGATTTTTTATTGTTTTTTCTAAGATGTTCCGTGGAGTTTCAGGACATTCCAATAATATTTGTTTTCTGCACATAAAACAACATCATGGCAATTCTACTGAAAACAGCGTCAGTCCGGGTTAGTTCCATTCAAATCATACAAGTTAGAGTCCAAAACAAGGGCAAAAGTGTTTGGAAAAGTAGATACGACGGAGATGTATCAACTCCCCCAAGCTTAAACCCTTGCTTGTCCTCAAGCAATTCAGTTGACAAACTGAAAGAAAAAAAGAAAAACTTTTACAAACTCTGTTTGCTCTTGTTGTTGTAACTATGTAAAGCCTGCATTCAAGTTTTCAGCATACATCATAACTAACCACATTTGCAATAATTCTCAGGTCTCATAATTACTCATATCAATAGCATAATCAACTAGCAAGCCATAATAATAAATCTCGGATGACAACACTTTCTCAAAACAATCATAATATGATATAACAAGATGGTATCTCGCTAGCCCTTTCCGAGACCGCAAAACATAAATGCAGAGCACCTTTAAAGATCAAGGACTGACTAGACATTGTAATTCATGATAAAATAGATCCAATCATAGTCACACCCAACATAGATTAATAGTGATGAATGCAAATGACAGCAGTGCTCTCCAGCTAGTGCTTTTTAATAAGAGGGTGATGACTCAACATAAAAATAAATGGATAGGCCCTTCGCAGAGGGAAGCAGGGATTTGTAGAGGTGCCATAGCTCGGTTTTGAAATAGAGATAAATTATATTTTGAGCGGTATACTTTCATTGTCAACGTAGCAACTAAGAGATGGCGATATCTTCCATGCTAAACACATTATAGGCGGTTCCCAAACAGAATGGTAAAGTTTATACTCCCCCTCCACCAACAAGCATCAATCCATGACTTGCTCGAAACAACGAGTGTCTCCAACATACATCAGGTGCCAGGGGGAGTTTTGTTTGCAATTAATTTTGATTTAGTTTGCATAAAGCATGGGACTGGGCATCCCAGTGACCAGCCCTTTTCTCGTGAGTGAGGAACGGAGTCCACTCCTCTTGAGAATAACCCGCCTAACACGGAAGATAAGGACAACCTTGGTTGATACATGAGCTATTCGAGCATACAAAACAGAATGTTTATTTGAAGGTTTAGAGCTTGGCACATACAAATTTACTTGGAACGGCAGGTAGATACCGCATATAGCAAAGTATAGTGGACTCATCTGGAATAACTTTGGGGTTTAAGGGATTGGATGCTCAAGCAGTATTCCCGCTTAGTACAGGTGAAGGCTAGCAAAAGACTGGGAAGCAACCAACTAGAGAGCGACAACAGCCATGTACATGCATTAAAATTAATAAACATTGGATGCAAGCATGAGTAGGATATAATCCACCATGAACATAAATATCGTGAAGGCTATGTTGATTTTATTTCAACTACATGCGTGAACATGTGCCAAGTCAAGTCACTTCAATCATTCAAAGGAGGATACCACCCCATCATACCACATCATAACCATCTCAATAGCATGTTGGCATGCAAGGTAAATCATTATAACTCATAGCTAATCAAGCATGGCACAAGCAACAATGATCTCTAATTGTCATTGCAAACATGTTTATTCATAATAAGCTGAAACAAGAACGATGCACTCATCATATTTACAAAAACAAAAGAGGTCGAGTTCATACCAGCTTTTGCCATCTCAGTCAGTCCATCATATATAATCATAATTGTCTTTCACTTGCACGATCGGACGATGTGAATAATAGAGTGTACGTGCATTGGACTAAGCTGGAATCTGCGAGCATTCAATAAACAGGAGAAGACAAGGCAATATGGGCTCTTGGTTAAATCAACAATAATGCATATAAGAGCCACTTCAACAGTTTAATTATGGTCTTCTCCTACTGACCCCCAAAGAAAAGAAAAGAAATAAAAACTATTTACACAGGAAAGCTCCCAACAAGCAAAAGAAGAACGGGAAATATTTTTGGGTTTTCTTTTTTAATTACTACTACTATTTTTTTGTTTTTCTTAAGGTTTAACAAACACACAAGAAGAAAGTAGGAAAAAGAAAATAAACTAGCATGGATATTACAGTGAAAGAGTATGAGCACCTACATCTAGCAACGAGTGTGTGTGAACATAAATGTAATGTCGGTGAGAAATACGTACTCCCCCAAGCTTAGGCTATTGGCATAAGTTGGTTTATTGTCAGGGATAGCCTGGCGGATACCCGTAAGTGTAGCTGGGGTCGTACTGTGATACAACAGTTATCGCCTGCTGAGCTGCAGCGTGGAGTTGGGTTGCTTCCGCTCTCCTCTCGTAATCATCTGCCTCCTCTCTGGTAATAGTATATCTTCGTTTCGTCTGAGAATCAAAGAAGGCAGGAGCAGGGAGAGTAATATGGACAACATGCCATTTGTTAAAAATTAAACGATATAAGAGAGATGATTCAGGCCTCTCGACAAACTGGTGCGAAGCCATAGAGTTATAATCTAAATATGCAGGAGGCAACTCCGTATCACCCTCTCGGATGTCTATCTCAAGAAAATTAGCTAAGTGGGTTGCATAAATTCCTCCAAAGAAATCTCCATTATGTCTATTATGATGCAACCTACGAGCTACAATGGCTCCCATATGATAAGATTGGTCTCCTAACACAGCACTCCTAAGAAAGCTGAGGTCAGGGACACACATGTGACATGCTTCATCCTTAGCATTTATGCATCTACCGATGAAAAGAGCAAAATAATGTATAGCAGGAAAGTGAATGCTCCCTATGGTAGCCTGCGTTATATCCCTAGATTCCCCTATAGTTATACTAGCAAGAAAGTTTCTAAATTCAGATTTAGGGGGATCCCTAATACTGCCCCATGATGGAAGTTTGCAAGCAAGAGTAAAATCCTCTAAGTCCATGGTATAAGATTTGTCATAAAGATCAAACATGACTGAAGGAGAATTACGCGAAGATGAATACTCAAACCTCCTTACAAACGAACTTGTGAGATCATGATACTGGGGCATTTGTTAGCCTCAAAATCCTCAAGACCGGCATTCTGCAAATATGCTTTGAATTCTTCTTTAATTCCCGCACGGTCCATAAAATTTTCCGACGGCCATTCGCAAGGCCGTACTGGAGCGTCTCTTGGTGGATCCTTGTCAGCATCGCGCATAGCAATTCTGGGTCCTTGCTTCCTTGAAGAACCACCTTGGAACATCTTCCTAAGCATATTGCTTTTCTCTGAAAAATTTCTGAAATTTTTAGTAACTTCAAACAAAAGTGAACCAACTTCAATAAAACTAATAGCAACTACTCCTACAAGTGCCTAGAGCCTATATCAAGCATTAGAACTACTTGGAACCATATAAATTTGACATGGAAGCTCAAGAACATGGTCACCTATGCAGCAAAAATTTATAAAGAATAAAGCACTAGAACAAAAACTAATTGGACCAATGGAGGAGTCACATACCAAGGAACAATCTCCCCAAGCAGTTTTGCGAGAGGTGCTTTGAGCAAGGAGATCGAAAATCATAGCAAAAGTGGCTGGAACTCGTGCTTGAGTTGGTTTTTCGGGTTTGTGTGAGGCAAAGGAAGAAGATGGGTGATGGGATAAGTGGAGGAGAGCCACCGTGGGCCCACGATGCAGGGGGGCGCGCCCTAGAGGGGGGGGGCGCCCTCCACCCTCGTGGCTAGGTGGCAGCTCCTCCCGTGGTAATTTTTGCACAGTAAATCCTCAAATATTCCCAAAAAAATCATATTTAATTGGCATGTCATTCTAAGGACTTTTATTTTCGGGATATTTTTATATTGCACCGATAAGTCAGGAGACAGACAGAAAAATACTATTTTTACTTTATTTCTACTAAAGAACAGAGAATATAAAGAGGGTACAGAAGGTTGTGCTTCTAGTTTCATCCATCTCATGCTCATCAAAAGTAATCCACTAACAAGGTTGATCAAGTCTTGTTAACAAACTCATTCCGATAATCATGAAACCGGAGAAATTTTGAATAACACTAAGTTACCTCAACGCGGATATGCACATCCCCTATAATAAGTATATCATATTTCTTTTTGACCGTAGGAAGGGGAAATTCAAAACCTCCAATTATTATCGATGGAATTTTTCCAATAGAGTTGATACTGTGGACTTGAGGTTGTTTCCCCGGAAAGTGTACCGTATGCTCACTGCCATTAACATGAAAAGTGACATTGCCTTTGTTGCAATCAATAGCAGCCCCTGCAGTATTAAGAAAAGGTCTTCCAAGAATAATAGACATACTATCATCCTCGGGAATATCAAGAATAACAAAGTCTGTTAAAATAGTAACGTTTGCAACCACAACAGGCACATCCTCACAAATACCGACAAGTATAGCAGTTGATTTATCAGCCATTTGCAAAGATATTTTAGTAGGTGTCAACTTATTCAAGTCAAGTCTACGATATAAAGAGAGAGGCATAACACTAACACCGGCTCCAAGATCACATAAAGCAGTCTTAATATAATTTCTTTTAATGGAGCAAGGTATAGTAGGTACTCCGGGATCTCCAAGTTTCTTTGGTATTCCACCCTTAAAAGTATAATTAGCAAGCATGGCGGAAATTTCAGCTTCTGGTATCTTTCTTTTATTAGTTATGATATCTTTCATATATTTAGCATAAGGATTTGTTTTGAGCACATCAGTCAATCGCATACGCAAAAAGATAGGTCTAATCATTTCAGCAAAGCGCTCAAAATCCTCATCATCCTTTTTCTTGGATGGCTTCAGAGGAAAAGGCATGGGTTTCTGAACCCAAGGTTCTCTTTCTTTACCATGTTTCCTAGCAACAAAGTCTCTTTTATCATAACGTTGATTCTTTGATTGTGGGTTATCAAGATCAACAACAGGTTCAATTTCTACATCACTATCATTACTAGGTTGAGCATCATCATTAACATTTTCATTAGGTTCATGTTCATTACCAGATTGTGTTTCAGCATCAGACATAGAGAGGTCATTAGGATCATCAGGTGGTTCAGCAATAGGTTCACTAGAAGTTTGCACAGTTCTATCATTTTTCTTTTTCTTCTTCTTAGAAGAACTAGGTGCATCAATATTATTTCTCTGAGAATCTTGCTCGATTCTCTTAGGGTGGCCTTCAGGATACAAAGGTTCCTGAGTCATTCTACCAGTTCTAGTAGCCACTCTAACAGCACAATCATTTTTCTTACTATTCATTTCATCAAGCACTTCTTTTTGAGCTTTAAGTACTTGTTCTACTTGAGTGGTAACCATAGAAGCATGTTTGCTAACAAGTTTAAGTTCACCTTTTATATTAGCCATGTAATCACCCAAACGTCTAATCATATAAGCATTTTCTTTTAATTGTCGACCAAAATAAGCATTGAAGTCATCTTGCTTAAACATAAAGTCATCAAACTCATCCAAGCACTGACTAGGAATTTTAGTAGGAGGGACTTCAGCCTTATCATATCTATAGAGAGAATTTACCTTTACTACCTGTGTCGGGATATCGGGATCAGGAGGTTCTTCAGTAAATAAGTGATTGAGATCATATGTTTCTTCAACAGGCGGTAAATTAAGACCATGTATTTCTTCAATAGGAGGTAAATTCTTAACATCTTCAGCTTTAATACCTTTTTCTTTCATAGATTTCTTTGGCTCTTAAATATCTTCGGGACTGAGAAATAGAACACCTCTCTTCTTCGGAGTTGGTTTAGGAATAGGCTCAGTAATTGGAGCAGGAGCTGGCTCAGGAGGTGCCTGAAAGCACAAGTGCTCTCCAGGTGGTTTTGGTAATTAATGTCAACATATCTCTTGTTGGACTAATACTTTTATCTAGTATATTTCAGATAAGTTCAACAATGGAGTGGCATGGACTAAAGGTTGTGGGAACTCCTTCAAGATGCTAAGGACAAAGGATTGGCTAAAGCTTCAAGCTCAAGACTCTTCATTTTACACTTTTAGTGATCCAAGATCACATTGAGTCCATAGGAAAAGCCAATACTATCAAGGAGGGATGAGATGTTGCTTAATGAGCCTGTTGCTCCATGTGCTTGATGATATGCTCCAAAACCCTCAGCTACTTTCCCACTTCCACATATGACCTAAACCCAAAGTCAAACTCAGACCTACCGATTCTTTCTATCCGGCGCCACCGAGTTTCACATGTCATAAGCCACTGCCAAACCCTAGCAATTCGGTTCTACCGATAGGGATCTCGGTCTCACCGAGATGGGATTGCAATCTCACTGTGTATGTCCATTGTCAAAATCGGTCTCACCGAGTTTAGGCAATCGGTACTACCGAGATTACAATGCAAACTCTCTGGTTAACTCATTACCAAAATCGGTCTCACCGAGTTTAGTAATCGGTCCCACCGAGTTTGCCTGACCAACTCTCTGGTTAGCTTATTACCAAAATCGGTCACATCGAGTTTGTGTAATCGGTCTCACCGAGATTACGTTATGCCCTAACCCTAACCATATCGGTCCTACCGAGTTGCATGTCAGTCCCACCGAAAATCTCTAACGGTCACTAGGTTTACTATTTCGGTCCGACCGAGTTTGTTGATTCGGTCCCACCGAGATTGGTAAATTGTGTGTAACGGTTGGATTTTGTGTGGAGGCTATAAATACCCCTCCACCTCCTCTTCATTCGTGGAGAGAGCCATCAGAACACATCTACACTTCCAACTCAAATGTTCTGAGAGAGAACCACCTACCCTTGTGTTGAGGCCAAGATATTCCATTCCTACCATATGAATCTTGATCTCTAGCCTTCCCCAAGTTGCTTTCCACTCAAATCTTCTTTCCAGCAAATCCAAATCCTGAGAGAGAGAGAGAGAGAGTTGAGTGTTGGGGAGACTATCATTTGAAGCACAAGAGCAAGGAGTTCATCATCAACACACCATTTGTTACTTCTCCGAGAGTGGTGTCTCCTAGATTGGCTAGGTGTCACTTGGGAGCCTCTGACAAAATTGTGGAGTTGAACCAAGGAGTTTGTAAGGGCAAGGAGATCGCCTACTTCGTGAAGATCTACCGCTACTGAGGCAAGTCCTTCGTGGGCGATGGCCATGGTGGGATAGACAAGGTTGCTTCTTCGTGGACCCTTCGTGGGTGGAGCCCTCCGTGGACTCGCGCAACCGTTACCCTTCGCGGGTTGAAGTCTCCACCAACGTGGATGTAGGATAGCACCACCTATCCGAACCACGGGAAAAACATCCGTGTCTCCAATTGCGTTTGAATTCTCCAAACCCTTCCCTTTACATTCTTGCAAGTTGCATGCTTTACATTCCGCTGCTCATATACTCTTTGCATGCTTGCTTGATATGTTTTGTGTATGTTGAAATTGTGCCTAAAACTTCACTCAAACCGAAAAAGTTTAAAAACTGCAACTTTAGCACTAAGTGTCTAATCACCCCCTCTAGACACACCTACTTCTAGATCCTACAAGTGGTATCAGAGCTTTGGTCTCCATTGCCTTGGTTTAATCACCATTGGAGGAAGATGGATGTGTCTACTTTAGGGAGTCTTAGACATGGAGTGCCTATTCTTGATGGAGAGTATTTTCATGAGTGGAAAAATGATATGCTTGTGATTTTCAATCAATATCATTTGAACAAGTATATTGCTAGTCCTTGTGCACCTCATGTTGATCCTATGCATCCCACCCTAGATGAAGATATTGACATGATTCGCAATCTTAGAACTGTTGAGCTCATCATTAGAGGCTTGCCTAGAAACTTGATTAGATGTTTGCCTACTCTCAAGTGTGCTTATACTATATGGAAATTTCTTGAGGAACGATTCCCCAATTATTCCTTGAAAAATTTGGAGGAAATTATCCATAAATCTATTGCCTTGAGTAAAATGAACTCTAGTGATCCTAGTTTTGGTAATTGTCTATTTGAGCTTACCAATCTCATGCGTGCTAAAGGAAATGTTGGAATCATTGGCGATATCATATCCGAAGCCATAAGAATTCATAAAAGTGACCACTTTGATGATCATTTATCTAATGAATTACCCTCTCTAGGATATGATCAATCACAAGATGATGTTGAACATGGATACTATGATGAAGATGATGATAGTGACTCCGATCTTTATGATGCAATGAGACACTTTGGTCTTATGGCTAATCTTTGAGGATATGTGTCAGGAGGAAAGGAATGGGTTCTCGACAGTGGATGTACTGATCATATGACCGGAGATGAAGAGATGTTCCGTGAGCTTGCTGAAAATGACGGCCCTCGAAAATATGCCACCTTTGGTGATAATCCAAAGGGTAAGGTGGTTGGCCTTGGTAAGGTGGCCATCTCACACGATAGCTCCATTCAAAATGTCATGCTCGTTGAATCTCTTGGCTACAACTTACTTTCAGTATCTAGACTTGCTGATTTCGGTTTGAATGTCCTATTTACTGAGGTAGATTGCCAAGTGTTTCGTCGAGACAATCATAAAATGGTTTTTACCGGTATACGTAGAGGTGACCTTTACATTGTCGATTTCTCTAAAAAGGCGCAACCTAAAACTTGCTTTATTGCTAAATCCTCAAAAGGTTGGTTGTGGCATAGACGACTAGGTCACGTTGGCATGAGAAACCTTGACAAGCTTATTAAAGGAAATCATATCCTTGGAGTTAACGATGTCATATTTGATAAGGATAGACTTTGTAGTGCTTGTCAAGCAGGTAAACAGGTTGGAGGAAGGCATCCCGTGAAGAACATCATGACCACAAGGAGGCCACTCGAGCTACTTCATATGGATCTTTTTGGTCCCAATGCCTACAAGAGTCTCGGTGGAAATTCTTTTGGTCTAGTTATAGTTGATGATTTTTCAAGATTTACGTGGGTGTTCTTTCTTGATGACAAATCGCAGGTCCAAAAGATCTTCAAAAACTTCGCTAGGAAGGCCCAAAATCAGTTTGACGTGAAGATCAAGAAGGTTCGGGGTGACAACGGAACGGAGTTCAAGAACGCAAATGTGGACACCTTTCTTGATGAAGAAGGGATTTCACACGAGTTCTCGGCTACGTACACACCTCAATAAAATGGAGTTGTTGAGAGGAAGAACCGGACGCTCATCGAAATGGCGAGAACGATGCTTGATGAGTACAAGACGCCGAAGCACTTTTGGGCAGAAGCGGTTGAGACAGCTTGTCATGCAACAAATCGCTTGTATCTTCACAAGCTACTCGGCAAGATGGCATACGAGCTCCTCACCGGTAACAAACCCCAAGTTGGATACTTTCGAGTATTCGGCTCAAAGTGCTACATTCTTGATAAGCATCGTCGTTCAAAGTTTGCTCCTAAATCTCATGAAGGTTTCCTACTTGGTTATGACTCAAACTCTCACACTTACCGTGTCTACAACAATTTCACCTGAAAGGTTGAAGAAACCGTAGATGTGAAGTTTGATGAATCTAATGGCTCGCAAGTAGAGCAATTGCCAATTGATGTAGGAGACAAAGACCCTTCAGAAGCAATCCAAGACTTGTCTATTGGCAAAATTTGTCCAACGGAGGTGAAGGAGAATACCTCGTCCATCCAAGTGGAAGCTTCTACTTCACGACAAGGTGAACCAAGAATTGACACGGAAGCATCCACAAGTGAGACACACCAAGATGAAGAAAATGAGGAAACACATCAAGACGAACATCAACAACCTCCTTCTCCACCACGACAAGAGAACAACAACGTCAACAATGAAGAAGACCAAGAAGAAGAACAAGATGAAGAAGTTGTTCAACGAAGACCCAAGCAAAAGCTTTCACGAGTTCGAGCAAGAATTGCCAAAGATCATCCCGTCGAGCAAATCTACAATGATATCCAAACCGGGAGAATTACTCCCTCAAAAACTCGTTTAGCTAACTTTTGTGAAAACTATTCATTCATCTCTAGCATTGAACCTATGAAGGTTGAAGAAGCATTGGAAGATCCGGATTGGATAAACGCTATGCATGAAGAGCTACACAACTTTGAGAGAAACCAAGTTTGGACATTGGTTGAGAAGCCCGACAACAACCACAACATCATTGGTACCAAATGGGTGTTTCGCAACAAGCAAGATGAAGATGGACAAGTGGTTCGCAACAAAGCACGTCTCGTCGCCCAAGGGTACACACAAGTCGAAGGTATGGACTATGGTGAGACATATGCTCCCGTTGCTAGACTCGAGTCCATTCGCATCTTACTTGCCTATGCTAATCACCATAATATCACCTTGTACCAAATGGACATTAAAAGTGCTTTTCTAAATGGTGAAATAGAGGAGGAAGTTTATGTCAAAACAACCTCCTGGCTTTGTCAATCCTAAGAAACCTCATCATGTTTACAAACTTCACAAAGCTCTTTATGGTCTTAAACAAGCTCCTAGAGCATGGTATAAATGCTTGACCAAATTTCTTATTGGAAGTGGTTTTGAAATTGGAAAAATTGATTCCACACTTTTGACTAAAAGGGTTAATGGAGAACTATTTGTATGCCAAATTTATGTTGATGATATTATATTTGGTTCAACTAACCCTCTTTTTAGTGAAAAGTTTGGAAAGCTAATGTCGGAGAAGTTTGAGATGTCAATGATGAGTGAACTCAAATTGTTTCTCGGTTTGCAAATCAAGCAAACTAAGGAAGGTACATTTGTATCTCAAACGAAGTACACCAAAGACTTATTCAAGAAGTTCAATATGCAATAATTCAAAGGTATGTCTACACCCATGCCTACTAGTGGACATAATGACTTGACCAAAGATGGTGAACCGGTTAATCAAAAGGTTTATTGCTCTATGATTGGTTCATTGTTATACCTATGTGCCTCACGTCCCGATATTATGCTAAGTGTGTGCATGTATGCACGATATCAAGCTGCTCCTAAAGAATGTCATCTTAAGGCCGTGAAAAGGATAGTGAGATACTTAATTCATACACCAAATTTTGGCATTTGGTATCCTAAGAGGTCCTCTTTTAATCTTGTTGGCTATTCCGACTCGGATTATGCCGGAGACAAGGTTGATAGAAAGTCCACTTCGGGTACTTGTCAATTTCTTGGTAGATCTCTTGTGTCTTGGTCCTCCAAGAAACAAAACTCGGTATCCTTATCTACCGCTGAAGCGGAATACATTGCCGCTGGTTCATGTTGTGCTCAATTACTTTGGATGACCCAAACTCTTAAAGATTATGGGGTCTATGTGAAACATGTTCCATTGCTTTGTGACAATGAAAGTGCTATCAAAATTGGTCATAATCCTGTGCAACATTCTCGAACTAAGCATATTGAAGTTCGTCATCATTTCATTCGAGATCATGTTGCTAAGGGTGACATTGATCTTAAGCATGTTCGCACCGATAAGCAATTAGCGGATATATTCACTAAACCACTTGATGAGAAAGTGTTTTGCAGGTTGAGAGGAGAATTGAACATCATTGATGCTTCGAACTTGGAATAGAAACTCCATTGGATACATGCAAGACATGAGCTTATGGATAATCCATGATATATCTCTTATGATGACTATCTTATGTCTTGGATATATTTGTATCTTGCATGTTATCTAACCCATGTAGGTACTTGGTTGAATCTAATTCTATGAGATTGCAACTCACTCACATCTTGAGCGATCTCTACATCACCAAGTCTCTATACAACTGTGGTTGACGACAAGGAAGCACAAAACCATTCGAACATATCCTTTGAAAAATTCTATGTTGAGCTTCATGATTGTCATTTTTGGATATACAAGTGCTTTTCCTTGCAAGACTAACCCACGTAGGTAGATGAACTCAAATTCCAAGGGGTGCTCCCAACTCATGATGAGCTACATCAACTTCGAGCACCCACACAAGTTCAACTACATGAGCAAGATCCACACCACCACCCAAGGTATGTTGTTCCATCTTAGAGAAGCTTTACTTCAAGTCATGAGTTAAAGCAACTCCACAAGATGTGAATACATCAAGATGCTTAAACGAAAAATTGTAACCCAATTTTGAGCTTAAACGATGAGTATGACCTATGATCAAGTGTTCTCACTTGACTCCTAAGTCAATATACTCTAACATAGGTGACTATGTCACCGCCCAATTCTAGATGAAGTTCTCTTGTGTTCTTTTCTGTGTTATTGCATTTGTCCCTTGCATATTTGTTCCCCTCCTTTTCAAAAAAAAACTTCATCTAGAAACTCTCACTCTTTTCTTTTTGCTTCTTGTTCTGCATATTTCTGCATCAAATTGCTTGCAAATCCTTCAGCTAATTCATTGCAAATCTTTGTGAGATCTTACTTGACTAGTGAGCTGAGGTGACAAGATTTTTCTCTGTGATGAACTCGGTTTCACCGAATTGTAATTTTCGGTCCAACCGAATCCCTTCGGTACCACCAAAACATGCCACTCGGTGCCACCGATTTCGTAATAGGAAAAACAGTTTGCCACATATTCTATATTTCTTCTGATCCAGCTCCACTCAATGAATCTTGTCCTCTACAAGCATCATAGATTTATCCATTGCTTTGTGCTGAGTCTCAAGGACCAAACCTATTCGACGGATTCCAGAAAAACCTTCTTGGAAATTGATGTGAAAGGGGGAGAGAGAGAGATCACATCAAAGCTTATCACCTACAAAGGAGAAAGTACTAAGGGGGAGAGAATACTCAAGGATCCCAAGTATTAAGGGGGAGAAAGAAATCTCCAAGGGGAGAGAATACTCAAGGATCCCAGATGCTTGATGTTCAAGAGGAGAGATGCCACATGTCTTTTTGGGGGAAAGACATGTTCATATGTGCTTATTTGCATTAAGTTCTATTCATTTATATCTTTCAGCTCTGATTTTCTGTTCCCTATCTTCTCCCAATATCCCATGTCAGATTCAGGGGGAGCAAGACATCTAAGGGAAAGAATTCACTCAAATTCATTGCATATCTTTACTCTTGGGGACATGTCTAATCCAAGTGGTGCCTAGTACTCACTATCTACATGTCATCCCAGTCTTGGTATTCTTGTGGTTTCTTTTGGTTTGCTCTGGCTAGTGGATGTACCTGTGTTATCTAACCTTGTTTGTGCAGGTTCATTCCATCCTAAGCCACCTTAAGACTACAAGGTAAGTATATGCATCAAAATCATGAGTATGAGGAATTCTTGCTTTTGTACATACTGTTTGCAAGAAGGACTCATAAGCATGAAGGTATTTCTCTGAATAATAATCTTTTGCACTGATGCATATGGCCAAGATACATGTAACACATTGCCTACTCTGTCATGATTATGCTCTCACATGCTTCTATATTCTGTATTCACATGATTGCATACATGTAAGGGGAGCCTATGTTTGTTACATGTCCTTCCAAAGCTTTACTTGCTATTATTTGTATCTTTATCTAAAGCTTTTATGTATGTTTCCATCAATTACCAAAAAGGGGGAGATTGAAAGCACAAGTGCTCTCCAGGTGGTTTTGGTAATTAATGTCAACATATCTCTTGTTGGACTAATACTTTTATCGAGTATATTTCAGATAAGTTCAACAATGGAGTGGCATGGACTAAAGGTTGTGGGAACTCCTTCAAGATGCTAAGGACAAAGGATTGGCTAAAGCTTCAAGCTCAAGACTCTTCATTTTACACTTTTAGTGATCCAAGATCACATTGAGTCCATAGGAAAAGCCAATACTATCAAGGAGGGATGAGATGTTGCTTAATGAGCCTTTTGCTCCATGTGCTTGATGATATGCTCCAAAACCCTCAGCTACTTTCCCACTTCCACATATGACCTAAACCCAAAGTCAAACTCGGACCTACCGATTCTTTCTATCCGGCGCCACCGAGTTTCACATGTCATAAGCCACTGCCAAACCCTAGCAATTCGGTTCTACCGATAGGGATCTCGGTCTCACCGAGATGGGATTGCAATCTCACTGTGTATGTCCATTGTCAAAATCGGTCTCACCGAGTTTAGGCAATCGGTACTACCGAGATTACAATGCAAACTCTCTGGTTAACTCATTACCAAAATCGGTCTCACCGAGTTTAGTAATCGGTCCCACCGAGTTTGCCTGACCAACTCTCTGGTTAGCTTATTACCAAAATCGGTCACATCGAGTTTGTGTAATCGGTCTCACCGAGATTACGTTATGCCCTAACCCTAACCATATCGGTCCTACCGAGTTGCATGTCAGTCCCATCGAAAATCTCTAACGGTCACTAGGTTTACTATTTCGGTCCGACCGAGTTTGTTGATTCGGTCCCACCGAGATTGGTAAATTGTGTGTAACGGTTGGATTTTGTGTGGAGGCTATAAATACCCCTCCACCTCCTCTTCATTCGTGGAGAGAGCCATCAGAACACATCTACACTTCCAACTCATATGTTCTGAGAGAGAACCACCTACCCTTGTGTTGAGGCCAAGATATTCCATTCCTACCATATGAATCTTGATCTCTAGCCTTCCCCAAGTTGCTTTCCACTCAAATCTTCTTTCCAGCAAATCCAAATGATGTGAGAGAGAGAGTTGAGTGTTGGGGAGACTATCATTTGAAGCACAAGAGCAAGGAGTTCATCATCAACACACCATTTGTTACTTCTCCGAGAGTGGTGTCTCCTAGATTGGCTAGGTGTCACTTGGGAGCCTCTGACAAAATTGTGGAGTTGAACCAAGGAGTTTGTAAGGGCAAGGAGATCGCCTACTTCGTGAAGATCTACCGCTAGTGAGGCAAGTCCTTCGTGGGCGATGGCCATGGTGGGATAGACAAGGTTGCTTCTTCGTGGACCCTTCGTGGGTGGAGCCCTCCGTGGACTCGCGCAACCGTTACCCTTCGTGGGTTGAAGTCTCCATCAACGTGGATGTAGGATAGCACCACCTATCCGAACCACGGGAAAAACATCCATGTCTCCAATTGTGTTTGAATTTTCCAAACCCTTCCCTTTACATTCTTGCAAGTTGCATGCTTTACATTCCGCTGCTCATATACTCTTTGCATGCTTGCTTGATATGTATTGTGTATGTTGAAATTGTGCCTAAAACTTCACCAAACCGAAAAAGTTTAAAAACTGCAACTTTAGCACTAAGTGTCTAATCACCCCCCTCTAGACACACCTACTTCTAGATCCTACAGTGCCCAATTATTTTCATTTGTCAACATATTATTCAATAGAATTTCAGCTTCATCCGGTGTTCTTCCCCTGAAAAGAGAACCAGCACAACTATCCAGGTAATCTCTGGAAGCATCGGTTCGTCCATTATAAAAGATATCAAGTATTTCAGGTTTCTTAAGAGGATGATCATGCAAAGTATTAAGTAACTTTAGAAGCCTCCCTCAAGCTTGTGGGAGACTCTCTTCTTTAATTTGCACAAAGTTGTAATTTCCCTTAAAGCAACTTGTTTCTTATGAGCAGGGAAATATTTAGCAGAGAAGTAATAAATCATATCCTGGGGACTACGCACACAACCAGGATCAAGAGAATGAAACCATATCTTAGCATCACCCTTTAATGAGAACGGAAATATTTTCAATATATAAAAGTAACGGAATCTCTCATCATTAGTAAACAGGGCAGCTATATCATTTAATTTAGTAAGATGTGCCACAACAGTTTCAGATTCATAGCCATAAAAAGGATTAGATTCAACCAAAGTAATTATATCTGGATCAACAGAGAATTCATAATCCTTATCAGGAACACATATAGGTGAAGTAGCAAAAGCAGGGTCAAGTTTCATTTTATCTCTAAGTGATTCTTTGTTCCATTTAATCAATAACCTCTTGAGCTCATATCTATCTTTGCAAGCTAAAATAGCGGCAGAAGATTCCATATCAAAAACATAACCCTCAGGAATAACATGCATATTTTGGACATGGAGGAATTGATCCCGGGCACCAGTGATCTCGGATGAACAGTAAAATCCGAAAAAATAGTAAAACAATTCAAAAAAATCTGAAATTATTTGTCAAGAAACTTTGATGTTTTTTCTACATGCGTACCAATTTTCGTAATGAAATGACATTTGTGGAGGTCTCGGCAAAAAAAACAAAATCATGCTCCAAAAAAGCTGTTTTTGGATACATTTTGAAGCATCGATTTTGTCTTTTTTGCCGAGACCTGCATGAATGTCATTTTGTCATGAAATTTTGCACGCATGTGAAAAAGATATCAGTGTTTCTTGACAAATAATTTCAGATTTTTTTGAACTATTTAAATATTTTTTTCGTTTGTACTGTAGTAAAGGGTGCCTGTGAGCTCGAGCTCACAATAGCACTTTCGGCATATTTTCATCATCACTCATCATCGTATTCAGATTAAATAATTTCTTTTTCTCTAGCCCTAGCAATTTGTTCCTCAAGAAATTCACTAAGGGGCACAGTAGTATCAGGCATAGAAGTAGTTTCATCATAAGTATCATGCATAGTAGAAGTGGCATCATCAATAACATGCGACATATCCGAACAAATAGCAGAAGCAGGTTTGTGTGTCGCTAGCTTACTCATAACAGAAGGTGAATCAAGTGCAAGGCTAGATGGCAGTTCCTTACCTCCCCTCATAGTTGATGGATAAATTGTTGTCTTAACGTCTTTCAAGTTCTTCATAGTGTCTAGCAGGTATAAATCCCAAGTGACTCAAAGAATAGAGCTATGCTCCCCGGCAACGGCGCTAGAAATTAGTCTTGATAACCCACAAGTATAGGGGATCGCAACAGCTTTCGAGGGTAGAGTATTCAACCCAAATTTATTGATTCGACACAAGGGGAGCCAAAGAATATTCTCAGGTATTAGCAGGTGAGTTGTCAATTCAACCACACCTGGAAACTTAGTATCTGCAGCAAAGTGTTTAGTAGCAAAGTAATATGATAGTGGTGGTAACGGCAACAAAAGTAAAGACAGCAAAAGTAATATTTTTGGTATTTTTTAGTGATTGTAACAGTAGCAGCGGGAAAGTAAATAAGCGAGAACCAGTATATGGAAAACTCGTAGGCACCGGATTAGTGATGGATAATTATGCCGGATGTGGTTCATCATGTATTAGTCATAACATAGGGTGACACAGAACTAGCTCCAATTCATCAACGCAATGTAGGCATGTATTCCGTATATAGTCATACATGCTTATGGAAAAGAACTTGCATGACTTCTTTTGTCCTACCCTCCCGTGGCAGTGGGGTCCTACTGGAAACTAAGGGATATTAAGGCCTCCTTTTAATAGAGAACCGGAACAAAGCATTAGCACATAGTGAATACATGAACTCCTCAAACTATGGTCATCACCGGGAGTGGTCCCGATTATTGTCACTTCGGGGTTACCGAATCATAACACATAGTAGGTAACTATAGATTTGCAAGATAGGATCAAGAACACATATATATTCATGAAAACATAATAGGTTCAAATCTGAAATCATGGCACTCGGGCCCTAGTGACAAGCATTAAGCATAGCAAAGTCATAGCAACATCAATTTCAGAACATAGTGAATACTAGGGATCAAACCCTAAGAAAACTAACTCGATTACATGATAAATCTCATCCAACCCATCACCGTCCAGCAAGCCTACGATGGAATTACTCATGCACAGCGGTGAGCATCATGAAATTGGTGATGGAGGATGGTTGATGATGACGACGGCGACGAATCCCCCTCTCCGGAGCCCCGAACGGACTCCAGATCAGCCCTCACGAGAGGTTTTAGGGCTTGGCGGCGGCTTCGTATCGTAAAACGCGATGATTTCTTCTCTCTGATTTTTCTCTCTCCGAAAGCAGATATATAGAGTTGGAGTTGGCGTCGGAGGGTGTCCAGGGGGCCCACGAGGTAGGGGGCGCGCCCAAGAGGGGGGGCACCCCCACACTCGTGGACAGGGTGTGGGCCCCCTGGTCTTCATCTTTGGCGAGGATTTTTTATTGTTTTTTCTAATATGTTCCGTGGAGTTTCAGGACATTCCGAGAATATTTGTTTTCTGCACATAAAACAACATCATGGCAATTCTGCTGAAAACAGCGTCAGTCCGGGTTAGTTCCATTCAAATCATACAAGTTAGAGTCCAAAACAAGGGCAAAAGTGTTTGGAAATACGACGGAGACGTATCATCCAGCAAGGTGGAGTCACGGACCTCGTGAAGGGTAAGGTTGGCGTTCGGCTTGATCGCCGTTGAGGCTGCTGCTTCCGCGGCGGGTTCTAACCGCCCGCCCTCGGATGGCGCAGTTGGCTCCGAATTAAAGGTCGGAGCCGATGTAGGTGCGGTCTCCAGGACAATGTTCGGCGGCAGAGCTAAATCATGCCCATCGTGACAGTGTGACGCACTCGGCCGGGGCTTGAATCCGTCGAAGATTAAGTCTCCGCAGATGTCGACCGTATAGTTCAAGCTTCCAAACCTGACCTGATGGCCAGAGGCGTAACTTTCAATCTGCTCCATATGGCCAAGCGAATTGGCCCGCAGTGCAAAGCCGCCGAATACAAAGATCTGTCCGGGGAGAAAAGTCTCACCCTGGACTGCATCGCTAACGATGATTGAAGGAGCCATCAATCCTAATGACGACGACACAGAGGAACTCTCAATGAAAGCACCAATGTCGGTGTCAAGACCGGCGGATCTCGTGTAGGGGGTCCCGAACTGTGTGTCTAGGCGGATGGTAACAGGAGACAAGGGACACAATGTTTTTACCCAGGTTCGGGCCCTCTCGATGGAGGTAAAACCCTACTCCTGCTTGATTAATATTGATGATATGGGTAGTACAAGAGTAGATCTACCACGAGATCAGAGAGGCTAAACCCAAGAAGCTAGCCTATGGTATGATTGTTGTTGTTGTCCTACGGACTAAACCCTCCGGTTTATATAGACACCGGAGCGGGCTAGGGTTACCCAGAGTCGGTTACAATGAAGGAGATCTACATATCTGTATTGCCAAGCTTGCCTTCCACGCCAAGGAGAGTCCCATCCGGACACGAGACGAAGTCTTCAATCTTGTATCTTCATAGTCCAACAGTCCGGCCAAAGGTTATAGTCTGGCTGTCCGGATACCCCCTAATCCAGGACTCCCTCAGCGATACTATTGCCAAGGTTTTGGAATCCTTTCCGCCAAATGTGACGTTCAGAAGGGATTTAATTGGACCTAGACTCCAATTGTGGAACATACTGCTCCAACGGTTAACCACGGTACAGTTGTCACAAGGGTCCGATATCTTTTGTTGGAACCTACAAGGGATGGGCAATTCTCAGTGGAGTCTATGTATAGAGCTCTGATCCAGTCAGATGTGCCAGTTGATAATAATAAGAAGATATGGAAGATGATGATACCTCTTAAGAATAAAATCTTTGTGTGGTATCTTCGTCGCGGAGTCATTCTTACTAAAGGTAACCTTATTAAGAGGAATTGGCATGGAAGTACGCAATGTGTATTTTTTCCGCATGATGAGACAATAAAACATTTGTTCTTTCATTGTAAATTGGCTCGTTCTATATGGTCAGTCATCCAGATAGCTTCTGGCTTGTATCCTCCTTGTAGTGTTGCTAATATATTTGGCAACTGGTTACATGGGATTGATCACAAGTTTAGAATTCTTCTCAGGTTGGGAGCGCTTGCCGTGATTTGGCCGCTTTGGCTATGTAGAAATGATAAGGTTTTTAATAATAAAAGTAATTCCCTTATGCAGGTTATCTACAGATGTACCGGGACGCTTCGTTTATGGTCCTGTCTACAGCTATTGGAGAATCGAGACTTGTTTACGGAGGTGTGTACATGATTGGAGGCTGCGGCGAGGGATACTTTTACCCAACATGGGTGGCAGCATTATCTTAGGATTGGGCCTCCTACCATTTAAGTGTCATACAAATATTCATCTTTGTATTTCGCCTTCTTCTTTTATTTTGGCTTGTCATGTGGACTTTGTTGGCTGTGTGCATCTTAGTTATGCAGAGGCTGTCGTGGTTCTACGTCTGACAGTAATGTAGGGGGGTAGGTATGGAGAGGCAAGATCTTAGCTATGGAGTAGTTGTAAGCACACGAGATTTACGAGTTCATGCCCTTCTCAGAAGAAGTAATAGCCCTACGTCTCAGAGCCCGGAGGCGGTCGACTGGCTTATGAGTGTGTGGATTACAGGGGTGCAAACCCTTTACGCTGAGGAGGGGGTGGCTTAAATAGAGTTTGCCAGACCCCTCCGACCCTTAGTTATGCAGGGTTTAAAGTACATTAAGGTTGGGCGTTACTGGTAACGCCTCTAATAAAGAGCTATGATGACCATAAAAGCTACTCAATGACCGACCGTTAGCGTGCGGAGTGGCTTTAGGTCTCCTGGCCATCGAGTGGTTGGATCTTGGTCGAGTGATTGCTCCATGGTCGAGTGTCTTCGAGTCCGTCGAGTGGAACACCTCCAAGTCGATTGAAAGGTTATTTCTTCTAGGGATTTCCTTGGGTAGGGCAGTTAGGACAGGTTCATGACCCTACCCTAGGAACATGACTTCATCATTAGCCCCCGAATGGATCGAGGTTTGAGTGGAGGAAGGAGTTGAGAATTCTTCCGACCCATTCTTCGTGCCATGAGTACATCTTGTTTTAGAACAATGAACGTGGGTGACGTCACCAACTTCTTTTTCAGTCGCCTTGATCCATTCTTAGTTTTCTTTAGTTGAGTGAATCCCTTTACCTATAGATTTCCGAGTGGTTGCATGGAGGAGATCCTCCATCTGACGAGTTGTTTTGCTTCCTGCGGATTTCGTGGGATTCGAATGTCGGGAAGTGCGCGGGACGGGGGCCGCCGCTGTAATCGGATGGGATAGAACGGAGCCTCCTCGATCTCCGCGCCGCCTTTTTCGCCACGTATCGCGTGCGCGACTGTTGCGGGATTTGACAGGATCGCCTGCACCTACATGTCAGTCACTCGGAAGTGATTCCATATAAGCTGCCGGCCCAGGCTTTTGAACAGTACGCCTTCACTTTTCCCCTTCCCTCTCGAATTCTTCCGCCGTCTTTGTTCTCGTCTGAGTGCCGCCGGCCAGTTTGAGCTTCTTTCATGGCGATGGGGAAGGAGAAGACGACGGTCCTGGAGCGTGCGAAGAAAGCGACAGCGCATGCGAAGGCGAGGAAGTCGGGTCGAGGTGGATCTTCTTCGAGGTCTGCTCTGCCCAAGGACTGGATCCAGGGTGATTGGATGCCCTCGGCGATTCGGCAAGATGACATCGATGATCTGATTGACGGGGGATTCATTCCCCATGGATCTGCGCGTCTCCCAGGGAACGAGACCGAACCCCAACCTCGCAAGGGTGAGTGCGTCCTCCTCACCACCCACATCGATCGCGGATTTTCTCTGCCTCCCCATTCTTTCTTCCGGAGTTTCTTGAACTTTTTTGGAGCGCTGCTCCATCACTTTACTCCAAATTCCATCGTGTACCTTGCCGCCTTTGTATCTTTGTGCGAGAATTTCTTGGGTTGTCGCCCCCATTGGGGTCTCTTCAAACACATTTTCACTTGTCGTTCTCAGTCGGTTAAGAAAGCCAAGTCGAGTGACGAAAAGACACAAGTGATTCCGATGTGCGGGGGTCTTGGGATCCAAATGAGAGGCAAAAGTTCTTTTCCAGCCATGACTTTTCCTGAGTCGGTCCGAGGATGGCAGTCGACCTGGTTCTACTGCAAAGACCAGGCGACTCCAGGACAGGCGACTGGGCTTCCCCTTTCTCCCTGAACCGAGCAGAAAAACCTTCCTCTCTGAAAGTGACGCCAGAAGAAAAGGCGCAAGTCAAAGTGTTGGTCGGTCGAGTGGTTCAGCTTGTCCGTGACGGGGTGACTGGCATGGATTTATTAGAGGTCTTCCTCCGGAGGCGCATCCAGCCGCTCCAAGCTCGTGACCATCCAATGTGGATGTATTCGGGCCTTGATGACACCACTCGGATTCATCCGGAGGAGGTCGATGACAAGACGTTGGAAGGGTGGTTGTCAAGCATCACAGGGAACAAGGACAACCCCCGAGGAGCTAGGAGGATTCCTCCGCTCAACCAAACATACGAAGTAGACCAGGTCCGATTCTGCATGTCCGACTATAACCTTGCTTTCTTCATTTTGTTCTCTTAGCATCAGTCGATTGACTTTTGTCTTGTTTGTTGTCTTCCAGGCCATTACTGATATGTACTCGATGCCTAACGGAGCGCAAGAGCAGGCCGAGGAGGGGGAGGCGAGGGGAGGCGAAAGTGGAGAGGAGTGGCAGTCTGACGGTGAAGGGGAGGGGGATGATGACGACGACTCCAGTGAAGAGGAGGAGGAAGAAGTCGATCCTCCCCGCACAGAAAGGCGATCCAAGCTCACACACGATCCTGTGCGCGAACGTGGTAAGGCGACTGTGCCTGTTGGGCAGTCGTCAAAGTGCCCTCGGACGTCCTCCCCAGTGTCGACTGAAAAAGCTCCAAAGCATCCACGAGCGACGTCGTCAAAGACACCGAAGGCCCTGCCCAAGATGAAGATGACCATTCCCACCATTTCCGGGTAACAATAGGACTTGCTTTCTTTTGTTGAACATGGACGGACTCTTGGTCGACTCATTGAATAAACTGGCTGGTTTTTGAAATTTGCAGCCCTGCTACCTCTGAGATCTCTTCCAAGAACGATGACCAGGAAATGGAAGATGTTGTTACCTCCAACCTTGGTATGATTTCTGATGTTCCGCTCTTATTAGACTGACAGTCTCTTCTGGTCGATTGGATTTTCATCTTTAACTTTGGATTTTTCTTATAGCTCCTCCTCATGTCATTGATCTCCCTGATGATGATGACGAAGTGCCGCTGAGGGCGAGGAAGAATAGGAAGGCGTCAGCTGACAAGACCTCACAAACCACATCAGCGCCTAAGGCAGTAGTTCAGGAGGGTGGTAATACCACTCGGACTTCTGTGTCCTTCGTTGTGCCTCTAACGAGTGTTCGGCCTTCACCGTCGACTGCTGATCCGCCCTCCCTTTTTGCCACACACCACGTCCCCGAGGATCAAGTGGGTGCTGCTAAGGAAGCTATACGCCAGGCGGGGATCATGATGGAGCAGGTGAAGGTGGTCCGGGAAGCCAGCCAAGCAGCCTATGATGCTAGTTCAGCCCTTCAAAGCAATGACCAGGTTAGTCGACCATCGCTTGTTCTGTTAGGATATGCTATCTGAAGACTCTCTTTTCCGAAGATCTTTGTATCTGTACACCCACTGGGTGTGTCGAGTGAATCTTTTGGACTAGTGGGGGCACGCTGAGTGCACCCACTGGGTGTAGTCCCCGAGACTACGGTGGACTGCTGGCAGTCGACTGTAGTCTTTCTATTGTGTTGCTTTACTTGAACTTCTTCACTCGTTCTGGTCAGGCCATGTCGAATGGAATCTTGGAACTAGTGGGGGCACGCTGAGAGCACCCACTGGACATGGTCGACTGCGGGCAGTCGACTTTTTTTGGTTGAACTAGTGGGGGCACGCTGAGTGCACCCACTGGGTGTAGTCCCCGAGACTACTGTCGAATATTTTTGATTCGGCTGTAGTCTTAGAAACGTCGTGATTTTCTCTTAGTTGCTCGGAAGCAACCTACCGTTGACATCTGTCGACTGATTCTTCGCGGAAATCCTGCGAGCTTGTGGCTCGCTATACTGAATTGGAAAACAAACAGATCCAGCTCAACCTTGACTTGAAGCTTGCCCAAGAGAATTTGCAGAAGGTGAGAGACGAAGCAAAAGGTATGCCTGGTGAGAATCTGACGACTGTCCTTACTTTTCCGCCCATTCTTGATGTTGATCTCACTGTCATTTCGCAGATAAAATGGAGGAGGCTCTGAAGAAGAAGGACCGTGACCTTGCCGAAGCGCAGAAGGCAGCTTTGGAAAAAACGAAGCTTGCGGAAGAAAAACTGGCTTCAGTCGGTACCCTTGAAGAGGAGAACTCCAAGTTGAAAGCCGCTCTCAACGCGTTCAACCAAGAGGTCAGCCGTTTGAAGAATGATAAGATAGCTCTGGGTGACAAGGCAAGTGAACTAGTAGGGAGGAGGAATGATCTGGAAGCTTATCTTGGAGGGCTCGCCAAGAAGTTATTTGTCATGCTTGAGGGTAATCACTCCTACCCGACTGACTTGTTGTCATCAACCCAATGTAGAGCCACTGACTTATATTTGAATTGTGCTTACAGAATTCTGCCAGAACTTCGAGGAGGAAACCAGTCGAGTGGAGACAAGTTTGGACCCCATTAATTCTCCGGTGAAGGATGAAGCTGCTATGAACGTGCTCTGACTTTAGTCTCTGTTGCTGGTGTGGTTGAGTACCTTGCTCAACTAAAGGTTGTGGCGTCGCGGATCGACACAGCACTCTGGCTTGGAACGACGCTTCAAAATGACCTCGAGTCTCTGATGACTCGACTGAATGAAGTTCCAGGTCGAGTACAGGAATGGAAGAAATCTTCTGCTAGGTGCGGTGCTGACGTCGCTCTGTCCTTGGTCCGTGTTCACTTCAAGGAGGCACGAGAGGAAAAGCTGGCTGCTATCCAAGTCGCCAACACCAGGAAGCACAACTTTCAGTCTTTCATGGAGACCTTCATCGCTGCTGCCACTCGGATTGCTGACGGGATTGATCTGGACCAGTTTGTCGCACCCTCCAGTCCTCTGCCTGAGGAGTAAAAAACTTCTATGCTTAACCTTAAATTTGCCTCGGAATACCGAGTGGATTTTGTAACCGTTAAACTCTTTCAGGCTGAATGCTCGAGTACTTTGATCTGCGGTCTGGGACTTTTAGGATTTATCTGAATTTGGTTTATCGTTGAATATCTTCATGAATTCTCTGTCTAGTGGAACTTGTTTTTCACTCGAGACAACTTTTGTATTTATGGCGCAGCTCCGAAGAAGAAAGTAGCAGTCGACCTGCACCTCGTCGTCCTTGCGGATTGGGATGTGTTTCAAACTTAGGCGAGTACTGGACTGCAGCTAAGCCCTCGAGTGGGAGGGTCGCTCTCCACTCGGTAGGATTTTTCAATCTTAGGCGAGTACTGGACTGCAGCTAAGCCCCCGAGTGGGGGGTCGCTCTCCACTCGGTAGGATTTTTCAATCTTAGGCGAGTACTTGGACTGCAACTAAGCCCCCGAGTGGGAGGATTGCTCTCCACTCGGTAGGATTTTAAATACTTAGGCGAGTACTTGGACTGCAGCTAAGCCCCCGAGTGGGAGGATTGCTCTCCACTCGTTAGGATTTTTCAAACTTAGGCGAGTACTGGACTGCAGCTAAGTCCCCGAGTGGGAGGGTCGCTCTCCACTCGGTAGAATTTTAAATACTTAGGCGAGTACTTGAACTGCAGCAAAGCCCCCGAGTGGGAGGATTGCTCTCCACTCGGTAGGATTTTAAATACTTAGGCGAGTACTTGGACTGCAGCTAAGCCCCCGAGTGGGAGGATTGCTCTCCACTCGGTAGGATTTTAAATACTAAGGCGAGTACTTGGACTGCAGCTAAGCCCCCGAGTGGGAGGATTTCTCTCCACTCGGTAGGATTTTTCAAACTTAGGCGAGTATTGGAGTACAGCTAAGCCCCCGAGTGGGAGGGTCGCTCTCCACTCGTCAGGATTTTTCAAACTTAGGCGAGTACTGGACTTCAGCTAAGCCCCCAAGTGGGAGGGTCGCTCTCCATTCGGTAGGATTTTTCAAACTTAGGCGAGTACTGGACTGTAGCTAAGCCCCCGAATGGGAGGCTGGCTCACCACTCGGTAGGATTTTTTTCAAACTTAGGCGAGTACTGGACTGCAGCTAAGCCCCCGAGTGGGAGGCTGGCTCACCACTCGGTAGGATTTTTTTCAAACTTAAGCGAGTACTGGACTGCAGCTAAGCCCCCGAGTGGGAGGCTAGCTCACCACTCGGTAGGATTTTTTTCAAACTTAGGCGAGTACTGGACTACAGCTAAGCCCCCGAGTGGGAGGCTGGCTCACCACTCGGTAGGATTTTTTCAAACTTAGCCGAGTACTGGACTGCAGCTAAGCCCCCGAGTGGGAGGCTGGCTCACCACTCGGTAGGATTTTTTCAAACTTAGGCGAAACAGATTCGCAGCTAAGCCATCCACTGGGGGATTTCTCACGCAAACAGAAGCAATAACAATCACTGGGAAAATTATAACACTCTTGTCTTTGATAAATAAACTATAGAAGTTTTTCTTATTACATCTCATCCGAGTGAGAATTCAAGTGTAAAAGGGGCGGAGTAGCTCCGCGTTCCAAGCTCGTGGCTCGTCAATCTGGCGATCGACATTGTAAAGGTGGTACGCTCCATTGTGGAGGACTCTGGTGACGATGAAGGGACCTTCCCAAGTAGGAGCGAGCTTGTGTGGTTTCTACTGATCCACTCGGAGGACCAAGTCTCGTTCTTGGAAGGCTCGACTCTTCACATTTCTGGCATGGAATCGATGCAAGTCTTGTTGATAGATGGTCGATCGGATCATGGCCATTTCTCTTTCTTCTTCCAGGAGGTTGACTACGTCCCGTCGGGCTTGTTCTACTTCAACTTCAGAGTAGAGCTCGACTCGGGGTGCATTGTGCAGCAGGTCACTCGGCAAAACTGCCTCAGCTCCGTAGACCAGAAAGAATGGGGTTCTTCCAGTCGACCGGTTTGGGGTGGTCCTCAATCCCCAAAGAACTGATGGAAGCTCGTCGACCCATGCGCATGCTGCGTGCTTGAGATCGCGCATCAGTCGGGGTTTCAGTCCTTTGAGAATCAGACCGTTTGCCCTTTCCGCTTGTCCATTCGATCGGGGGTGAGCGACTGAACCGTAGTCGACTCGTGTGCCTTGAGAGGCGCAAAAAGCCCTGAACTTGTCCGAATCAAAGTTTGACCCATTATTAGTGATGATGCTATGCGGAACTCCATATCTGAATATCAACTCTCTGATGAAACTGACAGCAGTGCAGGTGTCGAGATTCTTGATAGGCTTAGCTTCAATCCATTTGGTAAACTTGTCGACTGCCACTAACACATGAGTGAATCCGCTCCTGCCTATTCTCAGTGGGCCAACCATATCCAATCCCCAAACAGCGACGGGCCAGACGAGTGGAATGGTCTTCAGGGCTGACGCGGGTTTGTGGGACATGTTGGAGTAGAACTGGCATCCTTCGCATTTGTCGACTATCTCTTTCGCCATTTCATTTGCTCTTGGCCAGTAAAATCCCGCTCGGTATGCTTTAGCCACAATGATCCGAGAGGACGCATGATGACCACATGTCCCCGAGTGGATATCATCAAGGATTATCTGCCCTTCTTCTGGTGTTATACACTTCTGGCTGACTCCACTCGCGCTTTCTCTATACAACTGTCCCTTTATGACTGTAAAGGCCTTGGATCGATGGGCGATCTGTCGAGCCTCTTCTTTGTCCTCCGGGAGTTCTTTCCTCAGGATGTACGCAATGTATGGCACCGTCCAGTCAGGAGTGATGACCAAGACTTCTATGATCAGGTCGACCACTGCTGGAACTTCAACTTCAGTCGGATCTGCGACACTTTTTGGCTGCGGGGCTTCTTCCGTGAATGGATCCTCTTGAACTGATGGCGTGTGGATGTGTTCCAAAAACACATTGTTGGGAATGGCTTCTCTCTTGGAACCTATTTTTGCCAAATCATCAGCTGCTTGATTTTTCAGTCGGGGTATGTGATGAAGCTCTAACCCCTCGAATTTCTTCTCAAGCTTTCTCACTGCATTGCAATAACCAGTCATAGCTGGACTTCTGATGTCCCACTCCTTCATCACCTGATTAACCACCAAATCTGAGTCACCATAGACCATGAGGCGACGGACGCCGAGTGAAATGGCCATACGCAACCCATACAAAAGTGCTTCATATTCTGCCTCGTTATTGGAGGAATCAAAGTGAATATAGAGAACATATCTGAGCTTATCTCCTCGGGGGTAAACCAATACTACCCCAGCACCGGAACCATTCAGCATCTTAGACCCATCGAAGAACATGGTCCAGTGCTCCGAGTGAACTTGAGTCGGTTGTTGCTTTTCAAACCACTCGGCAATGAAATCTGCTATTGCTTGGGACTTGATAGCTTTCTTTGCCTCAAACCTGATATCCAGGGGAAGGAGTTCAATCGCCCATTTTGCCACTCGACCAGTTGCATCTCTGTTGTGCAGAATCTTTGACAATGGAGCGTCGCTGACGACTATAATGGAATGGTCAGAGAAGTAATGTGCAACCTTCTTCGTGGTCATATAAATCCCATATACAAGCTTCTGGTAATGATGATATCTTTGCTTTGATGGAGTCAAAACTTCAGAAACATAATATACTGGGCGTTGAACTTTAAAGGCTTTTCCTTCTTCTCCCCACTCGATCGTAAGTACTGTACCGACGACTTGTCCCATGGCTGCAATGTAAAGCAGCAAAGGCTCTTTGCTGATTGGGGCAACAAGCACCGGCTGGGTGGAGAGCAGAGCTTTTAGCTCTGCAAACGCTGCATCAGCTTCCGGAGTCCACTCGAACTTGTCTGACTTCTTCATCAGTCGGTAAAGAGGCAATTCCTTTTCACCGAGACGAGAAATGAATCGACTTAAAGCGGCCAAGCAACCAGTAAGCTTCTGGACGTCGTGCACACGCACAGGACGTTTCATCCGGAGTATAGTACCGACTTTTTCTGGATTGCCGTCGATTCCCCGTTCGGAAACGAGAAAACCGAGTAACTTTCCGCCAGGGACTCCGAATGTGCACTTTGATGGATTAAGCTTGATATCATACCTTCTAAGGTTGGCAAAGGTTTCAGCAAGGTCAGTCAGCAGGTTGGAACCCTTCCGTAACTTGACCACAATATCATCCATGTATGCTTCCACATTCCGACTAATTTGAGTGAGCAGACACTTCTGAATCATCCTCATGAACGTGGTTCCGGCATTCTTGAGGCCGAATGGCATGGTAACATAACAGAAGCATCCGAATGGAGTGATGAAAGCTGTTTTGATCTCATCGGGTCCATACAGACAGATCTGATGGTACCCGGAATAGGCGTCTAAAAAAGACAGTCGCTCACATCCCGCAGTCGAGTCGACTATCTGGTCGATGCGGGGGGAGGAAAATGATCTTTCGGGCAGTCCCGATTGATATGTTTAAAGTCAATGCACATGTGAAGTGACTTGTCCTTCTTGGGGACCATGATAACGTTGGCGAGCCACTCGGAGTGGTAAATCTCTCGGATGAACTCCGCTGCTAAGAGCCGAGCCACCTCCTCACCAATAGCCTTTCTCTTCTGGAGGGTGGACCGTCGGAGATGTTCTTTGACAGGTTTCACTTTTGGGTCGACTCGAAGGCGGGGCTCAGCCAGCCCCCTGGGAACACCCGGCATGTCATAAGGCTTCAATGCGAAGATGTCCCAGTTCTCACGGAGGAACTGGATGAGCGCTTCTTCCTATTTGGAGTCGAGTGTTGTTGAGATATGAGTCGGAGCAGCATTGGGATCGGTCGGGTGAATGTGAACCGGCTTCGTTTCGCCAGACGACTGAAAAGCTGGTTTCGTAGCGGGCTTCTTGGCTCGCAACAAATCACTCGGGTCCGCAGTCTTCTGGTACTCCTGCAGCTCTACCACTGCCATCTGGGCATCAACGATCTTTGAACCTTTCTGAAAACATTCTTCTGCCTTCTTCTGATTGCCCGTAACAGTGATCACACCTTTGGGACCAGGCATCTTCAATTTGAGATACACATAACATGGTCGAGCCATGAAGCATGCATAAGCTGGCCTACCCAAAATAGCGTAATAAGCACTCTGGAAGTCCACAACCTCGAACGTCAACTTTTCTTTGCGGTAATTCTTGGAATCACCAAAAACCACATCGAGAGCAATTTGGCCGAGTGACTCAGCCTTCTTCCCAGGAATTACTCCATGGAAACTCATGTTTTTGGTACTGAGTCTGGACATCGGAATGCCCATCCCTTTCAACGTCTCTGCATACAGTATGTTCAAACCACTGCCACCATCCATCAAGACTTTGGTCAGTCGAGTGCCTTCGACACCTGGGTTGACCACCAAAGCTTGCCTCCCAGGGGTGGCAATGTTCGTTGGGTGATCGGACTGGTCGAATGTGATGGCAGTCTGAGACCACTTCAAATAACTGGGTGTCGCCGGAGCTACCATATTCACCTCATCGTTGATAACTTTCAGACGACTTTTGCTTTCAACATCAGCAAAAATCATCAGGGTGGAATTGACCTGGGGGTATCCATCATCACTATCTTCCTTGCCCTCGACTTTGTCTGACTCCTTTTCCTTATCTTTGGACTGCTTGCGCTGGAACTGCTGAATCAAGAGCCGGCACTGTCGAGTGGTATGTTTCGGATAAATGAGTTTACCCTCTTCATCTTTTTTTGTGTGGATGTGACATGGCAAATCCAACACATCATTTCCGTCTTGGTCTTTAACTTTCTTGGGGTTCCAAGGTCCTTTGGGTTTCCCCTTAAATTTTCCTTGAGTCACGGCCAAGGTTTCCCCAGGAGCAGTTGGCTCGGCTTTCCGCTTCTGTTTCCGATTGGAATTTCCTCCTCCGGTTTCTTGGGCGACTGTCTTGAGCTTGCCACTCCGGAGTCGATCCTCATCTTCACCATTAGCGTACTTGGTGGCAATCTCCATCATCCGATTCAGAGACACGTCTCTGGTTCGACCGAATTTCAGATTCAGCTCTCTGTTCTTGACGCCTTCCTTGAAGGCACAGACTGCTTGGTGGTTAGGCACATTTTCTACCGTGTGATGCAACGTGATCCATCTCTGGATGTAATCCCTCAAAGTTTCATTCGGCTTCTGCACACAAGACCGTAGTTCTGTTAGCCCTGCCGATCGCTTGCATGTTCCTTCAAATGTTGTGACAAACACTCGGGCGAGATCTTCCCAAGTGTAAATGTTGCTAGGTGCTAACTGATTCAGCCACGCTCTGGCCGAGCCCCCCAACATGAGAGGTAGGTGCTTCATGGCCACTTCATCATTGCCACCGCCAATCTGGACGGCCACTTGGTAGTCTTCAAGCCAAGTATCGGGCTTGGACTCACCAGTGAACTTACTGACTCCAGTCGTCAACCTGAAGTTGGGAGGAATTGTCGCGGCCCTGATGGCTCTACTAAAGCACTCTGGCCCTGAAACATGCACTCTGCTGCTGGTAGGTGCATCTCTGTCGTGACCTTCTCGGTGAGCTCTGTTTCTGTCGACCAAACCTTGAACGAGAATAGATCTCGCATCAAAACCTGGTTCCCTGGGGTCGACTGGAATCCTCCGCCCAACACTATGAGGGCGCCTGTCATCCTGCTGTCGAGGCACGTATGATCCACTCCTTGGGGGAGGGGTGGGTGTCGGTGTCAAAACCGGCGGATCTCGGGTAGGGGGTCCCGAACTGCGCGTCTAGGCGGATGGTAACAGGAGACAAGGGACACAATGTTTTACCCAGGTTCGGGCCCTCTTGATGGAGGTAAAACCCTACATCCCGCTTGATTAATATTGATGATATGGGTAGTACAAGAGTAGATCTACTACGAGATCAAGGAGGCTAAACCCTAGAAGCTAGCCTATGGTATGTTTGTTGTATGTTGGAGTTGGCCTACGGACTAAAACCCTCCGGTTTATATAGACACCAAAGAGGGTTAGGGTTACACAAAGTCGGTTACAATGGTAGGAGATCTGAATATCCGCATCGCCAAGCTTGCCTTCCACGCCAAGGAAAGTCCCATCCGGACACGGGACGAAGTCTTCAATCTTGTATCTTCATAGTCCAGGAGTTCGGCTGAAGGTATAGTCCGGCTATCCGGACACCCCCTTATCCAGGACTCCCTCAATAGCCCCCGAACCAGGCTTCAATGACGACGAGTCCGGCACGCAGATTGTCTTCGGCATTGCAAGGCGAGTTCTTCTCCAAATTCCGTGTACCTGTTGAATAATGTCCGGTTTTTATAATGTAGCGCTCCTTGGCTTCTATGCCCAATAATGCCCGTCTTCCACGTGTCAAACGAATACGAAAAGTCTGGGTGTTTTTACATTTACACCCCTAGCCGCGTAAATGAGTTGCCTATTTAAAGGAACGGGGATTTAGATCCAAACCACACCTTCTCCCTTCTGCGAGTGTTCATCAGAGCGCATCCGACAAAGGTCCATTCCACCATGGCCAGCCGTCGCAACTCCTCCTCTCGCCCTTCCAGCCCTAAGCCCGGAGACTGGGAGAGGTGCTCCATCCCGCATAGCGAGTTAGTATCGCTTCAGACCAAGGGATTCCTCCCCCGGCCTACATGGTCCCGGTTCGATCCGGGCTCGCCACCTATAATGGCGGAGAGCAGGCGGAGAGCGCCCCTACTCCCTCTAAAGGAGAGAGGGTATGCCTTGTCCCTTATCTAATAAGGGGACTCGGATTTCCAATTCATTCGTTTCTCCGGGGGCTTCTGGAGTTCTATGGCCTCCAGCTGCACAACCTCACGCCTGCCTCTATCTTGCATATCGCGGGCTTTGTTGCCCTTTGTGAGATGTTCTTAGGTGTTGAGGCTCACTTCACGCTATGGAAGAGGCTATTCTGCCTGGTGCCCAGCTCTTAGAGGGGGGGTCAATATATCAAGTGGGCGGAGCCGAAGTATGGCGCATCGCCGGGACCGGATATTTATCCGGAACACCAAAGAAGGCGTCTGAGGACTGGCCTTCGGAATGGTTTTATATAGAGGATGTCCCGCTGCCGGATCCTGTTCGGATCGGCCTCCCTGAGTTCAACAGTGCTCCCCTGAAGAAGCGCCTAAGCTGGCGTCCACGGAGCTCTCAGAAAGAAAGTGACAGGGACGTCCTTTACCTGATGGGCCCGATAAGGCTTCTAGCTTATTCCGGACTAACCATGATCGGAGTCATGGCCGCATGCATCACGCGGGGGGTGCAGCCGCTTCAATATAGAAGCCACCCCATGTGGGATTTTAACGGGGAGGATGACGCCACTCGTTATGGTCGTAAGGGGCTGGATTCAGCTGCCGCTCTAGTAAAGATCTTGTCCTCTTTGTATAAGGGAGAAGAGGAGGAATTCCTCCGCGTCAACCCAGAGGGTGGATTTACTATGTACAACCCTCCAAGCTGGGTAAGCGGACAATCTTGCTTGCCCATCCGTTTTATATTCCCATGATTAAATATATAGTCTTAACGACTCCTACGCAGGAACTGCGTCAGGAAGTAAAGGATATAAACAGCCGTCCTCCACGGCCCGAGGATCCTGAACGGTCCCTCGATCCGGCCTCCGAAGAGGATCCGGACATTTTGGTGGAGCTGATTGACGGGGTGTTTTATCAGTTGAGCGGGGACAATGCCCTGGTGGCCATTACGGCCTATTACCCGGGGCTACTCCCGGCCTCCTAGGTAACTGAGACCGGAGTCCCAGCACCTCGAAAGGAATCCGTCCTTGTGTGTTTTCAGTTTCCTGACAACAACCGTATTTTGCAAGGCGGGAGGCTGAGCCTGCGGCGACTAGCCAACAAGGGGCGGCAGGACCCCATGGGATGAAAAGAAGTGAAGTCCGGACTGAGGCGCCGGTGCAAAGGTATAGCGCGCTCTCTTATTCCCAGGTGTTATTCCTTCAAGGCATATTAACACTCGTGCTCTGTTCAGGACAAAGAGACCTTGTCGGACTGTATCCGGAGAGGTTGCCAATCGTGCCTCCACCAGCCAGGCTCCAAAGCCCGGACCGGAGGCGGAGGCGAACATGAGGCGCGCACCGGACGCTCCTCCGACAGAGGACGCGGACAGGCTGTCTGCCACCCCTTCCGAGGTGGAAAGTGCCATGAACCACAGGCGTCGTCGGACAGTTCTTCGCGACGCCTGTTTCTCCCAAGAGGCGTTGGATGCCTTCAATTTGGGAGATGCATATCTCCGTGCTGCTCAGAATGGTCTAGCCAGAGCCACGGAGCAATATGTAAAAGACATACGGGTGAGAAAATTTTAATGGTTATATATACCAGTAGCCCCCGAGACTTGAAGCAGTGAGAATAACTGATTTAAGGATCATGTAATATGCAGGTTCTTTCAGAGAAGAATACCCAGTTGTCTCAGGAGTTAAAAGAGTGCCAAGCCCTACTTGAGGCCGCACTGGCCGCGACAGGGGAGCCTAAGGAGACCCCCTCTGGTACTATATGCTTCAAAAAGATAAGTGTGAAATGCGGCATATGTGCAAATCTGACAAATGAAATTGCAGATGGCGCCAGACTAGATCCGGACAGGCAATAACTCCTACGCCGGCTAAAGGCTGGCGAGAGCATACTGACAAAGGTGAGGCGGGAGAAGAATGATCTTCAGGATGCCAACACCAAGCTGGGTGTTGAACTGAAAGATGTTCGAGCCCAGCTATCGGACTCCGTTAAGGAGAATCGGCGGCTTTGACACAGCATATTTAGTAAGTGCTTGAACGAACTCTCAAAAAGGAGTTCGGCGAGGAAGTCGACTAACAGAGTTATGTCTGTAGGTATGCTAACAGGTCGTCCTGCAGAGGAGATGCCCGATTCTACGGGTGACCTTCTTCCCGAGCTCTCGCAACTGCACGAGCGAGTTCGGCAGGCGATGCAAGGCGTTGCCCAAGCCTTATGGCCATCCCTCTCCATGCCCGAGGGCCTTGGAGAGCTCGCCGAGAAGCTGAAGGGAGTGCGGCGGCGCTTCTGGTTGTGGAAGATATCAGCCTGCCGTCAGGGCGCTAGGGAGGCCTGGGCCATGGTGAAGATGCGGTACACAAAGGCTGACCCAAACCACATGGCTGAGGTCAGACCTGTGGGGCCCGATGGGAAGGAGATCCCTGTAAGCTTAGTATACGGCCAAGTAGAATTGGCTGCAAAGTATTCCCAGCAGGACTATAAATTAGACAACCTGTTAGATGGTATTGAAGAGGAATACAATCAGTCAAAGTGACTATGTAAATTTAATTGACATGTGTAATGCCTTCTAGCCGGATTGTAGATCGTTTGTCATTGCCGACCTTTTCGCTTTGACCTCGGGACCTGACGGTCCGGAGTGTGTCCGAATACCCTAGCGGTTATATAAGAACGGGGTATGCATGGAGACCAGGCGTAGGGGTCATTAGTGCTTTATCAGACAAGTGCCCAACTAGTTATGTTATATTACATGGTTATTAAGAAACATCTTCCAGAGAGAATAGTTCCATTAGGGGTTCCTTTCTCTAGGAGGCATGCCCTAAAGTGCATGTCCGGACTGCGAACACAGAAAAAAAACGCCTGGGGGCACATAAATAAGTAAAAAAGTTCATCTTTAGTTCACCGACCGATATTCCCTTAAGAACGCTAGCTTTCGGCTTCACCCAGTCTGAGGTACACATCCGGCTGACCCGGCAGTAACAATCGCAGAGGTGCTCCCTTTACCACCTAGCCGAACAATCGGGAACGTAGGGGTAAGCACAGGAGCCAGGCAACCCAGCTTGGCCAAAACTTAAGTCATATCGATGCATATAATGGTGAAGAAAAGGTACATGCGGAAGTTTGACACATGTGTTGGGCGCGAAGCCCGTATAAATAAGCTTCTGTTTAAAGAAGCCCCCAGGTATAGTGAGCGCGGGTAGCGCGTCTCTTTATGAGATTTTAAGGGAAGGAGAGAAATGTAAGACAGAAAATATAAAAAATAGACAGAGGTAGGAGACGAACACAGAGTCCGGCTCTAGGCATAGAATCTTCGGAGACGGGCTGCGTTCCATGCGTTCGGCTCGAGTCGGTTGTCCGACGCATCTCACAGGCGATACGCTCCACCAGTCAGGACTTGGTCAATTATGAAGGGACCTTCCCACTTGGGCTTCAGTTTGTCCTTTTTCTTGTCCGGCAGGCGTAAAACTAGTTCGCCAACGTTGTAATTTTTGGCCCGTACTTCTCTGCTTTGATATCTTCGAGCCTGCTGTTGATAGAATGCGGAACGGGCTTTTGCCACGTCACGCTCCTCCTCTAAGGCGTCCAAGCTGTCCTGTCGATCGAGTTCGGCTTCTCTTTCTTCGTACATGCGCACTCGAGGTGAGTCATGAATGATGTCGCAAGGCAAAACCGCCTCTGCGCCATACACCATGAAGAATGGTGTGTATCCGGTGGTGCGATTCGGCGTGGTCCGCAGCCCCCAGAGTACGGAGTCGAGCTCTTCTACCCAGTGCGTGTTGGATTCCTTGAGGGACCGCACTAATCTAGGTTTGATGCCGCTCATAATAAGACCATTTGCATGTTCGACCTGGCCGTTAGTTTGTGGGTGATAGACGGATGCATAATTGAGCTTGATGCCCATGTTTTTGCACCAGAGTTTTACCTCGTCGGCCGTAAAGTTCGTGCCGTTATTAGTGATGATGTGGTGGGGGACACCGTAACGGTGTACGACCCCGGATATGAAGTCAATCGCCGGTCAGGATTCGGCCGTCTTAACAGGCTTGGCTTCTATCCATTTTGTGAACTTGTCCACCATGACCAGTAAGTATTTTTTCTTGTGGGTTCCGCCTTTAAGGGGTCCAACCATGTCAAGCCCCCAGACCGTGAAAGGCCAAGTAATGGGGATAGTTTGGAGGGCAGTGGGTGGCATGTGGCTTTGGTTTGCGAAAAGCTGGCAACTGACGCATCGTTGGACCAAGTCCTGAGCGTCTGCCCGGGCCGTCGGCCAATAAAAGCCTGCACGGAAAGCCTTGCTTATGAGGGACCGAGCTGCAGCGTGATGACCACCGAGTCCGGCATGAATTTCAGCCAGCAAGTTCCGCCCTTCCTCTTCGGAGATGCACCTTTGAAGGACTCCGGTAGTGCTTTTCTTGTAAAGTTCTCCCTCATGGACTTTGTAGGCTTTAGATCGCCGCACTATGCAGCGTGCCTCATTTTGGTCCTCTGGGAGCTCCTGCCTAGTAAGGTAGGCTAGGAATGGTTCTGTCCACGGGGCGATGACGGCCATTATTACGTGGGCTGAAATTGTGATTTCATTGGCAGAGCCTCCGATTGTGTCAGATTGTTCAGTGCCGGACAGTGCGGTTAGGTCCGAGCTGTTATTGCCAGGTTCCCCTTCCCATATTACGGATGGCTTGAACAGCCTTTCCAAGAAGATGTTGGGGGGACTGCATCGCGTTTTGCCAGGACATCTGCCGCCTGATTGTTTTCCCGGGCTATGTGGTGAAATTCGAGCCCCTCGAACCGAGCTGACATTTTTAAGACGGCGTTGCGGTAAGCTTCCATTTTCGGATCCTTGGCATCGAAGTCTCCATTTATTTGGGATATCGCGAGGTTCGAATCCCCACGCACCTCTAGGCGTTGAATGCCCATGGATACGGCCATCCGAAGACCATGTAAAAGGGCCTCGTATTCGGCTGCATTGTTGGAGTCTGCGTACATAATCTGGAGTACGTATTGAACTGTGTCTCCCGTGGGGGACGTCAAAACGACGCCAGCCCCCAGACCGGCCAACATTTTGGAGCCGTCGAAATGCAAGACCCAGTTTGAATATGTGCCGTACTCTTTAGGGAGTTCGGCCTCCGTCCATTCTGCGACGAAGTCGGGCAAAACTTGCGACTTAATAGCTCGTCGTGGCTTATAGGTTATGTCGAATGGGAGGAGCTCGATGGCCCATTTTGCAATCCGGCCCGTTGCATCGCGGTTGTTTATAATATCATTAAGAGGTACTTCGGAGGCTACTGTTATCGAACACTCTTGAAAGTAGTGTCGCAGCTTCCGGGATGCCATGAATACCGCGTATGCAATCTTTTGATAATGCGGGTACCGTGATTTGCATGGAGTGAGGACAGTGGACACATAGTAGACCGGCTTTTGAAGGGGGAATTTGCGTCCATCCGTTTCTCGTTCGACGACGAGCACTGCGCTAACAACCTGGTGTGTTGCTGCAATGTACAATAGCATTGGTTCGCCAATATTTAGCGCGGCCAGGACTGGGTTTGTTGCCAATATGACTTTTATTTCGTTGAGTCCGGCCATGGCGGCATCCGTCCACTCGAAGTATTCGGTGCGCCGAAGGAGGCGATAAAGGGGTAGTGCTTTTTCTCCCAAGCGGAAGATGAAGCGGTTAGAGCCGGCACGCATCCGGTTAATTTTTGTATTTGTTTGAGGTCCTTTGGGATATCCAATTGCGACAAAGCTCGGATCTTGGCTGGATTTGCTTCAATTCCTCTGTTGGATACGATGAAGCCCAAGAGCTTTCCGGCTGGAACACCGAAAATGCATTTTTCCGGGTTGAGCTTGATGTCATATGTTCGGAGCTTATCGAATGTAAGCCTCAAGTCGTCTACTAGAGTTTTGACATGTCTTGTTTCTATGACCACATCATCCACGTATGCCTCCACTGTTTTGCCGATCTAGTTTGCCAGACATGTCTGAATCATGCGCTGATATGTTGCGCCGACGTTTTTGAGCCCGAAGGGCATTCTGTTGAAGCAGAATGGGTCGTATGGAGTGATGAATGCCGTTGCGGCTTGGTCTGACTCTGCCATCTTGATTTGATGGTAGCCGGAGTATGCGTCGAGGAAACACAACGAATCGTGTCCTGCAGTGGCGTCGATAATTTGATCGATGCGAGGGAGGGGGAAGGGATCCTTTGGGCGGGCCTTGTTAAGGTCTTTGAAATCGACGCACAGGCGCCAGGATTTGTCCTTGTTTGGTACCATCACCAAGTTTGCTAGCCAGTCCGGATGTTTTATATCTCTGATGAATCCAGCCTCCAATAGCTTGGCTAGCTCCTCTCCCATAGCCTGTCTCTTGGGTTCGGAGAAACGCCGAATGGCTTGTTTGACAGGTTTGAATCCTTTTAGGATATTTAAGCTATGTTCGGCCAGCTTGCGTGGGATTCCTGGCATGTCTGAAGGGTGCCAGGCGAAGATGTCCCAATTTTCACGTAGGAATTCTTGCAGTGCGGCGTCTATATCAGGGTTTAATTGTACCCCGATGGAAGCTGTTTTATTGGGGTCCATAGGATGGACATGGAATTTGACTATTTCATCCGCTGGTCTAAAGGAGGTGGACTTGGATCTTTTGTCGAGTATCACATCGTCCCTGTTTACCGTGGAGCGAAGCGTAGTCAGTTCCTCAGCCGCTAGGGCTTCGGATAGTGCCTCGAGGGCTAATGCGGCTGTCTTGTTTTCGGCGCGGAGCGCTATGTCCGGATCACTAGCGAAAGTGATAATTCCGTTCGGCCCGGGCATCTTGAGCTTCATGTACCCGTAATGGGGTATTGCTTGGAAGATTGTAAACGCTTCCCGCCCTAGCAGAGCATGGTATCCGCTACTGAACGGGGCCACCTGGAACGTGACCTCTTCGGAACTGTAATTATCCGGCGTACCGAACACCACATCTAGTGTAATTATCCGGCGTGCCGAACCCGGGTGTCTCACGATGATGCACCCTTTTATTTCGGACGAGGTTTCTATTCAGGGCCGGATTGTCCCAAAATTTTATTTCAGTTTCCCAGGCGCTTTCCATCGCACAGTACTTTTGTACTATGGACGCCAAGTCAGCGAAGCGTGTAGTATCACGGCGACTTATGGCGCTGAGGATTCCCTTGTCCGTGCAATTATTGCAGAAGATTGAGATTGTGTCTTCCTCACGGCAGTCCTTTATCCTGTTCATAACCAGGAGGAACCTCGCCCAGTAATGATGTACTGTTTCTTCGGGTTTTTGCCTGATTTGGGATAGATCGCTTGTGTTCGGGTGGGTGGGTGGAATTAAATCCAAAACCTCACCCAATCTGAGACTCAGAGGCCAAGGGGTTTCCGAACTCTGAGGTTTGGATTCTTGGATGTTGTCCAATGAATCTAGCTCATTGCCTGATTCTAAGTTCAGGTCTTGAGTTACATCCTCCCCTCCGCGGGTATCCGGCTTGGAGGGATCGGGAATCTGGACGTAGCTAGTCCTTAAGATAGATGAGGGGTCGCCGCACTGCGCCTCTACCACGACAACATGATGGGTGACTTGGGGAGAATTAATCTCTCTTAGATCGGGTTTAAGCCCAACCTGGTCGTAATCCGTAGTGACCCCCAAGGCGGCGATGCGATCCAAGAGCTCGTTTACGGAGGAGAGCTCCATTGGATCCAACTGCTCGACGAGTTCCGAGCAGACGTGAAGATTGCTTTTGATGACCCGAGAGGTCACCGTCGGTGCAACAGCCGAACAGGCGGTCATAAGAAAACCACCCAGTCGGAGAGTTTGGCCGACAGCCAAGGCTCCCTTAATAATGGTGTCGTCTTTAAAGACGGGTAGAGGCATCCGTCCTGATTGCGACGGCACAGAGGAACTCTCAATGAAAGCACCAATGTCGGTGTCAAAACCGGCGGATCTCGGGTAGGGGGTCCCGAACTGTGCGTCTAGGCGGATGGTAACAGGAGACAAGGGACACAATGTTTTACCCAGGTTCGGGCCCTCTTGATGGAGGTAAAACCCTACGTCCTGCTTGATTAATATTGATGATATGGGTAGTACAAGAGTAGATCTACTACGAGATCAAGGAGGCTAAACCCTAGAAGCTAGCCTATGGTATGATTGTTGTATGTTAGAGTTGGCCTACGGACTCAAACCCTCCGGTTTATATAGACACCGAAGAGGGTTAGGGTTACACAAAGTCGGTTACAATGGTAAGAGATCTGAATATCCGCATCGCCAAGCTTGCCTTCCATGCCAAGGAAAGTCCCATCCGGACACGGGACAAAGTCTTCAATCTTGTATCTTCATAGTCCAGGAGTCCGGCTGAAGGTATAGTCTGGCTATCCGGACATCCCCTAATCCAGGACTCCCTCAGTGGGCACTCGACGTCGATCCTCACGACTGAGTCGGTGATCATACTGCTCACGGTTCATGTATTGATCACGTCGGTCCTCACGTCCCTCACGCCTCGGGGGCGATCTTGGGCTGTGGGCCGACTGAACTGTATCTGCAGTAACGGATCTGTGGTGGATCCTATTCCATGACTGTGACACAGCTGAATTCTGGTCTCCTGCCGCCCGGAGTAATGCTCTGATCTGTAACAAGCCCCTGCCAGCCTCTGACTGAGAGGGCTGGATGGACTCTGCTATACGGGCTGCAGCTGCTAAATTCTGAATCGGAGTTCGATATACCTGAGTTGGTGGTGGAAAGAGCTGACGTCGACTGGATTCTGGAACCCGTTGTTGTGCGCGCTCGTCGAGTGCTCGCTGGAGATTATCCAGTCGAGTGCGTTCAGCCAAGTTGGCCAAGCGCGCGTCCTCCAAGGCACGGGCCTCGGGGGTTTCTCCAACAATAGGAGTGTGTAGCGCATCCATGTTCCGGCAGCGAAGTTCCTCTCTCTGCAGCGACGTGAGATGCTCGGGGAGATATTCTTCATGGGCGTGTGATGGGTCGCCGCCGCCAGCGCCTCCGTCGGTGCGGGGAAAACCGGGAGGACTGCGAGGTCCATCAACCATCAAAACCTCCGCCGCCGGATCACTGCTGCCGCACTCGAATGCAGTCTCTGCGGAGACAGTCGACAGATCGAACAGGCCGTGGAGAGATTCGTCGAGCTCGATCGCCGCAACTTGAGGGGTGGCCGACTGGCGTGGCACCGCGTGTCTCACCCACCACTGAAGTCTCGACCGACCGGAGCGCTTGCGCCGGCGGGAAACAGGGAGGGAGGACAGCACAGGGGCCGACCGATAATGGGTCGACCGTTGCCGCAAGAGGACGCCGCGGACGCACGCGCGAAAGTGCGTTGCCCCGCGAACAGGGAGCGCGTCGACGTCGAGCGGGGCCTCCTGAAGCCAAGCGGAGTCGTCGGCGATGAACGTGAGCGCACCAAGACGGATCTCGCGACCCTCTACCAAAACTCTGCCCGAAACCATGATGATTTGGCTCGGAAAAAACGCAACTTCTCCAACAAGTCGCTAAGACACCGCCCAACGGTGGGCGCCAACTGCCGTGGTTCTAAGTCTGACAGTAATGTAGGGGGGTAGGTATGGAGAGGCAAGATCTTAGCTATGGAGTAGTTGTAAGCACACGAGATTTACGAGTTCAGGCCCTTCTCAGAAGAAGTAATAGCCCTACGTCTCGGAGCCCGGAGGCGGTCGATTGGCTTATGAGTGTGTGGATTACAGGGGTGCGAACCCTTTACACTGAGGAGGGGGATGGCTTGTATAGAGTTCGCCAGACCCCTCCGGCCCTCAGTTATGCAGGGTTTAAAGTACATTAAGGTTGGGCGTTACTGGTAACGCCTCTAATAAAGAGCTATGATGACCATAAAAGCTACTCAATGACCGACCGTTAGCGTGCGGAGTGGCTTTAGGTCTCCTGCCCGTCGAGTGGTTGGATCTTGGTCGAGTGATTGCTCCATGGTCGAGTGTCTTCGAGTCCATCGAGTGAAACACCTCCAAGTCGATTGAAAAGTTATTTCTTCTAGGGATGTCCTTGGGTAGGGCAGTTAGGACAGGTTCATGACCCTACCCTAGGTACATGACTTCATCAGAGGCCGGGTGTAATGCTTAAACCTTTTAAGTAATAAAGCGCCCTTTTTCGAAAAAAACCGAGAACAGAAAAAGATCAATTTTCACGAAGGAAAAACATTTGGCAGTTTTCAACTTGACTTGCTTTCAATTTTTTTAGAACGAAGACGCAAGAAGCATCTGGCTTTAAAGTAATAAAGCCTACCACAGGCAGCATCTCAACAAGTTCAGAATAACAACTGAAAAGAAAATAAAGTTCATTACAGACCGCGGTGAATTGGGCCACCAAATAGAGAGTGCAACTAACAGCGACAAGTGACCCCAGATTCATCAAGGAGCACGCAAACTCCAACAAAATGAGATCAGGCATGCATGCGCTGGATCCGTTCCATGGCTCGCGTGCGACCAAATAGGCTTGCTCGCCTACTTGGAGGCAGCTAGCCCTGGGTCTGGCAAGGCGATTACTTGCCTCCTAGCGGAGGAGGCTTCTACAGGCAAAATCAAGGAGGTGAAGAAGGCTCTCAGGAGCATAGGCAAGAAAAGTGACGCCATTGGTAAGGCATCTGTGGCTGCTTAATGATTGATACTCAATCTCTTCGACCACCATCTCCGGTTGGCTCATCTCCATGGATTGGTGGTGTCAGTTGCCTTCAACATTGCATTTGTTGGGGGGTTTCTTTGCGACGTAGAAGTGCGAGGAGTAGTGGTTCTTACACGTTAGGTATGTTTGTTGGGTTGACCATGGGGTCATGGAGTTTTTTTAAGTGAGTAGTCTGCATGTGGTCTATATGTCTCGATTTCCGCCCGGTTTTTCGTCAATTCGCCGGACAATTCTCTTCTTCTTAATTAATTAATATATTTAAAAAAAAAACTTGCATCCTAATTCTATTGTTTTTCTTGTTCTTGCATGTTCTGCATTTTCATCTGTATAAATTTTCTTTCACACAACGCACGAAATGGAGCGTTAGTCTTGAAAAGCGATGGCACTTTGCACACACTAAAAAGGGGCTTATAGTCTTGTCCTTATTGATGTTCATGATTTTCTAAGGAGGAAATCAAGGCTAGAATGGTAGAATACACTAGAATTAGTTTAATTCTCACACGAATGCATGGAATTCTCGTCAAAAAAGACCATCTACTAGTAAAATTGTCAAAAAAGACCACCTACAGACAAAAATGTCAAAAAGACACCAGTTGACATGTCCGCCACGGGCTCAGGCGGCAGCCTCAGCTGCACAGAATTTTCGGCCGATGGCGCACGCGAAAATGGAACGGACTGGCGACATGGCACCCGCTGCTATGCTCCCTGGCGGCAACGTATGCTGCTTTTCCATGATGCGCTGCATCAAAAAAGTCATGCACTTACCTGACATGCCGCTGCTCCATCACTAAAAGATGCCAAAGAGTCCATCTAGTATGGTGGTTGTGCTGTTCGACGGCAGCCGTACAATTCACATTTTACAGTGGATATCTCAAAGCTTATAATTTTGTACAGTAGCACATTTAGGCCTTGTACAATGTAAGGTGCTTAGGAGAGGTGCTTGGAGAAATAAACCCGGTTTCTCTTAAGCACCGATGCTAAATTGTACAGGGTAGACGTTTAACTAGGCGTCTCTTCTATAAAAACTAGACGACACCCCGCGTGTTGCTGCGGAACATTTGTCGGATAACATTAGTTTGTTAACTTAGACCTTATTCTATTTCTAAGCAGTGTAGCATGAAACATGACTATTGAATTATCAGTAACTATAAGTATTACTGTACAGCAACAAATCCTGTAGTTTTTTCGTTCATGACAAACATGTGGAACTACATCCATAATCTGGCTAATAGAGAACAATTAATCTTCATATCAATATATCATCACCTATAACTTTATACAACAAACAGATATTGTAATTGTCAAATAAGTGAACAATTAAAATTGAGAGATAGGTAAAGAAGGCTCAGCTAGCCTTAACAACTACCTGTATATCATGCAATAAAATACACGCTTGACATATTTACATGTGCCCTTGCTTCATGCTTTGTCTCAAGGTTTTGCTAGCCTTAAAGGCTATATGCACACACGAAATGTCTACATGTGTCCTTGCTTCAAGCTTTCTCTCTAAGAGTGTGAATTATCTATGGGCTATATTGTTTATCGTAATTATTGAATAAGTGAACAAATTAAAATTGAGAGATCAGTAAAGAAGGGAAAAAGAGATACAACCGCAGATTTAGCATGGAAAAACATGGGCTCAACTGACTTGGTACAATATTCAGTAGAATTAGCACATGAAAAGAATCTTTATCAAGATATATATGTATTCAGAAAAATTAGCAGATGGAATTCAGCTAATTAACCGACTTGGTACTATATATGTTGTCCCGATAGGCAAGGGATGGCAGCTGAAAATATTAGTACTAAAGCATAAATGTGTGTGTTAGTAACAGCAGTAACAAATTGGCAGAGAATGAAAATTACATGATCTTGGCACAAACCGGAAGATCATATATAGTCCGGTTCAACAACATGTGATTGGACAATGTCAAGGCTTTAAACATCAAGAATATTTACACTACATGCCTAAGTTCATTACTTACCCGCTTGTTTAGTTCATCGTATTGACCATTTTTCAGATGTTCGAATAATCCAAATACCGAACAATAGAGGAAGTTTGCTGCGAGATCATATAAGTTTCTTACCAAGTTAGTGGTATAACGTTATGTACCCATAATAATGAAAGAAATAGTGCACACGATAAAATTAGGCACAAAAGCAAACTAAAAAAATTCAAATTTTTTATTGGAAATCCCAGGAACCGTGGCTTCCTGCATGGCCCTGCATGGTCTGCCTCTGATGAACATAGTCAAATGGCATATAAAATGAATAATGTCAGGATCTAATCACTCCATACAGTAATACTTTCTAAAAAGAATAATTCAGAATAGCAGGGACTCATTGCATTTATCTAATTTATTGTGAATAATTCAGAATAGCCACCACTGTTACCACTGGACACTTGGATAACCAATCTATTGTGAATCCACATATCCTGGCATATGGTATAGTCCAACCAATCTAACTACAAAATCCAAATGATCAAAAAACTTAAACTTTCATTCTAGATTCAAACTGATCCACCTAGCTAGTAGAATTGGCAACACACAGGACCTAAAATTCCAAGAACCAGGCAGAAATAATCGATTGAAAAGAGAGCCTCACCAATGTTACCTTTTTATTTCTCGAATAGTTTGGCGGTGACGCGGAAGGCCTCAGTCTAGGCAGCAGTGGACAGTGGCTGGTCTCCGCTGCGACGTAAGTCTCCTGGGCACCCATCAACACGGCAGTGCAGCGCCGCGTTGGAGTCGGAAGCCTCGTCGCCGGCCAGGATAGGACGGCGTCCCCGGGTCGGTCGGTGGCGAGTGACGCGGTCGAACACCACAACGTCGACCATGATGCGATAGACTATGTCATCGTCCCCGGATCTAACACTCTGCGTGGTGGGAGATTGATAGGATGTAACCTGAAGTCTCATCGGAGCAGTACGTTGTTCCGGTCAACAACATCACTCGCCTCGACGACCTGTCATGCATCCTCGGCAGCAGATTTTGTCTGATACTCTGATTCCTCTGGGAAAGACATGGTCCCGTCAGTCATCTGCGACGGGGATGGCGTCAGACAACATTGGAAGGAATATGTCATCGGACCATACATCGGCAAGGCACCTCCAAAGCAATCCAGTGCCTCCATCAACCACCTATGTCCTCGCGACAGAAAAAACAGATTGAAACTACAGGGGAAAACAATACGGCAAGAACAACTCGTTAGGGGTTCATGTGGGTGGGCAACAGGAGCACTATTGAAGATTACCAATTGAAGAAATCCGGCGCGCTGTCCACCCCAACATCGAAGACCTTGGCGACCGGGCGAGCGATCAGCTGCCGTGCGGCTGCTATCGACCCGTGTTTTTGGTGTTGGTACAGACTGGATCGGGTGGTTGCCCCGCGAGGCAGCCGCCGGCGAGAGTAGATAAGGACGTGAGGAGATGAAGATGGAGGGGTCGAGGGAGGAGTGGGATGCGGCTGGTGGTGGATTTTTATGGTTTGATAATTGGGAGTAACCATGGTCCGTGGAGGAGTAAAAAAGTAGGCTACCTCGTGAGTCACGGAAGGCTAAAGATCCATCCCTTCGGTGACCAGGGGATGACAACACACGATTTGTGATTGGTTGATATCTGATGACATGGCATGCTTTGTTGGACCCTTTGCATGTTAAGAGAATGCCTTGTATTGGGGAGCAACTTCTTAAGAATGTAAGATAAGCACTGGTGCTTCAGAAAAATCCGGTTTATTTTTTTAAACACCTCCCTAGGCACCTAGCATTGTACAAGGACTTAGATATCACCAGAACAAAGTGTGGCATGGCAAGCAGCCCAGGCTGCCGCCAGGAAGCATGGCGGCAGGTGCCATCTCGCCAGCTCGTTGCGCTTCCGCGTGCGCCATTAGCTGAAATTCTGTGCAGTTGAGGCTGCCGCCAGCGTCGGTGGCGGTAGGTGCTACGTGTTGGCCATTAGCTGAAAATTCTGTGTAGTTGAGGCTCTGCCGCCAGAACCGGTGGTGGTAGGTGCTATGTGTCGGCTGGTGCACTTGCCGCCACGGTGCTGGTTTTTTATTTTCATATTTTCGTCCGCAGGTGATCTTTTTTGAAAATTCCACTAGGCAGGTGCTTCTTTTTGACGAAAAATCAAATGCCTGGACTTCATGTAGTTTGGACCACAATAATTTACTATTATTTTTTGCATAATACATGTTAGTGTATTTTCATGTTGTTAACATAATACTTGGCAGTCCACATGCCACGGCACGACACTAGGTGAGACATTCTGCCTCCAGTGTAATTGTAAGACGCACCCCAGGTCCCTCCAAGACACGGGACGTGGAAGCAAAGGAGCACTGCAGCTTCATTCATATTGAGATACCGATCCAACAGCTGACTCGTGCGTACTTAACAAAATGCACTTGGCAAATTCCCAAAGGTGTATTTGGTATCATCGCGATATTAATATATTCTCTTTATCGAAAACTACATTGCTAATGTTACTTCGCACAAACATCAAGCTCAGTGTTGTCACAAATCCTGATGGTTCTTAGTCCTATGATGGATGTGAGTTTCAAAGTCATTGAAAAAGCAATACCAACAAAATACAAGACTTGTGTATATTGAATATGTGATAGGCTATGATTAACCTAGCAACGACTAAGCTCTACTCCTTGGTCGACGCACAGTGAGTTTCACTAGATCCGCTTATCATAAACTACACAATCTGGATCAGTGGCGGAGTTTGATGAAAATTGTTGAGGGGGCTAATCAGAATAGAGGGAGCGAAGAAGACAAATTATGCACAAACTCTGAGAAATTTCAGATATTGATGCTAATAATTAGGGATACACTTAGCAGTTTTTCTAGAGTAGGGGGGCAATCCTTTGGCCCCATGAAGCTCCGCCACTTACTTGGATTATTACTAGTGCAAAAGGAGCGCCTTGGCGCGCACCTATAGGCAGTCGGTTATAATTTTGTTAGTGGCATTAATTTGTGTCGTGGTGGAGCATCTGGGATGTATCAAAGCTTTGCCATGTGCCAATGCAGGAGTTGTGTATTATTTGGGTTTTTTTAAGTACGCCAATGACGTATCGTGTTTTTATACAAAGGAGCAAATAGATTGCAGACATCAATTATCCAAACACCCACGTCAACCAAAGCAAACTTAAACTAAGTCCTCACTAATCGATCTAAACCCCTACACCAATACCCGCTAGCTTTCAATATTTGATCTCATCTAGGATAAACATGGCAAGCTCTCGTGGCCCCCTTAAACTGATCGGGCTTATGAAAGACTAGCGTTTCTTTGCTTCCACAACGACCAAGCTGTCTCTGTGACCAGAGAGTTAAAGCCACACTTCTCCTTGCCCTGAAATCTCTCCTGGAGTTGAGCCACCAATCTCCGAATGTGTCGGTACTGGCAGGGCGGCCTAAGATGTTGATCTGCAGTGTGCCGAAGCATGTGTGCGAGAGCCAGACTTCTCTCGCATAGACACACCGCGCCCGGATATGATCGACAGTGTCCTCGTCATGCAAGCATGAATAGCACGCAGAGGGTAGATCCTGGAGGCCGTGGCGAGCGCATCATTTGGCTTTCATAGCAGCGTTGCATGCATCTGCTGGACCTGTTCATCAATGGACATATTGATTATTTTGACCGTAGGATGGAGAGGGGGAGATATTGTGGGGGAGAGAGATAGTGACACGGCTCCATCACACTGATCCTTCCCTATTGGCTCTCTCGAATCTGTGCCTGGTCTCAACTCCTCATCCAAACCACAAAAATCAGTGACAACAGACATGTGCAACACCGGAACTATCTCATTCAAGACAGGAAAAGAGGTATTTCTTTCCATGATGAAGCCACATTATCCATACCCTCATTTCCTTCAGATATATCCAAGGACATCATCATCATGAGTTGTTGGAGTATATGGTCAGTCAAAAACGACAAGATCTTCACATCAGCAGCCCCACGTTTCAATACCTAGAAATTCTATCACAAGGAAGGACTTTGGGCCTCAGAATTAAGAGCTAAGCCAAGCAAAGCTGAGAAGATCAGGAACTGGGTGGCAAGCAGTGCAGGCCGCCGCCAGGAAGCATGGCGGCAGGTGCCACCTCGCCAACCCGTTCGGCTTCCTCGTGCGCCATTAGCTAAAATTATGTGCCGCTGAGGCTGCCGCCAGCGTCGGTGGCGGTAGGTGCTACGTGTCGGCCATTAGCTGAAAAATTATGTGCAGCTGAGGCTCTGCCGCCAGAATCGGTGGCGGTACGCGCTACGTGTCGGCTGGTGCACCTGCCACCACGGTGCAGGGGGTCTTTTTGACATTTTCATCCGCAGGTGATCTTTTTTGAAAATTCCACTAGGCAGGTGCTTCTTTTTGACGAAAAATCGAATGCATGGACTTCATGTTGTTTGGACCACAATAATTTACTATTATTTTTTGCATAATACATGTTAGCGTATTTTCATGCTTCAAACACAATACTTGACAGTCCACATGCCACGCCACGACACTAGGTGAGACATTCTGCCTCCAGTGTAGTTGTAAGACGCACCCCAGCTCCCTCCAAAACACGGGACGTGGAAGCAAAGGAGTACTGCAGCTTCATTCATATTGAGATACCAATCCAACAGCTGATCGTGCGTACTTAACAAAATGCACTTGGCAAATTCCTAAAGGTGTATTTGGTATCATCGCGATATTAATATATTCTCTTTATCGAAAACTACATTGCTAATGTTACTTCGCACAAACATCAAACTCAGTGTTGCCACAAATCCTGATGGTTCTTAGTCCTATGATGGATGTGAGTTTCAAAGTCATTGAAAAAGCAATACCAACAAAATACAAGACTTGTGTATATTGAATATGTGATAGGCTATGATTAACCTAGCAACGACTAAGCTCTACTCCTTGGTCGACGCACAATGACTTTCACTAGATCCGCCTATCATAAACTACACAATCTGGATCAGTGGCGGAGTTTGATGAAAATTATTGAGGGGGCTAATCAGAATAGAGGGAGCGAAGAAGACAAATTATGCACAAACTCTGAGAAATTCCAGATATTGATGCTAATAATTAGGGATACACTTAGCAGTTTTTCTAGAGTAGGGGGGCAATGGCCCCCTTTGGCCCCATGAAGCTCCGCCACTTACTTGGATTATTACTAGTGCAAAAGGAGCGCCTTGGCGCGCACCTATAGGCAGTCGGTTATAATTTTGTTAGTGGCATTAATTTGTGTCGTGGTGGAGCATCTGGGATGTATCAAAGCTTTGCCATGTGCCAATGCAGGAGTTGTGTATTATTTGGTTTTTTTAAGTACGCCAATGACGTATCGTGTTTTTATACAAAGGAGCAAATAGATTACAAGAAACCTTCAATTGATGCATACATCAATCATCCGAACACCCACATCAACCAAAACAAACTTAAACTAACTCCTCACTAATCGATCTAAACCCCTACACCAATACCCGCTGGCTTTCAATATTTGATCTCATCTAGGATAAACATAGCAAACTTGTTGGGGAACGTTGCAGAAAATTAAAAATTTTCCTACGGTTTCACCAAGATCCATCTATGAGTTCATCTAGCAACGAGTCATGGGAGAGAGAGATTGCATCTACATACCACTTTGTAGATCGCGAGCGGAAGCGTTCAATGAACGGGGATGAAGTAGTCGTACACACCGTGATCCAAATCACCGGAGATCCTAGCACCGAAAGCACGGCACCTCCGCGTTCAACACACGTACGGTCAGCATAACGTCTCCTTCTTCTTGATCCAGCAAGGCAAAGGAGAGGTTGGGGAAGAAGACTCCAGCAGCAGCACGACGGCGTGGTGATGGTGGAGCCGCAGTACTCCGACAGGGCTTCGCCGAGCTCTACGGAGGAGGAGGAGGTGTTGGAGAGGGAGAGGGAGGCGCCAGGGCAAAGGGTGCGCAGCCCCCCCTCCCCTCCCCTCTTTATATAGCCCCTTGGGGGGGCGCCGGCCCTAGGAGATGGGATCTCCTAGGGGGGCGGCGGCCAGGGAGGGGAACTTGCCCCCCAAGCAAGGGGGGCGCCCCCTTTAGGGTTCCCCCCCAACCCTAGGCGCATGGGCCCTTGGGGGAGGCGCACCAGCCCACTTTGGGCTGGTTCCCTTCCTCATACAGCCCATGAGGCCCCTCCGAGGCAGGTGGCCCCACCCGGTGGTCCCGGTACAATACCGATAACCCCGAAACTTGTCCCGATGGCCAAAACAGCACTTTCTATATATAATTCTTTACCTCCGGACCATTCCGAAACTCCTCGTGATGTCCGGGATCTCATCCGGGACTCCGAACAACATTCGGGTTACTGCATATACATATCTTCACAACCCTAGCGTCACCGAACCTTAAGTGTGTAGACCCTACGGGTTCGGGAGACATGCAGACATGACCGAGACGGCTCTCGGGCAATAACCAACAGCGGGATATGGATACCCATGTTGGCTCCCACATGATCCACGATGATCTCATCGGATGAACCACGATGTCGAGGATTCAATTAATCCCGTATACGATTCCCTTTGTCAATCGGTATTTTACTTGCCCGAGATTCGATTGTCGGTATCCCAATACCTCGTTCAATCTCGTTACCGGCAAGTCACTTTTCTCGTACCGTAATGCATGATCCTTTGATCAAACACTTTGATCACATTGAGCTCATGATGATGCATTACCGAGAGGGCCCGGTGATACCTCTCCGTCAAGCGGAGTGACAAATCCCAGTCTCGATCCATGTCAACCCAACAGACACTTTCAGAGATACCCGTAGTTGTTGGAAATATGCCCTAGAGGCAATAATAAAAGCATTATTATTATATTTCCTTATTCATGATAATTGTCTTTATTCGTGCTATAATTGTGTTTTCCGGAAATCGTAATACATGTGTGAATAACAGACAACAATATGTCCCTAGTGAGCCTCTAGTTGACTAGCTCGTTGATCGACAGATAGTCATGGTTTCCTGACTATGGACATTGGATGTCATCGATAATGGGATCACATCATTAGGAGAATGATGTGATGGACAAGACCCAATCCTAAACATAGCATAAGATCGCATAGTTCGTTTGCTAGAGTTATCCAATGTCAAGTATCCTTTCCTTAGACCATGAGATCGTGTAACTCCCGGATACCGTAGGAGTGCTTTGGGTGTGCCAAACGTCACAACGTAACTGGGTGACTATAAAGGTACACTACGGGTATCTCTGAAAGTGTCTGTTGGGTTACATGGATCGAGACTGGGATTTGTCACTCCGCTTGACGAAGAGGTATCACCGGGCCCTCTCGGTAATGCATCATCATATGAGCTCAAGGTGATCAAAGTGTTTGATCACAAGGATCATGCATTACGGTACAAGAAAAGTGACTTGCCGGTAACGAGATTGAACGAGGTATTGGGATACCGACGTTCGAATCTCGGGCAAGTAAAATACCGATTGACAAAGGGAATCGTATACGGGATTAATTGAATCCTTGACATCGTGGTTCATCCGATGAGATCATCGTGGAGCATGTGGGAGCCAACATGGGTATCCAGATCCCGCTGTTGGTTATTGCCCGAGAGCCATCTCGGTCATGTCTGCATGTCTCCCGAACCCGTAGGGTCTACACACTTAAGGTTCGGTGACGCTAGGGTTGTAGGGATATGTATGTGCAGTAACCCGAATGTTGTTAGGAGTCCCGTATGAGATCCCGGACGTCATGAGGAGTTCCGGAATGGTCCGGAGGTAAAGAATTATATATAGGAAGTGTTGTTTCGGCCATCGGGACAAGTTTCGGGGTTATCGGTATTGTACCGGGACCACCGGAGGGGTCCCGGGGGTCCACCAGGTGGGGCCACCTGCCTTGGTGGGCCACATGGGCCTTAGGGGGGTGCGCCTTGGCCTGCTTGGGCCAAGGGGAACCAGCCCCAAAGGGCCCATGCGCCTAGGGTTCCATCTAGGAGGAGTCCTAGTGGTGGAAGGCACCTCCTAGATGGCTTGGGGGGGAGGGAAACCTCCCTGGCCACCGCCCCCTTGGGAGATCAGATCTCCCAGGGCCGGCGCCCCCCCCCCAAGAGGCCTATATAAAGGGGGGCGAGGGAGGGGTGGCCGCACCCTATGCCCTGGCTCCTCCCTCCTCCCTGCAACACCTCCTCCTCCTCCCGTAGTTGCTCAGCGAAGCCCTGCCGGAGTTCTGCTGCATCCACCACCACACCGTCGTGCTGGATCTTCCTCAACCTCTCCTTCCTCCTTGCTGGATCAAGAAGGAGGAGACGTCTCCCGTCCCGTACGTGTGTTGAACGCGGAGGTGCTGTCCGTTCGGCACTAGATCATCGGTGAATTGGATCACGGCAAGTACGACTACCTCATCCACGTTCACTTGAACGCTTCCGTTGCGATCTACAAAGTGGTATGTAGATGCTATCTAATCTGAATACTCGTTGCTAGATGAACTCATAGATGGATCTTGGTGAAACCGTAGGAAAAATTTTAATTTTCTGCAACGTTCCCCAACAGTGGCATCATGAGCTAGGTCTATGCATAGTTCTTCTTGCACGAGTAGAACACAATTTGTTGTGGGCGTAGATGTTGTCAACTCTTCTTGCCGCTACTAGTCTTATCTTGCTTCAGCGGTATTGTGGGATGAAGCGGCCCGGACCAACCTTACACGTACGCTTACGTGAGACCGGTTCCACCGACTAACATGCACTAGTTGCATAAGGTGGCTGGCGGGTGTCTGTCTCTCCTACTTTAGTTGGAGCGGATTCGATGAAAAGGGTCCTTATGAAGGGTAAATAGAAGTTGACAAATCACGTTGTGGTGGTTTCACGTAGGTAAGAAAACGTTCTTGCTAGAACCCTAATTCAGCCACATAAAACTTGCAACAACAATTAGAGGACGTCTAACTTGTTTTTGCAGCAAGTGCTTTATGATATGATATGGCCAAAGTTGTGATGTATGATGAATGATCTATATGTGATGTATGAGATGTTCATGCTATTGTAATAGGAATCACGACTTGCATGTCGATGAGTATGACAACCGGCAGGAGCCATAGGAGTTGTCTATATTTTTTGTATGACCTGCGTGTCATTGAGAATCGCCATGTAAATTACTTTACTTTATTGCTAAACGCGTTAGCCATAGTAGTAGAAGTAATAGTTGGCGAGCAACTTCATGGAGACACGATGATGAAGATCATGATGATGAGGATCATGGTGTCAAGCCGGTGACAAGATGATCATGGAGCCCCAAGATGGAGATCAAAGGAGCTATGTGATATTGGCCATATCATGTCACGTTTATTATTTGATTTCATGTGATGTTTATCATGTTTTGCATCTTGTTTACATAGAACGACGGTAGTAAATAAGATGATCCCTCATAATAATTTCGAGAAAGTGTTCACCCTAACTGTGCACCGTTTCTAAGGTTCGCCGTTCCGAAGCACCACGTGATGATCGGGTGTGATAGGTCCTTACGTTCGCATACAACGGGTGTAAGACAGATTTACACACGCAAAACACTTAGGTTGACTTGACGAGCCTAGCATGTACAGACATGGCCTCGGAACACAGAAGACCGAAAGGTCGAGCATGAGTCGTATAGAAGATACGATCAACATGAAGATGTTCACCGATGTTGACTAGTCCGTCTCACGTGATGATCGGACACGGCCTAGTTGACTCGGATCATGTAATACTTAGATGACTAATAGAGGGATGTCTATCTAAGTGGGAGTTCATTAAATAATTTGATTAAATGAACTTTATTATCATGAACTTAGTCTAAATATTTACAATATGTCTTGTAGATCAAATGGCCAACGTAGTCCTCAACTTCAATGCGTTCCTAGAGAAAACCAAGCTGAAAGACGATGGTAGCAACTATACGGACTGGGTCCGGAACCTGAGGATTATCCTCATAGCTGCCAAGAAAGATTATGTCCTAAGAGCACCGCTGGGTGACGCACCTATTCTCCCTGCAGAACAAGACATTATGAACGCTTGGCAGTCACGCTGCGATGATTACTCCCTCGTTCAGTGCGGCATGCTTTACAGCTTAAGAGCCGGGACTCCAAAAGCATTTTGAGAGACATGGAGCATATGAGATGTTCGAAGAGCTGAAAATGGTTTTCCAAGCTCATGCCCGGGTCAAGAGATATGAAGTCTCCGATAAATTCTTTAGCTGTAAGATGGAGGAAAATGGCTCTGTCAGTGAGCACATACTCAAAATGTCTGGGTTGCACAACCGCTTGACTCAACTGGAAGTTAATCTCCCGGATGAAGCGGTCATTGACAGAATCCTCCAGTCGCTTCCACCTAGCTACAAGAGCTTTGTGATGAACTACAATATGCAGGGGATGGTAAAGACCATTCCTGAAGTATATGCTATGCTGAAATCAGCAGAGGTAGAAATCAAGAAGGAGCATCAAGTGTTGATGGTGAATAAAACCACTAAGTTCAAGAAGGGCAAGGGTAAAAAGAACTTCAAGAAGGACGGCAAGGAAGTTGCCGCGCCCGGTAAGCAAGTTGCCGGGAAGAAGCCAAAGAATGGACCCAAGCCCGAAACTGAGTGCTTTTATTGCAAGGGAAGTGGTCACTGGAAGCAGAACTGCCCCAAATACTTAGCGGACAAGAAGGCCGGCAAAACCAAAGGTATATGTGATATACATGTAATTGATGTGTACCTTACCAGTACTCGTAGTAGCTCTTGGGTATTTGATACCGGTGCAGTTGCTCACATTTGTAACTCAAAGCAGGAGCTGCGGAATAAACGGAGACTGGCGAAGGATGAGGTGACGATGCGTGTCGGGAATGGTTCCAAGGTCGATGTGATCGCCGTCGGCACGCTGCCTCTACATTTACCTACGGGATTAGTTTTAAACCTCAATAATTTTTATTTAGTGCCAAGTTTGAGCATGAACATTGTATCTGGATCTCGCTTAATTCGAGATGGCTACTCATTTAAATCAGAGAATAATGGTTGTTCTATTTATATGAGAGATATGTTTTATGGTCATGCTCCGATGGTTAATGGTTTATTCTTAATGAATCTCGTACGTGATGATACACATATTCATAGTGTGAATACCAAAAGAGTGAAAGTTGATAACAATAGTCCCACGTATTTGTGGCACTGCCGCCTTGGTCACATAGGTGTCAAACGCATGAAGAAGCTCCATGCAGATGGACTTTTAGAGTCTATTGATTATGAATCATTTGACACGTGGGAACCATGCCTCATGGGTAAAATGACCAAGACTCCGCTCTCAGGAACAATGGAGCGAGCAACCAACTTATTGGAAATCATACATACCGATGTGTGAGGTCCAATGAGTGTTGAGGCTCGCGGAGGCTATCGTTATGTTCTCACCCTCACTGATGACTTGAGTAGATATGGGTATGTCTACTTAATGAAACACAAGTCTGAGACCTTTGAAAAGTTCAAGGAATTTCAGAGTGAGGTTGAAAAACAATGTGATAGAAAGATCAAGTTTCTATGATCAGATCGTGGAGGAGAATACTTGAGTCACGAATTTGGCACACACTTAAGAAAATGTGGAATAGTTTCACAACTCACGCCGCCTGGAACACCTCAGCGTAATGGTGTGTCCGAACGTCGTAATCGCACTCTATTAGATATGGTGCGATCTATGATGTCTCTTACCGACTTACCGCTATCTTTTTGGGGCTATGCTTTAGAGACTGCCGCATTCACTTTAAATAGGGCTCCGTCGAAATCCGTTGAGACGACACCGTATGAATTATGGTTTGGGAAGAAACCTAAGTTGTCGTTTCTAAAAGTTTGGGGATGCGATGCTTATGTCAAGAAACTTCAACCTGAGAAGCTCGAACCCAAGTCGGAAAAATGCGTCTTCATAGGATACCCGAAAGAAACTGTTGGGTATACCTTCTACCTCAGATCCGAAGGCAAGATCTTTGTTGCCAAGAATGGATCCTTTCTGGAGAAAGAGTTTCTCTCGAAAGAAGTAAGTGGGAGGAAAGTAGAACTTGATGAAGTGTTACCTCTTGAACCGGAAAATGGCGAAACTCAAGAAAACGTTTCTGAGGTGCCTGCACCGACTAGAGAGGAAATTAATGATGATGATCAAGATGCTTCTGATCAAGCTCCTACTGAAATTCGAAGGTCCACAAGGACACGTTCCGCACCAGAGTGGTACGGCAACCCTGTCTTGGAAATCATGTTGTTAGTGAACCTTCGAACTATGAGGAAGCAATGGCGGGCCCGGATTCCGACAAATGGCTGGAAGCCATGAAATCCGAGATAGGATCCATGTATGAAAACGAAGTATGAACTTTGACTGACTTGCCCGTTGAACGGCGAGCCATAGAAAATAAATGGATCTTTAAGAAGAAGACAGACGCGGATGGTAATGTGACCATCTATAAAGCTCGGCTTGTCGCTAAGGGTTATCGACAAGTTCAAGGAATTTACTACGATGAGACTTTCTCACCGGTAGCGAAGCTGAAGTCCGTCCGAATCATGTTAGCAATTGCCGCATACTATGATTATGAGATATGGCAAATGGACGTCAAAACGGCATTCCTTAATGGTTTCCTTAAGGAAGAATTGTATATGATGCAGCCGGAAGGTTTTGTCGATCCTAAGAATGCTGACAAGGTGTGCAAGCTCCAACGCTCGATTTATGGGCTGGTGCAAGCATCTCGGAGTTGGAACATTCGCTTTGATGAGATGATCAAAGCGTTTGGGTTTACACAGACTTATGGAGAAGCATGTGTTTACAAGAAAGTGAGTGGGAGCTCTGTAGCATTTCTCATATTATATGTAGACGACATACTTTTGATGGGAAATGATGTAGAACTCTTGGACAGCATTAAGGCCTATTTGAATAAAAGTATTTCAATGAAGGACCTTGGAGAAGCTGCTTATATATTAGGCATCAAGATCTATAGAGATAGATCGAGACGCCTCATAGGTCTTTCACAAAGCACATACCTTGATAAAATATTGAAGAAGTTCAATATGGATCAATCTAAGAAAGGGTTCATACCTGTATTACAAGGTGTGAAATTGAGCTCAGCTCAATGTCCGACCACGGCAGAAGATATAGAAGAGATGAGCGTCATCCCCTATGCCTCAGCCATAGGTTCTATTATGTATGCCATGCTGTGTACCAGACCTGATGTAAACCTTGCCGTAAGTTTGGTAGGAAGGTACCAAAGTAATCCCGGCAAGGAACACTGGACAGCGGTCAAGAATATCCTGAAGTACCTAAAAAGGACCAAGGAAATGTTTCTCGTTTATGGAGGTGACGAAGAGCTCGTCGTAAAAGGTTACGTCGATGCTAGCTTCGACACAGATCTGGATGACTCTAAGTTACAAACTGGATACGTGTATATTTCGAATGGTGGGGCAGTAAGCTGGTGCAGTTGCAAGCAAAGCGTCGTGGCGGGATCTACATGTGAAGCGGAGTACATGGCAGCCTCGGAGGCAGCACATGAAGCAATTTGGGTGAAGGAGTTCATCACCGACCTCGGAGTCATACCCAATGCGTCGGGGCCAATCAAGCTCTTCTGTGACAACACTGGAGCTATTGCACTTGCAAAGGAGCCCAGGTTTCACAAGAAGACCAGGCACATCAAGCGTCGCTTCAACTCCATTCGTGAAAATGTTCAAGATGGAGACATAGAAATTTGTAAAGTGCACACGGATCTGAATGTCGCAGATCCGTTGACTAAACCTCTCCCTAAGGCAAAACATGATCAGCACCAGAACTCTATGGGTGTTCGATTCATCACAATGTAACTAGATTATTGACTCTAGTGCAAGTGGGAGACTGTTGAAATATGCCCTAGAGGCAATAATAAAAGCATTATTATTATATTTCCTTATTCATGATAATTGTCTTTATTCGTGCTATAATTGTGTTATCCGGAAATCGTAATACATGTGTGAATAACAGACAACAATATGTCCCTAGTGAGCCTCTAGTTGACTAGCTCGTTGATCGACAGATAGTCATGGTTTCCTGACTATGGACATTGGATGTCATCGATAATGGGATCACATCATTAGGAGAATGATGTGATGGACAAGACCCAATCCTAAACATAGCATAAGATCGCATAGTTCGTTTGCTAGAGTTATCCAATGTCAAGTATCCTTTCCTTAGACCATGAGATCGTGTAACTCCCGGATACCGTAGGAGTGCTTTGGGTGTGCCAAACGTCACAACGTAACTGGGTGACTATAAAGGTACACTACGGGTATCTCTGAAAGTGTCTGTTGGGTTACATGGATCGAGACTGGGATTTGTCACTCCGCTTGACGGAGAGGTATCACCGGGCCCTCTCGGTAATGCATCATCATATGAGCTCAAGGTGATCAAAGTGTTTGATCACAAGGATCATGCATTACGGTACGAGAAAAGTGACTTGCCGGTAACGAGATTGAACAAGGTATTGGGATACCGACGATCGAATCTCGGGCAAGTAAAATACCGATTGACAAAGGGAATCGTATACGGGATTAATTGAATCCTTGACATCGTGGTTCATCCGATGAGATCATCGTGGAGCATGTGGGAGCCAACATGGGTATCCAGATCCCGCTGTTGGTTATTGCCCGAGAGCCGTCTCGATCATGTCTGCATGTCTCCCGAACCCGTAGGGTCTACACACTTAAGGTTCGGTGACGCTAGGGTTGTAGGGATATGTATGTGCAGTAACACGAATGTTGTTCGGAGTCCCGGATGAGATCCCGGACGTCACGAGGAGTTCCGGAATGGTCCGGAGGTAAAGAATTACATATAGGAAGTGCTGTTTCGGCCATCGGGACAAGTTTTGGGGTTATTGGTATTGTACCGGGACCACCGGAGGGGTCCCGGGGGTCCACCAGGTGGGGCCACCTGCCTTGGTGGGCCACATGGGCCTTAGGGGGTGCGCCTTGGCCTGCTTGGGCCAAGGGGAACCAGCCCCAAAGGGCCCATGCGCCTAGGGTTCCATCTAGGAGGAGTCCTAGTGGTGGAAGGCACCTCCTAGATGGCTTGGGGGGGAGGGAAACCTCCCTGGCCGCCGCCCCCTTGGGAGATCAGATCTCCCAGGGCCGGCGCCCCCCCCCCCCCCAAGAGGCCTATATAAAGGGGGGCGAGGGAGGGGTGGCCGCACCCTATGCCCTGGCTCCTCCCTCCTCCCTGCAACACCTCCTCCTCCTCCCGTAGTTGCTCAGCGAAGCCCTGCCGGAGTTCTGCTGCATCCACCACCACACCGTCGTGCTGGATCTTCCTCAACCTCTCCTTCCCCCTTGCTGGATCAAGAAGGAGGAGACGTCTCCCGTCCCGTACGTGTGTTGAACGCGGAGGTGCTGTCCGTTCGGCACTAGATCATCGGTGAATTGGATCACGGCAAGTACGACTACCTCATCCACGTTCACTTGAACGCTTCCGTTGCGATCTACAAAGTGGTATGTAGATGCTATCTAATCTGAATACTCGTTGCTAGATGAACTCATAGATGGATCTTGGTGAAACCGTAGGAAAAATTTTAATTTTCTGCAACGTTCCCCAACAGTAGTATACCTTTATAGTCACCCAGTTACGTTGTGACGTTTGGCACACCCAAAGCACTCCTACGGTATCCGGGAGTTACACGATCTCATGGTCTAAGGAAAGGATACTTGACATTGGAAAACTCTAGCAAACGAACCATGCGATCTTATGCTATGTTTAGGATTGGGTCTTGTCCATCACATCATTCTCCTAATGATGTGATCTCGTTATCAATGACATCCAATGTCCATAGTCAGGAAACCATGACTATCTGTCGATCAACGAGCTAGTCAACTAGAGGCTCACTAGGGACATATTGTTGTCTGTTATTCACACATGTATTACGATTTTTGGATAACACAATTATAGCACGAATAAAGACAATTATCTTGAATAAGGAAATATAATAATAATGCTTTTATTATTGCCTCTAGGGCATATTTCCAACAGTCTCCCACTTGCACTAGAGTCAATAATCTAGTTACATTGTGATGAATCGAACACCCATAGAGTTCTGGTGCTGATCATGTTTTGCCTTAGGGAGAGGTTTAGTCAACGGATCTGCGACATTCAGATCTGTGTGCACTTTACAAATTTCTATGTCTCCATCTTGAACATTTTCACGAATGGAGTTGAAGCGACGCTTGATGTGCCTGGTCTTCTTGTGAAACCTGGGCTCCTTTGCAAGTGCAATAGCTCCAGTGTTGTCACAGAAGAGCTTGATTGGCCCCGACGCATTGGGTATGACTCCGAGGTCGGTGATGAACTCCTTCACCCAAATTGCTTCATGTGCCGCCTCCGAGGCTGCCATGTACTCCCCTTCACATGTAGATCCCGCCATGACGCTTTGCTTGCAACTGCACCAGCTTACTGCCCCACCATTCAAAATATACACGTATCCGGTTTGTGACTTAGAGTCATCCAGATCTGTGTCGAAGCTAGCATCAACGTAACCTTTTACGACGAGCTCTTCGTCACCTCCATAAACGAGAAACATTTCCTTGGTCCTTTTCAGGTACTTCAGGATATTCTTGACCGCTGTCCAGTGTTCCTTGCCGGGATTGCTTTGGTACCTTCCTACCAAACTTACGGCAAGGTTTACATCAGGTCTGGTACACAGCATGGCATACATAATAGAACCTATGGCTGAGGCATAGGGGATGACACTCATCTCTTCTATATCTTCTGCCGTGGTCGGACATTGAGGTGAGCTCAATTTCACACCTTGTAACACAGGTAAGAACCCCTTCTTAGATTGATCCATATTGAACTTCTTCAATATCTTATCAAGGTATGTGCTTTGTGAAAGACCTATGAGGCGTCTTGATCTATCTCTATAGATCTTGATGCCTAATATATAAGCAGCTTCTCCAAGGTCCTTCATTGAAAAACTTTTACTCAAGTAGGCCTTAATGCTGTCCAAGAGTTCTATATCATTTCCCATCAAAAGTATGTCGTCTACATATAATATGAGAAATGCTACAGAGCTCCCACTCACTTTCTTGTAAACACAGGCTTCTCCATAAGTCTGTGTAAACCCAAACGCTTTGATCATCTCATCAAAGCGAATGTTCCAACTCCGAGATGCTTGCACCAGCCCATAAATCGAGCGTTGGAGCTTGCACACCTTGTCAGCATTCTTAGGATCGACAAAACCTTCCGGCTGCATCATATACAATTCTTCCTTAAGGAAACCATTAAGGAATGCCGTTTTGACGTCCATTTGCCATATTTCATAATCGTAGAATGCGGCAATTGCTAACATGATTCGGACGGACTTCAGCTTCGCTACCGGTGAGAAAGTCTCATCGTAGTCAACCCCTTGAACTTGTCGATAACCCTTAGCGACAAGCCGAGCTTTATAGATGGTCACATTACCATCCGCGTCTGTCTTCTTCTTAAAGATCCATTTATTTTCTATCGCTCGCCGTTCAACGGGCAAGTCAGTCAAAGTCCATACTTCGTTTTCATACATGGATCCTATCTCGGATTTCATGGCTTCCAGCCATTTGTCGGAATCCGGACCCGCCATTGCTTCCTCATAGTTCGAAGGTTCACCGTTGTCTAACAACATGATTTCCAAGACAGGGTTGCCGTACCACTCTGGTCCGGAACATGTCCTTGTGGACCTTCGAATTTCAGTAGGAGCTTGATTAGAAGCATCTTGATCATCATCATTAATTTCCTCTCTAGTCGGTGCAGGCACCTCAGAAACGTTTTCCTGAGCTTCGCCATTTTCCGGTTCAAGAGGTAACACTTCATCAAGTTCTACTTTCCTCCCACTTACTTCTTTCGAGAGAAACTCTTTCTCTAGAAAGGATCCATTCTTGGCAACAAATATCTTGCCTTCGGATCTGAGGTAGAAGGTATACCCAACAGTTTCTTTAGGGTATCCTATGAAGACGCATTTTTCCGACTTGGGTTCGAGCTTTTCAGGTTGAAGTTTCTTGACATAAGCATCGCATCCCCAAACTTTTAGAAACGACAGCTTAGGTTTCTTCCCAAACCATAATTCATACGGTGTTGTCTCAACGGATTTCGATGGAGCCCTATTTAAAGTGAATGCGGCAGTCTCTGAAGCATAGCCCCAAAAAGATAGCGGTAAGTCGGTAAGAGACATCATAGATCGCACCATATCTAATAGAGTGCGATTACGACGTTCGGACACACCATTACGCTGAGGTGTTCCAGGCGGCGTGAGTTGTGAAACTATTCCACATTTTCTTAAGTGTGTGCCAAATTCGTGACTCAAGTATTCTCCTCCACGATCTGATCGTAGAAACTTGATCTTTCTATCACGTTGATTTTCAACCTCACTCTGAAATTCCTTGAACTTTTCGAAGGTCTCAGACTTGTGTTTCATTAAGTAGACATACCCATATCTACTCAAGTCATCAGTGAGGGTGAGAACATAACGATAGCCACCGCGAGCCTCAACACTCATTGGACCGCACACATCGGTATGTATGATTTCCAATAAGTTGGTTGCTCGCTCCATTGTTCCTGAGAATGGAGTCTTGGTCATTTTACCCATGAGGCATGGTTCGCACGTGTCAAATGATTCATAATCAAGAGACTCTAAAAGTCCATCTGCATGGAGCTTCTTCATGCGTTTGACACCTATGTGACCAAGGCGGCAGTGCCACAAATATGTGGGACTATTGTTATCAACTTTAACTCTTTTGGTATTCACACTATAAATATGTGTATCATCACGTACGAGATTCATCAAGAATAAACCATTAACCATCGGAGCATGACCATAAAACATATCTCTCATATAAATAGAACAACCATTATTCTCGGATTTAAATGAGTAGCCATCTCGAATTAAACGAGATCCAGACACAATGTTCATGCTCAAACTTGGCACTAAATAACAATTATTGAGGTTTAAAACTAATCCCGTAGGTAAATGTAGAGGCAGCGTGCCGACGGCGATCACATCGACCTTGGAACCATTCCCGACGCGCATCGTCACCTCGTCCTTCGCCAGTCTCCGTTTATTCCGCAGCTCCTGTTTTGAGTTACAAATGTGAGCAACTGCACCGGTATCAAATACCCAAGAGCTACTACGAGTACTGGTAAGGTACACATCAATTACATGTATATCACATATACCTTTTGTTTTGCCGGCCTTCTTGTCCGCTAAGTATTTGGAGCAGTTCCGCTTCCAGTGACCACTTCCCTTGCAATAAAAGCACTCAGTCTCGGGCTTGGGTCCATTCTTTGGCTTCTTCCCGGCAACTTGCTTACCGGGCGCGGCAACTTCCTTGCCGTCCTTCTTGAAGTTCTTTTTACCCTTGAACTTAGTGGTTTTATTCACCATCAACACTTGATGCTCCTTCTTGATTTCTACCTCTGCTGATTTCAGCATAGCATATACCTCAGGAATGGTCTTTACCATCCCCTGCATATTGTAGTTCATCACAAAGCTCTTGTAGCTAGGTGGAAGTGACTGGAGGATTCTGTCAATGACCGCTTCATTCGGGAGATTAACTTCCAGTTGAGTCAAGCGGTTGTGTAACCCAGACATTTTGAGTATGTGTTCACTGACAGAGCTATTTTCCTCCATCTTACAGCTAAAGAATTTGTCGGAGACTTCATATCTCTCGACCCGGGCATGAGCTTGGAAAACCATTTTCAGCTCTTCGAACATCTCATATGCTCCATGTCTCTCAAAACGCCTTTGGAGCCCCGGCTCTATGCTGTAAAGCATGCCGCACTGAACGAGGGAGTAATCATCGCAGCGTGACTGCCAAGCGTTCATAACGTCTTGTTCTGCAGGGAGAATAGGTGCGTCACCCAGCGGTGCTCGTAGGACATAATCTTTCTTGGCAGCTATGAGGATGATCCTCAGGTTCCGGACCCAGTCCGTATAGTTGCTACCATCGTCTTTCAGCTTGGTTTTCTCTAGGAACGCGTTGAAGTTGAGGACTACGTTGGCCATTTGATCTACAAGACATATTGTAAAAAAATTAGACTAAGTTCATGATAATAAAGTTCATTTAATCAAATTATTTAATGAACTCCCACTTAGATAGACATCCCTCTTCTAGTCATCTAAGTATTACATGATCCGAGTCAACTAGGCCGTGTCCGATCATCACGTGAGACGAACTAGTCAACATCGGTGAACATCTTCATGTTGATCGTATCTTCTATACGACTCATGATCGACCTTTCGGTCTTCTGTGTTCCGAGGCCATGTCTGTACATGCTAGGCTCGTCAAGTCAACCTAAGTGTTTTGCGTGTGTAAATCTGTCTTACACCCGTTATATGTGAACGTTAGAATCTATCACACCCGATCATCACGTGGTGCTTCGAAACAACGAACTGTCGCAACGGTGCACAGTTAGAGGGAACACTTTCTTGAAATTATTATGAGGGATCATCTTATTTACTACCGTCGCTCTAAGTAAATAAGATGCAAAACATGATAAACATCACATGCAATCAAATAATAAACGTGACATGATATGGCCAATATCACATAGCTCCTTTGATCTCCATCTTGGGGCTCCATGATCATCTTGTCACCGGCTTGACACCATGATCTCCATCATCATGATCTCCATCATCGTGTCTCCATGAAGTTGCTCGCCAACTATTACTTCTACTACTATGGCTAACGCGTTTAGCAATAAAGTAAAGTAATTTACATGGCGTTTCTCAATGACACGCAGGTCATACAAAAAATAAAGACAACTCCTATGGCTCCTGCCGGTTGTCATACTCATCGACATGCAAGTCGTGATTCCTATTACAATAGCATGAACATCTCATACATCACATATAGATCATTCATCATTCATCACAACTTTGGCCATATCATATCACAAAGCACTTGCTGCAAAAACAAGTTAGACGTCCTCTAATTGTTGTTGCAAGTTTTACGTGGCTGAATTAGGGTTCTAGCAAGAACGTTTTCTTACCTACGTGAAAACCACAACGTGATTTGTCAACTTATATTTACCCTTCATAAGGACCCTTTTCATCGAATCCGCTCCTTATTCTTGATCCAGCAAGGCAAAGGAGAGGTTGGGGAAGAAGACTCCAGCAGCAGCACGACGGCGTGGTGATGGTGGAGCCGCAGTACTCCGACAGGGCTTCGCCGAGCTCTACGGAGGAGGAGGAGGTGTTGGAGAGGGAGAGGGAGGCGCCAGGGCAAAGGGTGCGCAGCCCCCCCTCCCCTCCCCTCTTTATATAGCCCCTTGGGGGGGGCGCCGGCCCTAGGAGATGGGATCTCCTAGGGGGGGGCGGCCAGGGAGGGGAACTTGCCCCCCAAGCAAGGGGGGCGCCCCCTTTAGGGTTCCCCCCCCCCCCAACCCTAGGCGCATGGGCCCTTGGGAGGAGGCGCACCAGCCCACTTTGGGCTGGTTCCCTTCCTCATACAGCCCATGGGGCCCCTCCGAGGCAGGTGGCCCCACCCGGTGGACCCCCGGGACCCTCCGGTGGTCCCGGTACAATACCGATAACCCCGAAACTTGTCCCGATGGCCAAAACAGCACTTTCTATATATAATTCTTTACCTCCGGACCATTCCGAAACTCCCCGTGACGTCCGGGATCTCATCCGGGACTCCGAACAACATTCGGGTTACTGCATATACATATCTTCACAACCCTAGCGTCACCGAACCTTAAGTGTGTAGACCCTACGGGTTCGGGAGACATGCAGACATGACCGAGACGGCTCTCGGGCAATAACCAACAGCGGGATATGGATACCCATGTTGGCTCCCACATGATCCACGATGATCTCATCGGATGAACCACGATGTCGAGGATTCAATTAATCCCGTATACGATTCCCTTTGTCAATCGGTATTTTACTTGCCCGAGATTCGATCGTCGGTATCCCAATACCTCATTCAATCTCGTTACCGGCAAGTCACTTTTCTCGTACCGTAATGCATGATCCTGTGATCAAACACTTTGATCACATTGAGCTCATGATGATGCATTACCGAGAGGGCCCGATGATACCTCTCCGTCAAGCGGAGTGACAAATCCCAGTCTCGATCCATGTCAACCCAACAGACACTTTCAGAGATACCCGTAGTATACCTTTATAGTCACCCAGTTACGTTGTGACGTTTGGCACACCCAAAGCACTCCTACGGTATCCGGGAGTTACACGATCTCATGGTCTAAGGAAAGGATACTTGACATTGGAAAACTCTAGCAAACGAACTATGCGATCTTATGCTATGTTTAGGATTGGGTCTTGTCCATCACATCATTCTCCTAATGATGTGATCTCGTTATCAATGACATCCAATGTCCATAGTCAGGAAACCATGACTATCTGTCGATCAACGAGCTAGTCAACTAGAGGCTCACTAGGGACATATTGTTGTCTGTTATTCACGCATGTATTACGATTTCCGGATAACACAATTATAGCACGAATAAAGACAATTATCATGAATAAGGAAATATAATAATAATGCTTTTATTATTGCCTCTAGGGCATATTTCCAACAAAGCTCTCGTGGCCCCCTTAAACTGATTGGGCTTATGAAAGACTAGCGTTTCTTTGCTTCCACAACGACCAAGCTGTCTATGTGACCAGAGAGTCAAAACCACACTTCTCCTTGCCCTGAAATCTCTCCTGGAGTTGAGCCACCAATCTCCGAATGTGTCGGTACTGGCAGGGCGGCCGAAGATGTTGATCTGCAGTGTGCCGAAGCATGTGTGCGAGAGCCGGACTTCTCTCGCATAGACACACCGCGCCCGGATATGATCGACAGTGTCCTCGTCATGCAAGCATGAATAGCACGCAGAGGGTAGATCCTAGAGGCCGTGGCGAGCGCATCATTTGGCTTTCATAGCAGCGTTGCATGCATCTGCTGGACCTGTTCATCAATGGACATATCGATTATTTTGACCGTAGGATGGAGAGGGGGAGATACTGTGGGGGAGAGAGATAGTGACACGGCTCCATCACTCTTATCCTTCCCTGCTGGCTCTCTCGAATCTGTGCCTGGTCTCAACTCCTCATCCAAACCACAAAAATCAGTGACAACAGACATTTGCAACACTGGAACTATCTCATTCAAGACAGGAAAAGAGGTATTTCTTTCCATGATGAAGCCACATTATCCATACCCTCATTTCCTTCAGATATATTCATGGACATCATCACCATCAGTTGTTGGAGTATATGGTCAGTCAAAAACGATAAGATCTTCAGATCAGCAGCCCCACGTTTCAATACCTGGAAATTCTATCTCAAGGAAGGACTTTGGGCCTCAGAATTAAGAGCTAAGCCAAGCAAAGCTGAGAAGATCAGGAACTGGGTGGTTCAGTATATAGACCAGGGCTAGGCTCCTTTTATCCATTTATGTGTATCATGATACCTAAAACGGGCATTGGCTAATTGTATTTTATCTTTATTGTACTTTTGATATATTAACAAAAATACCGTAGAACGACTGTTCTACGGTTTCAGGCTCAAAAAAAAAAAGACCAACAACCCTGTACTCGCGTACTCTCTCCTCAAATTAATATCGTGCATCTGGACTCTTCTACTCTTCCATGCACGCGGGCAGCGCAAACAACTGGAGGAAATGGCCGGGTTCCCTACAAGGCTACAGCCACCGCTTCTAGCCGTTGGTTCCTAGCTCCCAATGCCGCGTGTAGCAAGTAGCAACTCGTCTTGAGGCTTCAGCTGCAGTTTCGCTACGACGTGCGTGCGTGCTCTGTCCGTTGCGAAGCGCAGAGCACGGCGGTCGATCGAGTCTGCTGGTCACTCGGCGCGTTCCGCCGCTCGCAGAGGGCACTGCACTGCGTCGCGTTCCCTGATTCGACGGTGGCGGCGCACCTCGGCGTGTCGTCATGCATGGCCACTGCAGACAAAGTCCGGATCCCTTCCGCGTGTTGCTGTCTCCATCGGGTGCGCTCCAAGGATGAGCATGAGCCCCCAGCGTGCACCCTCGACGGCGCGGCGCAGAACCTCACGCTCCCGAGTGCCCGGTGCGGTGTGGGAGTGGCCGCCCGCTTGGGTGTTCAAGCATGTCACCGTCGACTGTGTCGTGGTTGTCCACGGCCGGCACGCGCGGGTCGCGAGGGTCAGGGCCAGGAGGCTAAGCGGCACCGGAGGGGCCGGAGGAGCCATGGCCAGCTGATCGAGGCGCGGGAAGCCGCGTCCAGACATGGTAAAGGTCAAAGCATCGGACGGTTGGAAAAAATTGACGGCGACGTGGATGCCTTGCATGCGCGCTCTCTTGCGCAGGATTTCTCTTGGCGAATAAATCTGATCATCGGCCCATTCTTGGAAGAGACAACTGCTAATGACCGGCCGTGACAGTCCTTGCTTCGTTTTGAAGCGCGTTGGCCGAGAGAAAATAATTTTGTGGAATTAGTAGTACAAGATGTATGGACAAGTCAGGGCCTGTTTGGTTTCAATAAGTTACCTGACTTATAAATTAGGTGACTTAAAACCAGTGACTTATAAGTCACCTGACCACATATTTCCATCTTATTTTTATGTAAAAGTGGTGGGACCCACGCAAAAGGGAGTGACTTATAAGTTTTAAGTTGGGGTGAAGCAACTTATGACTTATAAGTTCGGGTGACTTATAAGTTGGGTCTGTTTGACAAAATAAATCACTTTTTCACTTTTCGACTTATTTGAAACCAAACAGACCCTCAGGCGCTTGAACCAAAAACAATTCACTTGTTGATAGGCTCGCACTCATACACAAGAGTTAATTGCACGGAGGTATCACAATTAGGTCACGATGTGCGGATTGGTACCATTTTTTATAATTTTTACAGTGGTGGAGACAGCGCCCGGCGACCCCGGGCACTTGCTCGGGCTCGCTCCGTGTTCGATAGCAAGCATGGGCAATGTTACGATGGGCTAAACCTGCTCACTAATGCGGGATTACCCGGGCAAGAGTACATTGGGCCTCCTCCAGCTGACAATCCAGCGCAGTTAATATCCGACCGAACAACTTCTTTAATCTGCACAACTCAAACAAAAAAAGACTTCTTTAATCTGCACACGTCTACACGAGACTACTACCCCTAAAAAAACGAGACTACTGATTCCAAGAGGAAGTAGATCGATCCCTCCCGTCTCTTCATTTCTCGCATCTGAGCGGCGCAGGGAGTTGCAGGGGAGACGGCGAGTGAAGGATCTGGGCGACCGGAGGCTGCCGGTTGGCCGAAGGCGAGTGGACGAGGACGAGCGAGGGGCGCAATCTACTCGTCCCCTCCTTCCCCTCCTTCAGCAATTCCTTCGGTAAAAGATTGCTTACTAAATATCTGATCTGGGCTGCTGAGGATTGATATGCCAATATGATGAGATTTTTAATAGGGTCGCGCTAACTGTCACACGTGTGGCAGGAAGGGAGACGCGCCACACGTCTTTAATGTAAACAGATTGCCACGTCATCGCATGCATGCATGTAGGAAACTTTTTGGATTTTCAGTTTTTAAAATGTTTTATCTCCTAAACGAAAAATCCGATTGAAAATCCGTTTTCACCATTAAATCCCTCGCGATGAGATCTTCGAAACTAGATCCCATGTTGATATGTTTTGATGAAAAAAAAATTTGGATTAAAATTTGCCATGTCTATTGCATATGAATTGCCATGACGTTTACACTGAAGTTGCCATGATATGTTTCAGCTATTTTCTTCTACATTTAAAAGTAAATATTGACATTTATAAAACGGGGAATTAAGAAACTAGACTTGCCATGAACCATAAACTAAAATTGCCATGATACATGCACGTAAAATTGCCATGGTTCATACAAAAAATAATTTTCATGGTCAAAGTACTGGAGTTGCCATCATTAAAATACTAAAATTGTCATGATCTACAAACTAAAATTGCCACATGGCAACTTTAGTTTAAGCCCTATGGCAACTGCAGCGTAAACATCATGGCAACTTCTGGCAAAAAAAAATTCATCGAAACATATCAACATGGGGTCTAGTTTTCAAGATCTCGTCGACACGGATTTAATGGTGAAAATGGATTTTTAGTTCGCTTTTTTATTTAGGAGATACAACATTTTTAAGCCGAAAACCAAAAAAAATTCTGCTGATGTCATCTATTCATACGTGGCAAAATGAGTGGTGATGAAGGTGTGTGGGTGATGTGCAAACGCCCACACGTGTGGGCGTTAACATTTCCGTTTTAATAAATAACTGCACACGTGACTTCCGTAATTTAGGGGATTTCCATTGGGATTGATATGAATAGATCAACTTGTTGTGGCGGCCTGTAACCTGTAGGCATACGTGCCGATTTCTATGCTTCAGCAGCTTGTACGTGCTCCCAAAGGCAGTGTTGTTCATGTCGTGATCTTGCACAGTATAGCGAAATATTATACATTTTGCTGTTGGAAATTATAGAAAGGGTAACTATGGAAGAAGTCGCAACCTGCAATATTTCTACCTTCTGGTTACGTCATAGGATGCAAATTTCTTGATGTGCAGTTTGTTGGTTTCCTGCTGGTAGAAGGGAAAGAAATATATAACTGATTTCAGTTTACTTTACTGTAGACTTAATATTTGATGATACATATATGCAGCTGCTGCAAGTAGCTTCGTAATGTGAACTTGTGGTACCACATATAATTCGAACATTTACTATAATGAAGTTTCCATTGCATAATGATTTTCTTTAGCACATTGTCGGTATATGTTCCATTTGACCATCTCCATCCATACAAACTTTCTATTTTGAATATATTTACATTTCACAGATAAATTTATTTCAATTACAAATCCATTTTTTTAATCTTATAGTGACTTCCAGGACTTTGGCAACGTAACGAGTTTGCTTCTATGCAAGGTTGGTTATACGTCTTTCTTTTCATCTTTTGCCAAAAATGATTAAGTGAGAGATCCTTTTGATCGTGATGGAAGAAATTGAACAATGACATCTGGTATGGATAGCTTTACTTTAAAATAACATTTTGCGTGGCTATTATGTTTATGTTTTCACTTCATTACTAATGTGGATTTCAAGTTTGAAAGTTTGATGCTATATTATATGATGTATATCAGAATACCCGCTTTTTGATTTCTAGATGAGTAAAATACATTGGAGGTCCAAGAAGTATTCCAAGTGTGTCAAGTAGGCCCTAAAAGGCGCGGGTAAAATACACATATAGGACCTGTGGTAAATGATTTCGAACTTTTAGGACCTCTGGTGTATTTTACTTTTTCTAGGTTATACATTTAGGCTCAACTTGCCCAGGCTCCATAAAATTTCTGGCTCCGCCACTGTTTACGAGTCATTATCAAGTCTGGGGCGAGCTGCTGCAGAATGGACTACACAGCGTATAAACACGTATTCACAGGAAAACTGACCAATGGGGCCCGCCTGTCAGAGCTTGACATAGCATGTTCTTTTATTCATCACCAAAGAAAAAACCTCGATTTATAATTAATCACACAAAGGGCCTCGTTTGCCAAAAACACTCGAAACCAGCAAGAAACCCAATCCCGCGCCAGCCAGGATTCCAACCTCAGACGAATAGTACTACGCAGATATGCGTACTGACCAGAACGCCACAAGACTACTTGCAACAAAATTGAGGCTGAGGCCTTTTTATACTCTAAAACAGAAACCATCTTCTTTTTACTGGACGGCTGTTTCCTTTTTTTGTTTCGGATTTCTTTTATCTTTTTAGACACATCCTGGCCTTCTTCGGGTTTTCCTTTTTAAAATTTTGAGCATCTCTCTTATATATAGATTTTGTAATTAAAGGTGTACGATTTTTTCAATGTTGACGACATTTTTTAAATTTACACCAAACTTTTTATTATGCAACATTTTTTCCGATATTGTATATAATAAAATTGTAGAATGTATAATAAAAATTTTCAATCCATATTATACAATAGTATTCACTGTGTATTTATAGAGTAGTATTCAGTGTGTATTTATACAATAATATTCAGTGTGTATTTTCAAAAAATACAGCATAATATAATTAAAAAAGAAATTTGCATAGATAACATACACCGTTTACTACAAAACCTATATACAAAAGAACTGTGCATAAATAAAAAAGGAAAACCCGAAGAATACCCAAGATCTAAAAAAGATAAAAGAAATGTAAGAATAATTTTACACAATAATTTTTTAATACACGTCGAACATTTTAAAAAATGCGTTAAATATTTTCCAAAAACGTTCTGAACATTTTAAAAAAATTCCAAAAAGTAAGTAAGCGTCAAAATTTTCAATTTTTTATTAGAAGCAGGTAAATATACTACTTCATGTACTTGGCAACAAAGATATGATGCGCCAACTGGCTAGCAGAAAGGAATGAGGTGGCCCAACACGCTTGTGGTCGCGGCCTCGCGGGTATGATGCCTTTGTGAGGCACCTATTTTTTTCCAGCGTGTAGGTTTAATTTTCGGTTCAACAGAAAACTGAAAAAAACGAAATTACTGTCCTGGAGGGAGTACTTATATGTGATAGAAATATATATGCCTCAACTTGTATTCAACTAATCGGAGGTGGCGCCATTTTTTGTGTCTAAAAATATAAAATAAATCCGAAATCATACAAAAAAACACGAAACAATCGTCCAAAAAAAAGGGTGTCTAAAGTACTCCCTCCATCTGTCAAAAACGTTCTTATATTATGGGACGGAGGGAGTAGATTATAAAAACGTGTAAGCATCTAGTCTTTTTTTTTTGCGGACAATTCAGAGGCTTTATTCAAATGAAGGCATTCCTCGGACAATCAGCAAGAAGCCTAGTCACGAGAAAGCTTGGAGTTTCATCAAGCCAGCTCTCCCGTTACATGTAGTGTACAAGCACGCCTTGCACACAGATGAGCCGGAACATTTGCTGACCGATTTACATGTTGAATTACAAAAAGAGAAAAAAACATGAGCTAGCTCTCCAATTTCAACTAAAACAGGAGCCACAATTGATCGCGAATTGGGCGAGTGTTCCAGAGATTGACCATCTCCAGGCAGTCCACCTCCATTATCACATGCGTGAATCCTCGAAGATTTGCAAAAAGAACTCCATAGCGCAGTGCCAATGCTTCAGCAACTAGTGGGTCAGTGATCCCCATATATGGTTTACACCAAGAGCCCAACAGTTTATGCGCAGAGCACGCCACACCCCCAGCACCATCGGTGCCTGTATCAAAGTCTATAGCACCATCAGTAGTGATAGATATATGGCCTGATTCTGGTGGTCTCCATCCATGACCCGGTAAGGTTACATTTTGCTTCCGGGGTAGATCAAGAATGTCTAGAGCTTCCCGTGTTAGGCGCATAGAGTTGGCCGGATCCAAGCCTTCCTCATCATGTTTTACCCTATTGCGGGAGTGCCAAATGGCCCACATGATCGTGATGATCATTGGCCTATCTTTGTCCGGAAAACGTGGGTCACATAAGATGTCCCTGGCCCATGAGTCCAGGTGCAGCGGAAGTAGTTGAACATCGAACCAAGTTCGAGCTTCATGCCAGAAGCGTTTTGCAAGCGAGCAGTACATCAACCCATGTTGTAAGTCCTCCTCCATAGCTAAGCGGATATTGCATCTGCTGATCTCGCTTATATACCGCCTCTTTAGTGTGTGTTCGTCAGGAAGAATCCCTCGTAGAACTCTCCACCAGAACACCCTAACCTTAGGGACAACATTCAGTTTCCAAAGTGCAGACCACATCTGTTGATCATTCCGTGAAGTGCTGGTAGCCGTCCCTTCCTGAGTTGCACGCTCCTTTTGAGTCATAAGAGCACGGTACGCCATTTTAACAGAATAGTTGCCTGACTTCTCAAACACCCAAGCAAGAAAATCATCACCCCCATCATGCCGAATAGGTATTTCAGTATGGCATTTGCATCCGGTGTGATGAAGTTGTCTCTAATCACCTGCTGTCGCCAAGTCCCATTCTCAGTGTCGATCAAATCAGCCACTGTCTCTAATGGTGTGTTCGGTGGTTTCAGTATTGGTATCATAGAAATAGTACCTGGTATCCATTTATCCGTCCAGATGGACGTGGATGCTCCATTACCAATCCTTTTTATCAAGCCTGTCTTGAGAGCTTCCCGTCCAGCCCCAATCGCTCGTCAAGTTGCCGAAGCTGAGCGTGGTACATTTGCGTTCATAAACCCTGCATCCGGGAAATAACGGCCTTTAAGAACTCTTGAACACAGAGTATTCGGCTGGGTTAATAGCCTCCAACCCTTTTTACCAAGCATGGCTATATTAAACTGGTGCATGTCCTAAAATCCCATGCCCCCTTGCACTTTGGGGTCGCTAGCTTATCCCAAGAGACCCGATGCATCGCCTTCTTGTCAAGAGAACTACTCCAGAAATTTTTTGCCATTGGTGAAGTAACACTCTTACAGAACTTTTTTGTCAAAAGAAAAGTGATCATCCTGAACGTGGGAATGGCATGCACAATTGTTTTACAAAGTATCTCCCTGCCTGTGCATGCCAATAATCGTTCAAACCATCCTTGCATCTTACCTCGGGCCCTATCACCAATATGATCAAAGGTGCCACTTGTTATACATCCAACGGCAGTGGGAAGATCTATGTACCGCTCAATAAAAGCTTCAACTTGGATATCCAGAGCGAGTTTCAATGCTTGCCTAACCGGAGCCAATGTGTTGGTGCTAAAATATATAGCACTCTTGTCTCTGTTAATTCTTTGCACGGATGCATTTCCATAAATGTCCAGAATATTATTCAATCTATCTGCACTTTTCCCTTTAGCACTGATAAAAATAAGACTATCGTCAGCAAACAAAAGGTGGCTGACCCAAGGAGATCTGTAGCTGACTCTGATGCCCCTATCAATGTAGCCTCCATCATAGAACTTGAGCAGAGAAGAAAGACCCTCCGCACAAATCAGAAATAAATAGGGTGATACGGGATCTCCCTATCGTAGTCCTTTCGAAGGGGTGAAATAGGGTAGGAACTCCCCATTGACCCTAATCGAGAACCTCACAGAAGATACACATTTCATGATTAGCCTAGCAAAATTAATGGAGAATCCTAACCGTGTTAAGATGGCCTCCAAATAGTGCCACTCTACTCGGTCATAGACCTTCATCATGTCCAACTTGACTGCACAAGAATAATTCTTCCCTTTTTCCGGCACTTCATCATGTGCACGCTCTCGTATGCAACTAGGACATTATCTGTGATCAAATGCCCGGGGACAAAAGCACTTTTCTCTTTACTTATAATCTCACCCATAATGCTCCTCATGCGATTTGTGGTTGCCGTCACAGCAATCTTGTAAAGTACTGGGCAGAACGAACTAATCATGCAGGGTAGTTAGTGGTCAGCGTGCATGTTCCGTTTACAATACGCCCAGAGTAGTGGTCAGCGTGGAGGTGGCGCACGGTATTTTATTTTTTTTGCTGTTATAAAAAGACTTAAGCCTCTATTTCATCGCAAGTAGTGAACGATCTACAAAATCACAAACTAGAAAAGGAAAAACTATTTAATTGAAATTTTGGAGGATTCCATTTCTTAGAAAAAATATAGAGCTTGTTTGGTTTGTATGTTTGATAACCATATATGATTGTTTTCCCCATACGGTCTACTCTGAATGTAATTTCAAAGAGAAAATTCCATTGGGTGTAACCTCGAAGAAATATTCATTTATTTCTATAACAACTATGTGATGCACCTAGTCCTTCAGGAAAATTATGTATTTTTCATGTAGTGCAACCAAATAACTTAATTGCTAATCCTATCATTTTTCTTGTTCCTGCATGTTCTGCATTTTCAGCGGTATAAATTTTCTTTCACACAACGCACGAAATGGATCGTTAATTTTGGAAAGCGATTGCACTTTGCACAGATTAAAAAGGGAATTATAGTCTTTTGATGTTCATGATTTTCTGAGAGAAAATTAAGGCTAGAATACCACTAGAATTAGCTTAATTCTCACGTGAATGCAAGGGCATCATGTTGTCTGGACCGCAATAATTTACTATCATTATTTGCATAAAATATAATGGCATGTTTTCATGCTTCAAACACAATAGTTAGCAGTCCGCATGCCACGGCACGACGCTAGGTGAGACATTATTCTGGCTCCAGTGTAATTGTAAGACGCACCCCAACTCCCTCCAAGACACAGGACGTGGAAGCAAGGCAACACAACAGCTTCATTCATGTCGAGATAAACAAACCAACAATCGAGCCGTGCCTACTTAAGGAAATGCACTAGGATGCCAAATTCCCGAAGGAGTCCATCTCCACCTGACTATCATGGTGATGCTACTTTGCACAAACATCCAAGGGCGGTCGCAAATCCTGATGGTTCTCAGTCCTATGATGGATGTGGGTTTCAACAACATTAAAAAAGTGATTCCAACAAATACTCAAAACATGTTTAGGTTGAATATATGGTAGGCTAAGATGAACCTAACAATGACTAAGCTCTACTCTTTGGTCGACGCACAGTGACTTCTTTCCAATTGCTGCTCTACATCTCTTCTCGCACTTATATAGGAACATTGTCTGTCACACAACAATCATGTGATGGATGCTTTCATGCGATTCCAATACTACCATAATAAGCACATGGGTAATTGGGCATTATTTTTTTGTGAGTGTCCGACTTTGAGAAAAGTAGCTCCATGGTACGTTCACACTTCACTTTCTTTTGGTGACAACATTTAAGGAAACCCTTTGCATTTGGTCAAGTGTAGAAGGTACCTCACTGAGAATCATCAGGCCTCCAAACTAAAACCACCGAGTAAGTGGTGAGCTATGGTGGCACAGACGTTGTGCTTGATTATGCAAATCAGGAGTCCTACATTTCCTTCCAGCATTCTGGTACATGTCCATTTACTAGTTTCTAGTAGGATGCTTCCAAGGATCACCTCGAAATTCTAAACAAATTGACATGCTATATGTTTGCTTATACATTGTCTTCTAGGGTCTTGCTTACACATTGTTCGGTTTCAGAGATTTCCCTAAAAGCCCGAGAAATGGTGTAGTAGCCCGTTCGATAATTAATGTAAGACGTGTTTGGTTTCTACAGATAAACATTGTCCGAAATTTCTTTGATAATGCTCCTGCATCGATACAAAATACTCCCTTAGTCCCAAAATAAGTGTCGCTGATTTAGTATAAAGTTGTACTGAATCAACAACAGTTATTTTGGGACGGAGGGAATAGCAAACTATAAAGAAACTACTTGTAATATAAGGGCCATCATGGTTCAAGTGAATTTCGTAGGAATTTAAGGATTCCATTTCTTAAGAATCTTTCCTCTGGCTTGCAGGATTCATGCCATATGATTTTTATGGTCTATTCTACTAGTAATTCCAAAGAAAAATAATCATATCCAGTCTTAAACCTCGTTGCAAAATTACGCCATGCACATAGGCTTTGAGGAAAGTTCTAATTTTTTTTCTTTCTGCAACCAAATAACTTACATCTCAATTCTACCATACTCATGTCCTAAGAAACGAAGAGGCCCTAAATATGAATTCAGCGACATCCGGTCTTTTTTATGCAACTTAGGACACATAAAAAGGGAATTGATGTATTGTTCCTATTGACGCTCACAAATTTCTGAAAGAAAATCAAGGTTGGCACAATAGAATTAGTTCAATTATCACGTGAATGCGATGACATTATAGTGTTTGGAGAGAATATCAAGGGTAGAATGCCTGAACACACTAGAATTAGTTCAATTCTCACATTTTCATTCCTGCAAAAGAAATCCCACATTTTTAGAACTATAAGAAACAAAGAGGACCTAAATAGGAAGTCAGCGGTATAATTGTTCTTCACACGGCACACAAAATCAAGCGTTAATCTTGGAAAACGCTAGCACCTTGCACACACAAAAAAAGAAATTGCAGCCTTGTCCTTGTTGATGTTCCTAAATTTCTGAGAAAACCAAGGGTAGAATGCCATAATACACTTGAATTAGTTTAATTATCACATGAATGTGATGAAAATATGGTGTTTGGAATGTAATAATTAACTAGTAGTTTTGCATAAAACTGGAACTGCATTCTCGTGTTTCAAACACAATAATTTGAGGTCTACATCCCCAGCTCTCTTTGGCTCTAGTGTAATTGAAAGATGCGTCTGAACTCGCTCCAAGAAATAGAACATGGAAGGGAAACGACACCACCTCTTCATTCGTATTGAGAATCAGTTTGATTCTCGAGTTGTGCCTACTCAAAATGCGCTATGATGGAGAATTCTTGAAGGAGTCCATCTCGACATGACCATCTTAGTGATGTTACTTCCCATAGAAATCCAAGCTCGCGCGGATGTAAATCCTGATGGCTCCCAGTCCTAGGATGTACGTGGGTTTCAACAACATTGAAAAAGCAATTCCAATTAAGTGCAAAACTTGCATACATTGTATATGTGGTAGGCTGGAGTGAATATAGCAACGACTAAGCTCTACTCCTTGGTCGACGCATGACGGATTTTTTACGAATTTGTTGCTCCATCTCTCTTCTCACGCTTAAATAGGAACATTTTGTGGTGTAACAACCATGTGATGGATGCTTTCATGCAATTCAATATTTCTGTAATGAGCACATGGGTAATTGGGTGTTCTTTTATTGTTGTGGGTGTCGGCGAAGTAGCTCCCTTTTTTGCGGATTCCTTTTGGTGACTACATCTGAGAAAACTTCTGCATTTGGTGGGGCAAAATGGACTAGGATGGCAAATTCCCAAAGAAGTCCATCCCCACATGACTATCTTGGTGATGTTATTTTGCGCAAAATCAAAGTACGCGCAGACACAAATTAGCAAGTGAATTTGGAGGGCTTTGACAACTAGACCTCTAAATTGAAACCACATAGCAATTACTCACTATCTACAAAATCACAAACTAGAAATGGAAATACTTGTATGGGCCTCCTCTATGCTACAGAACTATTTAATTGAAATTTTGGAGGATTCTATTTCTTAGAAAAATATAGAGCTTGTTGGTTTGTATGTTTGATAACCATATATGATTGTTTTCCCCATATGGTCTACTCTGCATGTCCTTGCATTCACGTGAGCATTTTCAGCAGTATAAATTTTCTTTCACACTACACGAAATGGAGCGTTAGTTTTGGAAAGCGATGGCACTTTGCACAGATTAAAAGGGAATTACAGTCTTGTCCTTATTGATGTTCATGATTTTTAGGCTAGAATGCCATAATACACTAGAATTAGTTTAATGCTCAAGTGAATGCAAGGACATCATGTTGTTTGGGCCACAATAATTTACTATCATTATTTGCATAAAACATGATGGCAGTGTTTTCATGCTTCAAACACAATAGTTGGCAGTCTACATGTCACGACACAGCACTAGGTGAGACATTCTCGCTCTAGTGTAATTGTAAGACACACCCCAACTCCCTCCAAGACACGGGACGTGGAAGCAAGGCAGCATTGCAGCTTCATTCATATCGAGATACCAATCCAACAGCCGAGTTGTACCTATTTAACAAATTGCACTAGGATGGCAAATTTCCGAAGGAGTCCATCTCCACCTGACTAGCTTGTTGATGTTACTTCCCTGAAACATCAAATTTAGTGCAGTCACAAATCCTGATGGTTCTCAGTCCTGTGATGGATGTGGGTTTCAGAAACATTGAAAAGGCGATCCCAATAAAATACAAAACTTGTGTACATTGAATATGTGGTAGGCTAAGATGAACCTAGCAACAACTAAGCTCTAGTCCTTGACCGCACAATGACTTCTTGCTCCACCTCTCTTCTCACACCTAAATAGGAACATTGTCTGTCACAACAACCATGTGATGAATGCTTTCATGCAATTCAATAGTATCATCATGAGCACATGGGTAATTCAGCATTAATTTATTGTGAGTGTCCGTCCTTCAGAAAAGTAGCTCCACCGTAATATATTGTGCTCATATTAATTCATGTTCACACTTCAGTAAGAAAACCATTTGCATTTAGTCGACTGTAGAAGGTCTCCATCGCACACACCTCACCGAGAATCATCGGACCTCCAAATTGGAACCACCTAGTAAGTGGTGAGCTATTGTGGCGTAGACGTTGTGTTTGATTGCAAATTAGGAGTCCTGCATTTCCTTCCAACATTCTAGTACATGTCCATTTACTAGTTCCTGGTAGGATGCTTCCAGGGGTCACCTCAAAATTCCAAATGAATTGGCATGCTATATGTTTGCTTATACATTGTATTTTAGGGTCTTGCTTATACAACACACTGTTACGTTTTAGAGACTTCCCCAAAAGCCTGAGAAATTTTGTATCAGTCCGTTGGATAATGTAAGACGTGTATGTTTTCTACAGATCAACATGGAATATAAATTTCGTTTATAATACTTGTACTATGTACATAGATACAAAATCACAAACTATAAAGAAACTACTTGTAAGGGCCTTATGGTTCAAATGAATTTCATAGGAATTTTAAGGATTCCATTCCTTAAGAATCTTTCGTCTGGCTTGTAGGGTTCATACTGTATGATTTTTATGATGTACTCTACTTGTAATTCCAACAAAAAGTAATTCCACCAAGTCTTAAACCTCACGGATTTTTTTTCTTTGTTTCAATAACAGTTATGACATGCATAGGCTTTGAGGAGATTTTTTTTTCTATGCAAGCAAAGAATTTACATCTCAATTCTAATATATATATACTCCTATCCTAAGAAACATAGAGACCCTAAATATGAATTCAGCTGCATCAGTTTTCTATTACACAACTTAGGACACATAAAAAGGGAATTAATGTCTTCCTGTTGACGCTCACAAATTTCTGGGAGAAAATAAAGGCCAGTAGACTAGAATTAGTTCAATTATCACGTGAATGCGATGACATTATAGTATTTGGAGAGAAAATCAAGGGTAGAATGCCTGAACACACTAGAACTCGTTCAATTCTCACATTTTCATTCCTGCAAAGAAATCCCACATTTTAGAACTATAAGAAACAAAGAGGCCCCAAATAGGAAGTTGGCGGTATTAGGTTTCTTCACACGGCACACAAAATCAAGCATTAATGTTGGAATTAAAAAGAAATTGCAGTCTTGTCTTTGTTGATGTTCCTAACTTCAAAGAGAAAACCAAGGGTAGAATGCCGTAATACACATGAATTAGTTTAGTTATGACAATATGGTGTTTGGAATGCAATAATTTACTAGTAATTTTGCATAAAACAGGATATTGCATTCTTGTGCTCCAATCATAATAGTTGGAAGTCTACATCGCAGCGGTCTCTGGCTCTAGTGTAATTCAAAGATGCGTCCCAACTTGCTCCAAGACACGGAGCATGGCAAGAAGACTGCACCATTGCCTTGATAGTATCTAGATATCAGTCCGGTTCTCAAGTTGTGCCTACTAATAAAACGCGGTATGATGGAAAATTCTTGAAGGAGTCCATCTCCACCCGATATACTTCCAATAAAATCCAAGGCTGCGCAGTTGTAAATTCTGATGGTTCCCAGTCCTATGATGTAGATGGGTTTCAACAACATCAAAAAGGCATTCCAATTAAGTGCAAAACTTGCATACATTGTATATGTGGTAGGCTAAAATGAATATAGCAACGACTAGTTAAGCTCTACTCCTTGGTCGACGCACGACAGATTCTTTATGAATTGTTGCTCCATCTTTCTTCTCACGCTTATATAGGGACATTTTGTGGTGTAACAACCATGTGATGGACACTTTCATGCAATTCAATATTGTTGTAATGAGCACATGGGTAATTAGGTGTTCTTTTATTATTGTGTGTTTTGCTTTATATATAAACCATGGTGTGAGCCTTTTTCGGATTTTTATTGTTGTGTGTGTTCCTCCCTCGGTGAAGTAGCTCCCTGATGATACATTTTACCAATTCAACTCCATAGTGTAGATCCTTTTGGGGACTACATATGAGAAAACCCTTGCATTGGTTGGGGCAATAGTAGAGGATATCGAGAGCACGCACCTACCTAGGACCATCACACCTCCAAACTGAAACCACATAACAAGTAGTGAGCATGGTGGCGTAGAAGTTGTGATTGGTTATGCAAAACAGATTCCTGCATTGAAAATGGGTGCTGCAGCCACAAGCTATTTTGAAAATCTATTTACGGCTGACCCAAGTATTGATCATACTCCTGTTACAGAATTGTTTGAACAAGTTATAACTCCAGAAATAAATGAGGGGTTGTGTGCGGAGATCACAGACAAGGAAATAGCGGATGCTCTCTTCCAGATTGGTCCCTTAAAGGCTCCGGGGCCTGACGGTTTCCCTGCTCGTTTTTTCCCGCGCAATTGGGCAACAGTGAAAGAAAGTATTGTTGTGGCAGTAAAAGACTTCTTTCGCACATGTATAATGCCCCCTGGTGTTAATGATACTATAATTGTTATGATCCCTAAAACTGATAATCCGGTGAAAATTACGGATTTCCGTCCCATCAGTTTATGCAATGTTGTGTACAAAGTGGTCTCAAAGTGCCTCGTAAATCGCTTGAGGCCAGTTCTTGATGACATTATTTCACCTGCTCAAAGTGCATTTATACCTGGACGTTTGATCACTGACAATGCCTTTGTAGCTTTTGAATGCATACATCACATCAAGCAAGAGAAAGATCCCACGAAGAGCTATTGTGCGTATAAGCTTGATCTCTCAAAGGCTTATGACAGGGTGGATTGGAACTACCTTAAGCAAATGATGCAAAAGCTTGGCTTCGCTCACCGCTGGGTCGACTGGATAATGTCATGTGTGACCTCGGTGAGATACTCCGTAGAATTTAATGGAGCTATCTTGGATTCGTTTGCACCGTGGTGTGGTCTTCGGCAAGGTGATCCACTATCCCCTTATTTGTTCCTATTTGTTGCTGACGGCCTCTCCGCTCTTATCACCAAGGGTATTGAATCTGGAAATTTATCTCCGCTGAAAATTACAAGACGAGCTCTTGGTGTTACACATCTATTATTTGCAGATGACACGCTTTTATTCTTCAAAGCTTGTGACCAAGAAGCAAATTACATCAAGAGTATCTTGGTTGATTATGCAAATGCCATTGGACAGTTGATAAACCCCTCCAAATGCTCATTGTTGACTGGGACATCTTGTCCAGATGTGGTTACGGAGAATGTGAAAGTGGTGCTGTAGGTACTCTCTTCGGGGTTTGAGGATAAATATTTGGGATTGCCGACCCCAGATGGAAGGATGTCAAAAGGCAAGTTTCAGAACCTGCAGGTCAAGTTAACCAAGCGCTTGTTTGCCTTTGATGGACATCCAACACAGGCAGGAAAAGAAGTGCTCATTACAGCAATTGCCCAATCAATCCCAACATATATAATGAGTGTTTTCAAGCTCCCACTAGAAGTGTGCGATGATCTAAATCGCATGGTCAGAAACTATTATTGGGGGGCAGAAAAAGGCAAGAGGAAAACTCATTGGTATGCCTGGCATAAAATGACAAGGCCTAAAAAACAGGGCGGGCTGGGATTTAAGGATTTTTGGCTGTTTAATCAAGCCCTATTGGCACGGCAGGCATGGCGAATTCTGGAGTACCCCAACAGTTTGTGCGCGAGGTTATTCAAAGCAAAGTACTTCCCAAACGGGCGTCTACTGGACACAGTTTTTTCTGGAAATCCCTCTCCTACTTGGCAGGCAATTGTTCATGGCTTAGAACTCCTCAAGAAAGGGGTGGTTTGGAGAATTGGAAATGGCCAAAATATACGTATTTGGCGCGACCGGTGGATTGTTCGAAATCCATGTGGAGGACTAATTACTACTAGAGGAAGGTGTCGCTTGAGATGGGTCTCTGAACTGCTGAATCATCATGGGACTTGGGATTGGGACAAGATAAATCAACACTTTCTTCCTGTTGACAGAAATGAGATACAGAAAATTAGACTGTTTCCTTGGGCTGGGGAGGACTTTGTCGCTTGGGCTCCGGAGAAAAGTGGAGTGTTTACAGTGCGCAGCGCGTACAAACTCGCTAGCGATGAACTTTCAAATGAAATGGAGGCCTCAAGCAGCTCCAGACCAGATGGGACAAGGGATGGATGGAAGCATATTTGGCGGAGTGCATGACCACCAAAGGTCCGTTCCTTTGCATGGCGTTTGGCTACGGACTCCCTAGCAAATTATACAAATAAAGTTAAAAGACACCTGGAAGTTACATCAATGTGTCCAGTCTGTGGAATGGAAGAGGAGGACTCATTCCATGTGTTCTGTTCATGCAACCATGCAGTACAGCTATGGATAGCAATGGCGGAAGTATGGGACTTACCGGTGCACTCGCAGATTAAAAATGTTGGCCGGGATTGGTTTTTACACTTGGTTTCTGAGATACAGGAAGATAAGCTGGTTCGGGTGATGATGCTTTTTTGGAGAATTTGGTTCTTACGCAACGAGATGGTGCATTCAAAGAAGCCACCCCCTGTTGAAATCTCAGTACGTTTTTTGAGCAGCTATTTGTCCTCGCTCTTGGTGCTGCAATCTGAACCAATCGGTGACCCAATCAAAGGGAAAGCTCATGTCGAATCTGTCCTTGTTCTAAGACAAAATCCACATGAGCAGAGATATATGCATGGGAGTAAATGGACTAAACCTACTGTTGATAGAGTAAAGCTTAACACAGATGCTTCTGTCCTAAGTGATGTGGCAGGTGCAGGAATGGTGCTTAGAGACCATGAGGGGACTGTCATATTTAGTTCCTGTTGATGCATTCACTCTTGCGATGACATATTGGAAGCTGAACTTCTGGCTCTGAAGGAAGGAATTTTGCTTGCGTTGCAATGGAGTAACTTGCCCATAGATGTGGAATCGGATTGTTTGGAGGCTGTCAAGATGATTAAAGGAGGAGGGCAAAACAAGTCTAAACATGTATTCATTATTGGAGATATCATTACTGCTTTGGGAGAGAGGGATTCTTGCATTATTCATACTCGTCGAACCTGTAATAATGTTAGTCATGCCTTGGCAAATTTTGGTAGGATCCATCGCCGAACCATGGTTTGGCTAGGATCTGGACCAGATGAGGTCATGGAACTAATAGAACGAGATTGTAACACTTTGTTTTGAGTAATGCAAGTCTTATTCGCAAAAAAAAAAAAAAAACGATTTCTGCATTTCCTTCCAGCATTCTACCACACGTACATTTACTACTAGTTCCTGGTAGATGCTTCCAGGGATATCCTGGAAATTATAAATGAACTGAAATGATGTATGCTTGCTTAGTTGCTCGTACATTGTTCTCCTGAAGCCTGAGAAGTGTTGTAGCAGTCTGTTTGATGCATGTTTTCTAAGATAAGCATTGACCATCAATTTCTTTATAATACTCCTTGTACATAGATACAAAATCACAAACTATAATTTAGGTACTTGTAAGGGCATATACGGTTCAAAAGAATTTCATAGGAATTTCAAGGATTTCTTGCTAATATTTCCTTCTGGTTTGTAGGATTGCTACCGTATGACTTTTCCTTCTTGCTACCTGCAATTTCAAAGAAAATAATTCATGTGTGTTTAACCTCACAGAATTTTTTTCTTATTTCCACGACAACTATGCAATGCGCCTAGTTTTCAGTAAACTTGTACATATTTCTCCTGCAATGCAGCCAAATAATTTGCACCACAATGCTACCATATTCCTATCCCACGAAACGGAGAAGCCAAAATATGAATTCAGCGTTGTCAGTTTTCTTTCACACAACACACAAAATCAAGCGTTAATGTTGCTGTCTTGTCCCTGTTGACACTCATAAACTTCTGAGAAAATCAAGGGTAGAATGTCAGAATACATAGAATCAGTCCAATTCTAACATGAATGCCATGACATTAGTGTTCCAACGCTTTTGCATAAAACAGAATACCACATTCCGGTGGTTCCAAAACAGTGTTCAAAGTAATGTTGATGGTTTCCGAAGTAGTACTTCAGAAACCCGGGAATTGAATGCAAGCACCAAAAAGCATTACAGAAGCAAAAGGGCCTACAATTTACAGAAGGTGCACATATTAACCATAAGATTGAATCGAATCATGATGTGACACAAGGGCAGCGTATCCGCAAACCCAACAAACACAGCACATGCTTGACAACACTGGACAAAGACCACGATACTTGAATACTGCGGCAATTATAAGCAATGTGACGGTCAACAAAAGCGAGGTGAAAAACCATAAAATGATAATATAAGAGCCCAAAGGCACAGTCCAGCAAAAAGCAACAAACACCAGGTGCTAGAAATGTTCTCCTATGGAGCTCATTTGAAGCCACCAAACTGATACTTGTTGTAGTTTGCCAAGCTCTCGATGCCACCGCCTTGCGTAGACGGAGGAATTCCAGACATTCCTAGGCCAGATCCCCCTGCACCCATGTTCCATGAGGGTTGGCCAGATCCTCCGGCACCCATGTTCCATGAGGGTTGGCCAGATCCTCCGGCACCCATGTTCCATGAGGATTGAGCCTTGTCGTCGAACCCATCACTGAGGCCGCCGACGACCCCAACATCGGCTAAGTTCACCTTCTTTGCTGCAATTTGCAGTGAAGAGAAACATGAACACTTCTGCAATCAAGTTTCCAAAAGGGCGAGGAGGAAATGAGAGGAGGAACTTACGTCCAGTTATGTTCAGATCAATCAATCCACGGCTCAAAGAGTCAGCCCATATGCCAGATTTGACCTGAAAATTTTCTTTCTTGGTGTTAGGCTTGGGAGCTGCCAAAGGTGTTTGGTCTGCCTTTCCATTAATACTTGAAGAAAGATCGAAGGGGTCTTTAGCTGCTTCTTCAGTGTTTGCAACGAAGGCACCAAAACCAGAAGCATCAGTTTTGGGGGCTGCCAAAGGTGCTACATCTGCTTTGCCAAAATTGCCAGTGGAAGAAAAGTCGAAGGGGTCTTTAGCTGTATCCGCGGTGTTTGATTCAAAGGCACCAAAGTCCGATGCTGCATCAAGGTTCTGACTCGGCGTGCTGATATTTCCAGTGGAGCTGTGTACAGCTGGTGGTAATGCACTAGAGGAGCTGAAATCACCAAATGGGTCAGATCCCCCAAAACTGCTTAAAGGAATATCACCGAAAGGATCAAATGGTTCAGGTACTGTGTTCTTGGACACGGAAGTAGTAGCATTAGAAGAAGGTGTCCCAGAAGTTGGTGGTGGGATAAACCCAGTCTGTGGTGGAAATGCCGAAGCAAAGGTTTCATTTCCCGAGAAAAGGTCAACAGTTTCCTGCAGTATCATTTGGATGACAACACTGTATCATGATCAACGAAATTGAGAAACTACATGATTTTATAAGAGTATCAAAGCACAATACTGGCAGTTTCTCGCACTGTGTCAGATAATGTTAGCAGCTTCGATACACAGAGAAGAAGAGAACCAAACCTGGACAACCTGATGCGCAGTTGTTTCGGCGCCTGGGATTGCCGATTGGAAATCTGCATCAGCAAACAGATCAACCTGAGGTTCTACAGCACTTTTTGCTGCTGGAGTGGCTGCAGGCTCGTCAAGGAAATCATCCATCAAGTTTGGGCCAAGAAGATCCACCTCCGCAGTCTTTGTATTAGCTGCACCTGTAGAACAAGATAGAAATAATTATCTCTTAGTGTCCAAATCCAACAAATTCATTCATTCAAATATAAATAAGGCATAGCACTCCCAGTCTCAACAAACTATCAGGTCGTCCTTTTAGTAAAAACTGGTTGAACACTTGAATTGACGTTCATATGATGAATTTCTATTTACAATTAGGCAGAAGAGAATGTTATAATTGTGCTACATGCAAGGTAATCTAGTAATAGCATAGGGTACATGCAAATTGAAAGTGAACTACTCCCTCTGTAAACAAATATAAGACGTTTTAGAGACTTGTGTATAAAGTCTCTAAAAGATCTTATATTTGTTTACAGAGGGGGTATCTGTCAAAACATCACAGATTATAACAGACTTACATGTCAAGACATGAACATGCATTCAGTACTACAGCTAAAGAAATTCCTTGCATGGAAATAGCATAACCAGGAAAAAATATATAATGTTTTACCATTTGAAGAAGATCCACGAGGATCAAAGTCATCGAATTCATCCTCATTGCCTTTTGTGTTAGATGGGGACTTCGAGGAGCTGTGCAGATATAAAACTTCAGTGAAGGAGTGAAATGTATAACAATAAAAGATAAGCCCGAGGCTAAGAATCCAGAGCTGAACTGATACTGCTGCATGTTTCTTTCAAAAATATTGCTGCATTTACCATGCTTAACAAGATTCAGCATGAGGACCTCCTCTAATAGGCAATAACCATAACAGTATGCTTTAGAACTAACTGCATTTTCAATAGCAAATTAGATACTAATTCACCAATCATGCAGCCAAGAATGCTACCTATAATTAACCCACCATATCCCACTGGCGACTCACCTTTTATTAATGATAAAAATGGATACTGTTAGTAAAATACTACTGGCTGTAGTTTCTGAAAACCAGCATAGTTATTTAACGTAGTAAAAATGCTAAGCAGCCTTAAAATACCTTCTATCATGATCCGCATCCTTTCTTATCTTGCTGCCAGATCTGCGCCTGCCAGTATTACTTGAAGAGGTTTTAACAGGTTCTTTGTCCCTGTAACTGTTACTGAACGAATCAGCCTCCCTTGTGCCACCAAAACTGCCATAGCGTTCACCTGAACTGTAGTTGCTACCTCCAGAGGCTGAGCTTGATCTATATGACCCGGTTGATGATAACCCAACGTACCTTCATCCACAGCAAATATACATTACGGTTTAAGACTGTCAAAGATGAGTACACAACTAAAAAAATTAGAATATCTCATTTAAAAATTTCGCAGAACCCACTTGTCACGGTTACTAGCCGCTTTCTCTCTCACAGCCTTTATTCTCTCCTTGTCATTGATGATCCCCACCAGAGTTTCCACTTTCTTCCTCACATTTATTCCGGAGTCTTTTCCATTAGGTTCCACAAACTCAAAACTCGAAAGAACCTTAAAGGATACGACAAGAAAATGTTTAATCACACGACGTAGCCTTAACTAGAAAGAGTTGTAAACAAAAGCACAGACAACACATACCGAGATCTTTGAATAATGATCGAGAATGTCATCAACTGCCCGGTCAGAACCATTCGCTATCAAGTACTCAATAATCGTCAGTGCCTACGCATCCAGAAATTTTAGTTAGTGAATAACATTGCTCATAAAAATTTGCACGATACAAAGGTCTGTTTCCCTTTGGTGGTTACTGGTTAATGTGATCAATCACTGTAGAAGTGATTCCTAACAAGCTTAATATTGGTCCAATATACTATTGAAAGGATGGTCATTAGGGAATAAGAAGCAATAACCTTATACACATGGCGCCAGTTTGCATCTCGCTCACCCAGCCTGGCCCAGAGGACACCCATCACCATCTGACACTCAGAGCTGCAGATTTTAGAAGTTATAGGCATCATTCCAGCACTGATAGAAAGGGAGGTGGGATAGCACAACACAAAAAAGACATTAAAACTTACTATTTCTTGGTGGCCTGAGCTAGCTCTGAAAGAGCAGACCCGTGTGGACCCCAAGGCTCATCACTTGTTGCGTCAAGGACCTGATTTGAAAGCAAAACTTTTAGGAGAAGACATAAACTACGAAATATGATACAATGAGAGATCAATATGACTAGTCTTGTAAGCTATCACTTCTCATCGAACTTCTAGCTCTAAATGTAATCATCGAGGAATCCAGCCTGATTACAGGCAAATCAAAAGCAGTGCGTGAGGAGTGCATTCGGTAATGTATTTCAACTTATCTCTGATTCAGGTCTTAATAATTTATCTAACCCATCAGCGGAGAATTTGACTTTTTTAAGGAACATAATTTTATTTATGCTCCTAAGAAGTTACAACACTTGTCAATTTCCCTGAAGCACTAGTGTGGAGTGCAGACAACAGTGGTATCACAAGCAAGCATAGGCAAAATTCAAGTTCCATCCTCCACCAGATGAACTAATCCGATAACTAACAGCTCCATTACCGGCAGGAGGAAACAACTTTACAGAGCATCAGAGCTAAGATCTGGGCGAGATCCATACCTTCTGTTCGAGCTCGGGGACCTTGAGCACCTTGAGATTGACCTCCCTCTTTCTGCAAGAGCACGCGCAGAGCAAACGGATCAGGATCTCACTCCTCACGGATCAAATTCAGCAAAGGCTGCAATCTTGTAAAACGGCCCGATCGAGAAAACTTACATCTCCCGCACGGTCTGATCGAAGGCCTTCATGAAATCCATGGCCGGCGCGGCGTCGGAGGCTCGCCGGGGACTCTATATACCGGGGGATCTGGGCTCTCGAGCCCTGAGCTGGTAGTGGCAGGCAAGCGAGCGGCCTAGGAGGCTGTGTCTGGATGGGATGGAGGCGCGGCGGCGGCTCCCCCGATCCCGGCGAGCGGCGATCCCTCGCGACGGCCGGCGGCCACCTCGACGGAGGGCGAGGTCGACGGCCTGCCGGGCGGAGGGCGCGCGCGTGCGGGGAGGGAGGGAGAGGAAGTGGGCGGCGAGGAGGGCGAAAGGGCCACTTGGTGGTGATGGCCGGTGGGTAGGAACCATGTGTGCTACCATTGGACGGTCAGGATCAACTCTGGCGAGATCTGACGGCAGATATGGCACCAGCTGCAAGCGCACTAGTACCACGGTCTGTGTCAGTGCGCTGCCAATCTTTTACTGTGCTACTTTTGGTTGGAGAAATGGTAAATTTCACTGGTGATCTCATGGGATTAAGCCACTGCTCATCTGATTCTGCGAAATGTTTGGTTGTAAATCTGATCGGCACAGCTGAACCACCACGAGATGCACATTTCTTTGAGTGAAAGAAGCCCAAGAGGTTACCATATGGTTTGCCATTCCAAGCCTGGCACACATCTAACCTGAAGGTGAAACTCTGCTGCAATTTTGCTAGGTTTGGATTCGGTGGGAATACACACACAGCTTCCATTGCAGAGAAGCAGGTCCATGTATGACCCGAGAAGAACAATAACATGATAAAATAGTGGTGGTGGCTTCAGGTTGCATAAAGAAGGCAACCAAAAGAGAAGCACCTCCAGACCCCACGTCAACAGCAAAAACAGTCAACAGGAAACATCAAAAGCAACAAAGAATAGTTTGGGAGGCAACAACACAAATACTCTCAATGGACAAAAAATACTACTATATATCACCGACATTTGTATGTATAACACATCAAACTGGTCTTGATGTTCATCTGGATCAATGTAGAACAACAACTAGAGTCACCAGCATACTGAAGTACCCACAAAATACTTCAATACGCACAAAGAATTTCCAAGTAAAATCAGCTACTTCTTGTCAGAGTTGCCGGAATCTGCTCCCTCCCTAGCGTAGGTGATTGTAACTGTTGAACATTCTGCTCTGCGAAGTCTTCTCTTTCACTGCAGATTTCGGAGCCTCAGGAAACACGTTCCAGAAGCGCAGGGTCTCGTCTGCTGCAGCAGATGCCACCGTGCAACCATCAGGGCTCTGCAAAGGTTCAACAAAAGACAACCATAAGCCATCACACAATGTGTGTTTCAAACTTAGCTACAAAGCATTCATAGGGAGCGAGCAAAGATTATTACCTGAGCCATGAAGAGGACACGGGAGGTATGGCCATTGAGCTCGGCCATCTTGACCATCGACGGGTACTTCCACAGTGTCAGCTGGTTCTGAGTGAATCCATGCGAGCTCAGCAGCTCTCTGTCATTCTTGTTCCATAGCAGCGCGCAGACTTGTGACCCGGTGTCGACTGAGTTGAGGCATGCGCCAGTATGTGTGTTCCAGAACTTGATGCATCGGTCATTTGCGCCGCCACCCGACGCCAGCAGGTTGCTCTGGAATGGGCACCATGCGAGCGCCTTCACAGCAGCCGAGTGGTCTTCCATCCTGTGTAGCCATTGGGTGCGGCCTGCAGATTGTGCAGAGGATGCCATGGACACATCCCATATGTGGAGGAGGTTGTCGTTTCCACCGCTGGCTAGCTGCCGCCCTGATCCGGACCACTTGAGGCCACACACCTCCTGCGAGTGCCCGCGGTATGTCTGCACAGCATGGTCCCTAATCCTCACATCATTGTTCACGATCTTGCCGTCCATACCACCAGCGGTCAGGATGCTCTTGTTCCATGCCAGTGAACCGACTCTCGACTCATGCACACCTTGCAGTGTCCTCAGCTGCAGAGTGAATCATCATGATCAGGAACTAATAAAAAACACAAATAATGCTGCTAACAGAGAATTATAACAGGAGAGAGAGGCCAAGAAGTACCAACCAGTCGGTTTGAGCTGGAATCCCAGATCTGGACAGCAGAGGAGTTGAGGCCAATAGCAATGTTCTGGCCATCAGGAGCCCAGCTAACACTAGTGACAGGGCCATCGTCCTCACCGACGGTAACAAGCTCGGATGTAGACCCACTTGCGGCGTCCCAGAGGTACACCGTGTTGCCCAGTGCAATGGACAGCACATTGGCGCTTCCCCAGTCCAGCAGGTTGAGGTAATAATCGTCAACGAGGTCTGGCGCATCCAGAGTCCTGTCTGCGGACTGCATCAGGTTTCCAAATGTACATCAAGTCAGTAATCATCATCACCAATCACCACTACAACTGCAACACCGATGAGAGCAGTACCACAAACTAAGCATGACGCACCTGAGGGATGTATCGACGCTTCTTCGCCGGTCTGGCCTGGACGGAGGCCACATCAGCACGGAGCTCCGTGAGGATGCTGTTCTCAGGCTCCGGCGGCTTGTTGCGGAAGGCGAGAATCCTGGTGCGGTTGTTGAGCAGCTTCTCCGCCAGCAGCTTCCGGTACGTCTCCTTGGCCGGCGACGGCGTCGCCCCGTTCTTCCTGTCCTTCCTCGGCTCCGTCAGCAGGTAGTGCGCCATGTCCATGTCCATCGCCGACCTGTCGGGGATGAACCTGTCGCCCTGCCAGACAAAAAAGCAAGATTCACCCGTTCAGGCATTCCGTCGAACGACTGGCGCGTGCGCGCGCACAGGACACAGGCGAAAGGGGGAAACAGGGTCGATCGGGGACTCACATAGCACTTGACGGCAGGGTTGCGGGGCGTGGAGCAGAGGGACGGCATGTAGGGCCTGGGCCTGGAGCCGGGCTCCTGGAGCGGCGGCATGGAGGGCATCGAGATCGAGCCGGCCTCCCGGAGCGGCGGCCGCGCGCCCCGCCTGCCGCTCTTCTCCGGCGACATCATGTCGGAACCTGCGTCCATGGATCAGAGCAAACAAGAAACAAGGGTAGTACTGATGCGAGCAAGATTAGTAGGGCACACAGAGCAATGCAATTCGAGCCGGGGATCAGCACGGAAGTAACCCTAAATCGAGCAAAGGATTCGCGGGCAGACGAGTATATAAATAAACCAAATCAACTCGGTGAAGGACACCCTAACGCAGAGAGGATTTCTACCAAAAGAAAGAACACGGCGAGATTAGCAGCGCGCGGACGAGGATCAAGAAACGAGATCGCAATCAGTAACCAAGAAGAAGAAAAACGAGCTTTGAGCGCGAGGAGGAGGAGGATCCTGGGGAGCTTTGAGCGCGGTCGGGGCGGCGTTCCCCGCCGTGCGAGCGCGCGGCGGATTCGTTGGCTCGCGAGGCCGGGGGAGGGCGGCGGAGTTGGTTCTCTGTGGGGCGGGGCGGGGCGGGGGAGTTCTTGGCGGATCCGTGGGATGGAAATAGTGGTGCGGCAGGGGGGAGGAGGGAGGCAAAGATGGAAGGGTGTAAAAAAATATAGCCGTTGGGCGCACGGGTCCGCGTTTTCTCTGGAGGCGTAGGGCACCGCGTAGGCGTAGCGCGCACGGCAAATCAGCGCCCGCCACGTGTGCTGCATTACTCGTTCTCCCGCATGGAATTCCATACGAGCATTGTCTCGCGGAATTCGGTTGTGTGCTTCGGATTCGAAATCGATTTTCCTTTTCGAATTTCGTGAGAGAGAGAGAGAGAGAGAGAGAGAAGGGATTTCAGTGTTTTCATGCAACATTGGTGTTAAATCCCAGTTTTTTTGGATTTGTGGTGTGTTTGTTAGGCCGAATAGAAACGCGGGACGACTTCAGGCCGAGAGCTGAACAAGTCTGTCGCACGGCAAAATTCATGTGAAGCCATTTTTTTCGGAAATCTTATCTGGCCGACATTCGTCGGGAGAGCATGGCATTGCAAACGTTTTTGTTGACCGTTTTTAGTTGTATCGCAGGTGGCCGTTTCTTCAGAGCAACATGACATTTTCTGGGAGGATGGCTCCGAACCCCACACAGAACTAAAACTATCATGAAAATGTTCGCAAAATGCCACCCCTCCCAGCAAACATCAGCCAGATAAGAGGGTCTTTTTTTGGCAAAATATCCTGTATTTGGAGGTAAATAGAGCCGGCCACAGGGCCAAATTCCAATAGAATGACATCCAAGACATGGCAAAGGCATGTACGTATTCAGAGTTTCAGACGGCTGAGCTGACACACGAATTCTCTCTCTAGTTTCATCACAGGAAACTCTTCATGGTTTCCTTTTTAACCTATAATAAATCGCAAGAAAAGTACAACGGCATACAGGTATGGTTCTCATCAAGACAAGGATACCACACAATTCGACTCTCTACTTCTAGCCTAGTCTACAAGATACACTACTCGGCTTCTCAGAGAACTCCGGGGCAAACATCAATCAACAACAAAAAAAACATTGGGCCTTGCACTTGCCCTTTTCGCCTGATTTACTTGCCTATAGTCATCAGGATCCCAATGACAAACACATGATCAGAGGGTTCATCACAGCAGGCAACCTTTGAAGGCCTTCCTTAGCGCGGCTTCGTCCAGATTCCTGCCGATAAACACGAGCTTGCTGATCCTCTTCTCACCATCCTCCCACGGCTTCGCAGGGCAACCTTCCAACATAGAGTGCACGCCCTGCAATTTCGTGCAGGAGTTAGCAGCGGGATGGCATACATTAGAACGGGCGAAACTGCAGAGGCGCCGGAACAAAAGCTCTTATGCGGCAACAAAAGGATGATCAAAAGTGTACAACACATAGGTCTGATCACACGGGTCGACTTTGTTGAAGCAAAGGGATAGCATAGCAGAAGATGATGAACTGGTTTCTTTGCCGAGGAAAGGTTTGGCTGGCTAACCTGAAACACGAAGCGTCCAGTTGACTCGTTGACGGATATAACACCCTTTAATCTGTACAGGTCTTCACCTTTCTCATCAACCAGTCTCTCCAGCCAATCATTAACCTTGGAAAGACATTGCACATTAGAGATAAATAAACTAGTTCATTTGCGGAGGAAAAGTTTGGTGGTAAAAGGAAGAACCATATTTCAAGCAAATCTTAACTACATTTGTTTACCTCGTCAAGATCAAGTAGTCCCTCCGAAACAATACTTACACTAGTAACGGCTGCATCATGGACATGGTCATGATGGTGTCCTACAAGTCAGCAAAGTAAACAATCTGGCTGAGAAAAAGGAGAAAGTTGAATAAAAATGAATGCGTACAGAAAATTTAGAGCAAACTGCAAGTCTGGGTGTGTCATCTCAATTATTGAGCATTTATATGTCTCCATCAGAATTTCGATAAAAGGTAAAAATCCAAAGGAAGCCACTAAATGCTGTCTTAAGCCCTAGATATAAAATTTAGCATGTCTCTAATATGGTGGGATTCAGAACGCATGGATACCGGAGCCTGAACATTACCATGCTCATGTCCCAAGTGGCAATGCCCTGTCTCTTTATTTTCATTCAATTGGACTGCATCCTCAATCCTGCAGATATATTTTTATCTCAATTAGGGAAACAAGATATGACATCTGACTCTCAGGATTACAGCCCAACATTCTTTAACACGCAAGAGAATAATGATACTAACCTATCAAGGTCATAACCGCCAATTCCTAGCACAAAATCCATGTCAACATCACCAAACTTTGCTTTTTTCATTTGTGCCATCCCATTTATGAGCTGCAACGAGAAAACTTTTCAACTTGTGCAAAACAAAATAAGCTTGCACCTGACAAAAAAAAAATCTGTTTTCTGAAGGCATTGTACCAACCTACCTTGATCTTGTTGGTCAAAACCTCAAGTTCTGTGTCATCAACCAAATCAGTCTGCATAGATAGCAATTATAGAGCATTAGAAAAGCAAGCACTTTTATACTGTATTCTTGAAGAAGAAGATGCAGAAAAAAGACGTACTTAAATAACAATATTTTGCAGCAGAACCTTGTATATAGTTCTATAGACTGACTAAATACCTTGTTCAATATAATCCGGTCTGCATAAGCAACTTGTTCTACAGCCTCGTTCACAACCCACCTTGCTTTCACTTCATTCAAATGTTGCATGGCATGCTTACAATCAACCAAAGTAACAACACCATCAAGTTTCACATATTTCGAGACCAATTCATCAGAACAAAATGTCTCAATAACAGGACCAGGCTTTGCAAGACCTAGACAGTGACATTAGTTATGTCAGATATAAGAACTTCGACACATCTTTAGACTAAAAAATAATAACCATGTATTGGTAGTCTGGTAGATTTTGAACCAATGAGATTTACCTGTTGTCTCAATAACGATATGATCAAACTTGTCGCCCTTTTGCTTCACCAACTTGAGAAGCATCTTTACAAGATCCCCTCGGACAGTGCAACACAAGCAGCCATTATTCACCATCACAATGTCTTCAGCAACAGATGAATGGTTAGCGACCAGTGAGCTATCAATATCCACCTCACCAAACTGCACACAAAAGGGCAATATGGCTTATTCTACATAGCACCACCAGAGTCTCGTCATGTTAAAACGGAGCTGATTCAGTGCACTGTCGATTTGTTGCGAAACATAATATCAAAAAATGTTGACTGGGTATAATAAAGTGCTCCAAGAAACAAGGATCTTCAGTTAACCTCGTTCTCAATGACAGCAATCCTCTTCCCATGCTGTGATGTTAGAATGTGATTCAGAAGGGTTGTCTGCGAAATAAAGATTGATAAACAATTAGCCAACCTTAATAAACAGGCCTCAGTCCTATACATATTATTATAGCACCATGGAAGTGAGCACATTCATCGGTTTAAATCCACGCCGGGTGTACTAGGTTTTACTGACAGAATATCGATTTCTCAAATCTGAATGCATATTAACATCACCTACGCCATTATATGCAGTAAGTTCAGACTTCAGACTGACTGACTTATATAGCCTACACGCTCCAGGTAGCAGAACTTCACAAGGGGAAAGGTAAGTAAGCGAGGAGGACCTTGCCGGAGCCGAGGAAGCCGGTGACGACGGTAGCGGGGACGCGGCTGTCCAGCGCCTGCGCGTCGAAGGCAGCGTCGGAGAGGTGCCGCTGGAATACGGTGGGCGGCGGCCGCGGGAGGGGCGGCCCGAGGCTTCGGAAGCATCTGGAGAAGGAATCGAGAGGGCGGTGGAGAAGAGCGGAGGAGAAGGCCGCGGCTCTGGTCGCCCTGGGGAGCAGCAGCCGTGCAGCCGCCGCCGCAGCCGCCATACCTGAACTCTCGGGTGAACTTGGCGGCCCGCCGTGGGCTTTTCCGGGGTTTCGACGATTCGTGGAGACGTGGACTAGAGAGAAATGATTCGTCTAAAAAAAGAGAGAGAAATGATTACGTGAAGGAGAGAGAAATCATAAGAAAAAGTTTATTTTATCTTATTTAAGAGAGAATAAAATATGATCTCTTAACTCATCACGTTTTTAAAAATACTTCCTCCGTTCAAAAATACTTATCCTAGAAATGAATTAACATGGTTGTATCTATAACATGGATACAACCATTTCTAGGAAAACTATTTCCACACAGAGGGAGTAGCTAATTATTGAAGATAATGCTGAGAGATGACCCATTATAAACATGTTTTTGTCATCTTTAAATTACATGCAAGATTTTGGATATAACTATATTATCAACCATTGTACATGCCCTAGCAAACGCCCCCTCAATTCTTAACTCCTCAATCCCGAGGAGTTAAATAGGTTTCTAAATGAACACTTTTAAAACTTAACTTGCTAAAAAAATCTTTATCAATTTTTAAACTTTTTGTTTACATATTTCATTTCAACTACATGTTTGCACACATATTACATTTTAAACTTGCTAATTAAGGTTCACACAATTCACGAACATTACAAATTCAAAGTTTACAAATTTAATAATTCAAATTCAAAAACACGAAAAATGTTCAAATGAAGTATTAATTAGAATAAAGAACATGATAGGAGCACAACAATCAAGTGCTTGGAAGTGCCCACAAGTGCTCAACAATATCATCTTGGAGCTGAGTATGAACTTTCCAGTTCTCGATACTTCGATGCAATGCGAGCAAGGTTGTCAGAATCGTGATTCTGTTATACGATTCCACGATGTTACGATCCAAACTAACCCCTGCGATTATAGGATTTTAGTTAGTAAAATATACATCTCTACTATTATAATAGTTAAGATTCTACTCGAAGCTCCAATCCGATTCAGAATCACGATTCTGGCAACCTTGGCTGCGAGGAATCTCTGTATCCTGCTTGCATTGTATTTTGGCCCGATAAGATCCCATTTGGAGATGTACCGAAAATTCTCTGACATGCCTCTCTCATCCTCAACTATCATGTTGTGCAAGTTGATTCAACATGTCATTATTTTCCATATGACAAGCGGCTTCCAATACTCGATAGAGCCGCGAATAGTGGCAAGACGCTTTTGGAGACACCAAAAACTCTCTCAACATTCTATCTCGTCGACTATTTGACGCATTACAAAGTGGGATCTCTGGTTAACTTTTGCATGCCAGATTGCCTTCACAAATGAGACCCATGAAGGATAGATGTCATATGCAAGGTGGTAGCACATCGTGTACCGATGGCCACTGACAACATAGTTGCAAGGAGAAGCATCTTCGGCAACAAGCCTTCCAAACTGTGGCGGACTCGATTGATGTACAAGCAGCCAAACTTGATCATAGTCTCAGTCGCCAAAAGTCCCCGTGAACCATCATCTTCTTCTTCCTCCACCTCGGACGAAGAGTGGTGGAAGAACATATTCATTAACCTCTTCATCTTATGTAATATCCCATGTGAATTTTATTGCATAAACATTAAATCACAATGAAAAGGGAAAAAAATCTTACATATGCAATTCTTCGAACACTTTGTGGGCGAAGGAGGTGAGAGCTGTTGGAAATATGATCTAGAGGCAATAATATAGTATTATTATATTTTCATGTTTATAATTAAGAGTTTATATTCTATATTATAACTGCTATGATCTTGGAATATGTGATTCAGTGGAAAACTCATATGGACATGTGGAATGATAAACGGTAAAACCTGATTCCTAGTCTCGCCTCTAAGACTAGCTCAAGTGTTGTTTGTGATCATGTTTTCCGAATCTTGGGATATCGTTAAGTGTAACGATAGTCCCAAAACAACTTTAAAAGTATGACGTTGGAAGAACGATCATATTGAATTGACGCAAATTTGTTTGTTATACTTTGAGATACTACCGTCACAAGTCAATTGATATAACATGGAGAGTTAACGTATGTTTTAGTTCCTTAGACCAAGAGAGTATCATAGTCACTTCTTACCGTACGATGGACTTTGGGGTTGCTCAAATGTCATTTGTAACATGCTGATCATAACGATAACTTATAGGTTCATCGGAAAGTTTGACAACGGGCTAAATAGCTCAAGAGTGGGATTTGCTCCGATGACGGAGAGATATTCTTAGGGTCCTCTCCGTGTGACGGCATCCTTTATCGTCTGGCCGGACATGGGTGACTAGGTCACAGGGATGTCGAAACATGTCAGCGACAAAGAAGAACAAAACCGGTAACGAAGAGACCGGTACATTGAGCATGAGAATGACTCAAGGATACTGATATATCTCACCTCGGGTTTTGTAAAGTATCCCGAGGCAAAGGGAATTGCACATGACAACCAAAGGTTCACGTGAATGTGATGATCCACAAGTATAGGGGATCAATCGTAGTCCTTTCGATAAGTAAGAGTGTCGAACACAACGAGGAGCTGAAGGAAGTGACAAGTGGTTTTCAGCAAGGTATTCTCTGCAAGCACTGAAATTATAAGTAGCGAGTAGCTTGATGGCAAGATAATTTGTAACGGGCAAGTAACGGTAATAGTAACAAAAGTGCAGCAAGGTAGCCCAATCCTTTTGAGGCAAAGGATAGGCCAAAACGGTCTCTTATGATAAGCAAAGCGTTCTTGAGGGTACACGGGAATTTCATCTTGTCACTTTCATCATGTTGGTTTGATTTGTGTTCGCTACTTTGATAATTTGATATGTGGGTGGATCGGTGCTTAGGTGCCATTCTTACTTGAACAAACCTTCTACTTATGATTAACCCCCTTGCAAGCATCCGCAACTATGAGAAAAGTATTAAGATAAAATCTAACCATAGCATTAAACTTTTGGATCCAAATCGGTCCCTTACGAAGTAGCGCATAAACTAGGGTTTAAGCTTCTGTCACTCTAGCAACCCATCATCTAGTAACTACTCCACAATGCATTCCCTTAGGCCCAAATATGGTGAAGTGTCATGTAGTCGACGTTCACAAGACACCACTAAGGGAATCACAACATACATATTCTCAAAATATTGAGCACATATCAAGTTCACATGATTACTTGCAACATGATTTCTCCCGTGACCTCAAGAACAAAAGTAAGTACTCACAAGTGATAAACATGTTCATGATCAGAGGGGCATTAAATAGCATAATGGATATGAACATATAATCTTCCACCAAATAAACCATATAGTAATCAACTACAAGATGTAGTCAACACTACTAGTCACCCACAAGTACCAATCTATAGTTCCGATACAAAGATTGAACACGAGAGATGAACTAGGGTTTGAGAGGAGATGGTGCTTGTGAAGATGTTGATGAAGATTGGCCTCCCCAAGATGAGAGGGTTGTTGGTGATGATGATGACGATGATTTCCCCCTATGGGAGGGAAGTTCCCACGGCAGAATCGCTCTGCCAGAGGGAAAAAGTGCTCCTGCCCAAGTTCCGCCTCGAGACGGTGGCGCTCCGTCCCGAAAGTTCTCTCCTTATTTTTTTTTCTAGATCAAAATGACTTATATACTAGAAGAGGGGCACCAGAGGTGGGTTGGGCTGAGCACAACCCACCAAGGCGCGCCTGGGGGGCCTTGCGCGCCCTGGTGTTTTGTGCTCACCAGGTGGCCCCCCTCCGGTAGTTATTTTCTCCAGTATTTCTTATTTATTCCATAAAAATTCCTCGTGAAGTTTCAGCTCATTTGGTGTTGTGCTGAATAGGTAGCCCGATGTAGCTTTTTCAGGTCCAGATTTCCAGCTGCCGGAATTCTCGCTCTTTGTGTGAACCTTGCATATTATGAGAGAAAATGCATTATAATTACTCCAAAAAGCATTATTATGCATAAAAACATTATGAATAACAGTAGGAAAACATGATGCAAAATGGACGTATCAACTCCCCCAAGCTTAGACCTCGCTTGTCCTCAAGCGAAAACCGAAATTGAAAAACATGTCCACATGCTTAGGGAGAGAGAGGTGTCAAAAAAATACGGACATAGAAGCATCATGTAAATTATTATAACAACAACAAACTTTAATATAAAACTTTATCACGGAACTTCTATCATAGACTTCTCATGAATAAGTAACAATTCATCACAACATCGAAGTATAAAGCATAAACTCTATTGAAAACTAACAAACTATGTTCTCAGTCAACTTTGCAACTACAATTCATCATCTTTTCAGGAAGTGTCACGTATCGGAGCCTTTTTGGCAAGTCCACATACTCAACCATATCATATAGTCTTCTATGATTGCTAACACTCACCGCATGCACATGAGCAAAACGTTTCAAACCGGACACATAGAAATATAGGGGCTTATAATTTCGCCTCCCAACGTATTCACCTCAAGGGTGATGTCAACAATAATAACTCACGCTATCCATATGCAACTGGATATATGTGCCTAGATCTTTCCTCACCACATGATGCCAAAAGAAACAATAAAAAGGAATAGAGAGAGAGAAGAACTTTGACTCTTGCATGAAAGTAAATACATAAAAGTAAAAGATAGGCCCTTCGCAGAGGGAAGCAGAGGTTGCCATGCGCTTTTTGTTTGTATGCTCAATCCCTTGGTGCGAAAGAACGTCAAGTTATATTGCCCCTTGTGATAGCAACCTTTATTATGCAGTATGTCGCTTTTATTCTTTGCTATCACAAGTTCGTACAACGCTCAATTTTCTCTTACACTAAATGATCTAACATTTTTAGAAGGAATTTTTATTGCCTTATTGCACCGATGAAAACTTACTTGAAGGATCTTACTCAATCCTTAGGTAGGTATGGTGGACTCTTGAAAATAAGATTTGGGTTTAAGGGTTTTTTGGATGCATAAGTAGTATCTCTACTTGGTGCGGAATTTTTGGCTAGAAAATATGGGCGGCAAGCACCACATGTTGAAGGATCTATGACAATATAACTTCTATGTGAATATGAACAAACATAAATCATTACGTTGTCTTCCTTGTCCAACATCAACAATTTTGGCATATAATATTTTGATGGTGGCTCACAATCACAAAAGATTTCCAAGATAGTGTATTTGTATGTGAATCTTCTCTTCCCTTATTAATTTTTCATGAATTGCATCAATGATCAATGCTATGTTTGTCAATCTCCAATAAAATTTTCTACTTATACTTTTCCTTATGTGATGTCATTACTTACCATAAGATTAGCATATGGTCTTTTTCATTTATTTCTTTTCTTTTTTTATTGAACAAGAAAGTAAAGAAAACGAAACTCAAACTAAACTTTATTATATATCTCGCATACGATTACAAAGATAGATCACTAAGCAAACTCTTGAAAAGAAAGGATCGAACTAAACTTTTATTCATCTAAAACAAATGATAACTATGGATCGAACTAAGGTAAATAAATTCAAAATATAGTGGAGGAGATACAATACCGGGGCGCCTCCCCCAAGCTTGGCGCAAGCCAAGGGGAGTGCCCATACCCGATACTCAATTTTCTTTTGGTGATGAAGAAGGAGGTGGTGGTGATGAAGTGGTAGCGATCTTGTCCTCAGGTTTCCATGGCAGTGGCTCACCATCATAAGAAGAGGAGTGAGTCTCGCGGTTCCTGCAACTGGCAGCCAAACTCATACCTTTAAACCTTGCCTCATATTCAAAGACTTGGTTTTGAAGGTCGTAGATCTGGCTCTGGAGGAAGTTTATTTGCTCGTTGAAGGAGAAGACGATGTCCTTCATGGATTGCCATCCACCTTGAGATCACGGGTGTAGTCCGCGATCATGAGGTGATTGGCATTGAGTCCATGTTCTACCATCCCCTTGCACTGGAAGACTTCCTGCTCCATAGCTTCAAGCCTAGCCTCCACAGATCCAGTCCCCTTGGGGCCTTGCACATCGCGGATGTGGAGCACCCCCTCACGCATCTCGATAGCTTGAGGGTGCTGCATCACCTCCCGCAATATAGGTTGATGACGTTCTTGAAGAACTTGTCCTTGGAGGAGCTTGAAGCGACCATGGTGGATTAGATTTGTCAAAAAACAACAAGGAAAAGAAAACAGGAGATTTCTCCGCGATACGGAGGTCAATAGGTTCAGGGGGTATATAAAGATTTTTTATCTTGGGAAAGAAGCAAACGGGAGAAAAACGGAGTCCGAAAGGTACCCGAGGTGGGCACAACCCACCTGGGCGTGCCTGGCATGCCCTGGTGTCTTGTGCCCACCATGGGTGCCTTCCTGATTGTTTCTTATGTTCCTAAAGTTTCTTATATTCCAAAACGGACATAAAATATTTTTGCGGATTTTTTGGAGTCCGTTTACTTACCGTATCACGTACCTCCTTTTTTCATGATTCTGGAGTGTTCCAGAAGGTTTCTTTTATGTGTTCTTCCGGTGTCATAATTTGGATAATATTGCTTTCAACAATAATGGGCGTACCTAAGATATAATGTTTTATTTGTTGCCCATTAACAACCTTCGGGTTAGTACCTTCGGCATTATTTATTTTGATGGCTCCAGATCGATAAACCTCCTCGATAACATAGGGTCCTTCCCATTTGGAGAGGAGTTCTCCTGCAAAGAAACTGAAACAAGAGTTGTACAAAAGAACATATTCTCCAACTTTGAACTCGCGCTTTTGGATTCTTTTATCATGCCATCTTTTAACTTTTTCTTTAAATAACTTTGCATTTTCATAAGCTTGGGTCCTCATTCATCTAATGAGCTAATATCAAATAACCTCTTCTCACCAGCAAGTTTGGAATCATAATTGAGTTCTTTAATTGCCCAAAAAGTTTTATGTTCTAACTCAAGAGGCAAATGACAAGCTTTTCCATAAACCATTTTATAAGGAGGCATACCCATAGGATTTTTATATGTTGTTCTATAAGCCCAAAGTGCATCATCTAATTTCTTAGACCAATTCTTCCGGGACCTATTGACAGTCTTTTGTAAAATTAATTTTATTTCTCTATTGCTAAGTTCAGCTTGACCACTAGACTGATGATGATAGGGTGATGCAATTCTATGGTTAACATCATACCTGGCAAGCATTTTACGGAAAGCACCATGAATAAAGTGTGAACCACCATCAGTCATTAAATATCTAGGGACTCCAAACCTTGGGAAAATGACTTCCTTAAGCATTTTAATAGAGGTGTTGTGATCAGTACTACTAGTTGGAATAGCTTCTACCCACTTAGTAACATAATCAGCAGCGACCAAAATATGTGTATACCCATTAGAGGAAGGAAAAGGTCCCATATAATCAAATCCCCAAACATCAAACGGTTCAACAGCAAGTGAATAATTCATAGGCATTTCTTGACGCTTACCGATATTACCTATTCTTTGACATTCATCACACGATAAGACAAACTTACGAGCATCCTTGAAGAGAGTAGGCCAATAAAACCCAGATTGTATTACCTTGTGCGCAGTTCTGTCTCCCTCATGATGTCCTCCATAAGCTTTGGAGTGACATTTCTGTAGGATTTGTCCCTGTTCATGCTCAGGTACACAATGTCTAATAATACCATCTACTCCTTCTTTATAAAGATGTGGGTCATCCCAAAAGTAATGTCTTAAATCATAGAAGAATTTTTTCTTTTGTTGGTATGTAAAGCTAGGTGGTAAATATTTAGCAACAATGTAATTAGCATAGTCAGCATACCAAGGAGTGTTATGAGAAACATTTATTGCAGCTAACTGCTCATCAGGAAAGCTATCATTAATAGGTTGTGGGTCATCAAGATTATTTTCAAGCCTAGACAAGTTATCAGCCACGGGGTTCTTCGCTCCTTTTCTATCAGTGATATGCAAATCAAATTCTTGTAGCAAGAGAACCCATCGAATAAGCCTAGGTTTGGCATCTTTATTTTCCATAAGATACTTTATTACAGCATGATCAGTGTGAACAATTACTTTTGAATCTACAATATAGGATCTAAATTTATCACAAGCAAACACCAATGCTAGAAATTATTTTTCAGTAGTAGCATAATTTCTTTATGCACTATCTTGAGTTTTACTTGCTTAGTGAATAACATTCAGTTTCTTATCAACTCTTTGTCCTAGAACAACACCAACAGCATAATCACTAGCATCACACATAATTTCAAAAGGCAAATTCCAATCAGGTGGTTGAACAATAGGTGCAGAAATTAAGGCTTACTTGAGTGTTTCGAAGGCTTCTAAACAATCATCATCAAAAACAAAAGGAATATACTTTTGCAAAAGATTTGTAAGAGGCCTCGAAATTTTAGAAAAAGTCCTTGATAAATCTCCTATAGAAACCAACATAACTAAGGAAACTACGAATACCTTTGATATCTTTAGGACATGGCATTTTCTCAATTGCATCAACCTTAGCTTTGTCCATACCTCAATACCTCTTTCAGAAATTTTATGGCCCGAAACAATACCTTTGTTAACCATAAAGTGGCACTTCTCCCAATTCAAGACAAGATTTGTTTGCTCACACCTATGCAAAACTCGATCAAGATTGCTTAAACAATCATCAAAAGACTTCCCATAAATAGAAAAGTCATCCATGAAAACCTCAACAATCTTTTCACAAAAATCAGAGAATATAGTAGTCATACATCTTTGAAAGGTAGCAGGTGCATTACATAAACCAAAAGGCATACGTCTATAGGCATAAGTTCCAAAAGGACAAGTAAAAGTGGTCTTTTCTTGAACAGGTTAAGAAACGGGTATTTTTGAAAAACCAGAATATCCATCAAGAAAGCAAAAGTGTATTTGCTTAGATAATCTTTATAGCATTTGATCAATAAAAGGTAGAGGGTAATGATCTTTTCTAGTTGCTTTGTTTAATTTCCTAAAATCAATTACCATTCTATAGCCTGTAACAATTCTTTGTGGAATAAGTTCATTCTTATCATTAGGAACAACAGTAATACCTCCATTCTTAGGGACACAATGGACAGGACTTACCCATCTACTATCAGCTATATGATAGATTATACCTGCTTCTAGAAGTTTTAATATTTCTGTTCTTACCACTTCTTTCATCTTCAGATTTAACTGACGTTGGTGATCAATAACGGGTTTAGCATCAGGTTCCATATTAATCTTGTGCTAACATAGAGTGGGACTAATGCCCTTAAGATTATCAAGAGTATATCCAATTGCAACTTGGTGCTTCCTTAGAACTTTCAATAATCTTTCCTCTTCATGTTCTGAAAGGTTAGCACTAATAATAATAGGATATATCTTTTTCTCATCGAGATAAACATATTTCAAAGTATTAGGTAACTGTTTTAATTCAAACATAGGATCACGTTTAGGTGGAGGAGGACCCCCTAGAGTTTCAATAGGCAAATTGTGCTTAAGCAGAGGTTGTTGTTCAAAGAAGATTCTATCTATTTCATTTCTTTCGTGCATATGCAAATCATTTTCATGGTCTAGCAGATATTGTTCTAAACAATCAATAGGAGGTACAACAATAGAAGCAAGACCAATAATTTCATCCTTACTAGGCAATTCTTTCTTATTAGGTTTTCTACTAAACTTGGAAAAATTAAACTCATGAGACTCATCACCAAAACTAACACCGACAGTTTGTTTTTCACAATCTATTTTAGCATTAACGGTGTTCAAGAAAGGTCTACCAAAGATAATGGTACAAAATTCATCTTGTGGGGAACCAAGAATAAGAAAATCAGTAGGGTATTTTATTTTCCCACACAAGACTTCAACATCTCTAACAATCACAAGAGGTGTGATGGTGTCTATTAGCAAGTTTAATAGTAACATCTATGTCTTCTATCTCAGCGGGTGCTATGTCATTCATAATTTCTTGATATAAAGTAAAAGGAATAGCACTCACGCCAGCACCTATGTCGCATAAACCATGATAACAGTGATCTCCTATTTTAACTGAGACAACGGGCATGCCAACAACATGTCTATGTTTATCTTTTTCATCGGGTTTGGCAATTCTAGCAGCTTCATCACAGAAGTAAATAACATGCCCATCTATATTTTCAACCAGAAGATCCTTAACCATAGCAACACTAGGTTCTACCTTGATTTGTTTAGCTGGTTTAGGTGTTCTAATATAATTTTTATTGACCACAGTTGAAACTTTAGCATGTTCCTACATCCTAACAGGGAAAGGTGGTTTTTCAATATAAGCAGTGGGAACAACTGGATCAACATTATAAATAATAGTTTCATCTTTAGCTATTACTGGTTCTTTAATTTCTTCTTTAATAGGTGGGTGATATTTAAACCACTTCTCCTTAGGGAGATCAACATGAGTAGAAAAAGATTCACAAAAGGAGGCTATACTATCTCAAAGTCTAGTCCATATTTAGTGCTAAACATTCGAAAAGCATCGGTATTCATAAAAGATTTAACACAATCAAACTTAAGCTTAATACCTGACTCTTTACCTTCGTTGAGTTTCCAATCTTCAGAGTTGTGTTTAATTCTTTCCGAAAGATCCCACCGGAATTCAATAGTCTTCTTCATAAAGAAATAGTACAAGAAGTATCGAGCATGGATCGATCATTATGAGAAAGCATGAGCATAAAAATTATGAATAATAATTTCTCTTGAGAGCTCATGGCGTTGGGGCATGAATATAACATTGACTTAAGCCTCCCCCAAGTTAGAGCAATACTTTCTCCTTCACCAGGCCAAAAATTGTATATATAATTTCGATCACGATGAACTAGATGCATAGGATATTTTTTTTGGTGAAACTCCAATTTCAATCGATTCCAATTCCAAGATCCAATATCATCGCATAGACTATACCATGCCAATGCTTTTCCCTTCAAAGATAAAGGGAAAACCTTCTTCTTAGCTTCATCTCCGAGTAAACCTGCAAGCTTAAATAATCCACAAATTTCTTCCACATATATCAAATGCATATTAGGATGTCCGGTTCCATCTCCTGCATAAGGATTAGCTAGCAGTTGTTCTATCATACCCGAAGGAATTTCATATTCAGTATTTTAAGTAGGTGCAGTTGGTTGAGGGGCAACTAATTGTGGTTCCGATCGAGATGAAGATACCCCGAACAAACCCCTCAAAGGATTGTTCTCCATAGTAACAAGTGACAATAAATTTCAGCACGTAGTAATATTTTTTCCTTACCAATTTCCACTTACCAAGAGTGCTTCACTCCCCAACAACGGCACCAGAAAAGAGCCTTGATGACCCACAAGTATACGGGATCAATCATAGTCCTTTCGATAAGTAAGAGTGTCGAACCCAACGAGGAGCAGAAGGAAATGACAAGTGGTTTTCAGCAAGGTATTCTCCGCAAGCACTGAAATTATAAGTAGCGAATAGTTTGATGGCAAGATAATTTGTAACGAGCAAGTAATAGTACTAGTAACAAAAGTGCAGCAAGGTAGCCCAATCCTTTTGAGGCAAAGGACATGCCAAAATAGTCTCTTATGATAAGCAAAGCGTTCTTGAGGGTACACGGGAATTTCATCTAGTCACTTTCATCATGTTGGTTTGATTTGTGTTTGCTACTTTATTAATTTGATATGTGGGTGGATCAGTGCTTAGGTGCTATTCTTACTTGAACAAACCTCCTACTTATGATTAACCCCCTCACAAGCATCCGCAACTATGAGAAAAGTATTAAGATAAAATTTAACCATAACATTAAACTTTTGGATCCAAATCGGTCCCTTACGAAGTAGCGCATAAACTAAGGTTTAAGCTTCTGTCACTCTAGCGACCCATCATCTAGTAACTACTCCACAATGCATTCCCTTAGGCCCAAATATGTTGAAGTGTCATGTAGTCGACGTTGACATGATACCACTAAGGGAATCACAACATACATATTCTCAAAATATCGAACACATATCAAGTTCACATGATTACTTGCAACATGATTTCTCCCGTGACCTCAAGAACAAAAGTAACTACTCACAAGTGATAAACATGTTCATGATCAGATGGGTATTAAATGGCATAATGGATCTGAACATATAATCTTCCACCAAACAAACCATATAGTAATCAACTACAAGATGTAATCAACACTACTAGTCACCCACAAGTACCAATCTATAGTTCTGGTACAAATATTGAACACAAGACATGAACTAGGGTTTGAGAGGAGATTGTCCTTGTGAAGATGTTGATGAATATTGGCCTCCCCAAGATGAGAGGGTTGTTGGTGATGATGATGACGATGATTTCCCCCTCCGGGAGGGAAGTTCCCCCGACAGAATCGCTCCGCCAGAGGGTGAAAGTGCTCCTGCCCAAGTTCCGCCTCGAGACAGCAGTGCTCCGTCCTGAAAGTCCTCTCCTTATTTTTTTTCTAGGTAAAAATGACTTATATACTAGAAGAGGGGCACCAGAGGTGGGCTGGGCTGAGCACAACCCACCAGGGCACGCCTGGGGGGCCTGGTGCGTACTGGTGTCTTGTGCTCACCAGGTGGCCCCCCTCCGGTAGTTATTTGCTCTATTATTTGTTATTTATTCCATAAAAATTCCTCATGAAGTTTCAGCTCATTTGGAGTTGTGCAGAATAGGTAGCCTGACGTTGCTTTTTCAGGTCCAGATTTCAGCTGCCGGAATTCTCCCTCTTTGTGTGAACCTAGCATATTATGAGAGAAAAGGCATTAGAATTACTCCAAAAAGTATTATTATGCATAAAAACATTATAAATAACAGTAGGAAAACATGATGCAAAATGGACATATCAGAATATCATTTGTGTATTCATAGGGATCAATATGTATGTCCACGGTTCCACTATTGGTCATTGAACAAAAGGGGTGTTGTTCATGTCTACGTTTTACCGAACCTACATGGTCACAAGCTTAAGGGAATCACAATTTGTTGAGTGTTAATGGAGTGAGAGTGATGAGAAAATATTCTCATAATAGTTCCGGGAATATGAGAAATAGTTTTGAGAGAGGTTCAGATGTTTCCAGAAATGTTCTAGGAGGTTCTGGGAAGGTCCTAGGAACTTTTGATGATGTCCAGAAGGTTATGGAACCATAAATCCAAAGGGTCCCTAGTGCGAGAACACCTTTGCTGGGGCAAGGGGTAAGGCCCACGAGGCCTTAGGTCGGTGCAAAAGGAGTTTTGCGGAGGACAGGGGCCAAATGCCAGGGTCCCTGGCGTTTCCCCCCTTGGGCTAGACGCCGAGGTATGTGGCATTTCCGAAAACGCCAGGAACCTTCACATTTCATGTTGGAATCTGAGGATGATTCTTTTTTGCGGTCCAAACCGACTTTGGGGAGGCCCCCTCCCAAAGTTGCGACCCCAAGACTCAACATATAAATAGAAGGGCAGCGACAACCCCTAGAACATAAGCTTTGGAGCCTCCTCTAGTTCTCTCTTGATTTAGTTCTCGTCTAGTTCTCTTTAATCCTCATAATAGAGAAGTCGTGAGCGGTTCCTTTCTGGCATCGACCAAATTCTATTTCTCTAAGTATAGGGCGTGTTTGAGATGGTAAATATGGCTACATCAGATCATCCACATATTATCTCAAATACGCCATACAAACCCCCGATGAATCGAGTCAAGCACTAGGAAATCAATGTATTCACCAGAGAAGACTCACAGGATTGAAACAAGTTGTGACACTCCAAAAATTTTGATTTGGATTTTATCAAAATCTTTATTTGATTTGGAGGAGGCTATTTAATTTTTTTCCCCTAAAACCTCTCCTTCTCAAAACTCTTATGACAAAACATTGTTGGTACTCTTTTCAACCTTGATTTTTGGTCTTGAGGGCTTTTCATTTCTGTCTTGACTCTACACAAGGTTATTTTTTGAAATCCCTTCTATTAAAAAGAAACCCTAGGGGTTTTGGGTTATTCTTTTCCCATTCAAAATTTCCCCTTTTTTTTGACCGGGAAACAGTAGGAAAGGCTCCTACTGTGTGAATATATTAATGATCAAAAGAACACTGTACAGGGGTGATAATTACATGGTATGTGTGTGTGTGGGGGGGGGGTGTCTTGGCCACTTTGTGACCAAGACAAGATAAGAGAGACAATGCAAGGGGGTCTAGTGTAGAGAGTTTACAAAGTTTATTACAAGAGGCCTACGGTCCTCTTTGACCCTATATTGAAGGAGCTCAAACTCCTTTTTGAATCTATCAAGCCAGGACCGAAAGGAAGGGTCTATTGCTCTAAAATGCTTGTTGTTCCTCTCCTTCCATATGCTCCACGCCACCACAACAAATTTTTCAAACAGCATGGACGTGGGGTGGTTGTTTTTTTGGTCCTCGATAGCTTGTAGCCGGCCAGGGAAGGGCTCCCAATTAATATGTAGAGCATGCCAGCACTGCCTACTGAACGGGCATGTGAAGATCATGTGTTCAACTATTTCTTCAATGCTTAGTCCACACAGAAGGCAGTTGTGATCGTCCCCAATGTTGTACTGTCGTTGTTTGAGCATGTTCCGGGTGTTTAACCTATCATTGAGCAAGAGCCAAGCAAAGACCTTCAACTTCATCGTGAACTTAGACTTCCATAGCCATCTAAACACTTGGTGAGATTGGACATCCTTGAAGAAGAAACGGTAGTAATCTGCGGCTTTGAAGATGGTTTTGCCCCAAGCATAGTGCCAGACGTCTGATGAGGATGCCGTGGGTTGAAATGATGACACAATCGTTTGCATGTGTCGTACCTCGTCCAGCGCTTGGGGAGAGAGCGGAAGGTGGAAGGCCATCCCAAGTGACGTGATCCCCAAGAAATCGCGGATGGAGACATCTTCATTGGTTGCATGCGAGAAAGCCCGGGGATGTGATTCTTGTAGTACGTGGTCGGCCCAGAGGTCTTTCCATAGGAGGGCTGTGGTGCCACAGACAATGTTGATACGAGATACTCCACGGAAGCAAGGAGTTAGCTTGAGCACATCCCTCCACCAGAAGGATCCGACTGGGTCAACTGCATGCGGGATTTTTTGTTGATAGTACGTGTCCCAAGTGAGTTGCACCCAAGGTATGTCCAGTTTGTTGTAAAATTTGTGAAGGAATTTCATAAGCAAGGCTTCATTCTGGATCTTGAGGTTGAGCACACCAAGGCCTCCCTTGTTTTTTGGTTTACATACCATATCCCATGCCGCAAGAGAATTACATTTCTCCCCTTGATCTGTCTTCTTAATCCAAATACATCTTCTCCTGATTCTGTCCAACATATCAATGAGTTTTGGGGGGAACTTTAATGTGCACATAGCATAAATGAGCAAGGATGTGACTGAGGTGTTGAGCCATGTTAGCTTGCCAGCATATGACATAAGGGAAAGCGTTGAGGTCAGGTTCTGCTCAACCCTACTGACAAGTGGCATGAGATCCTGAGTTGATGGTCGGGAGGTGCCAAGGGGCAGGCCGAGGTATGTGAAAGGCATGGAGCCAATGGAACACCCAAAAATCCTTGCAATATCGTTGGAAAATTCAACATCCAAGTTAATGGGTATGAGTGTGGACTTTGTGGAAGTTGATCTTCAGGACAATGGATTGAGCGTAGTCGGTCAGAATGTTCTCGATGATCAAAGCTTGACTAGGGCAGGCCGGCATGAGCAGAATCATGTCATCGGCGTATTGGACAATAGGGTAGTCCATATTGCCATTAGACGGGAAGGGAAAGCTAATCAGTCCTCTCTTGAAGGCGTCATTAATTGCAGATTGTAGCAAGTCGGCTGCCAGGATGAAAATGAGTGGGGAGAGGGGGTTCCCCTGTCGGACCCCACGTCGGCAGTGAAACTGTCGCCCCGGCACCCCATTGAGAAGTACGGATGATCGCCCAGAAGAAAAAATTGTTCTTATCCATGACAGCCATTTATCATTAAACCCCATGTGTTTCATGATGTTGATCATCGCTTTGTGCTCGATCGTATCGAAGGCTTTAGCAAAGTCTAGTTTTAGGAGAATTATCTGCCGCTTGGATGCCTGGCACTGATGAATATATTGGAATGTCCAGGCTAAGCAATCTTGGATAGAGCGCCCCTTAATGAAACCGTATTGGTTGCGGTGTATGATGCGCAAGATGACCTTTCGCAAACGGTTGGCCAGAAGTTTTGTGATTAACTTAAGACAGCAGTTAAGCAGAGTGATCAGCCGGTAAGCATTGACTGTAGATGGAGAGCCATTTTTGGGGATCAAAGTGATTAGGCCTTCATTTATGCTTTGAAGGTCGAGGTCTCCTGCATGGAATTGCGCACAGATTGTATAGAAGTCTTGCTTGACGATTTCCCCGCAGGCTTTGAGGAACATTCCACTAAATCCGTCAGGACCTGGAGCGCGATCAGCAGGCATGTCGTTGACTACCATGTCTATTTCTTCCTTGGTGAATGGCACCGTGAGATGGTCGAGGTTCTCAGTCGGGCGGATGAGGGACGGGAGATCGAACAACATCTGTGTTGGGTTTGAAGTGCCAAGTCTGTCAGTATATGCTTGAAACAGGAGGGCTTCTTTACCCGTATGATCTTCCACCACGAGACCATCAGGAGTGTACAGGATAGCCACATTATTTTTTCGGTAACGTTCTGTCGCAACTGCCTGGAAAAATTTGATGTTCTCGTCGCCGAATTTGACCCAACGAATGGTGCATCTCTTCTTCCAATACTGCTTTTGGTAGTCCAAGAGTCTAAGGAGATGGGCTTTGATGATCTTGCGAAAATTGCGTTCGGGGAGGGTGAGAGCTCGTAGGTTCTCCAGATCATCCAGCTCAGTAAGGGTTTTGTTTGTGTTTTCAATTGCCACTGATAACCTAGAGATATTCTTGCTCCACACCTTTAATTCATGACGTAACCTCTTGAATTTTCAACACAGAACTGTGGCTGCATTAGATGAGTTAACAGGCCGATCCCAGACTTTTTTGACCACATCCATAAATCCCGGGTGAAGGAGCCAGTATGATTCGAATCTGAATAATTTGGCATGGGGAATTTTTGTTTCAATGCTGACCACACAGGGTGTATGATCCGAGACCGGCTTGCAGAGAGGCTTGACTAGCGTGTTGGGATATGTCAAGGTCCAGTGGAGGGAGGTGAAAAACCAATCAAGTTGTTCCAATAAAGGATCTTGTTGCATATTGCTCCACGTGTAGAGACGGCCCTTGAGCGGCAGTTCAACTAAATTATGCTTACGAATGATATCATTGAAAGTGCACATGTCATTAGGGTCACCTCCCGGCTTGTTGCGGTTCTCAGGGCCTCTAATATAATTGAAGTCCCCAAGAAATAGGCAGTCATCATTTGTTTGTAAGTTCATATCATACAACCATTGAGTGAAATCATCACGAGCCGGGCCCGTACAAGGGCCATAAATGTTATATAAGGTCCAGGATTGCGCCGAGAGAGTGCTAGTAAATTTGATACCCAAAACAAAGTCATGAAGGATGACCATGTCTCCAGTAAAAACAGAGCTATTCCAAACAGTAAGAAGGCCCCCGGAGGCACCACGAGAAGGAACGAAAGCAAACTTATCAAATCTCTTAGGGCAACAAGTTTTGATAAAAGCCAGGTCGATAAGAGGTTTCTTAGTTTCTTGCAGACAAACTATAGCGCAACCACTAACAGAAATAGCATTGGATAGAGCGAGGAGTTTTTTCTCCGAATTTAACCCACGAATGTTCCAACACAGAACATTCCAATTACGCAAAAGAGGCATAGGGTGATCAGCAAACTATTCCATAGAGGAAGAATCCTCCCCTGCATCCATGGATTGATCTTCAGGAGCCACAGAGTCCCCAGGAGCCAGCAGAGCATCATCAGTTAACTCACTGGGTGGTACAGCGCAGCGGTTGATGCCGATATCTTGCATGATGCGAAGAGGTGTGGGTGGTGGAGCCTGAGGTGCAGCAGCAGTTGAGGAGCTGGCAGTGGCCGAAGGAACCTATCTTGGCTTGACTTTGGAGAGAGGAGCTCGGACATCTGAAATCTGTGGCACTCTGAAACCATCATAGCGAGTGGAGCGGGTACTGCGGCGAACTTTAGTAGTGACCAGAGGCACCTGAAACTTAGACCGTCTTGGGCGAGCAGGAGATGGGATTGGGGCTGTGGGCAGAACCTGGGTCAGGCCCAAATTATGTGGATCAGTTATCTGTTGGGGAGGCCCACCATTTGAACTGTCAGTGGGCGCCAACTCCGGCACATGTACAAGCGGTTCAAGGCTGTTCTCAATATCAGAATTGTCCTGCAGATTATCTAGGTTGGGCTGATCAAGCAGAGCATCACTGACATCTTCAGCAACATTAGTAGGTAGCGCTGCAGTTGGCACATCATCCTCAGGCATAATTTCAGTGATTTGAACAGCAGAAGGTCGAGGAGGTGCATGGAGTATGCGTGGCTCGAAGCGGACAGAGAGAATGCTCTCATCAGTCTGAACCTGAAAGGTAGTCTCAGGAACTGGAGTTTGCAGATGCAGTGGAGCCAAACCATAACCTGAACTCCAGGGGCCATATGCAGCAACCACCCGCATGATAGCACTAGACAGATATTTAGTGAACAAGTTGCGGGGGATCATCCCATTGGTGAGGACAGTAGCAAGATCAGTACCATGGGCCGTAATACTCACATGCATGTTATCCGCAGCGACAGCGACATCCACAGAAATGACTTCAGGTGTGGCAGGAACCACAAACAAGGTACTGATCGGAGCTGCAACTGCTAGAGAAGTATCAGAACTGCTTGCAGTCGAACTAGAGCCCCAGGCAGAATTGAGACTGTCAGTAACATTATCCTCAGGCAGAATACCATCTTCAACTCGGAGTCCTTGTGCCGCCAACCAAGCCTGAAAGTTAGCCAAAGCTGCGGGCATGTGAGGTATAGGAGCTTGAGGCCAGGCATCCCATTGCGCTGGTTGAGGAGCATCTTGATGAGCAGCATTGTGTGGTCCTTCATCATTCCCAATACTATTCTGTATGAGCCAATTTTGCAGCTGTTGCTGGTAGAGCTGCTCTGCAGTGAGCCCATCCCCAAACATGGGGTGAGGAATACCATTGACTGGCGGTGGTTCCTCGTCAGCAGTGGGGACTTCAGGATCATGAGCGTTCCAGTCCGCTCCCCTAAGAATGAACACAACAACAGTCCAGGAAGATCTGTCACCACCCAACTGACGGACCACAATACTCTTAGGAATCAGACGCATGTGTATAACTTTGACTTTGATTAGAACCACACGACGATCAATATTTGGGTTATTCCATGAAACAAGACGACCATAGTCATCTACGGAGCGCTGCAGATAAAAGTCTGTCTGATAGTCATCTGGGAACCCAATATACATCAACCAAACCTCAGGCCCATATGTGGTGTTACGCATGTTCAGGGCAGCATTATGCCTAACGAAAGAGACTACTAGATCCTCATGATAAAATTTCCCCTTTTGCCATGTCACATATTGACATTGCCCTCTAAAACCCATCCCTGCCTTGGATCAAGTCAAGACTCCCATCTCCAGCAAGTTCAAGCCATTTTTGATTTTTATTCAATTTATTTTTCCTCAAAAACTATTTCTGTCATTTTTTTGGACCTAGGTGGTTTACAAAGGAACCACAAGTTTCCTTTTGAGTTTTAACTCCAAACAAGCTCCTCTGACTAGCCCTCAGTACCCTCAACCTAGATCCATCAAGATCCACTTGTCCTCAGTTAAAATATTTCAAATTTTGCCCACTGCAAGTTTGGACCAGATTTGTCATTTTTGGTGAAATTCAATATTTTTCTTCTCCAAAAATTCTGGGATAAATCAGTCAGCCCCCAGGTGCATTGAGAGGTCACCCCACCAAAGATCAGCTCCAGAAAATTTTCCCACATGCCAAAATCATTTCATCGAGCACCTGAAATGCACTGTTGCTGTTCAAATTCAGAAAGTTCAGTGTTTCTGCTTCGCCGTCAGTGTCGTTTTCTTCAGAACACGACGTCGATCTCTCCAGTAACCGCAGTGGCGCCTTGCTCCCTGTTCCCCCTCCTTATCCAGAGCGCCGCACACTCGTTTGTTCGGGCACCATCGTCGGTGGTGACGTGTCTCGCCGACGCCGGCAGCTTCTGCGGTGGCAGAGCCCCCCGTGGCGGCCAGCAGGGCTCAGCACCACCTTTCGGCGCCGTCCAGCACCGCCCAAGCCACCCGTAGCCTCCGCGTGGCTGTCCGCTTGCCTGTGCACACTTCGGCACCGTCACCGTGGCCTGAGCAGCACAGAGCGTGCTCTTTGCCGCCGACGAGTCCCGTGAGCCGTTCCGTCGAGAACGTGGAGTACCACCCAAGGCAGGCCAAGCTTAGCATGTGAATGGAACCAGTGGACCATCGCGGTGATGCCTAGCTCACTAATCCACCTGACCGACCTCTGCCTCGCCGTAATCATCGTCGGCGTTATCCCGTTCACGGCCACCGCCTCGGATCGGCTATAAAAGGAGCCCCCGAGCTCGTTCTCGACCCAGCGCCACAACTCCACCTCACCAGAGCCCCGCCTAGCCACTAGGAGGACCCCGAGGAGGTCACCTTCCCCGACTCCGGCCGCCCCGATCCGCCTCGGGCTCCGGCTTGATTCACTCAAGTGAGGCCATTCCCGCCTCCCAAACCGTGTCAGCAACCCTCTAGTGCACCCAGTACCCTAACCCGAGCCTCAATTCGACCTTTGCAGCTCTCCCCGGTGAGATCCACTAATGCCTGAGCCACCGTCCGCCGGAGTTGAGGTCGCCGTCGACGTGGTGCTCGCCAACGCTCAACTCCACCACCCCCAGGTGCGGAAAAACACGGTGAACACGTTGGTAACCCCCGATCCCCCTGCCTCGCCGTGGATCGCCGTCGGCGACTACCGCAGCCCTCGGGTGCCAGCGCCCTGTTCTGGTTTTCAAACCTGACGGGTGGGACACCCTCGTCAGCTTTTTCTTTTTCTTGAAACGTTTTCTAAAGACGCCTTCGGGCAAAATACGTCTCCCTCCCTGGACTGACGTATTCTAGACTGAAACGTTTTCTGTTTTTATAAAGTGAACCCTGGAAACTTTCTGTTTCATTACAGAAAGGTCCCTGGACTAAAACCTTATAATTTTTAAACAAAAGATGATTTTAACTTGAAACTTTTTCTGTCATCTTTATTTTTCTGTCTAGTTTTTTGTCATATTTATTTGAAAAATATTTGGGATACTTTTTGTGCATGCAGGGTATTTATGTAGTATCCGATTTTCTTTTAATACGTAGATATCGGAGGAGGTAAAGGAGACGCGTACTTCGCCGAGCTAGACTCCGACTTCTCCGAACCAGGCAAGCATGTTTGAACCTTTGATATGATGAGTGTTTTGCATGTTTGCTCGAGTAGTTTTCTCATGGCATGATTATATAAGCATTTGTGAATGTTATGTGCATGCAAGACAAGCTACAGGTGAGCTTCGAAGTTTGATGTGTTCTTATGATGATAAGATAACACGATCATGTGGTGACATGATGGGTTGCAAGCTGGCATTGTTGAAGCATGCCAGTTGTATGTCAACTCTTAACTCCAGTTCAAACGTGGGTCAAGTCTCGATCCCGTTCGTTTCCCCTTCGTGCTGCCACATGTTTTTTGCAAAGCGTGCAGTTTAGTAAGTTGCAAACCTCTTTCCTTGTACACACCAAACAGAGGGACCGCGATGAGGGTTCCATGGCCCTGGATTAAAGCCCGTCATCCGGTCAGGGGGCATGGGTGTTTCCGGTTGGGACCGAGAGGGGGCACCCCTTAGAGCGCGCGATATAAATTCGATCCCATGCTATTCGAGGTTGTGGCCTCCCCGTCTTAAGGTTTTTCTTGAACGTTGCCGAGGGTGATTCCTGGCAACGGAATGTGGAATGGGTGTGTACGGGTTAGACGTGTTTCTTCTAAAACACCGTAAACGGAACTAGTCCATTGTGACTACCGAAATCCGTTGGCTGTGGTTAAAAAGTGCAAACTCTGTAGAGTCAAAACCATTCGAGTATCCATGTCCACGAGCAAGGACTTGGACATTATCTCAGTGTTAGTGTCAGTCTCAGTGTCAAATCTCAGTGTCAAAACCGGTGACAGCCCCCGGAAAGTAAACATAAAACCAAGAGTGGTAAACTCGGCTGAAGGTTATTCGTGTGAATGGACTAACCAGTTCACTATTATATGCTGAGTATTTCCTTCTAATGATTTGAATTCATGAGCTATTTAAATTTGAATGATAAACTATAAGCCCTTTATGTGATGTCGCTCAGACGTCCGACTGTGGCATTATTGTCATTTACTTTGGATATAAGCCCTTTTTGTGATGTCGCTCAGACGTCCGACTGTGGCATTATTGTTATTTACTTTTGATATAAGCCCTTTATGTGATGTCGCTCAGACGTCCGACTGTGGCATTATTGTCATTTACTTCTGATATAAGCCCTTTATGTGATGTCGCTCAGATGTCTGACTGTGGCATTATTGTTATTTACTTTTGATATAAGCCCTGTATGTGATGTCGCTCAGATGTCCGACTGTGGCATTATTGTTATTTACTTTCGGGATTTTGTCTACTTTTGTAGATGGCGAGCATCGATTGTGAGTCACAGGTGTTCGCCAATGTTCCTGAGGGGTTTATCAAGCTCCTCATCTCCATCACCAAGATCGCGATCGGGCCATCAGTCCGTCCGGAGTTCACACTCTACCGGCACAAGCTCAGCGACAGTTTGTCTATGTACCAGGCCTCCGTTCAGTTCAAGGGAGGATGCGCCGAGTTCCGCCGCTTCCGATTCGTCGGGAGGGCCATGCCGACGGAGAGGCATGCCATGCAGATGGCTGCCCGTGAGGCAATAGCTCGCCTCCGGGATGTTCTTCCTTCGATGAAAACTCGTCGCTACCGCTACCTCCCATGCCATGTGCCATACATGTGCCGCTATGCATTCGCTTGCGCCAGGGGAGAAAGAGATGAGGCTATTGAGATGCTTGTTGAGTACCTCAAGGCACTTGAGGCAGCTTTCGACAACCTCGTGGACGACCTCGTAGCTGCTCGCTTGGATTCTGAAAGGAGGACCCGTCAGAAAGCAATTAAATTCTTCAAGGTTTAGTGGAGCAATCACACCGAGGATGAAGCAACATGGGAAAGAGAGGACTCTCTCCGGGCAGAATACCCACACCTATTTGAGGATCAGCTGAAATCTCGGGGACGAGATCTTTCCTAAGGGGGTAGGTGTTGTGACACTCCAAAAATTTTGATTTGGATTTTATCAAAATCTTTATTTGATTTGGAGGAGGCTATTTAAATTTTTTCCTAAACCTCCCCTTCTCAAAACTCTTATGACAAAACATTGTTGGTACTCTTTTCAACCTTGATTTTTGGTCTTGAGGGCTTTTCATTTCTGTCTTGACTCTACACAAGGTTATTTTTGAAATCCCTTCTATTAAAAAGAAACCCTAGGGGTTTTGGGTTATTCTTTTCCCATTCAAAATTTCCCCTTTTGCCATGTCACATATTTGTTGGGGAACGTAGTAATTTCAAAATTTTCCTACGCACACGCAAGATCATGGTGATGCATAGCAACAAGAGGGGAGAGTGTTGTCTACGTACCCTTGTAGACCGAAGCGGAAGCGATCACAACGTAGAGGAAGTAGTCGTACGATCTCCTCGCGATCCAACCGATCCCGGCGCCGTTACTCCGGCGCCCCCGAGTTCTTGACACACGTACAGCTCGATGACGCTCCTCGGGCTCCGATCCAGCAAAGCTCCGGGGAGAGAGTTTCGTCAGCACGACAGCGTGGTGACGATCTTGATGTTCTACTATCGCAGGGCTTCGCCTAAGCGCTGCAACAATACGACCGAGGTGGAATATGGTGGAGGGGGGCACCGCACACGGCTAAGGAACGATCTCAAGGATCAACTTGTGTGTCCAGAGGTGCCCCCCTGCCCCCGTATATAAAGGATCCAGGGGGAGGGGCGGCCGGCCAGGGCTAGGCGCGCCAAGGGGGGAGTCCTACTCCCACCGGGAGTAGGACTCCCTCTTTTCCTATTTGGATTAGGAGAAGGGGGGGAAAGAGGTGGAGGGAGAGAAGGAAAGGGGGGGCGCCGCCCCGCTTCCCTTGTCCTATTCGGACTAGGAGGGGGAGGGGCGCGCGGCCCCTTCCTTCCCCTTTCTCCCTTCTCCCTTAAGGCCCATAGTGGCCCATTAACCCCCCGAGGGGTTCCGGTAACCCCCCGGTACTCCGGTAAAATGCCGATTTCACTCGGAACCATTCCGATATCCAAATGTAGTCATCCAATATATCAATCTTTATGTCTCGACCATTTCGAGACTCCTCGTCATGTCCGTGATCACATCCGGGACTCCGAACTCCTTCGGTACATCAAAATACATAAACTCATAATAACCGTCATCGAAACCTTAAGCGTGCGGACCCTACGGTTCGAGAATAATGTAGACATGACCGAGACACGTCTCCGGTCAATAACCAATAGCGGGACCTGGATGCCCATATTGGCTCCTACATATTCTACGAAGATCTTTATCGGTCAGACCGCATAACAACATACATTTGTTCCCTTTGTCATCGGTATGTTACTTACCCGAGATTCGATCGTCGGTATCCAATACCTAGTTCAATCTTGTTACCGGTAAGTCTCTTTACTCGTTTCGTAATACATCATCTCACAACTAACTCATTAGTTGTAGTGCTTGCAAGGCTTATGTGATGTGCATTACCGAGAGGGCCCAGAGATACCTCTCCGACTATCGGAGTGACAAATCCTAATCTCGAAATACGCCAACCCAACATCTACCTTTGGAGACACCTGTAGTACTCCTTTATAATCACCCAGTTACGTTGTGACGTTTGGTAGCACCCAAAGTGTTCCTCCGGCAAACGGGAGTTGCATAATCTCATAGTCATAGGAACATGTATAAGTTATGGATGAAAGCAATAGCAATACACTAAACGATCAGGTGCTAAGCTAATGGAAATGGGTCATGTCAATCAGATCATTCAACCAATGATGTGACCTTGTTAATCAAATGACAACTCCTTTGTCTATGGTTAGGAAACTTAACCATCTTTGATTAACGAGCTAGTCAAGTAGATGCATACTAGTGACACTCTGTTTGTCTATGTATTCACACATGTATTATGTTTCCGGTTAATACAATTATAGCATGAATAATAAACATTTATCATAAAATAAGGAAATAAATAATAACTTTATTATTGCCTCTAGGGCATATTTCCTTCAGTCTCCCACTTGCACTAGAGTCAATAATCTAGTTCACATCGCCATGTGATTTACCAGCAATAGTTCACATCACCATGTGATTAACACCCATAGTTCACATCGATATGTGACCAACACTCAAAGGGTTTACTAGAGTCACTAATCTAGTTCACATCGCTATGTGATTAACACCCAAAGAGTACTAAGGTGTGATCATGTTTTGCTTGTGAGATAATTTTTAGTCCACGGGTCTGTCACATTCAGATCCGTAAGTATTTTGCGAATTCTATGTCTACAATACTCCGCACAGAGCTACTCTAGCTAATTGCTCCCACTTTCAATATGTATCTAGATCGAGACTTAGAGTCATCCAGATCAGTGTCAAAACTTGCATCGACGTAACCCTTTACGGCGAACCTTTCTGTCACGTCCATAATCGAGAAACATATCCTTATTCCACTAAGGATAATTTTTTGACCGCTGTCTAGTGATCTACTCCTAGATCACCATTGTACTCCCTTGCTTAACTCAGTGTAGGGTATATAATGGATCTGGTACACAGCATTGCATACATGATAGAGCCTATGGCTGAAGCATAGGGAACATCTTTCATTTTCTCTCTATCTTCTGCAGTGGTCGGGCATTGAGTCTTACTCAACTTCACACCTTGTAACACAGGCAAGAACCCTTTCTTTGCTTGATCCATTTTGAACTTCTTCAAAAATTTGTCAAGGTATGTGCTTTGTGAAAGTCCAATTAAGCGTCTTGATCTATCACTATAGATCTTGATGCCCAATATGTAAGCAGCTTCACGGAGGTCTTTTCTTTGAAAAACTCCTTTCAAACACTCCTTTATGCTTTGCAGAATAATTCTACATCATTTCCGATCAACAATATGTCATACACATATACTTATCAGAAATGTTGTAGTGCTCCCACTCACTTTCTTGTAAATACAGGCTTCACCGCAAGTCTGTATAAAACTATATGCTTTGATCAACTCATCAAAGCGTATATTCCAACTCCGAGATGCTTGCACCAGTCCATAGATGGATCGCTGGAGCTTGCACATTTTGTTAGCACCTTTAGGATTGACAAAACCTTCTGGTTGCATCATATACAACTCTTCTTTAATAAATATATTAAGGAATGCAGTTTTGTTTATCCAGTTGCCAGATTTCATAAAATGCGGCAATTGCTAACATGATTCGAACAGACTTTAAGCATAGATACGAGTGAGAAACTCTCATCGTAGTTAACACCTTGAACTTGTCGAAAACCTTTTGCGACAATTCTAGCTTTGTAGATAGTAACACTACTATCAGTGTCCGTCTTCCTCTTGAAGATCCATTTATTTTCTATGGCTTGCCGATCATCGGGCAAATCCATCAAAGTCCATACTTTGTTCTCATACATGGATCATATCTCAGATTTCATGGTCTCTAACCATTTCGCGGAATCTGGGCTCATCATCGCTTCCTCATAGTTCGCAAGTTCATCATGGTCTAGTAACATGACTTCCAGAACAGGATTACCGTACCACTCTGGTGCGGATCTCACTCTGGTTTACCTACGAGATTCGGTAGTAATTTGATCTGAAGTTACATGATCATCATCATTAGCTTCCTCACTAATTGGTGTAGTAGTCACAGGAACAGATTTCTGTGATGAACTACTTTCCAATAAGGGAGAAGGTACAATTACCTTATCAAGTTCTACTTTCCTCCCACTCACTTCTTTCGAGAGAAACTCCTTCTCTAGAAAGGATCCATTCTTAGCAACAAATGTCTTGCCTTTGGATTTGTGATAGAAGGTGTACCCAACAATTTCCTTTGGGTATCCTATGAAGACATATTTCTCCGATTTGGGTTTGAGCTTATCAGGATGAAACTTTTTCATATAAGCATCACAACCCCAAACTTTAAGAAACGACAACTTTGGTTTCATGCTAAACCACAGTTCATATTGTGTCGTCTCAACGGACTTAGATGGTGCCCTTTTTAACGTGAATGCAGCTATCTTTAATGCATAACCCCAAAAACGATAGTGGTAGATCGGTAAGAGACATCATAGATTGTACTATATCCAATAAAGTATGGTTATGACGTTCGGACGCACCATTATGATGTGGTGTTCCAGGTGGCGTGAGTAGTGAAACTATTTCACATTGTTTTAACTGAAGACCAAACTCGTAACTCAAATATTCGTCTCCGCGATCAGATCGTAGAAACTTTATTTTCTTGTCACGATGATTTTCCACTTCACTCTGAAATTCTTTGAACTTTTCAAACATTTCAGACTTATGTTTCATCAAGTAGATATACCCATATCTGCTCAAAACATCTGTGAAGGTCAGAAAATAATGATACTTGTCGCGAGCCTTAATTTTCATCGGACCATATACATCAGTATGTATGATTTCCAACAAATCTGTTGCTTGCTCCATTGTTCCGGAGAACGGCGTTTTTGTCATCTTGCCCAAGAGGCATGGTTCGCAAGCATCAAGTGATTCATAATCAAGTGATTCCCAAATCCCATCAGCATGCGCTTTACACCAATATGACCTAAACGGCAGTGCCACAAATAGGTTGCACTATCATTATTAACTTCGCATCTTTTTGGTTTCAATATCATGAATATGTGTATCACTACGATCGAGATCCAATGAACTATTTTCATTGGTGTGTATGACCATATAAGGTTTTTATTCATGTAAACAGAACAACAATTGTTCTCTAACTTAAATGAATAACTGTATTGCAATTAACATGATCAAATCATATTCATGCTCAACGCAAACACCAAATAACACTTATTTAGTTTCAACACTAATCCCGAAAGTATAGGGAGTGTGTGATGATGATCATATCAATCTTGGAACCACTTCCAACACACATCGTCACCTTGCCCTTTAACTAGTCTTTGTTCATTCTGCAACTCCCGTTTCGAGTTACTAAATTTTAGCAACTGAACTAGTACCAAATACTAAGGGGTTGCTATGAACACTAGTAAAGTACACATCAATAACATGTATATCAAATATACTTATGTTCACTTTGCCATCCTTCTTATCCGCCAATCACTTGGGGTAGTTCCGCTTCCAGTGACCAGTCCCTTTGCAGTAGAAGCACTTAGTCTCAGGCTTAGGACCATACTTGGGCTTTTTCACTTTGAGCAGCAACTTGCTTGCCGTTCTTCTTGAAGTTCCCCTTCTTTCCTTTTGCCCTTTTCTTGAAACTAGTGATCTTGTCAACCATCAACACTTGATGTTTTTCTTTGATTTCTACCTTCGCTGATTTTAGCATCGCGAAGAGCTTGGGAATATTTTCCGTTATCCCTTGCATATTATAGTTCATCACGAAGTTCTACTAACTTGGTGATGGTGACTAGAGAATTCTGTCAATCACTATCTTATCTGGAAGATTAACTCCACTTGATTCAAGCGATTGTAGTACCCAGACAATCTGAGCACATGCTCACTAGTTGAGCGATTCTCCTCCATCTTTTAGCTATAGAACTTGTTGGAGACTTCATATCTCTCAACTCGGGTATTTGCTTGAAATATTAACTTCAACTCCTAGAACATCTCATATGCTCCATGACGTTCAAAACGTCTTTGAAGTCCCGATTCTAAGCAGTTAAGCATGGTGCACTAAACTATTAAGTAGTCATCATATTGAGCTAGCAAAACGTTCATAACGTATGCATCTGCACCTGCAATAGGTCCATCACCTAGCGGTGCATTAAGGACATAATTCTTCTGTGCAGCAATGAGGATAAACCTTAGATCACGGATCCAATCCGCATCATTGCTACTAACATTTTTCAACACAAGTTTCTCTAGGAACATATCAAAATAAACACAGGGAAGCAACAATGCGAGCTATTGATCTACAACATAGATATGCTAATACTACCAGGACTAAGTTCATGATAAATTTAAGTTCAATTAATCATATTACTTAAGAACTCCCACTTAGATAGACATCTCTCTAATCCTCTAAGTGATCACGTGATCCAAATCAACTAAACCATGTACGATCATCACGTGAGATGGAGTAGTTTCAATGGTGAACATAATTATGTTGATCATATCCACTATATGATTCATGCTCGACCTTTCGGTCTCCGTGTTCCGAGGCCATATCTGCATATGCTAGGCTCGTCAAGTATAACCCGAGTATTCTGCGTGTGCAAAACTGGCTTGCACCCGTTGTAGATGGACGTAGAGCTTATCACACCCGATCATCACGTGGTGTCTGGGCACGACGAACTTTGGCAACGGTGCATACTCGGGGAGAACACTTCTTGATAATTTAGTGAGAGATCATCTTATAATGCTACCGTCAATCAAAGCAAGATAAGATGCATAAAAGATAAACATCACATGCAAATCAATATAAGTGATATGATATGGTCATCATCATCTTGTGCTTCATGATCTCCATCTCTGCAGCACCATCATGATCACCATCGTCACCGGCGCGACACCTTGATCTCCATCGTAGCATCGTTGTCGTCTCGCCAATCTTATGCTTCCACGACTATCACTACCGCTTAGTAATAAAGTAAAGCATTACATCGCGATTGCATTGCATACAATAAAGCGACAACCATATGGCTCCTGCCAGTTGCCGATAACTCGGTTACAAAACATGATCATCTCATACAATAAAATTTAGCATCATGTCTTGACCATATCACATCACAACATGCCCTGCAAAAACAAGTTAGACGTCCTCTACTTTGTTTGTTGCAAGTTTTACGTGGCTGCTACGGGCTTAAGCAAGAACTCATCTTACCTACGCATCAAAACCACAACGATAGTTCGTCAAATAGACTCCGTTTTAACCTTCTCAAGGACCGGGCGTAGCCACACTTGGTTCAACTAAAGTTGGTGAGATGTCTCCCGCAAGCCATCTGTGTGCAAAGCACGTCGAGGGAACCGGTCTCGCGTAAGCGTACGCGTAAGGTTGGTCCGGGTCATCTCATCCAACAATACCGCTGAACCAAAGTATGACATGCTGGTAGGCAGTATGACTTGTATCGTCCACAACTCACTTGTGTTCTACTCGTGCATATAACATCAAACCATAAAAACCTAGGCTCGGATGCCACTGTTGGGGAACGTAGTAATTTCAAAATTTTCCTACGCACACGCAAGATCATGGTGATGCATAGCAACAAGAGGGGAGAGTGTTGTCTACGTACCCTTGTAGACCGAAGCGTAAGCGATCACAACGTAGAGGAAGTAGTCGTACGATCTCCTCGCGATCCAACCGATCCCGGCGCCGTTACTCCGGCGCCCCCAAGTTCTTGGCACACGTACAGCTCGATGACGCTCCTCGGGCTCCGATCCAGCAAAGCTCCGGGGAGAGAGTTTCGTCAGCACAACGGCGTGGTGACGATCTTGATGTTCTACTATCGCAGGGCTTCGCCTAAGCGCTGCAACAATACGACCGAGGTGGAATATGGTGGAGGGGGGCACCGCACACGGCTAAGGAACGATCTCAAGGATCAACTTGTGTGTCCAGAGGTGCCCCCCTGCCCCCGTATATAAAGGATCCAGGGGGAGGGGCGGCCGGCCAGGGCTAGGCGCGCCAAGGGGGGAGACCTACTCCCACCGGGAGTAGGACTCCCTCTTTTCCTATTTGGATTAGGAGAAGGGGGGGAAAGAGGTGGAGGGAGAGAAGGAAAGGGGGGGCGCCGCCCCCCTTCCCTTGTCCTATTCGGACTAGGAGGGGGAGGGGCGCGCGGCCCCTTCCTTCCCCTTTCTCCCTTCTCCCTTAAGGCCCATAGTGGCCCATTAACCCCCGGGGGGGTTCCGGTAACCCCCCGGTACTCCGGTAAAATGCCGATTTCACTCGGAACCATTCCGATATCCAAATGTAGTCATCCAATATATCAATCTTTATGTCTCGACCATTTCGAGACTCCTCGTCATGTCCGTGACCACATCCGGGACTCCGAACTCCTTCGGTACATCAAAATACATAAACTCATAATAACCGTCATCGAAACCTTAAGCGTGCGGACCCTACGGTTCGAGAATAATGTAGACATGACCGAGACACGTCTCCGGTCAATAACCAATAGCGGGACCTGGATGCCCATATTGGCTCCTACATATTCTACGAAGATCTTTATCGGTCAGACCGCATAACAACATACGTTTGTTCCCTTTGTCATCGGTATGTTACTTACCCGAGATTCGATCGTCGGTATCCAATACCTAGTTCAATCTCGTTACCGGTAAGTCTCTTTACTCGTTCCGTAATACATCATCTCACAACTAACTCATTAGTTGTAGTGCTTGCAAGGCTTATGTGATGTGCATTACCGAGAGGGCCCAGAGATACCTCTCCGACTATCGGAGTGACAAATCCTAATCTCGAAATACGCCAACCCAACATCTACCTTTGGAGACACCTGTAGTACTCCTTTATAATCACCCAGTTACGTTGTGACGTTTGGTAGCACCCAAAGTGTTCCTCCGGCAAACGGGAGTTGCATAATCTCATAGTCATAGGAACATGTATAAGTTATGGATGAAAGCAATAGCAACACACTAAACGATCAGGTGCTAAGCTAATGGAAATGGGTCATGTCAATCAGATCATTCAACCAATGAAGTGACCTCGTTAATCAAATGGCAACTCCTTTGTCTATGGTTAGGAAACTTAACCATCTTTGATTAACGAGCTAGTCAAGTAGAGGCATACTAGTGACACTCTGTTTGTCTATGTATTCACACATGTATTATGTTTCCGGTTAATACAATTATAGCATGAATAATAAACATTTATCATAAAATAAGGAAATAAATAATAACTTTATTATTGCCTCTAGGGCATATTTCCTTCAATATTGACATTGCCCTCTAAAACCCATCCCTGCCTTGGATCAAGTCAAGACTCCCATCTCCAGCAAGTTTCAAGCCATTTTTGATTTTTATTCAATTTATTTTTCCTCAAAAACTATTTCTGTCATTTATTTTGGACCTAGGTGATTTACAAAGGAACCACAAGTTTCCTGTTGAGTTTTAACTCCAAACAAGCTCCTCTGACTAGCCCTTAGTACCCTCAACCTAGATCCATCAAGATCCACTTGTCCTCAGTTCAAATATTTCAAATTTTGCCCACTGCAAGTTTGGACCAGATTTGTCATTTTTGGTGAAATTCAATATTTTTCTTCTCCAAAAATTCCGGGATAAATCAGGCAGCCCCCAGGTGCATTGAGAGGTCACCCCACCAAAGATCAGCTCCAGAAAAATTTCCCACATGCCAAAATCATTTCATCGAGCACCTGACATGCACTGTTGCTGTTCAAATTCAGAAAGTTCAGTGTTTATGTTTCGCCGTCAGTGTCGTTTTCTTCAGAACACGGCGTCGATCTCGCCAGTAACTGAAGTGGCGCCTTGCTCCCTGTTCCCCCTACTTATCCAGAGCGCCGCACACTCGTTTGTTCGGGCACCATCGTCGGTGGTGACGTGTCTCGCCGACGCCGGCAGCTTCTGTGGTGGCAGAGCCCCCCGTGGCGGCCAGCAGGGATCAACACCACCTTTCGGCGCTGTCCAGCACCGCCCAAGCCACCCGTAGCCTCCGCGTGTCTGTCCGCTTGCCTGTGCACACTGCGGCACCGTCACCGTGGCGTGAGCAGCACAGAGCGTGCTCTCTGCCGCCGCCGAGTCCCGTGAGCCGTTCCGTCGAGAACGTGGAGTACCACCCAAGGCAGGCCAAGCTTAGCACGTGAATGGAACCAGTGGACCATCGCGGTGATGCCTAGCTCACTAATCCACCTGACCGACCTCTGCCTTGCCGTAATCATCACCGGCGTTATCCCGTTCACAGCCACCGCCTCAGATCGGCTATAAAAGGAGCCCCCGAGCTCGTTTTCGACCCAGCGCCACAACTTCACCTCACCAGAGCCCCGCCTAACCACTAGGAGGACCCCGAGGAGGTCACCTTCCCCGACTCCGGCCGCCCCGATCCGCCTCGGGCTCCGGCTTGATTCACTCAAGTGAGGCCATTCCCGCCTCCCAAACCATGTCAGCAACCCTCTAGTGCACCCAGTACCCTAACCCGAGCCTCAATTCGGCCTTTGCAGCTCTCCCCGGCGAGATCCACCAACACCCGAGCCACCGTCCGCTGGAGTTGAGGTCGCCGTCGACGTGGTGCTCACCGACGCTCAACTCCACCACCCACAGGTGCGGAAGAACACGGTGAACACGTTGGTAACCCCCGATCCCCCTGCCTCGCCGTGGATCGCCGCCGGCGACCACCGCGGCTCTCGGGCGCCTGCGCCCTGTTCTGGTTTTCAAACCCGACGGGTGGGACACGCTCGTCAGCTTTTTCTTTTTTTGAAACGTTTTCTGAAAACGCCTTCGGGCAAAATACGTCTCCCTCCCTGGACTGACGTATTCTAGACTGAAACATTTTCTGTTTTTATAAAGTGAACCCTGGAAACTTTATGTTTCATTACAGAAAGGTCCCTGGACTAAAACCCTTATAACTTTTAAACAAAAGATGATTTTAACTTGAAACTTTTTTTTGTCATCTTTATTTTTCTGTCTAGTTTTTTGTCATATTTATTTGAAAAATATTTGGGATACTTTTTCTTTTAATACGTAGATACCGGAGGAGGTAAAGGAGACGCGTACTTCGCCGAGCTAGACTCCGACTTCTCCGAACCAGGCAAGCATGTTTGAACCTTTGATATGATGAGTGTTTTGCATGTTTGCTCGAGTAGTTTTCTCATGGCATGATTATATAAGCATTTGTGAATGTTATGTGCATGCAAGACAAGCTACAGGTGAGCTTCGAAGTTTGATGTGTTCTTATGATGATAAGATAACCCGATCATGTGGTGACATGATGGGTTGCAAGCTGGCATTGTTGAAGCATGCCAGTTTTATGTCAACTGTTAACTCCAGTTCAAACGTGGGTCAAGTCTTGATCCCGTTCGTTTCCCCTTCGTGCTGCCACATGTTTTCTGCAAAGAGTGCGGTTTAGTAAGTTGCAACCTCTTTCCTTGTACACACCAAACAAAGGGACCGCGATGAGGGTTCCATGGCCCTGGATTAAAGCCCGTCATCCGGTCAAGGGGCATGGGTGTTTCCGGTTGGGACGGAGAGGGGGGCACCCCTTAGAGCGCGCGATATAAATTTGATCCCATGCTATTCGAGGTTGTGGCCTCCCCGTCTTAAGGTTTTTCTTGAACGTTGCCGAGGGTGATTCCTGGCAACGGAATGTGGAATGGGTGTGTACGGGTTAGACGTGTTTCTTCTAAAACACCGTAAACGGAACTAGTCCATTGTGACTACTGAAATCCGTTGGCTGTGGTTAAAAAGTGCAAACTCTGCAGAGTCAAAACCATTCGAGCATCCATGTCCACGAGCAAGGACTTGGACATTATCTCAGTGTCAGTGTCAGTGTTGGTGTCAAATCGCAGTGTGAAAACTGGTGACAGCCTCCGGAAAGTAAACATAAAACTGAGAGTGGTAAACTCGGCTGAAGGTTATTCGTGTGAATGGACTAACCAGTTCACTATTATATGCTGAGTATTTCCTTGTGATGATTTGAATTCATGAGCTATTTAAATTCGAATGATAAACTATAAGCCCTTTATGTGATGTCGCTCAGACGTCCGACTGTGGCATTATTGTCATTTACTTTGGATATAAGCTCTTTTTGTGATGTCGCTCAGATGTCCGACTGTGGCATTATTGTTATTTACTTTTGATATAAGCCTTTTATGTGATGTCGCTCAGACGTCCGACTGTGGCATTATTGTCATTTACTTTTGATATAAGCCATTTATGTGATGTCGCTCAGATGTCCGACTGTGGCATTATTGTTATTTAGTTTTGATATAAGCTCTTTATGTGATGTCGCATAGACGTTCGACTGTGGCACGTTCTGTCATTTACTTTTCAATATAAGCCCTTTATGTGGTGTCGCCTCGACGCCCGACTACGGCATGTTAAATTTCACTTTTACCTTTCGAGGTGTCGCTTCAGACACCTGATCGGTCCTCAATTATTTTTTATTGGGATTTCGGGAGGACTACCGCCCGACTTCCTTTTATTTATCGTGCAGTGCAAACCTATTATTTGGTTGTGTAGACTAATCTGCTCATGTGCATCATGTTTACATTCGTTATATCTTATCTCCGAACTGTCTTGCGAGTACATTCAAAGTACTCACCTGGCTTGTTGATTTGGCCAGATGTTGACGAAGGCGATCTTATGGATGAAGAGTTCGATAGCGAGTCCGACGCCTAGAGGAGTCCCAGTCAGTCACGTGCGACCCTGGAGTTGTTCACTTGTATTATATACGCTTCCGCCACCCGAATAAAATTATCAGGCCTTCCTCCAACGCTTGATGAGCTGTAAGCTTTCAGAGTCATGTCACCCACTTCACTATGACATATCCACCACCACCTTTATTACGAGTCAGTAGTTATGCCACCATACTCTTGTGTCATATACGCCTTTATGTTTAATATAGGCGTGCTTGTAATAAATTGTTAAGCACCCTCAGCTCAACCATGTATAATATTTAGTACTGCTGGATTTCTGTATCAAGATTTTGTCTGCCAGTAAGAAGAACACTTCTATACTGGTCAATACTAAGGTCGGCTTTTCAATAAACGTTTTATCGGAAAGTCGGTCCTGACACAAGTCGAGTGTTGTACATATCCTCTCATGTGCGGTGTTCGTGTTTCAACGATTTACCTCTGAAAACAATTAGTTCAACAATACATATAGAGTATGTGATGCTAACTTGATGAGAATAAATTAGAAGCAACATGAACTCTCAAGATCAAGGAAACTAAGAACTATTCTTTGCCATTGTCGTCCGGCAGATCGAGGAAGGTATTGGTGTCAAAATTGGCCCTATGTGGAGGTACATCAACATATCATCATCACCCACCGGTTGCTCATCTGCATTCCGACTCCCACCCAGCTCCTCATGGACAACCACCTCCACATGCCCATCTAGCACGTCATCATTAGGTTGGACATCACAACCTTTTGATCTGGAGAGGTCATGCCATTTCGCTTCTTGGCAGCAAGTTAAGCCTATACAACAACGACAGATCAACTGGTCGGCCTTTGGTTGACATTGATTGCGACAAGTGGGGGGGGGGGGGGCATAATCGGATACATGGAAGGCTGCACCCCATGGACCAAGCTAGATGAGTACATGGGTGTACAGATGTACACTCATTATTTGTGTATAAAAAGAGTATTTTGGTACATCTATTAAACATATGGTTTAAAAAATATATGGTTAAATTTGTAATCTGGAATTTTCTAGAGATATGTTTTCCTAATCATATGGTACGACCACTATTAGATATTTGTTAAACTATATGTTAAAGAGATATCTAACATACATAAGTACAAAGTATATAATATACACAAACATAAAAAATAATTAAACAAATAATATTTTTTACAACGTACAAATTAAATTCAGTGCAACGCCTGAGTGTTTTTCAATGATATAAATTAAAAATATATCATAATTAAATAATACAACTAATATTTAACTTTGTTATGTGGTTAAGAATGCCAAATAACTAATGAAACAAATATAATTCTTAACATGGTAGTATGATAAGTATACAACTTTAGTATAAAACATGTACATATATACACTCAAATTTAAAATGTTGGATCTGCCATCTACGATGCTTTATTGTCCTTGAAGCAGACTCCTCCTCTTCATCTATGGATCAGCACGCATAGCCTCATCTTGATCTAGAAATTCATATGAGACTGCATGCACCAGACAAATCATCAAAGTGATTTCAAATGCTCGAGGTCATGTTTGTTGTTCAGCATAAAAGAAATATGGATGTTTGTTTTACCTTCTGGAGGCTGCAGGTAATTCAGGCCATTTGCAACCAGTGAAACCATATTGTTAGCAAATTGATCTTTCATGATACCGTACTTACCACTGCAAAAGATTGGAGCAAGTCACACACTCAATCAATGACCAGTGATTATGTTTGTTGTTCAGTGTAAAAGAAATATGTTCTTTTTTCGCTACTCAATCGATGCTTTTTTGACATTTTTATAGAGATTTTTGCAACCATTTGCACATTTGTCCCTTATGTGCAACTGCTCGCGTCGCACAACCGTGTGCGACTAAAGCACGCAACTAGGGAGGGTGCGACATTTTACAAACTAACCACCGGGTGTTTATTATTATTATTATTATTATTATTATTATTATTATTATTATTATTATTATTATTATTATGTTTATCTGCTTTTAAGTAACATGCAAAAGAAAAGGTATGGCAAAAAAGGGACAGAAAGAAAAAGAAGCTTATAAACAGAAGATGCAAAGAGGAAAAATGTCAACTTCTGTTTATCTACTTTTATTCATATAACGAGCAAAAGAAAAGGTATAGCAAAGAAAAAAACAGAAAGAAAGAAAAATAAGTCTATAAGTAAAAGGTGCAAAGAGAAAAATAAATACAAGTGCCAAGGATACTTATAAGGGAAAACATCAAGTTTTGTTTATCTACTTTTACACAACATGCAAAAGTAAACATATAGCAAAAAAAACTTATAAGAAGAAGGTGCAAAGAGCAAAATAAATAAAAGTGCCACTGTTGCAGATTGGGCCTATGCAAACGGTTTAAACCCCCTTTCGTTGACACAGTTCCAAATCGACGCCTTCCTAAGGTGTGCAATAGGGGGTCCATCGTACACGACCCAGATTAATCATCTGCGATAGGGCTCCAGGGTGCAGACGTTCTCGCAAAAGAAACCGTATGCGATGTACAAACCTATCACACACACTATAGTTGTGAAAGACGCCGCACACGTCACTTTTAAGTTAACCACGTGTAATTCATCATGAAACCTAGATGGAGATTTTACGCAAAACGTTTGTGAAATGCTACTTATGGCAGTGTGGTCCCAATGAAACCATGCCAGACTATAGCATTGCACACGAACCTTCGGTTCCTAACGCCTTCTCTGCATGATATCTTCAAACACGGTTCATGTATAGCTTACGAGTGGGATTGCGTTTGACATCGGATATGGTGGTTTTGAAGCTCATGTGTGCGATAAGCTACTATCGCACACGATTTAAAACTCCGACACACATGTATTGTTGTTCTATAGCGTATGATTTATAGTGTATCACCCATCGTTATATTCTTATCGTGTGCTTTTTCTGTAAATTACACACGGTTCAGTTCTCAGTCACGTGTGATGTATTTTTTGCACCCCACACACTCAATTTCTCGAACCATGTGTTTTGTGTTGTATATGAATCTGCGGAGAAAAAATCACATTTGAATTGCCATGTAAAAAGTAAATTCACTAGAATATGCATTTGAACAAATATTAATTGTCCACAACAAGTGATTTCGTCACAATTATTGGCCAATAGTACATTGCAAATACATTGCGTGCTAGCTAGCTAGTTCATAGCTAAATTCCACATGTATACACATATGCAGTATTGTTTGACATAAAGCATTGACAGAATCATAGTGTAGACGAAGACCTCTCATCACATGGAAAACATGCATGCAAGCGAATACTAAGTGGTGAAAAGGTTTATCCTTGTCGCCGCGATCCCCTCGACGGCTTATGTACAAGGAAAATACACTACAAATGAAGATGAATTTTTCCATGCTCAATTCTGGAACCAGATATGAATACAGATTTCACCATCGAATATTTCAATGCATATCAAAGAACTGTTGAATATCCAATAATAAAGGAGGGATCCTGAATTAACCAAGAGCACATGAAAGTATTATAGATATCATGGGCTGCCTAGAATAGGCGAGCCCTACTAAGGGGCAGCCACATGGGCCTGAAGGCCCACGTAGGTGGAGCCCCCCTTTTACTTTCCCCCCAAGTGGAGGGGTGTGGCTAGGTGATGATCCAAAAGTATAGGGGATCTATCGTAGTCCTTTCAATAAGTAAGAGTGTCGATCCCAATGAGGGGCAGAAGGAAATGACAAGCAGTTTTCAGTAAGGTATTCTCTGCAAGCACTGAAATTATCAGTAACAGATAGTTTTGCGATAAGGTAATTTGTAACGGGTAACAAGTAACAAAAGTAAACAAGGTGCAGCAAGGTGGCCCAATCCTTTTTGCAGCAAAGGACAAGCCTGGACAAACTCTTATGTAAAGGAAAGCGCTCCCGAGGACACATGGGAATTATCGTCAAGCTTGTTTTCATCACGCTCATATGATTCGCGTTCGTTACATTGATAATTTGATATGTGGGTGGACCGGTGCTTGGGTGTTGCCCTTCCTTGGACAAGCATCCCACTTATGATTAAGCCCTATTGCAAGCATCCACAACTACAAAAGAAGTATTAAGGTAAACCTAACCGTAACATGAAACATATGGATCCAAATCAGCCCCTTACGAAGCAACGCATAAACTAGGGTTTAAGCTACTGTCACTCTAGCAACCCATCATCTACTCATTACTTCCCAATGCCTTCCTCTAGGCCCAAATAATGGTGAAGTGTCATGTAGTCGACGTTCACATAACACTACTAGAGGAGAGACAACATACATCTCATCAAAATATCGAACGAATACCAAATTCACATGACTACTTATAGCAAGACTTCTCCCATGTCCTCAGGAACTAACATAACTACTCACAAATCATATTCATGTTCATAATCAGAGGGGTATTAATATGCATTAAGGATCTGAACATATAATCTTCCATCGAATAAACCAACTAGCATCAACTACAAGGAGTAATCAACACTACTAGCAAACCACAGGTACCAATCTGAGGTTTTGAGATAAAGATTGGATACAAGAGATGAACTAGGGTTTGAGATGAGATGGTGTTGTTGAAGATGTTGATGGAGATTAACCCCCTCCCAATGAGAGGATCGATGGTGATGACGATGGTGATGATTTCCCCCTCCCGGAGGGATGCTTCCCCGGCAGAATAGCTCCGCCGGAGCCCTAGATTGGTTCCGCCAAGGTTCCGCCTCGAGACGGCGACGCTTCGTCCCAAAAGCTTGCTTCTATTTTTTTCAGGATGAAAGACTTCATATAGCAGAAGATGGGCATCGGAGGCCTGCCAGGCGGCCCACGAGACAGGGGGGCGCGCCCAGGGGGTAGGGCACGCCCCCACCCTCGTGGCCAGGGTGTGGGACCCCTCTGGTTAATTCTTTCGCTAGTATTTTTTATTAATTCCAAAACCTGCCTCCGTGAAGTTTCCGGACTTTTGGAGTTGTGCAAAATAGGTCTCTAATATTTGCTCCTTTTCCAGCCAAGAATTCCAGCTGCCGGCATTCTCCCTCTTCATGTAAACCTTGTAAAATAAGAGAGAAAAGGCATAAGTATTGTGACATAACGTGTAATAATAGCCCATAATGCAATAAATATCGATATAAAAGCATGATGCAAAATGGACGTATCAACTCCCCCAAGCTTAGACCTCGCTTGTCCTCAAGTGGAAGCCGATATCGAAAAATATGTCCACATGTTTAAAGATAGAGGTGTTGATAAAATAAAATACGGACATGAGGGCATCATGATCATTCTTATAACAACAACATATATATAATATTGTCATATGGTTTGTTATGCTCAAGTAACAATCTATTCACAAGGTCAAGTATGAATCTGAAACTTCATTGAAAACTAACAAACTATGATCTTGGCCATTGAAGCAATTGCAATTTATCATAACATCGGAAAGAGTCAATATAAGAGCTTTTCAGCAAGTCCACATACTCAACTATTATTTAGTCTTTCACAATTGCTAGCACTCACGCAATACTTATGGGTATGGAGTTTTAATCGGACACAGAGAAAGATATGGGCTTATAGTGTTGCCTCCCAACCTTTTACCTCAAGGGTAATGTCAACAATAATAGTTCACGATAACTTACATCTATATATATATATATATATATATATATATATATATATATATATATATATATATATATATATATATCAGGATCCTTCCAACATAATGTGCTTGCTAAAGGATAAAATGTAAAAAGGAAAGGTGAAGATCACCATGACTCTTGTATAAGGCATAAGATAAAAATAAAAGATAGGCCCTTCGCAGAGGGAAGCAGAGGTTGTCATGTGCTTTTATGGTTGGATGCACAAAATCTTAATGCAAAAGAACGTCACTTTATATTGCCACTTGTGATATAGACCTTTATTATGCAGCCCGTCGCTTTTATTACTTCCACATCACAAGATCGTATAAAGCTTATTTTCTCTCACACTAATAAATCATACATATTTAGGGAGCAATTTTTATTGCATGCAACAATGACAACTTACTTGAAGGATCTTACTCAATCCATAGGTAGGTATGTGATGCGGAGCATCCTACGATCATCCCCATGTACACTTCGACTACTCCCCAGGCCCCAAGAGGGCATACGATGAGACCTCGACCATACGCCATTGGACACAAGGTGAACTCACTCCTCTTCAAACCGTCACTTTCCGCATATGAGACATGGCTACTGTCGGTGTCAAAACCGGCGGATCTCGGGTAGGGGGTCCCGAACTGTGCGTCTAGGCGGATGGTAACAGGAGACAAGGGACACGATGTTTTTACCCAGGTTCGGGCCCTCTCGATGGAGGTAAAACCCTACTCCTGCTTGATTAATATTGATGATATGGGTAGTACAAGAGTAGATCTACCACGAGATCAAGGAGGCCAAACCCTAGAAGCTAGCCTATGGTATGATTGTTGTTCTACGGACTAAAACCCTCCGGTTTATATAGACACCGGAGAGGGTTAGGGTTACACAGAGTCGGTTACAATGGTAGGAGATCTACATATCCGCATCGCCAAGCTTGCCTTCCACGCCAAGGAAAGTCCCTTCCGGACACGGGACGAAGTCTTCAATCTTGTATCTTCATAATCCAGGAGTCCGACTGAAGGTATTGTCCGGCTATCCGGACACCCCCTAATCCAGGACTCCCTTAGTAGCCCCCAAACCAGGATTCAATGACGACGAGTCCGGCACGCAAATTGTCTTCGGCATTGCAAGGCGGGTTCTCCTCCAAATCTCGTGTACCTGTTGAATAATGTCCGGTTTCTTGTGAATGTAGCGCTCCTTGGCTTCTACGCCCAATAATGGCCGCCTTCCACATGTCAAATGAATACGGAAAGTCTAGGTGTTTTTACATTCACACCCCTAGCCGCGTAAATGAGCCGCCTATTTAAAGGGATGAGGATTTAGATCCAAACCACACCTTCTCCCCTCCGCGAGTATTCATCAGAGTGCATCCAACAAAGGTCTGTTCCACCATGGCCAGCCGTCGCAACTCCTCCTCTCGCCCTTCCAGTCCTAAGCATGGAGATTGGGAGAGATGTTCTATCCCACACAGCGAGCTGGTGACGCTCCAGACCAAGGGATTTCTCCCTCCGGCCTATATGGTCCCGGTTCAAGCCAGACTTGCCACCTATAACAGCGGAGAGCAAGCGGAGAGCGCCCCCAATCCCTCCAAAGGAGAGCAGGTATGCCTTGTCCCTTATTTAATAAGAGGGCTCGGATTTCCAATTCATCCGTTTCTCCGGGGGCTCCTGGAGTTCTATGGTCTCCAGCTGCACAACCTCACGCCTGCCTCCATATTGCATATCGCGGGCTTCGTAGCCCTTTGCGAGCTATTTTTGGGTGTTGAGGCTCATTTCGCGCTGCGGAAGAGGCTATTCTGCCTGGTGCCCCGTTCTCAGGAGGGGTCAATATATTAAGTGGGCGGAGCCGAAGTGTGGCGCATCGCCGGGACCGGATATTTATCCGGAACCCCAAACAAGGCGTCCGAGAATTGGCCTTCGGAATGGTTTTATATAGAGGACGTCCCGTTGCCGGATCCTGTTCGGATCGGCCTCCCTGAGTTCGACAATGCTCCCCTGAAGAAGCGCCTAAGCTGGCGTCCACGGAGCCCTCAGAAGGAAAGTGACAAGGACGTCCTTTACCTGATGGGCCGGATAAGATTATTAGGTCATTCCGGACTAAGCATGACCGGAGTCATGGCCGCATGCATTATGCGGGGGGTGCAACCGCTTCAATATAGAGGCCACCCTATGTGGGACTTCAACGGGGAGGACGACACCACCCATCACGACCGTAAGGGGCCGTACTCAGCTGCCACTCTAATAAAGATCTTGTCCGCTTTGTACAAGGGAGAAGAGGAGGAATTTCTCCGCGTCAACACTCAGGGTGGATTTACGATGTATAATCCTCCAAGCTGGGTAAGTGGACACTTTTAGTTGTCCCTCTATTTTGTATTCCCATTGCCAAATATATAGTCTAACAACTTAAACGCAGGAGCTGCGCCAGGCTGTTAAAGAAATAAACAACCCCCCTCCACAACCCAAGGATCCAGGACGGTTCCTCGACCCGGCTTCCCAAGAGGATCCGGACTTATCTGTGGAGCTAATTGATGGGGTGTTTCATCAATTGAGCGAGGACAACGCCTTGGTGGCCATTACGGCCGATTACCCAGGGCTACTCCCAGCCTCCCAGGTGACCGAGACCGAAATCCCAGCCCTTCGAAAAGGGGCCCGTCCTCGCGTGTTTTCGATTATCGTATAACAGCCGCGTTTTGCAGAGGAGGTCCTTGAGGCGGGAGGCCGGGCCTGCGGCGACTAGCCCACGAGGGGCCGCAAGGCCCCAGGGGCTGAAAAGAAGTGCGGTCCGGACTGAGACGCCGGCGCAAAGGTATAACGCGCCATCTCATCCCCTGGTGTTATTCCTTCAAGGCATATTAACACTCGTGCTCTCTTTAGGAGAAAGAGACCTCGCCGGACTATATCCAGAGAGGTTGCCAATCGCGCCTCCACCAGCCAGGCTCCAAAGCCTGGTCCGGAGGCGGAGGTGAACACAAAGCACGCATCCAACGCTCCTCCAGCAGAGGATGCGGACAGGCTGTCTGCCACCAATTCCGAGGTGGAGAGTGCCATGAACCATAGGCGTCGCTGGACAGTTCTTCATGACGCTTGTTTCTCCCCAGAGGCGTTGGATGCCTTCAATTCAGGAGACGCGTACCTCCGTGCCGCTCAAAATGGTCTAGCCAGAGCCACGGAGCAGTATGTGAAAGACATACGGGTGAGAAAATTTGATGGTTATATATATCAGTAGCCCCCGAGACTTGAAACAGTTAGAATAACTGATTTAAGGATCATGTAATATGCAGGTTCTTTCAGAGAAGAATACCCAACTGTCCCAGGAGCTAGAAGAGTGCAAAGCCCCACTTGAGGCCGCACTAGCCGCGACAGGGGAGCCCAAGGAGACCCCCTCTGGTAATATATGCTTCAAAAAGATATGTATTGTGTGAAATGCGGCGTGTGTGCAAATCTGACAAATGAAATTGCAGATGGCGCCAGATTAGATCCGAAAAAGCAACAATTCCTACGCCAGCTAAAGGCTGGTGAGAGCGTGCTGACAAAGGTGAGGCGGGAGAAGAATGATCTCCAGGATGCCAACACCAAGCTGGGCGTTGAACTGAAAGATGTTCGTGCCCAGCTCTCGGACTCCGCTAAGGAGAATCAGCGGCTTCGACGCGGCATATTTAGTAAATGCTTAAGCGAACCTTTGAAAAAAGAAAAAAGAGTTCGGCGAGGAAGTCGACTAACAGAGTGATGTCTGTAGGTGTGCTAACAGGTCGTCCTGCAGAGGAGATGCCCGGTTCCACGGGTGACCTTCTTCCCGAGCTCTCGCAACTGCACGAGCGAGTTCGACAGGTGATGCAAGGCGTTGCCCAGGCCTTGTGGCCATCCATCTCCATGCCCGAAGGCCTTGGAGAGCTTGCAGAGAAGCTGAAGGGAGCGCGGTGGCGCTTCCGATTGTGGAAGATATTAGCCTGCCGTCAAGGCGCTAGGGAGGCGTGGGCCATGGTGAAGATGCGGTACACGAAGGCTGACCCAAACCACATGACTGAGGTCGGACCTGTTGGGCCCGACGGGAAGGAGATCCCTGTAAGCTTAGCGTACGGCCAAGTAGAATTGGCCTCAAAGTATTCCCAGCAGGACTGTAAACTAGACAACCTGTTAGATGGTATTGAAGAGGAATACAATTAGTCAGAATGACCATGTAATTTTAATTGACATGTGTAATGCCTTCTAGCCGGATTGTAGAACGTTTGTCATGGCCGACCTTTTCGCTTCAGCCTCGGGACCTGACGGTCCGGAGTGTGTCCGAATTCCCATGCGGTTATATAAGAACCGGGGTATGCATGGAGACCAGGCGTAGGGGTCATTAGTGCTTGAACAGACAAGTGCCCAACTAGTTATGTTATATTACATGGTTAGTAAGAAACATCTTCCAGGGAGAATAGTTCTGTTAGGGGTTCCTTTCCTTGGGAGGCATGCCCTAAAGTGCATGTCCATGCTGCGAAAAGAGACGCAGGAAAAATCATCTGGGGGCGCATAAATAAATAAGTGAAAAGGTCATCTTTAGTTCATCGACCGAATATTCCCTTAAGAACGCTAGCTTTCGGCTTCACCCAGTTTGAGGTACATATCCGGCTGACCCGGCAGTAACAATCACAGAGGTGCTCCCTTTACCACCTAGCCAAACAATCGGGAACGTAGGGGTAAGCACAGGAGCCAGGCAACCCAGCTTGGCCAAAACTTAAGTCATATCGATGCATATAATGGTGAATAAAGGTACATGCGGAAGTGTGACACATGTGTTGGGCATGAAGCCCGTTTAAATAAGCTTCTGTTTAAAGAAGCCCCCAGGTTTAATGAGCGTGGATAGTGCATCACTTATTGGGCCTTTAAAGGCTAGAAATAAAGGGGAGAGGAATGTAAGACAGAAAATATAAAAAATGGATAGAGGAAGGAGACGAACACAGAGTCCGGCGCTAGGCATAGAATCTTCGGAGATGGGCTGCGTTCCATGGGTTCGGCTCGAGTCGGTTATCCAATGGGTCTCGCAGGCGGTACGCTCCACCAGTCAGGACTTGGTCAATTATGAAGGGACCTTCCCACTTGGGCTTGAGTTTGTCCTTCTTCTTGTCTGGCAGGCGTAGAACTAATTCGCCAACATTGTAATTTTTGGCCCGTACTTCTCTGCTTTGATATCTTCGAGCCTGCTGTTGATAGAATGCGGAACGGGCTTTTGCCACATCACGCTCCTCCTCCAAGGCGTCCAAACTGTCCTGCCGATCAAGCTCGGCTTCTCTTCCTTCGTACATGCATACTCGAGGTGAGTCATGAATTATGCCGCAGGGCAAAACTGCTTCTGCGCCATACACCATGAAGAATGGTGTGTATTTGGTGGTGCGATTGGGCGTGGTCCGCAGCCCCCAGAGTACGGAGTCGAGCTCCTCTACCAAGTGCGTATTAGATTCCTTAAGGGACCGCACTAATCTGGGTTTGATGCCGCTCATGATAAGACCATTTGCACGTTCGACCTGGCCGTTAGTTTGTGGGTGATAGACGGAAGCATAATCGAGCTTGATGCCCATGTTTTTGCACCAGAGTTTTACCTCATCGGCCGTAAAGTTCGTGCCGTTATCAGTGATGATGCTGTGGGGGACGCCATAATGGTGTACGACCCCAGATATAAAGTCTATCACCGGTCCGGATTCGGCCGTCTTAACAGGCTTGGCTTCTATCCATTTGGTGAACTTATCCACCATGACCAGTAAGTATTTTTTCTTGTGGGTTCCGCCTTTAAGGGGTCCAACCATGTCAAGCCCCCAGACCGTGAAGGGCCAAGTGATGGGGATAGTTTGGAGGGCGATGGGTGGCATATGGCTTTGGTTTGCAAAAAGCTGGCAACGTTGGACTAGGTCCTGAGCGTCTGCCCGGGCCGTCGGCCAATAAAAGCCTATACTGAAAGCTTTGCTTACGAGGGACCGAGCTGCAGCGTGATGACCACCGAGTCCAGCGTGAATTTCAGCCAACAGGTTCTGCCCTTCCTCTTCGGAGATGCACCTTTGAAGGACTACGGTAGTGATTTTCTTATAAAGCTCTCCCTCATGGACTTTATAGGCTTTAGTTCGCCGCACTATGCAGCGTGCCTCGTTTTGGTCCTCTGGGAGTTCCTGCCTAGTAAGGTAGGCTAGGAATGGTTCTGTCCACGGGGCGATGACGACCATTATTGCATGGGCTGAAGGTGTAGTTTCATTGGCAGAGCCTCCAATTATGTCAGATTGTTCGGTGTCGGGCAGTGCGGTTGGGTCCGGTCTGTTATTGTTTGGTTCCCCTTCCCATACTACGGATGGCTTGAATAGACTTTTCAAGAAGATGTTGGGGGGGGGGACTACATCGTGTTTTGCGCCGATGCGTGCCAGGACATCTGCCGCCTGATTATTTTCCCGGGCTATATGGTGAAATTCAAGCCCTTCGAACCGAGCTGACATTTTTAGGACGGCGTTGCGGTAAGCTGCCATTTTTGGATCCTTGGCATCGAAGTCTCCATTTATTTGGGATATCTCAAGGTTCGAATCCCCGCGCACCTCTAGGCGTTGAATGCCCATGGATACTGCCACCCGGAGACCATGTAAAAGGGCCTCATATTCGGCTGCATTGTTGGAGTCTGTGTACATAATCTGGAGTACATATTGAACTGTGTCTCCTGTGGGGGACGTCAAAACGACGCTAGCCCCTAGACCGGCCAACATCTTGGAGCCGTCTAAATGCATGATCCAATTTGAATATGTGCCGTACTCTTTAGGGAGTTCGGCCTCCGTCCATTCTGCGACGAAGTCGGCCAAAACTTGTGACTTGATAGCTCGCCGTGGCTTATAAGTTATGTCGAACGGGAGGAGCTCAATGGCCCATTTTGCAATCCGGCCCGTTGCGTCACGGTTGTTTATAATATTGTTAAGTGGTACTTCCGAGGCTACTGTTATTGAACACTCTTGAAAGTAGTTTCGCAGCTTCCGGGATGCCATGAATACCGCGTACGCAATCTTTTGATAATGCGGGTACCGTGATTTGCACGGAGTGAGGACAGTGGACACATAATAGACCGGCTTTTGAAGGGGGAATTTGTGTCCGTCCGTTTCTCGTTCAACGACGAGCACTGCGCTTACAACCTGATGTGTTGCTGCAATGTACAATAGCATTGGTTCGCCAATGCTTGGCGCGGCCAGGACTGGGTTTGTTGCCAATATGGCTTTTATTTTGTCGAGTCCGGCCGTGGCGGCATCCGTCAACTCGAAGTGTTCGGTGCGCCGAAGGAGGCAGTAGAGGGGTGGTGCCTTTTCTCCCAAGCGGGAGATAAAGCGGCTTAGAGCCGCCACTCATCCGGTTAATTTTTGTATTTGTTTGAGGTCCTTTGGGATATCCAATTGTGATAGAGCTCGGATCTTGGCTGGATTTGCTTCAATTCCTCTACCGGATACAATGAAGCCCAAGAGCTTTTCGGCTGGAATGCCGAAAACGCATTTTTCCGGGTTGAGCTTGATGTCGTATGTTCGGAGGTTATCAAATGTGAGCCTCAAGTCGTCTACTAGAGATTCGACATGTCTTGTTTTGACGACCACATCATCTACATATGCCTCCACTGTTTTGCCGATCTGGTTTGCCAGACATGTCTAAATCATGCGCTGATACGTTGCGCCGGCGGTTTTGAGCCCGAAGGGCATTGTGTTGAAGCAGAATGGGCCGTATGGTGTGATGAATACTGTTGCGGCTTGGTCTGACTCTGCCATCTTGATTTGATGGTAGGCGGAATATGCGTCGAGGAAACACAACGAATCGTGTCCTGCGGTAGCATCGATAATTTGATCGATGCGGGGGAGGGGGAAGGGATCCTTTGGGCAAGCCTTGTTAAGGTCTTTAAAATCAACGCACAGGCGCCAGGATTTGTCCTTCTTTGGTACCATCACCAGGTTTGCTAGCCAGTCCGGATGTTTTATATCTCTGATGAATCCGGCCTCCAATAGCTTGGCTAGCTCCTCTCCCATGGCCTGTCTCTTAGGTTCGGAAAAACGCCGAAGAGCTTGTTTGACAGGTTTGAATCCTTTTAGGATATTTAAGCTGTGCTCGGCCAGCCTGCGTGGGATTCCTGGCATGTCTGAAGGGTGCCAAGTGAAGATGTCCCAGTTTTCACGTAGGAACTCTCGCAGTGCGGCATCTGCATCAGGGTCTAATTGTGCCCCGATAGAGGCTGTTTTATTGGGGTCCGTTGGATGGACCTGGAATTTGACTATTTCGTCCGCTGGTTTAAAGGAGGTGGACTTGGATCTTTTATCGATTATCACATCGTCCCTGTTCACCGTGGAGCGCAGCGCACTCAGTTCCTCAGCCGCTAGGGCTTCGGATAGTGCCTCAAGGGCCAGTGCGGCTGTCTTGTTTTCGGCGCGGAGTGCTATGTCCGGATCATTATCGAGAGTGATAATTCTGTTCGGCCCGGGCATCTTGAGCTTCATGTACCCGTAATGGGGTATTGCCTGGAAGGTTGTAAACGCTTCCTGCCCTAGCAGGGCGTGGTATCCGCTACTGAACGGGGCCACATGGAACGTGACCTCTTGGGACCTGTAATTATCCGGCGTGCTGAACACCACATCTAGTGTCATTTTTCCTGTACAGCGCGCTTCCCGACTGGGGATTATTCCTCTAAAGGTTGTACTGCTTCGCTCAATGCGGTTCCAGTCTATTTCCATTTTTTGAAGGGTTTCCTCATAAATGAGGTTCAATCCGCTGCCTCCATCCATGAGTACCTTGGTGAGGCGAAAGCCGTCCACTATTGGACTGAGGACCAATGCGGCTGGTGCTCGGGTTGTTCAGAATTTAGGTTCATCACTGGCATTAAAAGTAATAGCCGTGTCACTCCATGGGTTTATTGTTGCTACTTGCTAGACTTCGGCAAGGCTGCGGAGTGTTCTTTTTCGCATATTATTTGATGCGAAAGTCTCAAAGACTGTTAATACCGTATTGGTGTCCCTGGGGTGGCTTTCTGTGGCCTCCGGAATTAGGAGATCTTCGCCAATTTTGGCCACCTGCCAGAGTATCCAACATGCTCTAAGGCTGTGAGTTGGTGTGGCGCCCTCTGTACTGTGAATTTTACAGGGTCCATTAAGCCATCCTTCCAGTATGGTTCCATGCCTTGTAGAGGGCTTTTGCTTTTTGGTGTTTGACCCGGGTGTCTGGCGATGATGCACCCTTTTATTTTGGACTGGGTTTGTATTCAGGGCCGGATCGTCCCAAAATTTTATTTCGGTTTTCCACGCGCTTTCCATCGCACAGTACTTTCGTACTATGGACGCCAAGTTAGCAAAGCGTGTAATATCACGGCGACTTATGGCGTCGAGGATTCCCTTGTCCGTGCAATTATTGCAGAAGATTGAGATTGCGTCTTCCTCGCGGCAGTCCTTTATCATGGTCCTAACCAGGAGGAATCTGGCCCAGTAATGATGTACTGTTTCTTCGGGCTTTTGCCTGATTTGGATTAGATCGCTTATGTTCGGGTGGGTGGGTGGAATTAAATCCGAAACCTCACCCAATCTGAGACTCAGAGGCCGAGGAGTTTCCGAACTTGAAAGTTTGGATTCTTGGATGTTGTCCAATGAATCCAGCCCGTCGCCTGACTCTAAGTTCAGGTCTTGAGTGATATCCTCCCCTGCGCGGGTATCCGGCTTGGAGGGATCGGGAATCCGGACGTAGCTAGTCCTTAAGATAGATGAAGGGTCGCCGCACTGCGCCTCTACCACGACAACATGATGGGTGACTTGGGGAGAATTAATCTCTCTTAGATCGGGTTTAAGCCCAACCTGGTCGTAATCCGTAGTGACCCCCAAGGCGGCGATGCGATCCAATAGCTCGTTTACGGAGGAGAGCTCCATTGGATCCAACTGCTCGACGAGTTCCGAGCAGATGTGAATATTGCTTTTGATGACCCGAGAGGTCACCGTCGGTGCAACAGCCGAACAGGCGGTCATAAGAAAACCACCCAGTCGGAGAGTTTGGCCGACAGCCAAGGCTCCCTTAATAATGGTGCCGTCCTTAAAGACAGGTAGAGGCATCCGTCCTGATTGTGACGGCATAGAGGAACTCTCAATGAAAGCAGCAATGTCGGTGTCAAAACTGGCAGATCTCGGGTAGGGGGTCCCGAACTGTGCGTCTAGGCGGATGGTAACAGGAGACAAGGGACACGATGTTTTTACCCAGGTTCGGGCTCTCTCGATGGAGGTAAAACCCTACTCCTACTTGATTAATATTGATGATATGGGTAGTACAAGAGTAGATCTACCACGAGATCAAGGAGGATAAACCCTAGAAGCTAGCCTATGGTATGATTGTTGTTCTACGGACTAAAAACCCTCCGGTTTATATAGACACCGGAGAGGGTTAGGGTTACACAGAGTCGGTTACAATGGTAGGAGATCTACATATCCGCATCGCCAAGCTTGCCTTCCACACCAAGGAAAGTCCCTTCCGGACACGGGACAAAGTCTTCAATCTTGTATCTTCATAATCCAGGAGTCCGGTTGAAGGTATTGTCCGGCTATCCGGACACCCCCTAATCCAGGACTCCCTCAGCTACTACCTCATGCATGGACCTTGCATATACTCAGGTACAACCTAGATAACCATGGAGGATCCAAGGATCAAGGCCAAGAATGGAAGAGGAGAAGGAAGAAGAAGAGTGGAGAAGACTGGACTTGCCCGGATCATCCGGATCCCTAGCCGGACGATCCGGACCAAACCCGGACGAGCCGGACCCCCGCCCGGACGATCTGGGTAATGTGCCCGAAGACACCCGAAGCCTGCTCGACAAAGCCGGATCATTCGGACGGCCGCCCGGATCATCCGTACCCCCGACACTCGGATCATCCAGGCCACCATCCGAATCATCCGGACCCCACCTGCGTGCGTGACTTGGGCCAAAGCCCATGTACCCCTTCGCCCCTCACTTACCCCTTGTGGCTTAGACTATATATACTCCTCCCCCTCCTCCATTTGAGGTTAGCAAAGGATTAGCTCATTTAGAGATAGAGCTTTGCTCATCCATACGGATCTACTCCACGAGAGAAACCGCGCGCCTCTATGGAGAAGATCCACCTTGGATTCTAGACCCCCTCATGGGTGGCCCCATCAAGACCTCCTCACGGAGAAGAACCGGTTACCCTATGTATCGTCCTTGTTGATTGTGGATCGTGTATCTCTTTGTGTTTTGAGAATCTAGCACATGTGTGATCGTTCTTGTTGGTTTGAGTGTTTCATTCGTGTTCTCCCCTCGTGTTCTTCGTGTTCTTCACGGGATCCGCTCCAATCGTGAAAGATCGGGCCACTAGGGTTCTACCCTACATCATCTTGGATCAGAGCATGGTTGATCACGAATTTGGAGCCCCTACCCCTCTTTTTTAGCCTTCTTTTGCTTGATTTCGTCCTAAATTCGAAAATCCTCACCAAAAATAGCCCCAATTTTTTTGTGATTTGTTGGTTTGATGATCTTTTGTTGATTTTGATCCATGGATTTGCTTGGTTTCGAGTGGATCTAGCATCTTCCCGAGTTTCCCCACCTTCCATCCATGAAATCTTCGCAATTTTCACCCGGAAATCATCCAATTTCTGCCCAAAAATTCGTCCCCGAGAGGAAATCCTGAGTAGTTTGACCTGCCCGGATCATCCGGACCTTCTCCAGGATCATCCGGACACCTCCCAGATCAGCTGGACCCTCTCCCGGACGTCCGGATAACCCACGCACCCAGACAACAGAATCGGAGCTGACGAACCCGGATCATCCCAGACGTCCGGATAACCCACGCACCAAGCCCGGATCATCCGGACCACCTCCCGGATGTCCGGCTAACCCTGAAACTGACACGGCTGAATTCTTGTTTCGGCCATAACTAATTCATCCGGAGTCCGTTTTTGACGTTCTTTAGCTCGTTTTGAAGCTATTGACATCCCCCATCCCACAAAAATACCACCAACATAATTTGACTCCATCAAATTTTTGGAACTTTGGCAGCTTTGCCTAGAGCCACCATCATATCATCCGCATTACCACCACCGACTTCCGCAACCTAACCCATTTTGATCCCCATTGCCTATGTGGTTGTTTGAGTTGTGACTTGAGTATCCTAAGGTGTTTAGGCTACTTAGGGACGGTTGCTTCTTCATCAACCACCACCACCACCACTTCCGCATAGGCTTTCCCACCATACACTTCCGCCACCCCAACTTAACCCAATTTTGTTTGAGTTGTGAGTTGTGTCTCCTAAGGTGTTTCGGCTACTTAGGGACGACGACCTTCAACTCTGACTCACATAACCCCATAACCCTCCACCCACGCATTGCCTACTTGCAAAACCCATCATTGCATTTCCGCTACCACCATTTGATATTTGCCTTTGGAGATTTTGAGTTCGCGGTTTTTTCGTTTCCTAAGGTGTTTCTGCTAATTAGGGACGGTTCTACTTCGACAACACCGCCACTCATCATCACCACGAGGTCCTCATCGAGATTGACAACTTCACCATTTTGACACCCGAACCATAAGCAAGGACGGTAACCTCGACGGCATCATTGTACATTCTCCCTTGCCATTACTTTGTTAACCCCTAGCCCATTTTGCGTCACTTGCCTATCGAGACTAGCCATTTGAGTATTGTCGGGCCATGCTACTTGTGCACATTAGTGATCATCGATCTACACCTCCCACTGCATAAATACCATATCATCTTGGTATCATCATATCATCTCTTGTGTCACAAGATTGTTCCCGCATATACACTATTGCTATCTTGGTTTGTGCATTATGCAAAAGTGGCCAAAAAAAGAATAAGCTTTTAAGCAAAAGAAAGAGTGAGCAAAGAAGCTTGTAAGCAAGTGACATAGCATCATACCACATTGCACATAAGATTGTCATATCCAATCATCTTGGATCATCTTGAGAGAAACACCGGGAACCATACATAATAGTATACTTGGGATAGAAAGTTGCTATATTTTGCGTCTTATAGGTTGTGCAGAAGTTTCATACCCGCCTATTGATCAATCGTGCTAGCGTCTCTCTTGAGTTGTGCAACACGAGCGTTTTCCTTGGATTCCACATTTTGTGCTAATTCCTTGGTTTCACGACCCCATTTATCTATCCGTGTGTGTTTCCGTGTGCCATTCATTGCTATTGTTCTACTTGTTACACTTCCGAATTTGTGATTCTCTTTCAACATTATTGACTCTTGCTAACATTTTGCATCAAATTTTTGTGCCACTATCCTCACCGAGCTCCACCATAAGCCTTATTTATGTAGATGTGAGAAATTGACAAGATCAGTACCAATTGTGCTATTTCCTTGTTACACTATTGAGTGATCATTGATCCATCTTCAACATCGGTCAAGGTAGATTTGGTATAGTTCTTCTCTTTCTCCCACTCATATTTGCTTGAGTCTTGTGATGGATAGGCAAGGCATTTCATCTCCGGTCTTCGACAACAAAGACAGCGCGAACAACTACATCACTAAATCGTCAATCTTCAAACTACAATGACAAATGCAAGGCGCACAATCAAGATTGCGATAGCGCATCGAGAACATCTCCATCGACATTCGTCACTAAGAAGCAAGGAAAAGGGAGTACATCGACAACAAGCTTTGCGCACAAAAGGAGGAGCAAGATGCAAGGATGAAGGAGATTCGGACCTTGTTGATCAACCGTTCTTCCCCTTCATCATCCTCAAGGCGGCGACATTCAAGTCACAAGTCTTCAGAGCGCAAAAATGATGCAAATGCAAGTCGTCCATGTCCACATCTACATGGCGACCATCATCACATTCGTGATCCACAAGTCACCTCCAAGCAACATGTGCACGACGACGACGAACGACATCTACTACGAGCTCAAGCACGACAACGGCACCATCTACATGTAGATGCTCCACAAGCGCAAACATACAAGTCCCAACAAGCTCTACTTCACGCCAAGTCCAAGCTTCATGAGCACAAGAGAAGACCGTGAGACAAGCACCACCAAGAGGACGCTACGGCTACTACCACCACCACTTCGGCATCTTCTCCAAGTGTTCTCAAGGCATCTTCGCCTTTTGACGTACGACATCTTTGCCTACTTCCCACGAGTTTGCCTACATCGACATCTTCAACAACGAGGCGACCACCTATGGGAGAGGGCGACACTTCCATCTTCAGAAGCCCCTCAAGAAAGATGGCCAAGCATGGGAAATTCCCTTCGGTCATGGAGACGAGCTACGAGGTGCCACATCATATGGGCCCCCAACAACAAGACAGCGACAAGAAAGTTGGGCATGGGACTATCCTTTCAACCAAGGCGGCGATAGGAGTTGATCATGGAGACATTTGCACCAACATCTCTCCAACACCCACATATGAAGAGATGCCCCAATTCCCATGTGAGGAGAGCCACCCCACCATGAGTGATATGAGTGACTCCACCATATGTCAAATTGAGTGAATTTCCTATGAGAGGATGAGTGGGACCACCACTAGCCCCACACATGAGAGCATGCCACACATCCTATGTGAGGTTGAGAGCCATTTGAGTGACTCCACCAACCATATGAGTGAGAGCATCTTACCGGGAGTGAGTGAGCCACAACACTTATTCAGTGAGATAGTTAACACGACATGTGAGGCCACTATGATTTGTAATGACTTAACCTCCACTTCGAGTGTGTTTTCTTCTAGGGTGCTAGGTCTCCTACATGACGACATGCCTATCCTCGACGAGTCCATACCTCCAATGGAGACGACGATGGCCATGGTGGATGATGATGCACCCCCACATGGTTCCATCAAGATGAAGTTGACCACGACTTGGTCTTCGACACCTCACCTACAACACATGAGAGATTCTCCAAAGGTAACATAGGTGACGGTGTTTCTCTTTCCCCCCTAATGGAGTATCTCACCAATGATTGCTTGCATGATGTTGATCCACCTATTCCCATGCTTCATGCTAGTGTGAATTATTCATGTCATGACTTACCCATTTACGATGAATATGATGATGAGCATGTTGATTTGCCTAGTTGTGATGCTATGCTCCATAGGGTATCATGTGAAAATTCTATTGGTCACATCATGTTTGACAATCCTTTGAACTTGTCATATGCTATGAGTGAGATCTCCCATATTGCATCATTTCAATCTCAACATAGTGACTATGCATGCCCCATTAAAATAAATCCCATTTGCACTTATGGCATAAATGACGAGATGACGGTCATTGGCTTTTGTTTTTAATGTGATGATATTGCTATGCTTCCTTTACATGATTTGTGCAATTCATCTACTATACCATGCCATGATCACATTGTTCCAAATATGCATTCTTTTGGATGTTGTCAATATTCTCCATGTGATGTTTTTACAAATACTCATGAGGAGACCCCCATAGTTTCCTCATACATATTAGGAGAATTTGATTCATTCCATACTTTGCATGATTCTCATAATTGTGTGCACCATATGCATACCATGAATAACAATGCTCTACATATTTCTCGTGATGCATTACACAATTTGAGTCTCCACTATGCTATACATAATAACAAACCGATCATGATGGATGACATCTTTCTATATCACGCATCTCATTTATTTGAGCATTGGATATTTTGTGCTAACCAACACAAGCACGTGCGCATCATAATGGATGATGTGTACATTTACCACACACACACAATTTTCCCTTTGTCTTTCTTTTGTGTAGGTACTAATGTATACTCGTCAACCTCTCAATCCCAAGGTTGATGAAACGAGATCTTGAGAGCAAAGATGACTTGGGATCCCGTGAGCTATCCTTACCACCATTCTCTTCGCGCACTGACTTCGCGCATTCCTTTTACTTGGCTCTCACAAGGCTATGGGCTATATATCACTTGTTAGTTTATGCCCACTGTATCTTGTTCACTTTGCATGTTATGCCTCTTTTCATGATTTTGCAATGCAATTGTGACCCTTGCTTGCATCTACCCATCATTCACCATTATGCTACTCCTATGTGTATATGCATGATTGGTGGAGATCCTTGTTGCTATTGCCAGGTTTACCATGTGCCTCATGCTATTGTTGACTATTGTGTTGGGAGAGCCATGATGTTCCATTGCTATTCCCACATGACCTCTTACCAATACAATGATGATACATTTCTCATATCTTGCTTTCATGCTTGTGATATCTCATGTGCATTACATATGCTCACTATTTGCACACATGACATGATTGCCATGATTACTTCTAGTACGTTGCAGCTTCGCACTACTAGCTTGCTTGACTTGATCACTATGATTGCTTGCTTTGTCGCATCACCCATGTTCCATTCGTACTCGCTTTCTTTGGTTGATGACATATATGTTCATGCATCTCACTTGATTTGTGTTGACCATTATCTCTTGTCTCCATTAGTTGCATCTCTCATATCACCTTGTATTGAGTGCCAACTTGCTATGCTTATTGATCTTGGAGACTTTGACACCTTACTTATGATGCATGCTTGTTTGACTGAGCCTATTGTATTTGGTTGTTCTCGCATCATATGCCTCCATACTATGCAATACTCCCTTGTCCTTTCTTATGATAGGAATGATGAGAACACGTGTTGGGTATTTCACCACATGAATGTTTGGTTTTGCATTTTCGCTAACCTCATTTGTTTTTCCGAGTGTTTGTCATGTTCTTTCATTTTGGAGGATTCACAAGGCGGTGCCGTTATGCGACAACTTGGTCATGCGAAGGCATATACGATGTGCAACACCAACATTTGTGAGAATCTCCTAAAGGTGACCTCCTTCCCTTTGAGCCACCCTCAATCACGCATATTGGATGGGCCATTCTTTCATTGTTGTCTCCTTCTTCTTTTCTGCATGATACATCTATTGGAGGGAGGACCGACATTGAAGATTGGCTCTATGGACCTTCACATTGAGGAGCGCTCGGACTTATTGGTTGCACCTTCGAACCTCCACTCATGCCACGACATCGAGCATTGGTACATCAACACTCCTTTGACACATTGCACCAACACATACATATTTGTTGATTGTGTTCCCATATGTCATGCTCGATGGACAAATCATACCCATAGAAAATTTGCATCTTATGCATGGATTGACTCACCTTATGATTGCCTTGTTGCATCTTGTATTTCTATGTCATCCATGATATATGAGCTTGTGCACTTCCTTAGAAAATTTGTTGTGATCTTTCTTGATGGTATATTCATACATCATGATCATATTGCTTACCATCAATCGCATGATAACTTATTCATATTGAGCATCCATTGCCATATTCATGCTATTGATAAACCGTCTCACTATGGCATCATTTTGCACCGTGGTTGCATTGATCATATTCACAACACATTTGTGTGCACAATGAATGCTTTAACTCCCATGAATGCTTTGCATACCATTCTATATCATCTTAATAAGCTTCATGCGCTTTGTCACGAACAATCTTGCCGCACAGACTCATCCTTACATGATGGACACTTTGTGTGTGCTAACCATCGTATTTCTGAGTGTTGTTTGTGTTTGCTATTTTTGCATGTATACCACTCTGGCGACACCTTGGAGTACTTGGATTGCGCAATGTCTTCAACTCCATCCAACTACAAGTCCGTCCACAACAACCATTTCCATGGTGATGAGGATCACGATCCGAGGTCAGATCTTTCCCAGGGGGGGGGGGGGGGAAGATGATGCGGAGCATCCTACGATCATCCCCATGTACACTTCGACTACTCCCCAGGCCCCAAGAGGACATACGATGAGACCTCGACCATACGCCATTGGACACAAGGTGAACTCACTCCTCTTCAAACAGTCACTTTCCGCATATGAGACATGGCTACTACCTCATGCATGGACCTTGCATATACTCAGGTACAACCAAGATAACCATGGAGGATCCAAGGACTAAGGCCAAGCATGGAAGAGGAGAAGGAAGAAGAAGAAGAACGGAGCAAGACTGGACTTGACCGGATCATTTGGATCCCCAGCCGGACGATCCGGACCAAGCCCGGATGAGCCGGACCCCCGCCCGGACGATCCGGGTAATGTGCCCGAAGACACCCGAAAAGCCTGCTCGACGAAGCTGGATCATTCGGACGGCCGCCTGGATCATCCAGACCCCCGACACCCGGATCATCCGGGCCACCATCCGGATCATCCGGACCCCGCCTGCGTGCGTGACTTGGGCCGAAGCCCATGTACCCCTTCGCCCCTCACTTACCCCTTGTGGCTTAGACTATATATACTCCTCCCCCTCCTCCATTTGAGGTTAGCAAAGGATTAGCTCATTTAGAGATAGAGCTTTGCTCATCCATACGGATCTACTCCATGAGAGAGACCGCACGCCTCTACGGAGAAGATCCACCTTGGATTCAAGACCCCCTCACGGTGGCCCCATCAAGACCTCCTCACGGAGAAGAACCAGTTACGCTATGTATCGTCCCTTATTGATTGTGGATCGTGTATCTCTTTGTGTTTTGAGAATCTAGCACATGTGTGATCATTCTTGTTGGTTTGAGTGATTCTCTCGTGTTTTCCCCTCGTGTTCTTCATGGGATCCGCTCCAATCGTGAAAGATCGGGCCACTAGGGTTCTACCCTACATCAGTATGGTGGACTCTCATGGAAAAACTGGGTTTAAGGATATTCGGAAGCACAGGTAGTATCTCTACTTGGTTCAAAGAATTTGGCTAGCATGAGGGGGAAAGGAAAGCTCAACATGTTGGATGATCCATGACAATATACTTTATTTCGGATATAAGAAAACATAAACCATTACGTTGTCTTCCTTGTCCAACATCAACTTTTAGCATGTCATATTTTAATGAGTGCTCACAATCATAAAAGATGTCCAAGATAATATCTTTATATGTGAAAACCTCTCTTTCTTTATTATTTCCTATTAATTGCAACGATGACCAAAACTATGTTTGTCACCTATCAACAACTTTTATTCATCATACTCTTTTTATGTGAAGTCGTTACTCTCCATAAGATCAATATGATCTCTTTGTTTCTTTTTAGTCTTTCCCTTTTTTCCTTTTCTTTATTCCCTCAAGATCATAGCAAGATAATCAAGCCCTTGACTCAACACTAATCTTTATTATATATAGCTCATGGACTTGATTACATAGAGAGATCATAAAACAAAACACAAAAATAAATCATACTGAAACTTTATTCTACTAGATCAAGATATTACCAAAAGGATCGAACTAAGAAAGACGGTAAAGATAGGAGTGTGATGGTGATATGATACCAGGGCACCTCCCCCAAGCTTAGCAGTTGCCAAGGGGAGTGCCCATACCCTTGTGATCATGTCTCTTTCTTCGGGGGTGGTGACGTGATATTCTTGGCGATGATGCCCCTCAGGATATGATTCTCTTCCTCGAGCTTATTAACTTGCTGCTTGAGGTCCATTATTTCCTTACGGAGCTTGCCCGTGATGGCTAAAGCTCCTTTTGCCCAAGGATGTTGCATAGCTGCGGGAGAACAAGCAACACTCTTTTTCATATTTTCATAAGAAAGAAATCTAACATTGGAAGGGATAACTGAGTTTGGAATAGCTGAGCTCTGTAGTTCCCCCATCATAAATCCGGCTCGGAAATGAGAAGTATCTTCTTGATCCTCCTCCATGGCATCTATCCTTTTCAAGTCGGCCTCCATCTCTTCCTCCGTTGATGTTCCAAAGTGATCAGCATCGCTGTTTGCTCCTGGTCTCGGTGTCAGATGAGACACCCGACTCTCCCCGACTGACTTTTGAGAAGACATCTTGCTCCAAATCTGCTATAGAAACATCTCGAAACAAAAACAAAGGATATTTGCATGGTACAGTGGTCAAAACCTTCGGGAGATTATATAATGAATTTTTACCGACCACAAGAAGTATCGTGCAAGAAAATGGAGTCCGGAGAGCACACGAGGTGCCCACAAGACAGGGGGCGCGCCCAGGGGGTAGGGCGCGCCCTCCGCTCTCGTGGATGCCTCATGTCCTTCCCGGACTACTTCTTATTTTCCTATTTTCTTAAATATTCCAAAATGGAGAAAGATTGCCATTGGGACTGTTTTGGAGTCGGTTTACTTACCGTACCACATACCTATTCCTTTTCGGAGTCTGAAACGTTCTGAAAGGTGTCCCTTATGTACTCCTCTGGGGTTATGGTTTCAATAACATTAGTTTCAACATTTATTGGGTTACCTGAGATATAATGTTTGATTCTTTTACCGTTCACCACCTTCGGATTTGTGCCTTTGAAGTTGTTGATTTTTATGGCACCGGAACAGTAGACCTCCCCGATAACGTAAGGACCTTCCTGATACGTCTCCAACGTATCTATAATTTTTGATTGCTCCATGCTATATTATCTTTTGTTTTGGACATTATTGGGCTTTATTATTCACTTTTATATTATTTTTGGGACTAACCTATTAACCGAGGGCCCAGCCCAGAATTGTTGTTTTTTGCCTATTTCAGAGTTTCGCAGAAAAAGAATATCAAACGGAGTCCAAACGGAATGAAACCTACGGGGACGTGATTTTTGGAACGAACATGATCCAGAGGACTTGGACCCTACATCAAGAAACAAAGGAGGAGGCCACGAGGTAGGGGGGCGTGATACGTCCATTTTGCATCATGCTTTTATATTGATATTTATTGCATTATGGGATGTTATTACACGTTATGTCACAATACTTATGCCTATTGTCTCTTATTTTACAAGGTTTTCATAAGGAGGGAGAATGCCGGCAGCTAGAATTCTGGGCTGGAAAAGGAGCAAATATTAGAGACCTATTTTGCACAACTCCAAAAGTCCTGAAACTCCACGAAAGTCACTTTTGGAAATAATAAAAAATATCCAGCGGAAGAAGTTCACCAGAGGGGGCCCACCTGTCCACGAGGGTGGGGGGCGCGCCCTACCCCCCTGGGTGCGCCCCCTACCTCGTGGGCCCCCTGTTGGCTCTCCGATGCTCATATTCTGCTATATGAGGTCTTTCGATGAGAAAAAATTCAGAAGCAACCTTTCGGGACGAGACTCCGCCACCACGAGGCAGAACCTTGGCGGAACCAATCTAGGGCTCCGGCAGAGCTTTTCTGCTGGGGACACTTCCCTCCGGGAGGGGGAAATCATTGCCATCATCATCACCAACGCTCCTCTCATCGGGAGAGGGCAATCTCCATCAACATCTTCACTAGCACCATCTCCTCTCAAAACCCTAGTTCATCTCTTGTATCCAATTCTTTTCTTCAAGTCCGGGATTGGTACTAGTAGGTTGCTAGTAGTGTTGATTACTCCTTGTAGTTGATGCTAGTTGGTTTATTTGGTGGAAGATCATATGTTCAGATCCTTTTAAGCATATTAATACTCCTCTGATTATGAACATGAATATGCTTTGTGAGTAGTTATGTTTGTTCCTGAGGACATGGGAGAAGTCTTGCTATTAGTAGTCATGTGAATTTGGTATTCGTTCGATATTTTGATGAGATGTATGTTGTCTAGCCTCTAGTGGTGTTATGTGAACGTCGACTACATAACACTTCACCATTATTTGGGCCTAGAGGAAGGCATTGGGAAGTAATAAGTAGATGATGGGTTGCTAGAGTGACAGAAGCTTAAACCCTAGTTTATGCGTTGCTTCGTGAGGGGCTGATTTGGATCCACATGTTTCATGCTATGGTTAGGTTTACCTTAATACTTTTGTTGTAGTTGCGGATGCTTGCAATAGAGGTTAATCATAAGTGGGATGCTTGTTAAAGTAAGAACAACACCCAAGCACCGGTCCACCCACATATTAAATTATCAAAGTGCCGAACGCGAATCATATGAACATGATGAAAACTAACTTGACGATATTCCCATGTGTCCTCGGGAGCGCTTTTCCTTATATAAGAGTTTGTCCAGGCTTGTCCTTTGCTACAAAAAGGATTGGCCACCTTGCTGCACTTGATTTACTTTTTGTTACTTGTTGCTCGTTACAAATTATCCTATCACAAAACTATTTGTTACTACTTATTTCAGTACTTGCAGAGAATACCTTGCTGAAAACCGCTTATCATTTCCTTCTGCTCCTCGTTGGGTTCGACACTCTTACTTATCGAAAGGACTACGATAGATCCCCTATACTTGTGGTTCATCAAGACTCTTTTCTGGCGCCGTTGCCGGGGAGTGAATCGCCTTTGGTAGGTGGAATTTGGTAAGGAAAAATTTATATAGTGTGCTGAAATTTACTGTCACTTGTTACTATGGAAAGTAATCCTCTAAGGGGCTTGTTCGGAGTATCTTCACCCCGACCAGTAGAGCAAAGAATTGCTCCTCAACCTACTGTACCTACTGAAAATGAAAATATTCCTTTTGAAGTTCCTTTGGGTATGATGGAAAAACAGCTAGCTAATGCTTTTACAGGAGATGGAACAAAGCATCCTGATGAACATCTACTCTATGTGGATGAAGTTTGTGGATTATTTAAGCTTGCATGTATACCCGATGATGTTGTTAAGAAGAAGGTCTTACCTTTATCTTTGAAGGGAGATGCATCGACATGGTATAGGCTATGTGATGATACGGGATCATGGAACTATAAACGAATGAAGCTGGAATTTCATCAAAAGTATTATCCTATGCATCTTGTTCATCGTGATCGCAATTATATATATAATTTTTGGCCTCACGAAGGAGAAAGCATCGCTCAAGCTTGGGGGAGGCTTAAATCAATGTTATATTCATGCCCCAATCATGAGCTCCCAAGAGAATTCTTCAAAGTTTTTATGCTCGGCTTTCTCATAATAATCACACCATGCTCGATACTTCTTGTGCTGGCTCTTTTATGATGAAGACTATTGAATTCAAATGGAATTTATTGGATAGAATTAAATGCAACTCTGAAGATTGGGATCTCGATGAAGCTAAGGAGTCAGGTATGAAACCTAAGTTTGATTGTGTTAAGTCTTTTATGGATACCGATGTTTTCCGTAAGTTTAGCACTAAATATGGACTTGACTCTGAGATAGTATCTTCTTTCTGTGAATCTTTTGCTACTTATGTTGATCTCCCTAAGGAAAAGTGGTTTAAATATCATCCTCCCATAGAAGTAAAAGTATCTGCACCTATTAAAGTTGAAGAAAAGACTGTCACTTATAATGATCCTATTGTTCCTACTTCTTATGTTGGGAAACCACCTTTCCCTGTTAGAATAAAGGATCATGCTAAAGCTTCGACTGTGGTTCGTAAAAGCTATATTAGAACTCATACACCACCTGAGCAAGTTAAAGTTGAACCTAATATTGCTATTGTTAAAGATCTCTTGGCTGATAATATTGATGGGCATGTTATTCAATTCTATGGTGAAACTACTAGAATTGCCAAACCTTGTGCTAAAGATAAACATAGACCTGTGGTAGGCGTGCCTGTTATTTTTGTTTAAATAGGAGATCATTGTTATCATGGCTTATGTGATATGGGTGCTAGTGCTAGTGTTATACTTGTTACCTTATATGAAGAAATTAAGCATGAAATTGCACCTGCTGAGTTAGAAGATATAGATGTCACAATTAAACTTGCCAATAGAGATACTATATCAGCAATGGGAATGGTTAGAGATGTTGAAGTCTTGTGTGGGAAAACTAAATATCCTGCTGATTTTCTTGTTCTTGGTTCCCCACAAGATAGCTTTTGTCCCATTATATTTGGTAGACCCTTCTTGAACACTGTTAATGCTAAGATAGACTGCGAAAAGAATGTTGTTACTATTGGATTGGATGATATGATTCATGAGTTTAATTTCTCTAAATTTAGTAAAGAACATTGTGAAGAAGAATTATCTAGTAAGGATGAAATTATTGGTCTTGCTTCTATTGCCGTACCTCCTAGTGATCCTTTAGAACAATATTTGCTAGACCACGAGAATGATATGTTTATGAATGAAAGAAGGGAAATAGATGAAGTATTCTTTAAACAAGAACCTATTCTGAAACACAATTTGCCTATTGAAATCCTAGGGGATCCTCCTCCACCCAAGGGTGATCCCGTGTTTGAGCTTAAACCGTTGCCTGATAATCTTAAATATGCTTATCTTGATGAAAATAAGATATATCCTATTATTATTAGTGCTAACCTTTCAGAGCATGAAGAGGAAAGATTGTTGTAAACTCCGAAGAAGCACCGTTCTGCTATTGGATATACTCTTGATGATCTTAAGGGCATTAGTCCCACTCTATGTCAACATAAAATAAATTTGGAAGAAGATGCCAAACCAGTTCGTGATCCTCAACGACGTCTGAATCCTAAAATGAAAGAAGTGGTAAGAAAAGAAATACTAAAGCTTCTGGAGGCATGTATAATTTGTCCCGTTGCTGATAGTCAGTGGGTAAGTCCTGTTCATTGTGTCCCTAAGAAGGGAGGTATTACTGTCGTTCCTAATGATAAAGATGAATTGATTCCACAAAGAATTATTGTAGGTTATAGGATGGTAATTGATTTCCGTAAATTAAATAAAGCTACTAAGAAAGATCATTACCCCTTACCTTTTATTGATCAAATGCTAGAAAGATTATGCAAACATACACACTATTGCTTTCTAGATGGTTATTCTGGTTTCTCTCAAATACCTGTGTCGACTGAAGATCAATCAAAGACTACTTTTACATGCCCTTTTGGTACTTTTGCTTATAAAAGTATGCCTTTTGGTTTATGTAATGCACCTGCTACCTTTCAAAGATGCATGATGGCTATATTCTCTGACTTTTGTGAAAAGATTTGTGAGGTTTTCATGGATGACTTTTCCGTCTATGGATCTTCTTTTAATGATTGCTTGAGCAATCTTGATCGAGTTTTGCAGAGATGTGAAGAAACCAATCTTGTCTTGAATTGGGAAAAGTGCCACTTTATGGTGAATGAAGGTATTGTCTTGGGGCATAAAGTTTCTGAAAGAGGTATTGAAGTTGATAAAGCCAAGGTTGATGCTATTGAAAAGATGCCACGTCCCAAGGACATCAAAGGTATAAGAAGCTTCCTTGGTCACGCCGGATTTTATAGGAGGTTCATTAAGGACTTTTCAAAAATTTCTCAGCCTCTGACTAATTTATTACAAAAATATATACCATTTATCTTTGATGATGATTGTGTAGAAGCATTTGAAATACTTAAGAAAGCATTGGTCTCTACACCTCTTGTTCAGCCACCTGACTGGAATTTACCCTTTGAAAGTATGTGTGATGCTAGTGATTATGCTGTAGGTGTTGTTCTAGGGCAAAGAGTCGATAAAAAATTAAATGTTATCCATTATGCTAGTAAGACTTCAGACAATGCTCAAAGAAATTATGCTACTACTGAAAAGGAACTCTTAGCAGTTGTATTTGCTTGTGATAAGTTTAGACCTTTTATTAATGATTCTAAAGTAACTATTCACACTGATCATGCTGCTATTAAATACCTGATGGAAAAGAAAGATGCTAAACTGTGACGCCCGGATAATTAAGCTACAGTGAACCTCCGCTAATGATGCCACGTCACCTCGGTTACTGTGGATAAACTCACGTTAGTTCGAAACCTAGTTCGAATTTCAAATTTAAAACAAATGCAAACAATAAAAGTTTTCAAACGTTAAAACTAAAATGTTCGGATTGTGCCAATTAATGCCTAGATATTAATGGTGAAGAGACCACGCTTTTACAGAATGCCTAAGTACTTCAAAATGAATTAAAACAGAAAAGAAATAAGATAAAAAAAGGAAAACAAAAAACGAAAACTAACAAAAAGGAAAAGGAGCCCCCCACTTGGCCGTGGCCCAACTTGGCCAAACGGCCTTGGGCCACCAGGCCACCACCTAGGCCGGCCCACCCCGTCCCGTATATGGCCTCCCCTGGCCAAACCCTAACCACCCACCACTCTCCCCCCACGTCGTTCCCCTCCTCCCCCCGATCCAGATCGGATCGGGGCTCGCTCGCACGCACACGCCTCGAGCCCGACGACCCCGGCGCCAGGAGCCCTCGCCGCCTCACCGGGGCCCCTCCCCGTCGGCCTGCTTCCCCCCCCACCGGCCTGCCTCCACGACTCCCGCTGCCCCGTCCCTGCTCCTCGAAGTGAGCACGCCCCCCTCTTCCTCTCCTTGTCTAGACGCCCCGCATCGCGCCGCCGTGCGCCCGGCGCCCAGCACCCGCAGCCGCCCGCGGCCTCGCCCCCCTGCCGGAGCCCGCGTACCTGGCCGCCTGCGTGCGCGCCAGGCCGAGCCCCCTCCACCCCGCGTCCTGCGCACGTGGCAGCACCTGTCCGGCTCGTCGTGCCGCCGCTCCCCGCTGCCCTCGCGTCGTCTGCTCTGCGCCATCGCGACCACCCCTGCCCGCTCGCGTCGTGGCCGTCGCCCCCGCGGCTATGTCCGGTGCCCGCGCCCCTGGATTCCCGCACTCGCCGTGGCCCGACCTCGGCCCCCATGCCCCTCCCTGCCTCGCCTTCACACCCCTGGCATCGCAGCTCCGGCCAGTCCCGCTCGAGCGCCCACGGCTCTGGTCCCCTCCACCCCGCCGTCCTGTTTCGGCCGGCGCTCGTGTGGCCCCTGGCCGCCGGCGCCCGCTCCCAGCTCTCCCTCGCCGCCTGGGCGGGCTACACCCACACCCGCTGGCGCCCAGAGCCCATAGCCCTGTGCCTGCTTTGGCCCCCTTCGGGCCACTGACTGCTGGGGCCCAGCGCCCTGGCCTTTAAAAAATCAATCAAAATAAAAATAATAAAATTTGAAAAATAAATAATTAGTTAGTTAATCAATTAGTTAACTTAATTAAATTGGTTTAGTTAAACTAACTAATTAGTTAGCCTAATTAATGAAGTAATTAGTTAGGTGAGGCAATGACAAGGGGCCCCACCCCCTGTTGATTAGTCAAAGGTTGACTGGTCAACCGGGACCCCCTGGCCCACCAGTCAGCCACTGGTACACTTCCGTGTACCCTGTGCTGGGTGCCCCTAGCAATTTAGTTTTTATTTTCGAATTAATAATAAATCCAGCAATTCCAAAAAATCAATAAAACTTTAGAAAATCATATAAAATAAACCGTAGCTCAGATGAAAATACTTTCTACATGAAAGTTTCTCAGAACAACGAGACGAATCCGAATACGCAGCCCATTCGTCCGCCACGCATCCCTAGCATAGCAAACTCACAACTTTCCCCCTCCGGCTCCTCTGCCCGAAAACGCGAAACACCGGGGATACTTTCCCGGATGTTTCCCCCTTCGCCGGTATCACCTATCCCTATGTTAGGTCACCTCTAGCACAACGTATTAACGCTTCTTGCTTTTTGTTACATTTGATTGCTCTGTTATTTATTGTGTTCCCCCTCCGTTACTTCTTTCCGGTAGACCCTGACACCGATGCTGGTACCCCTGTGATCGACTACATCGACGACCCCTCCTTCTTGTCTGAGAAACCAGGCAAGCCCCCCCCTTGATCACCAGATATCGCCTACTCTCCTCTATACTACTTGCATTAGAGTAGTGTATCATGTTACTGCTTTCAGTTAATCCTATACTGCTGCATAGCCTGTCCTTGCTACTACTGTTGTTACCTTTACCTACTATCCTACTGCTTAGTATAGGATGCTAGTGTTCCATCAGTGGCCCTACACTCTTGTCCGTCTGCCATGCTATGCTACTGGGCCGTGATCACTTCGGGAGGTGATCACGGGCATATACTATATATTTTACACTGTTACATTACCTGTGATACTGTTCGGAGATGGGGGCTGAAGGGGCAGGTGGTTCCACCCAGGTAGTGGTGGGCCTGGGTTCCCGACGGCCCCTGACTGTTACTTTGTGGCGGAGCGACAGGGCAGGTTGAGATCACCTAGGAGAGAGGTGGCCCGACACTGGTCGGCGTTCGCGATACTTAACACGCTTAACAAGATCTGGGTATTTGATCTGAGTCTGGCCATTTGGTCTATACGCACTAACCAACTACGTGGGAAAGTTATGGGCACTCGACGTCATGGTATCAGCCGAAGCCTTCGTGACGTCAACGACTGAGCGGCGCGCGCCGCATTGGATCGTAAGCTCGCGCTTGTCTTAAGGGGGCTAGATCTGCTTCCGGTCGCGGTCGCAACGTGCAGGTGTGCTATGGGCGATGGGCCCAGACCCCTGTGCGCTTAGATTTAGACCGGCGTGCTGACCTCTCTGTTGTGCCTAGGTGGGGCTGCGACGTGTTGATCTTCCGCGGCCGGGCATGACCCCGAAAAGTGTGTCCGTCCAAATGGGATCAAGCGTGTTGGGTTATGTGGTGCACCCCTGCAGGGAAGTTAATCTATTCGAATAGCCGTGTCCCTCGGTAAAAGGATGACCCGGAGTTGTACCTTGACCTTATGACAACTAGAACCGGATACTTAATAAAACACACCCTTCCAAGTGCCAGATACAACCCGGTGATCTCTCTCTAACAGGGCAACGAGGAGGGGATCGCCGGGTTGGATTATGCTATACGATGCTACTTGGAGGACTTCAGTCTACTCTCTTCTACATGCTGCAAGACGGAGGCTGCCAGAAGCGTAGTCTTCGACAGGATTAGCTATCCCCCTCTTATTCCGGCATTCTATAGTTCAGTCCACTAATATGGCCCTTTACACATATATCCATGCATATGTAGTGTAGCTCCTTGCTTGCGAGTACTTTGGATGAGTACTCACGGTTGCCTTGTTCCCCCTTTTCCCATTTATCTACCTGATTGCTGCAACCAGACGATGGAGCCCGGGATCCAGACGCCACCGTCGACGATGACTCCTTCTACACTGGATGTGCCTACTACTACGTGCTGCCCGCTGACGACGACCAGGGGTAGTTAGGAGGATCCCAGGCAGGAGGCCTGCGCCTCGTTCGATCTGTATCCCCGTTTGTGCTAGCCTTCTTAAGGCAAACTTGTTTAACTTATGTCTGTACTCAGATATTGTTGCTTCCGCTGACTCGTCTATGATCGAGCACTTGTATTCGAGCCCTCGAGGCCCCTGGCTTGTATTATGATGCTTGTATGACTTATTTTATTTTTAGAGTTGTGTTGTGATATCTTCCCGTGAGTCCCTGATCTTGATCGTACACGTTTGCGTGTATGATTAGTGTACGATTGAATCGGGGGCGTCACAAGTTGGTATCAGAGCCGACTGCCTGTAGGAATCCCCTTCCACACTCCTTGGCTGAGTTCGAGTCTAGACATTGCAAATCTTTTACTGACATGGCTATGCGGCCCATGGGCCCACGTCGCCATTGGGTGGTATTAGGATCTTTTAGTCCTCGATCTGTACTCTGGGACTCTGATCTCTCCTCTATTCGGGTTAAATGATCTTGCTAAAATCTAACTCTAGGTTCTTGTTACCACTTCCTGCCGGAGAGCCCCTTCATTACAGATGATCGACTGCTTCACCAGAAGATTCCGGAGATAATCTCCGATGTTCTCTCGAGACACTTGTGCCCACCGCCTTTGCAAATTCCCTACCACTATTATATTATTAAGGATAACTACATACACTTGTCCTTTCAATCCCATTGATCTTGTTATTACAAGATACCCCGAAAATTCTCTCTATTGTTCTGAGAATACTTTGTGCCTACTGCCTTACAGTTCATTACCCACATGAACACCCCAACGGATAATTCCTCGCACTTACCGAGTATCCGCCCATCCCCAGTTATTTATGTGTTTCACAAAAGTCTTCGAAATACTATTCGATCCTCCGAAAATCCTTAGCAACTTATTACTCTGTAAATACTTGTCTGCTTGCATGATGGATGCTTCTCATATGTCTAGCAATATTCATTAGTATCCTTAGACACCGTGATTTTGATCCTATTGATTCAAAATGAGTGTGAATGCACGCAATCATCAGTTGATCCTTTTAAATTATCTTCCGACTCAGACTTCTTTTGAACATGAGCTGGTTATTGACCAATCAAATTGCTATCGATTGTACCCCTAAGTATATTCAACTTATCCATTCTTAATCATACCATTGGCTTCTGATCCTTCGCTTTGTAAATCATAATTCCTTTGCAATTGAGCTGTAAATTACTCAGTTGTTTCTATAATCCAAGGTCCTTTCATTGATTCCTCCCCTGGTTGTGTGCCGGTACTCACATCAGATCCTTTATGGACCATCAGAACCTTGTTGGATTTTATCCGACAACGTCCTTCATATTCAATCACTTTGGAAGTTCTTTCCCTGATACATAATGCCTTTGGTAAATCCTATTCCTTGATTTGGCCAACCATGCTCTACTTTTGAGCTGGTGATATTTACTATTGAAGCTTGTGGTATATGTTTCCACGATGCCCTGATGGGTTGAACCTATGCCTTCTATAATATGTGTGAACTCAAAAGTTTTCATGAGTCATACTCTTCTGGTATTTTGCCAGATAAATTTTCAACACTTCAACTTCATCAAACACGAAGTGAATGAAAGGTTATGCATTCAGGAAGTGGGAGTCGACCTTGAACTTTGCGTTCATGCCCATGGACACGATGCAGATCTTATCATGGAAGCTTCTCGCAAAATAGTCACCCCCTTGTTATAAGTGCTTGTATCTGTGGTTTGAACATTTACAAATGTGGTTCTGACCATATTGTTCCCCTTTGATTCTATTTCCCAGGCAAGTTAAAAGCAATTGTCTTCTGCAGAGCAACACCCAGACCAACCTCTATTTTGATCTGTCGTCGAGTAATACCCCCTGGTATCTCGGCATTATCACAGAACTGCATAACCTCTTATGAGTTCTTCATCAAGTACTACAACCTCACTGATTCCAATTTTTCACGGGCTCCGAGTTTTTAAACACTCAAAGACCCCGATAACTGAATCGAGTCCGCGTTATGGTTCAACAACTCCTACTGATATTCTTACTTACAAGTTTGTACCCGATCATGTCGTTCCTATCCTGATCAGCTATATCAGTATCGTGCTGATTTTGACCGTGCCACCTGGTCCTTATTCCCGAAGCACCACTTTCGACGACGAGCTAAGCTTACATCGATTTTCCTCGTCATACCCTTTCACCTTAAACAACAAACTTGAGCTCGAGTTTGTGCCGTGACTGTGGTTCCAATAACCTCTTACCTCATCATTCCTTTGACTTGATGTCATCGCTGATTAATTACATCTTCATGAAATCCCTCGACAAATGTGTCGTGATCATCATCAACCTTATGAACTCTTCTAGGATATCAACCGGATTCATGAAGAGAAATACCATCCTTGCCCTCGATGATTTATATTATCATCGACCACTTTATTGCCTCCCGTTCAACACAAACTTGTTCGTGTTTCGTGTTTTACCTTGAGCTCCATGCTATCCAGCAATTGTTCTTCTTTACTTTGGAATATTACCATCTTTAATGCCAAGGATGTCGTGGAAATTTCACCACGTCTTAAGAATTCTTGGTATGGTGATACTTCTCACCATCACCATTCTTTCTTGGGTCCTCGTGTTGATTCCAACCGAGGTACCAACAAGTGAGCGATGCTGTTTGGATTCTGCCCTTCTAGCAACCCTCTTGCTTTGAAGTTAATGGTTGGTCGTTCATTCTTAGACTATTGATTATTGAATCACCATTGTAACATTGATCATGCAACCCAGCCCATATTTCGGGTGCACCTATCAACCAACGTTTAATCTTGGAGGTTTTCCTCGAACATACATCATTATGTCATTTGATCTGACAAATATTATCTCCTTGTTCACATAATTGTGGAAATCCATCTTTTGGAAACCTCGATGAATTGCCGCTGAGTTCATCAGCCACCTCCTCATCCTCTCCTTGGTTTAAATGATGAACTCTTGTGTCGGGACTCGCTCCCATAGTACATTTCCCAAGAATCCTACAATGTCATCTCGTCAATTTGTGTTGCACCTTTCTTCTCAGGCATCCTGAGTCGGAGTTATCCTGACACCAATCAGATCTGGATCTCGGTCAGATATGGTGTTTGGAACATACTTTCAGGAGTTATAACATCTTTACATGACCGGGTAAGGTGATGTCATGCCTAGCACACCTGGTCGGAGCACCTAGTGTTATAGTTTCTTTTTCGGCAAGGTTATCCATTCTTCCATGAGGAAATTGAATGCCTTGTTTAATAAGTTTATCCCGGTGGATCCTTTTTGTTTCCAAAGTCTGATCTTCACCTATTGGCCATGTCAATGCTATCTCGAAGCATGTCGATACTTCGATTTTCAATAAGAAAACCTGAAGCACAATGCTAAATTTTCATTATCAATTATTCAAACACCATTGTATGGGTAAGGTCATGAAACTTCTCTCCCCTACCTAAGGAGTTTTTTACATAATATCCTGTCATGGATATCATGCTCTGCTTGTCCTTGGGAAGGATATACCCCTGAAATATGTGTTTAAACACATTTTTCCTTTCCATTGGTTTGTTTGACCTTCTTGTGATCTATATAATCTAAGCGGGGGATCTGCTTAGATTATAAACACTTCGGTGTACAACTCTGCGAGTGAGACCCTGTTTCTACTGTTGGTGACATTTCGGTAACCGCCGATGGATGAGAACTTTGCCTCTTGGCCCGCCTCGTTCAACAAGCAGGAAAATGGTTCTCTTCGTCCCTCGCCCTTGGTATCGATGTTGTTGCCGACATAACTGACAGGCTACCCCCTGACATGCCTTACGATCGTGACCGTGCGAGATGTCGGCCACTTTCCTACTTTCAACCACATGGTGGGCCCATAACCCACAGTTCCACAGGGTCGAAACCTGACTCTCCTGTACACCCCCTGTTCCCAAGGTTGTTCCTCGCACGTGGCCTCGTATGTAATTCACGGGCCACCCGCCTGGTGATCTATTCTGGTATCGGACGAAATACTTGTTCCCATTGCTCTGAACCCCTTTCACACTTCATTTCAGGCAACAAACGATTGCCTATGTGCTCGGGACTTTTATTTTGCACCTTCGTATTTTGCTCTCGATGTTTTTCTTAAGTTCAATTCGAGAGTTACCTTCCGCCACCCCCCCTGAGTTATCCCCTTATCTTTTTTGTAAGTACGTTGGAGTTCCCGAAGAAAGGATGCCGACTTCATCACGATGACCTGAAGAAGAGAAATGAAAGACATCAACATAATGGATCAACCTCTTCGAGAAGAGCAACCAAGACCGAGAAGATTTGTTAGGATGTCGTAACCAAATCCCTTCCCCCTTACTCCCCCTCTTAAATCTCGGTTACTATGAATGCCCGGATAATTGTGATGCCCGGATAATTAAGCTACAGTGAACATCCGCTAATGACGCCACGTCACCTCGGTTACTGTGGATAAACTCAAGTTAGTTCGAAACCTAGTTCAAATTTCAAATTTAAAACAAATCCAAACAATAAAAGTTTTCAAACGTTAAAACTAAAATGTTCGGAATGTGCCAATTAATGCCTAGATATTTATGGTGAAGAGACCACGCTTTTACAGAATGCCTAAGTAGTTCAAAATGAATTAAAACAGAAAAGAAATAAGATAAAAAAAGGAAAACAAAAAAACGAAAACTAACAAAAAGGAAAAGGAGCCCCCCACTTGGCCGTGGCCCAACTTGGCCAAACGGCCTTGGGCCACCAGGCCACCACCTAGGCCGGCCCACCCCGTCCCGTATATGGCCTCCCCTGGCCAAACCCTAACCACCCACCACTCTCCCCCCACGTCGTTCCCCTCCTCCCCCCGATCCAGATCGGATCGGGGCTCGCTCGCACGCACGCGCCTCGAGCCCGACGACCCCGGCGCCAGGAGCCCTCGCCGCCTCACCGGAGCCCCTCCCCATCGGCCTGCTTCCTCCCCCCCACCGGCCTGCCTCCTCGACGCCGACGACGTCCCCGTCCTCCCCCGACTCCCGCTGCCCCGTCCATACTCCTCGAAGTGAGCACGCCCCATTCTTCCTCTCCCTGTCCAGACGCCCCGCCTCGCGCCGCCCTGCGCCCGGCGCCCAGCACCCGCAGCCGCCCGCGGCCTCGCCCCCTTGCCGGCGCCCGCGTACCTGGCCGCCTGCGTGCGCGCCAGGACGAGCCCCCTCCACCCCGCGTCCTGCGCGCGTGGAAGCATCAGTCCGGCTCGCCGTGCCGCCGCTCCCCGCTGCCCTCGCATCGTCTGCTCTGCGCCACCGCGACCACCCCTGCCCGCTCGCGCCGTGGCCGTCACCCCCGCGGCTATGTCCGGTGCCCGCGCCCCTGGATTCCCGCAGTCGCCATGGCTCGACCTCGGCCCCCACGCCCCTCCCTGCCCCGCCTTCACACTCCCTGGCATCGCAGCTCCGGCCAGTCCCGCTCGAGCGCCCACGGCTCTGGTCTCCTCCACCCCGCCGTCCTGTTTTGGCCGGCGCTCGTGTGGCCCCTGGCCGCCGGCGCCCGCGCCCAGCTCTCCCTCGCCGCCTGGGCGGGCTACACCCGCACCCACTGGCGCCCAGCGCCCATAGCCCCGTGCCCGCTTTGGCTCCCTTCGGGCCACTGACTGCTGGGGCCCAGTGCCCTGGCCTTTAAAAAAATCAATCAAAATAAAAATAATAAAATTTGAAAAATAAATAATTAGTTAGTTAATCAATTAGTTAACTTAATTAAATTGGTTTAGTTAAACTAACTAATTAGTTAGCCTAATTAATGAAGTAATTAGTTAGGTGAGGCAATGACAAGGGGCCCCACCCCCTGTTGACCAGTCAAAGGTTGACTGGTCAACCGGGACCCCCTGGCCCACCAGTCAGCCACTGGTACACTTCCGTGTACCCTGTGCTGGGTGCCCCTAGCAATTTAGTTTTTATTTTCGAATTAATAATAAATCCAGCAATTCCAAAAAATCAATAAAACTTTAGAAAATCATATAAAATAAACCGTAGCTCAGATGAAAATACTTTCTACATGAAAGTTTCTCAGAACAACGAGACGAATCCGAATACGCAGCCCATTCGTCCGCCACACATCCCTAGCATAGCAAACTCGCAACTTTCCCCATCCGGCTCCTCTGCCCGAAAACGCGAAACACCGGGGATACTTTCCCGGATGTTTTCCCCCTTCGCCGGTATCACCTATCCCTACGTTAGGTCACCTCTAGCACAACGTATTAACGCTTCTTGCTTTTTGTTACATTTGATTGCTCTGTTATTTATTGTGTTGCCCCTCCGTTACTTCTTTCCGGTAGACCCTCAGACCGATGCCGGTACCCCTGTGATCGACTACATCGACGACCCCTCCTTCTTGTCTGACCAACCAGGCAAGCCCCCCCTGATCACCAGATATCGCCTACTCTCCTCTATACTGCTTGCATTAGAGTAGTGTAGCATGTTACTACTTTCAGTTAATCCTATACTGCTGCATAGCCTGTCCTTGCTACTACTGTTGTTACCTTTACCTACTATCCTACTGCTTAGTATAGGATGCTATTGTTACATCAGTGGCCCTACACTCTTGTCCGTCTGCCATGCTATACTACTGGGCGGTGATCACATCGGGAGGTGATCACGGGCATATACTATATACTTTACACTGTTACATTACCTGTGATACTGTTCGGAGATGGGGGCCGAAGGGGCAGGTGGTTCCACCCAGGTAGTGGTGGGCCTGGGTTCCCGACGGCCCCCGACTGTTACTTTGTGGCGGAGCGACAGGGCAGGTTGAGACCACCTAGGAGAGAGGTGGCCTGGCCCTGGTCGGTGTTCGCGGATACTTAACACACTTAACGAGATCTGGGTATTTGATTTGAGTCTGGCCATTTGGTCTATACGCACTAACCAACTACGTGGGAAAGTTATGGGCACTCGACGTCATGGTATCAGCGGAAACCTTCGTGACGTCAGTGACTGAGCGGCGCGCGCCGCATTGGATCGTAAGCTCGCGCTTGTATTAAGGGGGCTAGATCTGCTTCCGGCCGCGTTCGCAACGTGCAAGTGTGCTATGGGCGATGGGCCCAGACCCCTGTGCGCTTAGGTTTAGACCGGCGTGCTGACCTCTCTGTTGTGCCTAGGTGGGGCTGCGACGTGTTGATCTTCCGCGGCCGGGCATGACCCAGAAAAGTGTGTCCGGCCAAATGGGATCAAGCGTGTTGGGTTATGTGGTGCACCCCTGCAGGGAAGTTAATCTAGTCGAATAGCCGTGTCCCTCGGTAAAAGGACGACCCGGAGTTGTACCTTGACCTTATGACAACTAGAACCGGATACTTAATAAAACACACCCTTCCAAGTGCCAGATACAACTCGGTGATCGCTCTCTAACAGGGCAATGAGGAGGGGATCGCCGGGTAGGATTATGCTATACGATGCTACTTGGAGGACTTCAGTCTACTCTCTTCTACATGCTGCAAGACAGAGGCTGCTAGAAGCGTAGTCTTCGACAGGATTAGCTATCCCCCTCTTATTCCGGCATTCTACAGTTCAGTCCACTAATATGTCCCTTTACACATATATCCATGCATATGTAGTGTAGCTCCTTGCTTGCGAGTACTTTGGATGAGTACTCACGGTTGCCTTGTTCCCCCTTTTCCCATTTCTCTACCCGATTGCTGCAACCAGACGATGGAGCCCGGGATCCAAACGCCACCGTCGACGACGACTCCTTCTACACTGATGTGTTCAATCAGCAGAAAATAGGAAAATAATCACCGTGAATTATAGCACTTACACGTAAGTGGGACAGGAAGATGTGAAAATGGTGTTTGTCTTCACTATAATCTCATGATGGGAATATATGCACGTAGTCCCTAACAACATTGAAAGCATTGTCTTTTAAACTGGGAATAAATGGAATGGGGTTCCAATCTGCAGGAATTGGCCGTCCATGCAGTTGGGATAGGTCTTTGGCCGGTGGACTTGCTGTACTTTTTGCTGGAGTGGGATTTTTCTGTGGTACGGCTGGTGCTATGGCAAATGAAATCGGTATACCTTTTGCTAGAGTGTAGGTCCTGTGTGGTGGGGCTAGTGGTGTGGCCAGTGAAGTATGGGTACAGTTTGCTGGAGTCGGTCCTACATTTTGTGTCACTGGTTGTACAACCAATATAAGTGGGGCGCTGTATGATTTCTCCGGCACCACCATGTTTTTCAAGGACTTTGCTGGTGCTCCTTCAGGTTCGGCAATCACCCTCTTCCTTTTTGATGTCTGATGCACAAGAACAACATTTGAGTGAAAAAACATGGTATGATGACAAATGGAATATGTATTGATAATGGATGGGCATGGCATCTCGAGTTATATAATGAGTAAACTAAGCAGATGGCGGTGCAACAAAGTAGAAGAAATGCAAGACAACATATGCAAGATACGCGCAATCAATAAAACCTTGCCAAATTAGAACAGGCACCTTGATGGGTGAACAAGACAGGCCATCTACCTTTGACTCCTCGAGGTTAGAATAGTCATTAGGTTGATATTCTGAACAAGAATCAACAGGTGGGGAGCATACGAGTTTCATTGCTTCCAGAATGGCACTCAATGCCTTGCTGCCAATTTTGTAAGTCATTGCAGTGTTCCACAATATTCTTCTGATGCGCGGATTCCGATATTCACTGTAATTGCGTATAATATCTGAGAACCATGAAAACATAAATAGCTGTGAGATTATCTTTGTAATGAAGATGATATTCTAATATACGGGCACCCCTGTAAACGCTTGTGTGCTATCACTGGATTCTGATGAGAGAGCTCATGTGTGCTGTAATATGGTGCGTGCATTTATATAATCTGGCACAAGTACACAAAAAATAGGCTCCAGAAGTAAGGATAGCTGGCAGATGATAGGTTCATAATATACTGTATAGAGAGTTTATTGCCAAACCATGATAACAAGAGCACACAGCAACTAGGCAGATCATAGTGTACATAACAGGGGTACACCATAACCAGGATATATAAATCGGGAAAGTGGAACTGGCTGGAAATTACGGTGTTGTATTGCCGCTACTATTGAAAGCCTATCGATCATGTACAGGCCAGCTCTATCAGCTGTTGACTGCAGATGTCCCTGCTCCCCTTCCTGACAAGGAACATACTATGCTTCCAATAAGGAACACCGCATGGGCCGCCGGCCGAACCACCGGCCCCACCGCCTGTGTTCCTCCGCCACCCCCACCCCAGCCCCCACCCGCGTCGAGTTTTCTTCGTTCGACGAGGCCCCACCACCGCCCCCCACAAACATCGTCCCCACCCGAGCCCCTTCCTTCACATCGGCGAACTCCGGCGAGCTCTCAAAAATCGACTGACCCAATTTTGAAATTTAGTGTACTGTGATTTAACTAGTGTGGAATATAAAAGGGGAAAACCATAAGCATTGCGAGTATGGTGTTGAGCGTGCCATGGCGGATCTGAAGGTGCAAACCGGACAAAGGTAACTTCGCAACCAAGACAATAAATCAGAGTAAAGCAGTGGAGACCTATTTTCTTACTGCAATAAATAAGTTGAGCAGATAGGAAAGAGTACCGCCTCTGGTGCGACGCCGTGTACGCATCTGCTGAGAATTTGACGGTGCTACGGTAGCGATGGCTGTTGGCGGCGTGGAAGCAGATCTAGGAGGGTAGACGGTGGCGGCGGTGCGCGGTGGATGAGACGGTCGCAGGAGCGGTGCCGGCAAGGTGGACGATGGCGGGGATGAAGCGAGAGGACGGGATGCAAGTATCCCGGTCCGAAGCCGTGGATGAGAGAGGTTGATCTCTTGTAATGGACGGCGGCGTCGGGGTATAGCTCCGACATGGTGGAGGAGGACGGCGGTGGATGGGGTGGTGGACGGAGGAGGGTGGGGTGGAGAGGGTGTTTTGGCGCCCACGGAGTATGAATGGGGAAAAGGGAGGTAGAGAGGAAGAGGGGAACCATGTATTCAGGGTGCGCTTGTCTCAAATGCGAGGAAATTTACAAACTTAGCCCCCGTTTCAAATTTCTACTACATCACAACAACACTAGTCGGTGGGGGATAGGACGGTAATCTCGCATACACCGAATATTTGCCGATGAGAGTTTGTTTTTGGCGCTCACCGTGTATGAATATGAATCGGGGAGGGAGTCGATTTCGGCCGAGGAGACACTGTGTTTTGGCGCCCACCGTGTATGAATCCGGGTGATAGGCGGTTACATCACGTTTGGGTGAAATTACAAACCTACCCCTATCGAAACCTATAGAAATCCAGCAGATAGGCTTTGCGTGGCAGGGATAGGCAGTAGTGGTTTCCATCTCGCAGATTTTGGTTTCAGGCGGTTAGTGCGACTTTCCCCGCTTCGTTCGAATTTTGCAGAGTGCACGTTTACCGTGCCAACTCAATTCGAATCCCGTTTGTATTCTATTTTTTTCGAGCGGGATCCATTTTCAATTGGAATTACATTCTATATACATCATTTTTATATATACTTTCAAAAGCACAACAAAGAATTCTGCTCCTTTATATGTATAATATGATTTACAAATACAACGATCTCGAAATCTTAAGGTTGAATTCGAAAAAAATTAACCAAATTATGTTCTACTAAAATGTATGGATCAGTAATATCTACATATTAAATAACATAGATGTGCGTGAATTCATATGAGTATGCATGTTTGATAGATCAATTTTGGTTCGAGTATGGATTACATGTATCATCATCTCGAATTCAAATATTTGAATCCCTTTTTTGTTCACTCCTTTCATGCCCATTTCTCTCGCATGCATGCTCCTTCAGGTAGCTACCACTCTCTTTTCTCTAGCTCACCCGCACGCTCACTTCATGTTGCAGATAAGGCCTTCCCTCGTTCATCCTTTTCTCCCACAAGATCTTGATGTTCCGTGCAACGCACGTGCATCTTGCTAGTAAGAGTATAAATTAGACATATACCACTTCTCGAATCTTGAAACCAACAACATTCCTCCCTTATCTCATCAAAACCGCCAAAGGAATATATTTTGAGTGAAATATAACATATTTTTAGTGATATACGTATTTCAAAACTAGACTTTTTTCTATCAAATCGGTGAATATGTATTAATCCAGCGACGGAGACAGGCGTGGGGCAGCTAGGGCTATAGCCCCAGGCCTAGAAACAACTTCCTTTGTAATTTCTTCATGCAAAGCATAGAAAATCATAGAGGTTTATCACTCAACATAGCACAGCCCTAGGCGTAATCTGCATCTAGCTCCACCATTGTATTAATCTACTTTGATCGTGTGGCAACGCATTGACACATTGCTAGTAGTTATTATAATTTTTTGGACACCAGACAAACGGTGGAGTACATATACGAAGAGAAGAGTCGCACGCACGCAGTCGGCCTCTCGCTGTCTCGCACACATGAGTGTTACGTAAAGGCGACGTTAACAAATAAACCCTAAAACCCTAGGTGCACGATTGTTGCATTCGCGGGTACCGGGTACATGGTGGAGCACCTTTGTAGGAATAGTCAGCTCGCGTGATAATTTGATCCGTAGGAGTTGATGGCCGGGACCATAGGTGAACGACTTGGAGCGCGGTGGCTCGCAAGTTGTCACAGATCGAGTAGCCACATTTAAAATATCATTTTTTTAGCAGGGTTAAGAGTTCCGATTTTCAATGGCGCGTTATAAGTAGTAAGTAGTTTTTAAAACAATTGGTATGGAGCGAAAATGGAATTTATAGTACTACGTACCTCCTTGGCGTATGGTTGTATGGTTTTTTTTTGCGATGGAGGTTGTATGGTTTTATGTTGCGAGATGTTGAACCTGGTAGTTCTAGGGCAAATACTATGGTTTAGATTTAGATGCTGGTTTTCAGTAATGAAAATCGGAAGGGGAAACCCTTCTTTGATTAAGAAAAACTACTACCTCCATTCTGGTTTACTAGTCCCCATCGTACTTTGGGTCAAAGTTTGTCCATGAATTTTACTTGTAAAATGTGAATGGAAAACGAGGTTTTGTTATACCCAAACAAAAAGGACTGGAGGGAGTGATTGCTCTGACACGGACGCGACCTCTCATAGCGCAGGCATTGAACCGGCGCGCCGACCAAGAGGGCCGCACTCGCTGCAGGCCCGGCTGAGCACGCCTCCTCGCCGCATGCAACCGGCTTAAGACTGCCCTGCCTGCCTTCATTGAATCCGCGCGTGTGCCGGCAACACGTCCTTCCGTGAGCCGGCAGGCATTTTAGAACACAAAAAATGACTAAAATATAATTAATTTACGCATGTTCTTGACTTGTTGTGCTCGCACTGGTAGCAGGAACTAGTAGAGGATTTTCTTTATTTATAACTCTCCTCACATTTTTTTTGGCTTTTAAGTGAATCATGGTTGTGGACATTATGTATGAATGTGCATATATCTATGAACATGAGTTTGATGTGGAAGTTGAACTTAGAATGTCGGGCTTGCGCGTGAACTATACCATGTCCAATGCTTCGTCTGTTATTCTTTGGGAAGTAATTGTTGTTATTACATGACCCAAAAGAACATTTTGTGCCACATCAGTAGATGCACGGACATCACAACAGGCATGCTGACTGGATAAACATTTGAACCTAGCTATTATGAAGGGAATTTTGTATTGACAACAGTTTTAGATAGCAGGAGACGCCTAGCCTGCTCTGCCTCTGCTAGCTTATTTCTGGCTTCTTCCATCTCTTCTTTGGCTTGGGTGAAGAGAGCATCTGATTGCTCTTTTCGCTTCTTTAGGAACTCAGCTACATTCTCAAGGGTTGCTGCATGCTTTCTTTCAGCCTTTTACTAATGCCACGAGGACACGAATAGCTGACGACTCCACCTGGCTTGTGTGTAATTCAGCATCATCTGGGAATTTGCACCTTATGTCTAATCCAGCATCATTAGGGAACTGGCACCTTGTGTGTAATCCAGCCTCATTTTGAAAACATGATCTCGAGGTTGACCATACTTCCCTCCTCGTAGGAACTGCATCCTGACATGAAGTTACTTCTTTTTTAGATCAATACTCAGAGCAACCTAGATCCATTTAGTAGAAGCCAGATAAACAGAACTCGGAGAAGTGAATTCAAAAGGAAAAATAAATAAAAACAGACTACAAGGTGAGAACACCCAGTTCCTACATCAAGCTAAAAACGAATGCATTAGGAAGATTAAGACTCTTCTTATTACACATCGAAGAACAGCACGCTTAAGAGAAACAGAAACTACAACATATACACATCGAAGAACACGAGGCTACACGGAAGTAATTGAAAGGGTGTTACTTACCAAAGCTCGTTTTACAGGTTCGGTGCAGCTCCTCTTTAACTTGCCACGCTCCTTCAAGATGTCCCGAATATCCCGTGTTTGGTCTTCATTGCTCCTCTGCATGTTCGCACTCGTGGTTTTAAAATCTCAACATGGCAAGAAAAATATACTACTAGTAATACTCGCGCATCTTGTGGGCAACATTAAAGCACTTGTCTGCCATGTTAGAGCATCTCCAACAAGATAAACTAGTCATACAAATGCATCTTGATGTGTGCAAAGCATGGGCATCTTGCTAGTTCTAAAAACCTTTCCATCATTTGCCACACTACTGGTTGCAGATGAAAAACCTACCCAAGCACAGCGCGATACAGGAGCGACGCACAATTACAAGCTGATATTCTGTTGGACAATGGAGGCTATAACCAATTACTTTTACAGGAACAATAGCACCCAGGAAATTTGAAGGGTAGGTATGAACAAAATTGGAACTGCACATGTACTGCTAAGTGATTCAATACACACATTACCAATCAAGGAGGAGAACGATGGCCGCGGCGGCCTCTGTGAGTCATGGTCGGCAACGGGAGTCAGTTCATTGTCCACGATGGTGGTACTTCTGCGCTTGGCGTCGGCTTCCGGGAAGCAGATCTGAGACCGTGGAAGACGATGCCAGGGAAGAGGCTCCGTGTACGAGATGATGCTGGACCGGCTCCAGTGCGGCGTACGAGGTCGTCGATGAGGCAGATGCGCTGCGGTGGACGAGTGCGCCGATGTAAAGGGGAGGAGCACGAAGACTGCGGTGCCGTGGAGAAGTCTATTTTGCGGTGGGGATAGAAATTGGGGAGTATTCAGGTGTACTACTCTGGGTGCCGGGGTGGGGTTGGCTGGGTAGGGTGAACCTGAAGTTACGAAAACAGCCCCCTACCAAGCGTCATCCGTAGGCCTGTTCCGAAGGCTATGATGGTAACTTCCCACTGCTCGAATCAGGGTCGCGGGAGATTTTCCCGCCGACCTCAAAATTTTGTGACACTGGACTCCCCGTGTGGCGTGTTGAGTGATTCAGCTAAGCAACTAGCGAGTAGTAGTAGTAAACTCTGCATATTAGGTTTGACCGAAGTCAAACTTCCTAAAGTTTGACCAAGTTTATAGAAAAATATAAACATTTACCATAACAAATATGTATGATGTGAAAGTACATTCAATAATGAATCTAATGGTATTTATTTGTTATTGTATATGTTAATATTTTTGTTATAAGCTTTCTGAGAGTTTACAGAACTTGACTTTGACCAATGCTGATACACAGACTTAAATAAAAACGGAGGGAGTACACATTTGTTTTCTTAGTTTGTAGTGAACTAGTCATTTGTTGAAATTGTGAAATAAATATATTAGGCTATTGACTTCAAATGTAATGGTCTATACAATTCAATAGTTACAATCATTGTCGAATCCCAAGATGTATACACTAGTAGAAAACGGGGCTTTAAAACCGATTCGTAAGGGTCTTTAGTGTCGGTTCCATAACCGGCACTAAAGGGTGGGCACTAAAGCCCCCCCCTTTAGTACCAGTTCGGCATGAACCGGCGCTAAAGTGCCACCACGTGGCGTGAGCTCGGGCCCTGGTATGGGGGACCTTTAGTAGGTACTAAAGGTTTTTTTTCGATTTTTTTTTGTGAAAATTTTGGAATTTTTTGTTATTTTTTCTCTTTTTAATTTTTCTGAATTATTTGATGATTTAGTCTCTAATCACCTGTCTTAACTGCTCAAGTGTGGATCACTCATTCCAAATCGCCTAACTTCCCGGCCGGTCACCCATCCTCTCACTCCCCCAGCCGGAGCACGCTTAACTTCAAAGTTCTATTCCCCCTACATTCCAAGTGTGCACTTGTTGTTTTCCTGACAAATGTAAGCTGTCAATCCTATTAACCCTCAGCAGTTTAGCTTGAGCATTAGGTCACACGTTTCACCGTTTGAGTTTGAAACTATTATTCTAAAAAACAGTAATTATTTAGCAACACTAATATTTCTTGAATAAGTTTGACCATAGTTTGACCATAGTTTGACCAAATTTGACCAAAATTCAAAAAATTGAAATAATTATTTAGTAACACTAATATTCTTGAATAATTATGTAGTAACATTAATACTTCTTGAATAAGTAGTTTGACCAGATTTAACCATTTTTTTTCAAAAAACTGAAATTTGACCATTTCTTTTTTTCCTTTTGGAATTGGAGGATTCTAAAAAATTGCAAACATGCCGTAGGCTGTCTCCATCGGATGCAGATTTTCGTGTTGAATTTTTTGATATATTATACGTTTTTTCTGACATCGTATGCAAAAGTTATAGCCGTTTTACATTTTCCCTACACTTTTTGCAAAACATGTCCAAATTTAACTTTTCAAATTTTCCTAACTAGTAGATGTAGTAATATAACTACCTCTCGAAGGATTTTATTTTTTGAAGTTTTTATCATTTTCTTTTGATTTTTTCAAAACTGAAATGGCGATACACAGGGGGGTAGAGTTTCAAAATTGTCCTATAGTCCCGGTTTGTGTCTCCAACCGGGACTATAGGTCAGACCCCTTTAGTACCGGTTCATGGCACGAACCGGTACTAAAGGTTAGACCTTTAGTACCGGTTCGTGCCACGAACCGGTGCTAAAGGTGATCGTGGGGCCCTGGCCTGATGCCAGCCTGCCACCACCCCTTTAGTACCAGTTCGTGCCACGAACTGGTACTAAAGGTTCAACATGAACCGGGATTAATGCAAATCCATTCGAACCGGCACTAATGGTACCATTAGTACCGGGCCAAAATCAAACCGGGACTAATGCGTCCCACATTAGGTCCTTTTTCTACTAGTGATACAAGGTCTATAGTACTTCACAACATGCTCAAACTCACATAATCCCAGTCAAATCAGAATCTAAATGCATTTCATAGTTATTACTTTGTAGGATGCAACAAAAACAACCATAACTCTACATCAACCATTATATAAGCAACATTTTGACATATCCCAATGTGTGAATGAAACGTGCAGAGAGAGCTTTTGAAGATGGAGCAGATAGGGCGGGAAAGATTGTATGTATGTGGACGAGAGAGTTGGAGACAAACCTAACGAGACAGAGAGAGAGAGATAGAGAGAGAAAGAGAGAGGAAGAAGTTAGGTCTGTGAGAAAGATGCATACATGTAATATACATGAGATGCGTGTGCATATGGATTCTTTATACGTGGAAGGATAAGAGACAACATGTTTGATGAGAGAGCTGGAAAAATATGGACGAGAGGGGAAGGATCTCGTGGGTTGAGGGATTGACAATTTTGTGCGGGGGAGAGAGGGATTGGTAATTTTGTGCAAGAGAGAGAGAGGGTGGGGGTAGGAGTCAGTCAGCCATCGTCACATCACCCTGCTTCCAAATGACCCTGCATTCTCTAGTGAGGTGTGGTCGCCGTCTTCGATCTGCTCGTTGCCCTCTTTGAAGATTGAGGTGTTGCGCATGTTGGGGTGCAAAGAAGCACAAGCGAGAGTGGTCGCCGTATAACCTTGGATGGGGATGAATTGTGTGCTCGGGGGAGTGTGTGTGTGTGCTGTGCTGCATGTGTCTCTCTCTCTCTTTGTGTCTGTGTGTGTCCGATATTGAGAGAAAACAAACCTAAGGAGAGAAATGGGTATTCACGAAGAGATTTTGCGGGCCTTGAGGTGGGCAGGGGCCGGGTGAGGGTGTCAAAATGTGCACGTTGATGCATGTGTTGCATGCGACCGTGCGAGGGACGAATGAATCGAGAGAGATGGTTGTTGTGTTACGGATGCTCCTCTCTCTGTCTCTCTCTCCCTCTCTCTCTTTCTCTCTCTCTCTCTCTCACACACACACAAGTAAACTAGAAGACCGTTCTCTCATGTACACACAACGTATCGGCATATGTCTATGTCTCACTCATGCATGATCATTTGCATATTCACACCTCTCTATGTCTGTATCACACGCACACCATCTCCACATTGCCCTTCCGCCACAACACGCATATGGACACATACACACATTCTCTTTCAGTCACACACACAAAATCAGTATTAAAAGAAACTAGGGCGCACCTAAAACATCCAAATCCAAATAAACACGAACTGGAGCTAAATTCAAATATATGGAAATATTGCAGCGTCAAGAACTTTCACAGGAAAAAAAGTTGAGTAATACTCGAGGATTGTTTTCACACACACAAAAAGGTTCGGTGGATGTCCTTCGAGCGCGACATGGTGACGCACCGTTCGATCGACCGCGCGGCCGCAGTTCACGCGCTTGCACAGGATTCCGTATCGTGGCTGTGGTACTAACTAATAAAAGCGCAGCCTAAGTCTAATGTTTACGTGTACTAGTATGGTTTTCTTTTAAGTTTGACCAACCTTGCATATAAAACTAAAGTAAGCTCCCACACGCGCACTCATCAATATGCCGCCGCCGCCGTTGCACATGTTGGTGCCCGCCTGCTCCGGCCAACAATTTCTCGCCCATCACCGCCGTGTCGCCGCCATTCCTGTGCCATGAAGCCGAAGGCTCGCCCGCTCACGTCGTCTGCAGTCCCTCCTCGCGATGTCGCCGCGCTGCCAAGCATGCGAGCAACTGGTGGAGCTGCGTATGCACGCATCGCACGAAGAGGAGGACGAGCGCGTGCTCCAACACGCCGACGAGGAGGAACTAGCGTGTCATTGTCGTCTTCGCCCGCGCGGAGGAGGCGCGCATGGTGGCTGTCACGGCGGAAGCCGGTCGCACGCGTGTCGGGCCCGCAAACTGGGTGCGGACGCGGAATCTACCTTCGAGACCTTGAATGCCACGTGGATCATGCAATCTGAAGGAGCAATTTGGGTCAGTCGACTCATGTGAGCCGTTTGATGCAACATGTATGTCTAGAAGGGCTTCTTCCACCTCTTCTGCCGTCTTCTTCCTTCGCTTCGTCGAACTTCTTTCACAAATCGACTTACCCACATTATACTACTAGTACGAACATATTAAGTATAGTAGGAGCACGAAGATACGAGCATTTGTACCAACTGCAAGAAGAACAGTAGTAAAACATAGTACTAGTACTACTGTACGTACTAAAGAGTTCAAATAACGAGAAAGAACATAAACATAGTTCTGCTGGGGCCTCAGCACAACACACCCTTGAAAATAAACTAATAAGAAACTAGTCCGCTTGACACTGCAGTAGAACCAGCATGAGCGACGACACTGCCACCTACTCGGAGTCCGAGTCCACGTCCTCGACTTCGTCCTCGTCCCTCTTCCTCTTCCTCTTCACCGACGCTTCTTTGCTTGAACCGGACAATGGGCTCTACTTCTTCATCCAACCCTTGTAGATATTTAAACAAAGGTAGGCATCCAGTGCTGCGTACAGGATGTGATCTTCATCTAATGTCTTTGACTCCCATGCATGATGAAACTCGTGATGAGGTTTCTTCAGTTTAGCGTATGAAGGATCAATCATGGCTGCTGCTAGGGTCAGCATTGAAGGTTGAGAGGAGGACACCAGGCTTGCCTTCTGGAGATCGAAGGGCTGGCCTACAATGAGACCTATCTGACGCAGGACGTCACTGTTGTTCTTAAAGCCTACAGTAACGAATTTCACTCTTTTGTCCTTGAGGAAGTTCTTAAAATCCTGGCACTCAACGTTGGCATGGCATATGTGGTAGACCAAGCAAACGTTATGTACGCAAACCTGGATCATGGCGGGCTTCTTCCTCTCTTCGTCCTTTAGATCCTTCTCTCGTCCCAGGACTGTGGTGTACTCAACATCTAGCCCAGCGACCCACTCATCCATTGAACTGTTGAACATGCGTAGGAAGCGAGGAAGCCATGCTTTCACTGTCTCGGATCCACGTGTGTAGATGACGATGAACTGATCGCTGGTGATGGCTCTAACCTGGTACTCAGCGGCGACCATGGAGATTTGGGAGGCCATGGATTTTGGAGGAGGGTTAGGAGAAGTTGAACTGTTGTACCCCGCAAAAAAAATTGGGAGCGAACTAATGTGAAAGGACGGGACGACTGGGAGCGAACTGTTGTAAGGTAGAAGACCGGGACGAGTAGGGTGTGCGAACGGCGTGGGGTTGCTGGCTTGCCCGGTGGATAAACGGCTGCAAGCACCCAAAGAGTTCTCGAGAACTATGTGGGACCCACTAGATGTCATGTCTACTAGACCCATATCGTAGGCCTGACAGTATAGCTTCTGCCTGTTCGCACGCCATGCCGGCGCGTGGATGTAACTTCACTTAATTCCGTCAAACGTCGCGCCTCCCACGACCTTCGCCTTCCTCGTGCGGTCGCGCCCTTTGAGACTTCGACCGGCTATAAATGAGCAAATTTTTTTGCCTTTTTTTAGACAAGCAATTTTTTTGCCTACTCCACATGCATGATACTCCCTCTAGTCCTTTGTACTCCCGTCAACCGTTTGCAAAGTGTTTGACCAAATTTATACTTTTTTTGAACACCACCTTATATTAATTAACCAGCCACACCAGTACACTCATTCGATACAATATTCACCACACAGGGCGGTACGTTATTTACAATAATACCATCTAATCTATTGTCAAAGCTTAAGTGTGCCACCTTATTGGCCGAACGGCTAATCTTTGACAATTGAAGATTGTTGATCAACTTCGAGATGCTCAACGCTTTCATCTTCAAGTCACGCATAGAAGACCTGTCATAGTCCCCCGATGCAAGAGACGCTACCACAAAAGCGCAATCAGTCTCTAAAATTACAGGATTATGAAGAGAAATACCTATGTAGAGACCGGCAATGCAAGCCCTAAGCTCCGCTTCCTCCACGCTTTGACAGGCATCAATGAAATCCCACGACCAAATTTATACTAAAAATATCAATATCTACAATACTCCCTCCGTCTAGGTGTGTAAGTCATCTTACAAAAACCAAATACTCCCTCCTTCCATCTATACAAGGCCTAACCCCAAATTTTATTTCCATCTATACAAGGCCAAATGAACTAACCGAGGCATCTCCATCTTAATTTTCTCTTGCAAGTCGTGCGTGGTCCCTTCATCATGAAAATGCTCCGGCCGTCGCATTGATTTGCATGCATGGATAGCACCACCATATTTTCAAAGGAGGAGCGAGCTCTATATTTTAGCCAATGCATGCATGGTTTGAGGAGTTATGGTTGGGCATGCATGTAGAAAAGGGAGGAGAGTAATTTGCATGTGGGGGATTAAAGGAAGGGAGGCTAGCGGCTAGGCATTCAAAGGAGGCTGCATGCAACATTACACGGGATCCAGATACTAGTCCCAAAATCAGTTCCTCTTTTTGCGGACATGCCTTGGTACGAGAGATTGACAAGTTAGGCCCTGTAAAAATGGATGGAGGGAGTAATCCCAAAACACTTAGGCGCGGTGCATTAACTTCTACCTCTTTTCTTGTTTCTTGACATATCAACCAATAGGAGATGTGGGTGTGCATGCTTTTATTGACTTGAGACTACCAAACACAACATGCAGTGGTTAGTTCATTGCATGCAATGCCATTAATTAGCAAATAAACATTAAGATCTCTCGTTTTCCCCTCCTCCTTGGTCACAGTGCACAATCTAAGATGACTTACTCACCTAGACGGAGGGAGTACTGATTATAATGAGTATAAGAACTACGTTTTATAATGAGTGTAAAAATATTGATTTGACATTGTGAATGTTGACACATTTTTCTATAAGTCTGGTGAAAGTAGAGGTACATTGACTTCAGACAAAACTTAAATGCACAATGCAGACTAGTTCCCCCGTCCAGGTGCGTGCCATGTCCTATCTTGTCATCACAACAAGGTTAGCTATTAGAGTACCACTACCTCCCTTCTAGTTTAAAGGGCTCGATTCAAAAATTTCACCTACTCTTAGCAAGATAGTAGAGGCGGTGGAGTAGTTTTTGAAGTCAGCAAAAGTACTCAACTAGTGTTGTCGTTCTTCACAAAAAATGTGTTTACCAATGGATGCATGAACACTAGTTAGTCTAAGCCCCCTCTCTTCTTTAATTCTTTGCCACATCAGCATGTTTGCTATTCCCATGTGCATGATACCAGCTAAGATACCACCATTATGGCCATCCTTAATCATCGCATGCAACAATTTAGTGCACCTTGAAATATGAACATGTGTGGGGCGTTTATGTTTTTAATGACTTGAGACTATACCTAGCTCGGCATGCAAGATGACTTATTATGCACCGTTCCCCATACCTGCACGCATGACTCTCCTCCCCCCACGCTCGTCCAATCCGTTGTGACCAGCAATATTTCCACCCCTTCGCTCCCCCGTAATTTACTCCAACAAATATACCCACGTAGTTGTTACTTAACTGCAGGTGCATTGGGTCACTGACATATGGGACCAATAGGGGTCTGGCCCACATGTCAGTGAAGCAACTGGACCTGCAGTTAAGTCAGTGCAGCTCAGTCCTCTTATGTAGGTGTGCCATTGCTCGCTATAAATATTGTGCCTCCCATGACATCGCTATCTCCTCCCCCTCACGTTCACGTTCATTGCTATCTCCTCCCCTCCCTCTCACGTCGACCACCATGACATCGCCCCTCCCAAGCCCTAGGATCCCCTCCCTGCACCGCGCGGACGGTCACGCGTCGCCGTTCCGTTCCTCGCCGCCACTAGTCGAGGAGGACGCGTCGGTGTTCCGCTCCTTGCCACTACGCGACGCATCGCCGTTCCGTTCCTCGCCGCCACTAGTCGAGGAGGACGTGTCGGCGTTCCGCTCCTCGCTGCGACGCGGCGCGTTGCCGTTCCGTTCCTCGCCACCACTAGTCGAGGAGGACGTGTCGGCGTTCCGCTCCTCGCTACGACGCGTCGAGGTGGACGCGTCGGCCTTCCCAATCTCGCCAGCACGCGCGCCGGAGGACGCGTCGGCTCCCCTCTACGATTAGAACGCCGCGCCGCCCGCCGAGCCCCCCAGCCATGAGGAGCTTTGGAAAGAAATGGATGTCACCTTGTGGGAGACTTTGCCTCCAGCAGAGCGCGCCAAAATAGAGACGGAGAAGAAGGCCGAGGAAGAGAAGCGCACCACGGAACAAGCTGCCTGGGAGGCCTATGTCGCGTCTGAGAGAGTCAGGCAATTGTCTCTTTGGCAGAAGGCTCGTGCGAGGGCTGTGAGGGTGGAGGAGGACGCCCGTGCCGACGCCCTGAGTGCAGTCGGGCCCAAGCACCTCACCTACGCTTGGTGGTACGTGGACCGGGTGCACGCTTCCAGCGAGGAGGAGTACCTGTTGGCGCCGGATCACCACACCGGTGAGATCACACTCGCCCGCCGGCAAGCCGCCAATCAGCACCTCGCAAGTTGCGAGGCTGAGGAAGAGGCGTTGTGTCGGCGCGCTGGGAAACTGCCGCGCACCAGGGCACTCATGGCGCGCCGCAAGCACTCCTGGGAGCGTCGTGGCTTTTAGGAGTATAATTTTTGTTTCGTAAGGCGATCTCATTAGTTTTGGGACGCAAATGATAAATCCCGAACGTTCAGGAATTTTTAGCGTCCTTAATTAAGTATGTAAAAGGGAAAGTTTGGAAACCTTGTGTATTCGTACGCATTTTGCAAGTATGTGCACATAGCACAAACTTTAGTATATACTATCGCACTACACGTCTCTCTCGATATATGCTTGCAGACTGTGCTACTCCCTCCGTCCAGGTCAATAAGTCATCTTTGGTTGTGCGCCGTGACCAAGAAGGAGGGAAGACTTATACACCTAGACGAAGGGAGTACTACTATTACTTATGTACGTGCAAATGCACGTTTTAACATTACGATGCGGTTTTTGTAAAAGTAGAAAAACAGCACTAGTCAAGCTTGTGAAACGATTCAATGCAAAACAAATGCAAAAATGCTCGTTTGATTGTTTACTTTTAGCTTCCTTCTCTATGGTTATTTCTCTGTCGTACTTTGTACGGAGTATCTCACTGGATGGAAAGGCATGCAAATTCCCAAACCGCTTCCTACACCCTGTATGTAATTTTTTGCCTAACAAGTTGTGCCGTGTAATTGGAATTCCAACTTGAGTACTACTACTAGTAGGAGTACCAGGGGCCAGTTCTTTTAGGCTTCTAGATTAGTAATCCCATAACTACTACCTCCGTCCTGGTTTATTGGTCCCCATTGTAATCTGTGTCAAATTTTGATCATAAATTTAACTAATGAAATGTTAGTGCATGTCACATGCACTACTCCATCCGTCCAGGTGAGTAAGTCATCTTAGGCTGTGCACCGTGACCAAGGAGGAGGAGAAAACGAGAAACATTAATGTTTATTTGCTAATTAATAGTATTGCATGCAATGAAATAACCACTGCATGTCGTGTTTGATATCTCAAGTCATTAAAAGCATGCACACTCTTTATCTCTTATTGGTTGATATGTCAAGAAACAAGAAAACGAGGTAGAAGTTAATGCACCGCGCCTAAGTGTTTTGGGATTATTTGTTTTTTGTAAGATGACTTACACACCTAGACGGAGGGATTACAATGGTGAGGAATAAACCAGTTAAATCTTTGGTCAAAATTTAGTACAAATTACAACGGTGAGGAATAAACCAGGACAGAATAGTAGTTTAGAACCCAAATAAATGAGTGAGGCGCCTTATTGGTACTCTCCACTGTGACTAGTCTTGTGGGAAAAGCTGGGTAAGCCGCCAAAAGAACTAGCCTACTAGCAAAATTCCAACATCAACCAGGCCGTCCATGAAACGGGAGTGGCGGTAGGGGACGTTGCGCCAGTTGAATATATGAGCAAGTTACTACAAGATTTAATCCGAATAAGCACAAAATAAATCATGACGGCTATAACAGAGATGAAACTAATCATGTGGATTAGCATAGTAGTAGGATACAGTGTAGAAACATGAATTCTACCACGATTTCGAAAAGGAAGGACAGAAACACATACGGTGCAACGGGAGGAGCACCGTTGGCGTTGAGGTTGTCGCCCATGTCCAAACAACATGTAGACACGGTCTTTGAGCATGGTTCGTAGTCGTTCCACGCTCGGGCATTGAAGTTTGTAACTATTTTAGATTAGAATATACTACTCCTCAGGTGCTAGTAGTAGAGCAGAGTCCTACTCTACTACTCTACTCAAGCAAGTTAGGGCATAGCACTATAGGGAGTACCAGTACTGTAATCACTCAAGCAAGTTGTCTGGCATCGACATGACCCTACGCTACTGTTATGTGTCTCGTAAGTCAAGCGGCGTGCTGTAGTCATCATCACCTATCCACTTCCCGCATCACATATTCGCTTCTCCATCTTTGTCCGCACATAATCTCGTCCAATCTTCCATCCCCGCTAAGGCGCCTCCCCCCTCGTCCGATACCCAAGCACTAACAATGGCAGAACCGAGCAGCGTCCGCCGAAAGAGTGGCTGGAATTCGCTCCCCGCAGAGGTAATCAAGCTCATTGTTTCGCGTGTGGACAATCTCAGTACCATGCCGCTCGCCGCGTGCTCGTTGGGGCTGTACCGTTTACTCAAAGCCCTCAGGCCAGAGCTTTTTAAGCCAGCTCCTTGCTTGCTGATGCCGCCTGATCTTCAGAAACGGCGTGTCACGCAGCATAACGATCGTAGGGTGGCGAGCATCAACCCCCTTGACTGCGATCTGATCCCCGTCATCCTCAACTACATTAACGGTATGTACTGGGTCGGCATGAACACGTCTTGGATGGTGCTCGTCGACGGTCGTGGCAGCTGGATGCTCGTGGAGGTCTACACCCGGTGATTGATCCCCCTTCCTTCGATTAACACTGCACTGCTTTGGCACCACGGCCTAGAATACTCAGAATCTTACAGTAGCCAACATGATACCAAGTTTGATTTGCTCAAGGTTGTAATCTGCCAAGTGCCCACAAGATCTACGAATTATAAAGACTTCAGACTAATTGCGTTCTTCAACCGCGGTCTCGCCTATCTGACAGGTCACTGCGGTAAGTGGATAAATCTGCACGTCCATCGCAGGATCATACATCCTCCATGGTTCTCTGATGCCATTGAACACAAGGGCTTCATTTACGCTGTCGACTCCTTCTATGGCTGGACGTATTGCTGGCCTACTCCAGTCATCGCTACAAACGGCTGTTAGAGCAGGATGTTACTTTCCTATGATATCATGATGGCTTGCTTATATTACTGTCAACATTTGCTGAAAAAATATTCATGCTCATAACATGCTGTTCTTAAGATTGACTAAACCAAGAGCCCTTTTTTATTTGACTCCAACTTAATATGATGTTGTAGGCCGCCTGGTGTCCCTACCCTTCCGAATCCCAGAACCTTTCAAAGAAAAGCGGCATGGCAGTTGCAGGTGGTTCCTGGCTTGATCAGACGACGGCGAAAGATTGATGATCATTCGCACGTACCGGACGTGTTGTTTCGCGGAATACAATCACAGTCACTGCAAGGTCTTTGAGCAGGATCCCAACTTCTCTGGGCCTTCAGGAATTTTTGACTGGAGGCTGGTAAGTAGCCTTGGTACACGCTTTCTGTTTGTCGGACTGAATTATCCGATTAACCAGGAGATAACCGACGGCGAGGATCATGATGGCAGCGCGGTTTCGTTCATCAGGCAAAACTGTGTGTACACAGCGTACCATGCGTCTCCGCATGCACCATACCCTGATATTTGCAGCGTACCATGCGTCTCTGCATGCCGCCACGCTCTGCAACCCAAAGTAGGAGAGAGGGTCGCAAGTATTAGACTTCGACCTGCTGGCTGGAGTTTCCCCCGTCAGGCACCCATCTAGTTCAAGCCGTCAGCCAATCTCCACAGCTTAATAAATAGTAACGTCTAACTGAGCCAGTTAGTTAGATGCATACACTTTGTGTAGTAGGATCTTTATTTAGTTTGATGCATACACTTGTTCTTTTTTGGTAGCCCTTTTGTAATGATGGCTGATGTTTGGTTTGGAAGAGAGAGCTACGTCTTCACTCTTCTGGCCTGCTTACTGCTTCTGTTGCACCCCAGCCCTGGTTGCTGCTGCTGCTGTTTTCAATGTACAATCAGTAGTATATTTCGTCTGTTGGTTGAATAAATGTGTTAGAACGACAAACACAATGTTTTGGAAGTCGTTGCACGGTTCGATCCTTTAGTGCCCCGTACCGTACGTAGCACATACTATTTATCGTACGGAACACTTTTTTTTGAAACTCGGAACACATTTTCCACTTTTTGATAACATGCAACCCACTGATGAAGGCCCAATAGAGAAGCCCATAATTAACTGGAAGGGAGGCTCTCACATGAATCCGGCCCAGGTACATGCTCATGGTCCCCTAAATATAAATAAGTAAATAAATAAAGCTAAATGCTCATGCACCAGTTCTTTGGGAAAATAGGTAGCCCAGTATTTCTTTTTGAAGAATACCCAAGCTAGGCCTATTTGTTTTCTCCGAATTACTGGGCTGCAAATCTTTCAAGACGAGGAGGGATGCATTCCGGCCTGGCTTAAGAGTATGGTCAATGTCTGTTAAAAGTAATATCAAAAGGGGTTGAAAATTCCAAAAAATTTATAGCAAATGGGATATAAGTTTCTTTTTTTGTTTTTGTTATTCACTGATATCTTATACGTATTTCATTGGATTTAACATGACATAGTACTAATTTATTTTTAAATTTGTTTTAGTATGGCTATTAATTTTTGGATTAAGAATATTTTGTTCCCCAGCAAAAATTTGCGAATTTTCAAAATTTCCCACATATTTAGTTAATTTTTTGACCCTAGTACTGACCAGAAAATGGCCAGCAATTCTAAAAAAGGAAAACGGGCTGCAATAAATTCCATATGAATTAGAAAATGAGTAAAAGTTATAAAAATAATAGCAAATGGGCTGTACACGCCACATATTTCGAGGCTGACTTGTTTACGCAAGGCTTTGTCAGTGAACACACGATTCTAGCAGCAGTTAGTGTTGGATGTCCATCCAACGGCCGAAGTGCTTCTTCAATCTCTGATCTTCCTACTCCAGCCACCTAAACTAGCGCCGGCGGGACTGCCTGCTCCCTCCTCTTGTGGCCTGCTGTGATGCCGCGCAGGCTTCCCCCGCCCACCCTACTCCCTCCGCTGGCCTGGCCGCACGCAATCAACTGCCTCCTTATTACGCAAAAAAAATGATTCCTTCCACTGCCATCTGGGGCGCACCGGTTGGGAGGCTGACCTATGGGCCTACTAAGTTGACACGTACGCAGGGCTTGTCAACTTAGTCAACAAACGATTCTAGCAGCAGTAAACGTTGGATTTGAATCGAACGGACCTGCTGCTTCTTCAATCGCTGCTCTTCTTGCACCAGCCGCCCAAACCAGCACCGGGGAGACCGCCTGCTCCCGCCTCCAGTGGCTGGCTGTGCTGCCGATGAGGCCTCATCGTCCCCTACTACTCCCACCGCTAGCCAGGCCCTGCGGCGACGGCAACCTCACACCGCAGCCGAACTAGTGAACCCTCGTACTCCTCTCCGCGTGGGCATCCACTGCCGCGTCTTCCCCGGCTCCGCGTCGCCCCCTTCCTAGGCCTCGCCGTCGTCCATCGCCGTGGTGCTCTCCACGCGGTGTGGTCAACATGGTCAACGAACGACTTCCATCGGAAGAGTATTGTGCGTGGAGAGGCTGACATCTGGGTCCACGGCCACAGCCCAGTTTTTTTGTGATTTGCCAAGTAAGTCGCTTTGTCAGGCCTGTTGGGCTGCAAATCTTTCAAGACAAGGAGAGCTTTCATTCGGCTGGCCGAGAAAATGGCCCATCAGTAATGAGAAATGGGCTGTACATTTTTAAAACACATCAAACCGGCAATTAGTTTCAAATATCTTTTTTTTCATTTCAAGATTTTAAATTACATTCATTTTTATGTGTGGAGAATTTGTTGGATTTTATATTGATATACATTTATTTTTAAAATCAGTTTGAATGCGAGTCAAAATTTCGGGACTAAAAACAGTTCGGACCACACCAAAATATGTAAAATTTCGTATAGTTTTTTAACCGTGGCCACAATATGGGATGTAATGCTAACAAAAAGAATATGGGCTCCAAAAAAACCTTAAGAATTAGCAAATGGGCTGAAAATTATTAGAAATAATGGCAGATGGGTTGTATGCTATTTTCCACAGATTTGAAGCTTTCCTAAAAAAAGGTTGACGCACAAGCAGTGACTGTTGGATGTCCATCCAACGGCCGTCGTGCTTCTTCAATCTCTGCTCTTCCTGCTCCAGCCGCTCAAACAAGCGCCGGCGGGACTGCCTGCTCCCTCCTCCCCGCGGCCGGCTGTGCGGCCGCACAGGCCTGACCGCCCCACCATAGTCCCATCGCTGGCCTAGCCATCCCTCTACTCAACCACACCTGATGTTATTCTCCGGCGACGGCAGACGAACCAGTAAACCCTCTTAAAGTCGTACTCCCCTCCGCGTGGGAAACAACTGCCGAGTATTCTCTGCCTCCGTGTCGTCCCCTTCCTAGGCCTCGCCGTCGTCTACCGCCCTGGTGCTCTCGGCGCGGCCTGGTCAACGTGGTCAATGACCGACATGCATCTGAAGTGGACTGTATGTGGAGAGGCCGACAACTTGGTCCACGGCTGCACGCAAGGAAATGCCTCCTTATTACGCGCAAAATAATGATTCCTCCACCTGACATCAGGGACCCATCGAAAGGGCCTCTGTATTTCGCGAAAAAATGTTACCGCCGCTGACAGCTCGGACCCACTAGCTATATCTTCGCACGCAAGGAAGTGCCTCCTTATTACGCACAAAAAAATGAATAGTCCCCCTGTTAGCTGGGACCCAGTATAGTGGCAGGCTGACTTGTGGGCCTACTAAGTTGACGGGGACGGAGGGCTTTGTCAACTTAGTCAATATGGACGATTCTAGCTCCAGTGACCGTACGATGTCCACCAACGGCCATAGTGCTTCTTCAACCTCTGGTCTTCTTGCTCCAGCTGCCCAAACCAGCGCTGGTCGTGCCTCGTGCTCCTGCCTCCCATGGTCGGCTGCGATGCGGCGGAGGCCTCACCGCCCCCTACTACTCCCACCGCTGGCCAGGCCATCCCTCTACTCACCCACACCCCCTGTTACTCTGCGGCGACGACAGCCTCACACCGTAGCGAACCAGTGAACCCTCGTACGCCTCTACGCGTGGGCATCCACTCCCGCATCTTCCCCGGCTCCGCGTCGTCCCCTTCCTAGGCCTCGCCGTCGTCCACCACCCTGGTGCTCTCGGCGCGGCGTGGTCAACGTGGTCAAGGAACGACTTCCATCGGGCGTGGACTATACGTGGAGAGGCTGACAACTGGGTCCACGACTGCAGCAAGGAAGTGCCTCCTTATTATGTGCAAAATAATGATTCCTCCACCTGACAGCGGGGACCCACCAGACGGGCCACCGTATTTCCCGAAAAAAACATTTGCCCCTGACTGCTGGGACCCACCAGCTACATTTTCGCACGCAAGGAAGTGCCTGACAGTCGGGACCCACCTAGTCGAAGCGTACGTAGCGTTGTCATTCTGGTCGCGAACGTGTACGTACATATATACTGGTGGATGTAGAGGCGCACACGTGTCGTAGTAGAGGCGGCCAGGGTGCAAGAAAGAAAATACGGCCACGTATGTGTACATACGGGCGGGGTCTCGAACGCCTACTCGCACATACGTACGGCGAGGGCTCGTTGACATGGTTGGGTCGGAATGAAGTAACAACGTCGTCGTCGTGTTCATGGGGAGGCAACAGTATGCGTCGTGTTCATCGGGAGGGCTTGGACAAAACAGGCGATGGAAACGAGGCCTGGCGTACCGCACAACGGAGGAAACGGCCTTGTGTTCGACCGGCCACGTTCGGAACAGGGTCCTGTTGATCGAGAGGGGTCTGGCGTACCGCAAAATGGAGGAAACGGACCTCCTACAGTCGAAACGGGGGTCCTGTTGATCGGGAGGGGTGTGGCATACCGCAAAATGGAGGAAACGGACTTGTGTTGGAGCGATACGGTCAAAACAGGGGTCCTGTTCATCGGGAGGGGTGTGGCGTACCGCAAAACGGGACTCCACAGGATACTGTTCATCTCCACCGTCGACCTCCTCCAGCCTCCACGGGCTCCTGTTAATCTAGCCTCCACCGCGCGCTACTCCACCGGCTACTGTTCAACCACCCCTCCACCGTCTACTGTTCATCCAGCCCTCCACACCACGGGGTCCTGTTCAACCACCCCTCCACGGGCACCCCTCCACTGTCTACTGTTGATCCAGCCCTCCACACCACGGGGTCCTGTTCAACCACCCCTCCATAGGCACCCCTCCACCGTCTACTATTCATCCAGCCCTCCACACCACGGGGTCCTGTTCAACCACCCCTCCACGGGCACCCCTCCACCCTCTACTGTTCATCCAACCCTCCACACCACGGGGTCCTGTTCATCCACCCCTCCACGGGCACCCCTCCACTGTCTACTATTCATCCAGCCCTCCACCACACCACGGGGTCCTGTTCATCCAGAGGCAACGCCAACGTTCACTGTTCATCCAACCCCCCCCCCCCCCCCCCGCAACGCTCACTGTTCATCCAATCGATCGGCTTCAGTTAGCAGCAGTAGCGAAGGAATCGCTCGCTCGGGTTCAATTAACAGCCATCGATCGATCGCTCGGGTTTAGTAACGCGTAGCCTGCAGTGCAATCGCTCGGGTTCAGTTAGAGCCCAACGCCTCGCTCGGGTTCAGTTAGAGCCAACGCCTCACACACACGCGCGTACGTGTACGAGAGAAACGCGCATCGCTCGGCCCCCGACCTCCCACCGTAACCGGGAACTCCTCGAAATTTTCCTCCCCCTCGCTTCTACCACGGTTTTTTCCGTCATGGACGGCACAAAGAATGTCATGCAGCTGTGTCTCTGGCCCGCCCAGGATGAAAAGCCCATTTTTTGTCATGATTTTTTGTCATAGAAGTAGGAGCCCACCACATCTATGATGATACCGGGTTTTGTCACAATTATCGTCATAGAAGTTTCGTATGTATGATAGAAAAAAAATTCGTTTGGCCCAAAATGTCACGGATGTGTCTTTTTTTGTAGTGAGGGGAGCATGAGTTATTATTGTTGACATTACCCTTGAGGTAAAACGTTGGGAGGCGAAACTATAAGCCCCTATCTTTCTCTGTGTCTGATTAAAACTCCATAACCACAAGTATCGTGTGAGTGTTAGCAATTATGAAATACTAAATGATAGTTGAGTATGTGGACTTGCTATAAAGCTCTGACATAGACTCTTTTTGATGTTATGATAAATTGCAATTGCTTCAATGACTGAGATTATAGTTTGTTAGTTCCCAATAAAGTTTATGATTCGTACTTTGCATTGTGAATAGATTATTACTTGAGCATAAGAAATCATATGACAATATCCATATATGTTGCTGTTATGAAAATAATCATGATGCCTTCATGTACGTATTTTATTTTTATCGACGCCTCTACCTCTAAACATGGGGACATATTTATTTTTATCGGCTTTCGCTTGAGGACAAGCGAGGTCTAAGCTTGGGGGAGTTGATACGTCCATTTTGCATCATGATTTTATATTGATATTTATTGCATTATGGGCTGTTATTACACGTTATGTCACAATACTTATGCCTATTCTCTCTTATTTTACAAGGTTTTCATAAGGAGGGAGAATGCCGGCAGCTGGAATTCTAGGCTAGAAAAGGAGCAAATATTAGAGACCTATTCTGCACAACTCCAAAAGTCCTAAAACTCCACAGAAGTCATTTTTGGAAATAATAAAAAATATCTAGCGGAAGAAGTTCACCAGAGGGGGGGCTCACCTGTCCACGAGGGTGGGGGCGCGCCCCCTACCTCGTGGGACCCCTGTTGTCTCTCCGCTGCCCATCTTCTGCTATATGAGGTCTTTCGATGAGAAAAAAATCTGAAGCAACCTTTCGGGACGAGACTCCGCCGCCACGAGGCGGAACCAATCTAGGGCTCCGGCAGAGCTGTTCTGTTGGGGACACTTCCCTCCGGGAGGGGGAAATCATCGCCATCGTCATCACCAACGCTCCTCTCATCGGGAGAGGGCAATCTCCATCAACATCTTCACCAGCACCATCTCCTCTCAAAACCCTAGTTCATCTCTTGTATCCAATTCTTGTCTTCAAGTCCGGGATTGGTACTAGTAGGTTGCTAGTAGTGTTGATTACTCCTTGCAGTCGATGCTAGTTGGTTTATTTGGTGGAAGATCATATGTTCAGATCCTTTAAGCATATTAATACTCCTCTGATTATGAACATGAATATGCTTTGTGAGTAGTTACGTTTGTTCCTGAGGACATGGGAGAAGTCTTGCTATTAGTAGTCATGCGAATTTGGTATTCGTTCGATATTTTGATGAGATGTATGTTGTCTAGCCTCTAGTGGTGTTATTTGAACGTCGACTACATAACACTTCACCATTATTTGCGCCTAGAGGAAGGCATTGGGAAGTAATAAGTAGATGATGGGTTGCTAGAGTGACAGAAGCTTAAACCCTAGTTTATGCGTTGCTTCGTGAGGGGCTGGTTTGGATCCACATGTTTCATGCTATGGTTAGGTTTACCTTAATACTTTTGTTGTAGTTGCAGATGCTTGCAATAGAGGTTAATCATAAGTGGGATGCTTGTTCAAGTAAGAACAGCACCCAAGCACCGGTCCACCCACATATCAAATTATCAAAGTACCGAACGCGAACCATATGAACGTGATGAAAACTAGCTTGACGATATTCCCATGTGTCCTCGGGAGCGCTTTTCCTTATATAAGAGTTTGTCCAAGCTTGTCCTTCGCTACAAAAAGGATTGGGCCACCTTGTTGCACTTTATTTAATTTTTGTTACTTGTTGCTCGTTACAAATTATCCTATCACAAAACTATCTGTTACTACTTATTTCAGTACTTGGAGAGAATACCTTGCTGAAAACCGCTTATCATTTCCTTCTGCTCCTCGTTGGGTTCGACACTCTTACTTATCTATGGGACTATGATAGATCCCCTATACTTGTGGGTCATTAGGGCATGCCTACCCCACCCCCACAGGCGCGCAATCCAACCCTCGTGGGCCCCCTGTTGCTCCACTGACATACTCCTTCCTCCTATATATACCTACGTACCCCCAAACGATCATGGGGCCTGTTTCGGAGCTCCCAAAAAGAGGAGCCAAAAACCTAATTCCACCGCCGCAACCTTCTGTACCCACGAGATCCCATCTTGGGGCCTGTTTTGGAGCTCCGCCTGAGGGGGCATCGATCATGGAGGGCTTCTACATCGACACCATAGCCCCTCCGATGATGTGTGAGTAGTTTACCTCGGACCTTCGGGTCCATAGTTATTATCTAGATGGCTTCTTCTCTCTTTTTGGATCTCAATACAATGTTCCCCCCCTCTCTCGTGGAGATCTATTCGATGTAATCTTCTTTTTGCGGTGTGTTTGTTGAGACCAATGAATTGTGGGTTTATGATCATGTTTATCTATGAACAATATTTGAATCTTCTGAATTCTTTTATGTATGATTGGTTATCTTTGCAAGTCTCTTCGAATTATCAGTTTGGTTTGGCCTACTAGATTGATCTTTCTTGCAATGGGAGAAGTGCTTAGCTTTAGGTTCAATTTTGCGGTGTGCTTTCCCAGTGACAGAAGGGGCAGCAAGGCACGTATTGTATTGTTGCCATCGAGGATAACAAGATGGGTTTTTTAGCATATTGCATGAATTTATCCATCTACATCATGTCATCTTGCTTAAGGCGTTACTCTGTTCTTATGAACTTAATACTCTAGATGCATGCTGGATAGCGGTCGATGTGTGGAGTAATAGTAGTAGATGCAGGCAGGAGTCGGTCTACTTGTCTCGGACGTGATGCCTATATACATGATCATACCTAGATATTCTCATAACTATGCTCAATTCTATCAATTGCTCAACAGTAATTTGTTCACCCACCGTAAAATACTTATGCTCTTGAGAGAAGCTACTAGTGAAACCTATGGCCCCCGGGTCTATTTTCCATCATATTAATCTTCCAACACTTAGCTATTTTCATTGCCTTTTATTTTACTTTGCATATTTATCATAAAAATACCAAAAATATTATCTTATCATATCTATCAGATCTCACTCTCGTAAGTGACCGTGTAGGGATTGACAACCCCTTATCGCGTTGGTTGCGAGGATTTATTTGTTTTGTGTAGGTGTGAGGGACTCGCATGTAGCCTCCTACTAGATTGATACCTTGGTTCTCAAAAACTGAGGGAAATACTTACGCTACTTTGCTTCATTACCCTTTCCTCTTCAAGGGAAAACCAACGCAGTGCTCAAGAGGTAGCAAGAAGGATTTCAGGCGCCGTTGTCGGGGAGGTCTATGCAAAAGTCAACATACCAAGTACCCATAACAAACCCTTATCTCCCGCATTACATTATTTGCCATTTGCCTCTCGTTTTCCTCTCCCCCACTTCACCCTTATCGTTTTATTCGCCCTCTCTTTTCTGGTCGCCTCTTTTTGTTCGCTTTTCCCTCGCCATGTCGGATCCAAAAAGAGTTGGGGTTTCTCTCCCAAGTTTTAGCGGTTTAGACAATCCTGCTATCTTATCTAATCTCATAAATACTATGGAAAAACCTGCCGGAGTTATCAATGAGAACCTTAGTAATTTTGATGAAGATGATTCCGGAATTTTTCGTTATTTACTCGATGAATCTTTGAAAGATGCTTGGGATAGGCTCTTAAGGATCCAAGCTAGCTGTGTACCCCAATATCAAATTGAGGTTTACTTAAAGAGCTTTTATGTTGGGTTGCCCGTTTCGTTCAAACATGTTTTAGATTCTATTTTTGAAGAGGGTTTTCTTGAAGGGGACCCCATAGATACCTATGAAAAGATGAAAACTATATTTGGGCACCCCATTAATGAGAAAGTTGAAACCTCATCTCTTTTGATTTCTTACCAAAACGAAACTATCAAAGAGATAAAGGCTAGCCTAGATGCCAATTTCAGCTACATTCTTAATCTTGTTTCTACCATTAATGGCCACGTACTTTGTCAATATAGAAAGAAGAATTCCATAGATAACAAGTTTGCTCATTTCTTCCCTAAAACCAAAGATGGCAATACCTAGATCTATCCTTGCTTTTATGCCTCACTAGGGGCGTTAAACAATAGCGCTTGTTGGGAGGCAACCCAATTTTATTTTTAGTTTTGCTTTTTTCTTCTGTTTAGGAATAAATATTTGTTATAGCCTCTGCTTAGATGTGTTTTTATGTTTTAATTAGTGTTTGTGCCAAGTTAAACCTATAGGATCTCCTTGGATGATAGTTATTTGATCTTGCAGAAATTTCCAGAAACTTTCTGTTCACGAAAATAATAGTTGAAAATCACCAGAACGTGATAAAATACTGATTCCAATTGCTTCTGATCAATAAACAAATTTTCTAGGTCTTCCTATTTTGGTAGATTTCTTGGGGTTCCAGAAGTTTGCATTAGTTATAGATTACTACAGACTGTTCTGCTTTTGGCAGATTCTGTTTTTCGTGTATTATTTGCTTATTTTGATGAATCTATGGCTAGTAAAATAGTTTATAAACCATATATGAGTTGGAATATAGTAGATTTAACACCAATACAAATAAAGAATGAGTTCATTACAGTACCTTGAAGTGGTCTTTTGTTTTGTTTCGCTAACGGAGCTCGCGAGATTTTCTGTTGAGTTTTGTGTTGTGAAGTTTTCAAGTTTTGGGTGAAAGATTTGATGGATTATGGAACAAGGAGTGGCAAGAGCCTAATCTTGGGGATGCCCATGGCACCCCCAAGATAATCTAAGGACACCAAAAAGCCAAAGCTTGGGGATACCCCGGAAGGCATCCCCTCTTTCGCTTACTTCCATCGGTAACTTTACTTGGAGCTATATTTTTATTCACCACATGTTATGTGTTTTGGTTGGAGCGTCTTGTATGATTTGAGTCTTTGCTTTTTAGTTTACCACAATCATCTTTGTTGTACACACCTTTTGATAGAGACACACATGATTCGGAAATTATTAGAATACTCTATGTGCTTCACTTATATCTTTTGAGTTATATAGTTTTGCTCTAGTACTTCACTTATATCTTTTAGAGCACGGTGGTGGATTTGTTTTATAGAAACTATTGATCTCTCATGCTTCACTAAGATTATTTTGAGAGTCTTAAATAGCATGGTAATTTTCTTAAATAATCCTAATATGCTAGGTATTCAAGATTAGTAAAAACTTTCTGTCGGTGTACTAAAGTAGGGGTACCTTAGTACCCCGAACTTGTGCACGGGAAGCCGTAGCACCCCGCGGAAAGGCTTGCCAGGCGATCGCCAAAACTCTCCATGGTCCCTTTTTTGGGTCCATCCAAGAACAAAATATTTGAGCCAAGGCCCCGGCAGGAGGAGCTTGCCGGGAAGGCCACCCGAAGAGAGCAAGGCCCCGGCAAGAGGAGCTTGCCGGGACGGCCGCTCGAAGCACAAGGCCCCGGCAAGAGGAGCTTGCCGGGAAGGCTGACCAGGGCACGACAAGAGACTTGCTGCGACGCGCCACGCGTCCCGGCAAGGACCGGTGAGCAACAAGCTCCCGGGCGCGACAAGTCATCAACCGCGGCAAGGCGCTTGCCACGGCAAGTCACCACCCCGCGCCTGCATTCCAGCTCATCCACCCACGCATCGCTCTGGGGCCATTCCAGGCGTACGTGGCGAGAGGCTGCGCGGCCAGGGGCATGCGGTGGCGAAGCAACGCTGACAGGGTAGCCGTCGTGGCAAACGGTGGCGCCCCTGACGGTCCCTTCTCTGCACTGTTTGGGCGACCTAGACGGGCATTTAATGCCCTTGTCCCCTGCCATCAGAGTTAGGTATGATAGCACTGTGAAAACAGCTGTACCCAACATAGCGTTTTCCAGTTTTACCCCCGCCTACGTTGCCACCTGTGGGTAACCCCTTGCGCATATAAAAGGAGTCCCCATGCGCAACGTGAGGGGGGAGAGGAAGGAGACCACTCACGCTCGGTCTGATTAGTTGCTTGAGTGTACTGTAGCATTCAGCGCTCCCGAACAAGAACACAATACAAACCACAAAGCAGCAGTAGGGTTTTACGCATCCGTGCGGCCCGAAGCTGGGTAAACCCCTTGTGTGCATCGCCTCGATCCGCTCTTCACGCGACCTCCGCCCCCCGCCGAACCAGAAAGGGGCTCGGTCCCCATAGGTGTTCGTGGAGGCAGATTTCCCCCGACACCTTTGGCGCGCCAGGTAGGGGGCGTCGAAGTTGTGTGAACCTGATCCGGCGTCTGCACAGGCTAGATCTCCATCGTCTTCATCGACATGCCACCGAAGAAGAAGGCTCCGGAGGTGGCTGGTCCGTCCGCGTTGAACCCACCGCCCTTGGAGCAAACGGGTGGTGGGGACAGCACCGGCGGCGGAATGGGCGTCGCCGAGCCAGCTCATGGTGCCACGACGTCCGAACATGCACCGAGCTCATGGTGCCACGGCGTCCGAACATACGCCGACACCTCTCGGCGCAGGAAAGCCCTGGTATGACCAGGCAACCTTTCGCTCTATTCCATGGAGCGAGGACAGTTAGCCCCACGGATCTCGCATACGAGCCACCTCGAGTGCTCGCTCACGCTGAGCTCGAGCAAGAGCAGCTGCGACGAGATGACGCGCTGCTCCTCGAGGAGGACCGTCTTCAGGCCGCTGTGCGAGCTGCTCGCTACCAGCAAGCTTTGCGCTGCTTTTATAGACGCAAAGTTAGTGCCAGAAGTTTCGAGGAAGTGGGAAGGCCCTTACCGGGTGAAACAAGTCGCTAGGCCTGGCGCTGTCCACCTTGAGACCGAAGATACCACTCCGTTGAGCAACTCCTGGAACGTTGGGCATCTTCGTAAGTTTCGCCCGTAAGGCGCGGTTGTCGGACCCCGTCCGGCAACCACCCTTCTGTACAAGTCTTGCCGCTGTTGCATGTGATCCTTTGTACAGAGCCAGGCGCAGACCCTGTGCACAGATTAAAGTTCATGTGTTCCGCACATCTTGTCGATCTCATGCTTTTTATTCTTTGCATGCATTATCTGACACTCTGTGCAGCACTAACCCCCGGTAAGCGATGACGGGCCATGGGGCTCCGAACCTTTATTTTCTCTTCTTCCTTTTCTTCTCAAGAAAAGGAAGGTTCCCTCGCCCACAAGCTTGCCAGGGAGGGAAGGGGGAACATAATGATGAGGACCAGGCGGCGTTCGATGAAGTTTCGCCTTGCCAGAAAGCGACCTTGCCGGGCAGCGAGCCACGGAAAAGCTAAGTGGCCAAAGTTTGAGCAATCAAGTTTTTAAATCCTAAGGTTATCTTCCTCGAACGACCGTACTTTGTATGGAAAACCTGTGCGCGGAGGAACCAGCTCCTAGCTAGTCGCCCCTTACTTTGTTTCGAGTCCGCTCAACGATTTAAGTATGCTACGCCCAGACTCGCGCCCTTACTTTGTTTCGAGCTTGCTCAGCGACTTGAGTGTGCTGCAACTGCAGTTGCGCCCTTATTTCGCTTCGAGCCTGCTCAACAACTTAAGTGAACCGCGGCTAGTCATGACAAGGTTTCTTGCCGGCAACGGCACCGCCAGCGGGCTGCTGATGTCCCGCACTCAGCAAGTGTGCCTACGCCGACAAGTTCCCTAAAAGCGTAGGGAAATAACATACAAAGGAGGGAATCAAATAGAGGAAGTAACAGTGCATTCACTACCTAAGATAAAGTTATATTACAAGATAGCTTGTCGCAGCCCTAATGAATTGTTTTCATAACTCGGCCAGCGGCGACAAGAAAAGAAAAGGGCGGGTGGCCTAATTCACACGGTCGCCCTCGATCCTCTTGATCCCGGCCACCCTTTCCACAATGGGCGCGACGAGGGCCCTGATCTCCTCCAGATCAGCGTCTGACGGCAGGGATCTGAGGACGTTGGTGAGCTTGAGGCCTGGGTTGCGGAAGACGATCTTCACCAACACCTTCTCAAGGGCTCCAGCGCAGGCATCGCGCGTCTCGTCGGCCAGCCGCTCCGGGATCGCATCCCGGAGTGCCTGAAGGGCCATCACCACGCCTTTGAAGAATGAAGTGAGCTTGGCACTGGGTGGGAGGTTCGCGCCGGAGGGATACTCGTGACCCTCCATCCCCAACAGCGACAACTCCTTGTCGATGGAGGCGGCGATGTCCACCAGACCCTCCGTCCACTGCTCCACCGCCGCCCTGAAGTCGTTCTGGGTAACTGCGGTGCTCTCCAACAGCGCCTCGTTGTCCGCGATCTCCTTCCGCAAGGTCGCCTCTTGCTCCTTGGCGTTGTCCAGCGTCTTGGACAAGGTGGCCAGCTTCATCTCGAGATCAGCATTGGAGTCCTTGACAGCGTCAAGCTCCCTGATCTTATCGGTGAAGCGTCCTTGCAGCTCGCCGAGGGTATAAGCACCCTTCTCGCGCTCTTGTTTGAGAGCGGCGAGCTCCTCACCGCTCGCCTTAAGATCAGTGTCGAGCTGCGCCACCCTCGTCTCCAGCTCCTTCTTGGCGGCCTCGGCGGCCGCGGCAGCATCTTGCGCTTCCTTGAGGGCTCCGCCAAGCGCTCGCTCGCGCGCGGCGACCTCCTCCTCGTGGCTGGCGAGGCTGGCTTTCTGCTGCACCAGCTCGCCCTCCCGCGCGGACAGCCCCTCGGCGGCAAGCCTCTGCTGCTCTTCGGATTCGGCCTTCTCGAGGATGAAGGCCGTCCGCACCTCGTCGAGTTGCCTCCGCTCCTCCGCCAAGGATCGGAGGGCCTCCTGGTTGAGCTCTCGGAGCTCGTCGGCGCGCTTCTCCATGTCCACTCCCGCCTTCGCGACAAGCGCTTCCCGGCGTTCCACCTTGGCTTGCCGGGCGCGGTAGAGTGACACCAGCTTCCGGAGCAGCCGCTCCTCCTCAGGCTCGTCGCCGCTGCTGCTTGGCGCATCAACCAGCGTCAGCCCGGCGGAGGCGAGCACCTCCCCATCCAAGGTCTCCCCCTCGACCGGCGCCCTGGAAGTTGACTCCCAGGGGAGCTAGATGAAGATATCATCGCCGGCCTTAAGGTAGATGCCTGGCTGGGGCTCCTCGGGGCCCGACGCTCCGGCGGAAGCAGGATCGGCGGTCGGCGCAGCGCCTGGCGCCCCTGCGGGCCCAAGGCGATCGTACGCTAGCGGCTGCTGTGGCAGCCTTGGCGGCCTCTTCGCCGACCAGATCTTCAGCACCGTCCGCCTCTCCGGCGGCGGCCGCGTCGTCGGTATGGCCCCGCACATCCTCCTCGACGACGACCTCGGTCTCCATCGGGTCCGTGGCGGGCGGGTCTGAAGGCCGAAAGAGGGAGAGAAGTCAGGCAACTATCCGAAGAAGGAGATTCAAAAAAAAAGAGAAGAGCCCCAGGGGAGTTTCGAGGCAAGAAGGTTGCCTGCGCTAGGGCCTGCGGTCACGGTCGCCAAGGGGTCGCCAGTGCTGACCCTTGCCGGAGACTGCTCCCTTGCCGGAGACTGCTCCCTTGCCAGGGATTCCTCCCTTGCCGTGGAACTCCCCCTTGGCGGTGTAGTTGTAGCGGGTGGCGCATCGGGGGCGGTCTCCGGACGCTCCTGGTGGGGCTGCTCTGTCCCTACGCAAATCAACAGTCAGATATCAAAAAACGAAGAGTACCCAGGCGTGCCCAACGGCAGGTAGCAAAATCATATGCTTACGCTGGGGGCTGCTCTGAGGATTATTTGGTGGGTCCGATAAGCTTATCTCAGGCGCACCCCCTGCCGTCACGGTGGGCTCGTCGTCAAGGATGACCACTGGGACCTTGGCTCTCTTTGCCGCCCTCTGAGCCAGAGTCCTGAAAAGGAGTAAATTCAGAGGAAAGCAAATAAGATGCGAGACACAACTGCAAGAATTGAAGAAATACAAGTACAACGAGGATCTTACTCCTCTCCCTCTTCCTCGTGGGAGCTAAGCGCGGAGAAGTCGAAGACTGGCCCGCTTCTGGCGCGAGGAGGCGGAGGAGTAGGCTCCCTCGGCCGCTTGACGGAGGCAGTGGTGGCGCTAGCCCGAGACGGCCTTGCCCCGGCCGCCGCCGTGGCGCGAGGGGCGGCGGGAGCAGAAGCAGCGGCCTGCGAAGACCCCGCTCCTGCTGCCACAGCGGAGCGTGTCACGCGGCGCTGCTGCTGTTGGCTCGTCTGCCGCCCCACCACGTCTCCGGCCTTGCGGAGACACCTCCGTGGTTGAGCCGGGGGCTCCGCTTGCGACGAGCTGCCCAAGGGTTGGGAGGAAGAGGCGTCCGTCTCTGGCAAGCCGCTCGTGTCCTTGGTGGGTTTGTCCGCCTCGACGCCGTGCCCGGCAGGCTCTTCCTCGCCGACAAACTCCGCTCGATCGGCAAGGCTTTCCGCCTCCGCTGCGTTCGCCTCCGCCAATGTGAATCCAAATTCGCCCGCGGCCGCGGCTGCCACCGCCTCTTCCATCCTGGAGGCGATGCGCGCCAACTCCTCATCGGTGGTGTCCTGGGTGAGGCCCTTCTGCTCGGCGGGGTCGACTGGCACCTCCACCAAGTCGTCAAAGAACGCCCGCACGACATCGCCAGCGGGCTCCTGCCAAGTGGAGTCGATCCCATGCGAGTCGCACAGCGGCATCATTGCAAGGATGCGGCTGAGCGACGAATTGTTGCACAACGGGACGACGCCTCGCGGCAGCCTGAACCATTCGGGGTGATCGGGATCGTGCTTGAACAGCTCCCTGAGCGTCCCGTCAAGCTCCAAGACAGTGAAATTGAAGTTGAGGCCAGGGCGCAGCCTCATGATGTCCGCCGCATTCTAGAACTCCCTGGCGGGTCTCCCTTTCTCCTGCAGGGGAGCGATGCGGCTGCGGAGGAAATCTGCGCCAACGGCGCCAACTGTGATCCCGGCACGCCTAAGCCGCAGGATCCGGGTAACGGCAATCTGCAGCTTGTCGTCGTCCGGAGCCACGTCGCTCCAATCCCTGCCGCGCACCACAGGAGTTCGGCGCACGGCAGTGAATGGCTGCGGGTTCTCCTCGACGATCAGGCACTAGTCTGCTCTCCATTCCTCCCATTTGCTGCGGAGCTCTCCCTCCAGATAAGCATCCTTCTTGCCGGGCTTCGAGATCCAGGCGATTCCGCCGGAGAGGGGCTCTCCTCTCTCTACTCGAGGCGTGAAGAAGTGGCGGAAGAGGGCAACGTTTGGATAGACTCCGACAAAGTTTTCGCAAAGATGTGCGAAAATTGCCATGGTCAGGACAGCATTGGGGGTGAAATCAAGGAGATGGAACCCGTAGGTGTTCATGATGTCGCAGAAAAATTCAGAGAAGGGCGGGCAGAGCCCGCAATAGAAGAACAGAGGAAAGAAGGGATAGCCGGTCGGATACTCCTTCTGGGCGGCGGCGGGAAGAACCCTCGTGCGCAGATGCGCTCACGTCCCCGTCGACCAGAAGAGGTAGAATTCCTCCCTCAGGTCCAACGCGTCGAGCTCAGGGGGAAGGTTGCCTGCTCCTTTTGCAACGCCTCAAGCCGTTGCGCCTCGGCCGACTTCACAGCATTCCCTTTCCCCTTGTCGCCCTTCGGGGCCATGGCGGAAGCAGGGAGGGAGGTCGACGGCGTCGGTAGCACTGGTGGCGACGGAAGGGGCGGAACGCTGCTTCTCTTGGGAAGTGGCGGAGATTTTCGAGGAATCGCAACTGGCGGGTGGGTGGACTGCCCCTGTTTCCCCTGCTTATAAAGGGGAGGGGGCGTTTCGCCTTTCCGAATAAACAAATCACCTACGACGTGACGCGTGCCCACGGGGCTCAGCCCCGCGCACGCCTCCCATGTCACACACCCCTCTCCCCACGATGCCGCGTTCGACGCGTGCCGTTCAGGGAGGACGTGGTGGATGCAGAAGAAGATGCAGCGTGACCCAGGCCGCGCGTGCCCGTGCACTGTTTTGGGCCTGGCCCAACAGCGCTCAGCACCGTGTATGGCCCAGGCCCGGGGGCTCCTGTTGGTGTACTAAAGTAGGGGTACCTTAGTACCCCGAACTTGTGCACGGGCAGCCGTAGCACCCCGCGGCAAGGCTTGCCAGGCGATCGCCAAAACTCTCCATGGTCCCTTTTTTTGGGCCATCCAAGAAAAAATATTTGAGCCAAGGCCCCGGCAGGAGGAGCTTGCCGGGAAGGCCACCCTAAGAGAGCAAGGCCCCGGCAAGAGGAGCTTGCCGGGACGGCCGCTCGAAGCACAAGGCCCCGGCAAGAGGAGCTTGCTGGGAAGGCCGACCAGGGCATGACAAGAGACTTGTTGCGACGTGTCACGCGTCCCGGCAAGGACCGGTGAGCAACAAGCTCCCGGGCGCGACAAGGCATCAACCGCGGCAAGGCGCTTGCCGCGGCAAGTCACCACCCCGCGCCTGCGTTCCAGCTCATCCACCCACGCGTCGCTCTGGGGCCATTCCAGGCGTACGTGGCGAGAGGCTGCGCAGCCAGGGGCATGCGGTGGCGAAGCAACGCTGACAGGGTAGCCGTCGTGGCAAACGGTGGCGCCCCTGACGGTCCCTTCTCTGCACTGTTTGGGCGACCTAGACGGGCATTTAATGCCCTTGTCCCCTGCCGTCAGAGTTAGGTATGATAGCACTGTGCAAACAGCTGTACCCAACACAGCGTTTTCCAGTTTTACCCCCGCCTACGTTGCCACCTGTGGGTAACCCCTTGCGCATATAAAAGGAGGCCCCATGCGCAACGTGAGGGGGGAGAGGAAGGAGGACACTCACGCTCGGTCTGATTAGTTGCCTGAGTGTACTGTAGCACTCAGCGCTCCCGAACAAGAACACAATACAAACCACAAAGCAGCAGTAGGGTTTTACGCATCCGTGCGGCCCGAAGCTGGGTAAACCCCTTGTGTGCATCGCCTCGATCTGCTCTTCGCGCGACCTCCGCCCCCCGCCGAACCAGAAAGGGGCTCGGTCCCCATAGGTGTTCGTGGAGGCAGATTTCCCCCGACACTTTCTTATGATTGTTTTGAATACTAAGAGAAGTTTGATGCTTGATGATTGTTTTGAGATATGGAGGTAATGATATTAAAGTTGTGCTAGTTGAGTAGTTGTGAATTTGAGAAATACTTGTGTTGAAGTTTGCAAGTCCCGTAGCATGCACGTATGGTAAACGTTATATAATAAATTTGAAACATGAGGTGTTCTTTGATTGACTTCCTTATGAGTGGCGGTCAGGGACGAGCGATGGTCTTTTCCTACCAATCTATCCCCCTAGGAGCATGCGCGTAGTGCTTGGTTTTTTATGAATTGTAGATTTTTGCAATAAGTATGTGAGTTCTTTATGACTAATGTTGAGTCCATGGATTATACACACTCTCACCTTTCCATCATTGCTAGCCTCTTCGGTACCGTGCATTGCCCTTTCTCACATTGAGAGTTGGTGCAAACTTCGCCAGTGCATCCAAACCCCGTGATATGGTACGCTCTTTCACACATAAACTTCCTTGTATCTTCCTCAAAACAGCCACCATACCTACCTATTATGGCATTTCCATATCCATTCCAAGATATATTGCCATGCAACTTTCCACCATTCCGTTTATCATGACACGTTCATCATTGTCATATTGCTTAGCATGATCATGTAGTTGACATAGTATTTGTGGCAAAGCCACCGTTCATAATTCTTTCATACATGTCACTCTTGGTTCATTGTATATCCCGGTACACCGCCGGAGGCATTCATATAGAGTCATACTTTGTTCTAGTATCGTGTTGTAATCATTGAGTTGTAAATAAATAGAAGTGTGATGATCATCATTTTCTAGAGCATTGTCCCAAGTGAGGAAAAAAAGAGACAAAGGCCATAAAAAGAGAAGGCCCAAAAAAATGAGAGAAAAAGAGAGAAGGGACAATGTTACTATCCTTTTACCACACTTGTGCTTCAAAGTAGCACCATAATCTTCATGATAGAGAGTCTCTTGTTTTGTCACTTTCATATACTAGTGGGAATTTTACATTATAGAACTTGGCTTGTATATTCCAACAATGGGCCTCCTCAAGTGCCCTAGGTCTTCGTGAGCAAGCAAGTTGGATGCACACACACTTAGTTTATTTTGTTGAGCTTTCGTACATTTATAGCTCTAGTGCATCCGTTGCATCGCAATCCCTACTCCTTGCATTAGCATCAATCGATGGGCATCTCCATAGCTCATTGATTAGCCTCATTGATGTGAGACTTTCTCCTTTTTGTCTTCTCCACATAACCCCCATCATTATATACTATTGCACCCATAGTGCTATATCCATGGCTCGTGCTCATGTATTGCGTGAAGGTTTATAAGTTTGAGATTACTAAAGTATGAAACAATTGCTTGGCTTGTCATCGGGGTTGTGCAGGATGAGAGCATTCTTGTGTGACGAAAATGGAGCATGACTAAACTATATAATTTTGTAGGGATGAACTTTCTTTGGCCATGTTATTTTGAGAAGACATAATTGCTTAGTTAGTATGCGTGAAGCATTATTATTTCTATGTCAATATTGAACTTTTATCTTGAATCTTTAGGATCTGAATATTCATACCACAATTAAGAAGAATTACATTGAAATTATGCCTAGTAGCATTCCACATCAAAAATTCTGTTTTTATCATTTACCTACTCGAGGACGAGCAGGAATTAAGCTGGGGGATGCTTGATACGTCTCCAACGTATCTATAATTTTTGATTGCTCCATGCTATATTATCTTCTGTTTTGGACATTATTGGGCTTTATTATTCACTTTTATATTATTTTTGGGACTAACCTATTAACCGGAGGCCCAACCCAGAATTGCTGTTTTTTTGCCTATTTCAGAGTTTCGCAGAAAAAGAATATCAAAAGGAGTCCAAACGGAATGAAACCTTCGGGAACGTGATTTTCGGAACGAACATGATCCAGAGGGCTTGGACCCTACGTCAAGAAACAAAGGAGGAGGCCACGAGGTAGGGGCGCGCCTACCCCCCCCCCCCAAGCGCGCCCTCCACCCTCATGGGGCCCCTGTTGCTCCATTGACGTACTCCTTCCTCCTATATATACCTACGTACCCCCAAACGATCAGAAGAGGAGCCAAAAACCTAATTCCACCGCCGCAACCTTCTGTACCCATGAGATCCCATCTTGGGTCCTGTTCCGGAGCTCCTCCGGAGGGGGCATCAATCATGGAGGGCTTCTACATCAACACCATAGCCCCTCCGATGATGTGTGAGTAGTTTACCTCAGACCTTCGGGTCCATAGTTATTAGCTATATAGCTTCTTCTCTCTTTTTGGATCTCAATACAATGTTCTTCCCCTCTCTCGTGGAGATATATTCGATGTAATCTTCTTTTTGCGGTGTGTTTGTTGAGACCGATGAATTGTGGGTTTATGATCAAGTTTATCTATGAACAATATTTGAATCTTCTGAATTCTTTTATGTATGATTGGTTATTTTTGCAAGTCTCTTCGAATTATCAGTTTGGTTTGGCCTACTAGATTGATCTTTCTTGCAATGGGAGAAGTGCTTAGCTTTGGGTTCAATCTTGCGGTGTCCTTTCCCAGTGACAGTTGGGGCAGCAAGGCACGTATTGTATTGTTGCCATCGAGGATAACAAGATGGTGTTTTTATCATATTGCATGAATTTATCCCTCTACATCATGTCATCTTGCTTAAGGCGTTACTCTGTTCTTATGAACTTAATACTCTAGATGCATGCTGGATAGCGGTCGATGTGTGGAGTAATAGTAGTAGATGCAGGCAGGAGTCGGTCTACTTGTCTCGGACATGATGCCTATATACATGATCATACCTAGATATTCTCATAACTATGCTCAATTCTGTCAATTGCTCAACAGTAATTTGTTCACCCACCGTAAAATACTTATGCTCTTGAGAGAAGCCACTAGTGAAACCTATGACCCCCGGGTCTATTTTCCATCATATTAATCTTCCAACACTTAGCTGTTTTCATTGCCTTTTATTTTACTTTGCATCTTTATCATAAAAATACCAAAAATATTATCTTATCATATCTATCAGATCTCACTCTCATAGGTGACCGTGTAGGGATTGACAACCCCTTATCGCGTTGGTTGCGAGTATTTATTTGTTTTGTGTAGGTGCGAGGGACTCGCGCGTAGCCTCCTACTGGATTGATACCTTGGTTCTCAAAAACCGAGGGAAATACTTACGCTACTTTGCTGCATCACCCTTTCCTCTTCAAGGGAAAACCAACGCAGTTCTCAAGAGGTATCACTTCCCATTTGGAGATGAGTTTTCCTGCAAAAAATCTTAAACGAGAGTTGTATAGCAAAACATAATCACCTACATTAAACTTACGCTTTTGTATCCTTTTGTCATGCCATCTTTTAACTTTTTCTTTAAACAGCTTGGCATTCTCATAGGCTTGGGTTCTCCATTCAACAAGTGAGCTAATATCAAATAGCCTCTTCTCACCGGCAAGTTTAAAATCATAACTGAGCTCTTTAATGGCCCAATATGCCTTGTGTTCTAGTTCAAGAGGTAAGTGACATGCTTTTCCATAAACCATTTTATATGGAGACATACCCATAGAATTTTTATATGCAGTTCTAGAGGCCCATAATGCATCATCAAGTTTCTTGGACCAATTCTTCCTAGATCTATTAACAACATTGTGCAAAATTAATTTAAGCTCCCTATTACTCGGTTCTACTTGACCACTAGACTGAGGGTGGTATGGAGATGCAATTATATGATTAACATCATCCTTAGCAAGCATTTTACGAAAAGCCCCATGAATAAAATGTGAACCACCATCAGTCATTAAGTATCTAGGGACTCCAAACCTCAGAAAAATAACTTCTTTAAGCATCTTAATAGAGGTGTTATGATCAGCACTACTAGTTGGAATAGCTTCTACCCACTTAGTAACATAATCAACAGCAACTAAAATATGTGCATACCCATTAGAGGAAGGAAACGGTCCCATATAATCAAAACCCCAAACATCGAATGGTTCAATAACAAGTGAATAGTTCATAGGCATATCTTGACATCTAATAATATTTCCAATTCTTTGACATTCATCACAAGACAAGACAAACTTACGGGCATCTTTGAAGAGAGTAGGCTAATAAAAACCGGATTGTAATACCTTATGTGCAGTTCTATCTCCAGCGTGGTGTCCTCCATAAGCCTCGGAGTGACACTTGCGTAGGATCTGTTCCTATTCTTGCTCAGGTACACAACGTCTAATAACACCATCTACTCCTTCTTTATAAAGGTGTGGGTCATCCCAGAAGTAACGTCTTAAATCATAGAAAAACTTTTTCATTTGTTGGTATGTGAAACTAGGTGGTATAAATTTAGCAACAATGTAATTAGCATAATCAGCATACCATGGAGCAGTACGAGAAGCATTTATGACAGCTAATTGTTCATCAGGAAAGCTATCATCAATTGGTAGTGGGTCATCAAGAACATTCTCTAACCAAGATAAGTTATCTGGAATGGGGTTCTCATCTCCCTTTCTATCAATAACATGAAAATAAAATTCTTGTAGAAGGAGAACCCATCTTATGAGTCTAGGTTTAGCATCTTTCTTTTCCATAAGATATTTAATAGCAGCATGATTAGTGTGGACAGTTATTTTAGAGTCAACAATGTAAGGTCTGAACTTATCACAAGCAAATACAACTGCTAAAATTTCTTTCTCAGTAGTAGCATAATTTCTCTAGGCACTGTCTAGAGTTTTGCTAGCATATTGGATAACGTTTAATTTCCTATCAACTCTTTGTCCTAGAACAACACCTACAACATAATCACTAGCATCACACATAATTTCAAAGGGTAAATTCCAATCAGGAGGCTGAACAATAGGTGCAGAAATCAAGGCTTTCTTAAGTATTTCAAATGCTTCTACAAAATCATCATCAAAGACAAAAGGAATATCTTTTTGTAAGAGATTAGTCAGAGGCCTAGAAATTTTTGAGAAGTCTTTAATGAACCTCCTATAAAACCGGCATGACCAAGGAAACTTCTTATACCTTTGATGTACTTAGGACACGACATCTTTTCAATAGCATCAACTTTAGCTTTTTCCACTTCAGTACCTCTTTCAGAAATTTTATGCCCCAAGACAATACCTTCATTAACCATAAAGTGGCACTTCTCCCAATTCAAGACAAGATTAGTTTCTTCACATCTCTGCAAAACTCGATCAAGGTTGCTTAAGCAATCATCAAAATAAGATCCATAAACAGAGAAATCATACATGAAAACCTCAACAATCTTTTCACAAAAGTCAGAGAATATAGACATCATGCATCTTTGAAAGGTAGCAGGTGCATTACATAAACCAAAAGGCATACGTCTATAAGCAAAAGTACCGGAAGGGCAAGTAAAAGTGGTCTTTTCCTGATCCTCTTTTGACACTGGTATTTGAGAGAAACCAGAATAACCATCTAGAAAGCAAAAATGTGTATGTTTGGATAGTCTTTCCAGCATTTGATCAATAAAAGGTAAAGGGTAATGATCCTCTTTAGTAGCTTTCTTTATTTTGTGGAAATCAATTACCATTCTATAGCCTGTAACAATTCTTTGTGGGATCAATTCATCTTTATCATTAGGAACGACAGTAATACCTCCCTTCTTAGGGACACAATGGACATGACTTACCCACTGACTATTAGCAACGGGATAAATTATACCCGCCTCCAGAAGCTTTAGTATTTCTTTTCTTACCACTTCTTTCATCTTAGGATTTAAGTGTCGTTGGTGATCAACAACCGGTTTAGCGTATTTTTCCAATTTTATTTTGTGCTGGCATAAGGTGGGACTATTGCCCTTAATATCATCAAGAGTATATCCAATAACAGCACGGTGCTTGTTCAGAGTTTTCAATAATTTCTCTTCTTCCTGCTCTGAAAGGTTAGCACTTATAATAACAGGATATATCTTCTTTTCATCAAGATAAGCATGTTTAAGAGTATCGGGTAAGGGTTTAAGCTCAAACACGGGATCACCCTTGGGTGGAGGAGGATCCCCTAGAATTTCAACAGGCAAGTCGTGTTTGAAAATATGTCCCTGTTTAAAGAATACTTCATCTATGTCCCTTCTTTCATTCATAAACATATCATTTTCGTGGTCTAGCAAATATTGTTCTAAAGGATCATTAGGAGGCATGGCAATAGAAGCAAGACCAATAATTTCATATTTACTAGGCAATTCTTTATCATGGGGTTGCCTATGAAATTTAGCAAAATTAAACTCATGAGACATATCCCCTAAACCAATAGTAACAATATCATTTTTGCATTCTACCCTAGCATTAACAGTATTCAAGAAGGGTCTACCAAATATAATGGGACAAAAGTCATCTTGTGGGGAACCAAGAACAAGAAAATCAGCAGGATATTTAACTTTCACACACAAGACTTCAACATCTCTAACAATCCCAACTGGTGAAATAGTGTCTCTATTGGCAAGCTTAATTTTAACATCAATTTCTTCTATCTCAGCAGGTGCAATATCATGCATAATTTCTTTGTATAAGGAATGAGGTATTGCACTCGCACTTGCACCCATATCACATAAGCCATGATAAGAATGATCTCCTATTTTAACAGAAATAACAGGCATGCCTACAAAAGGTCTATGTTTACCCTTAGTATCGGGTCTAGAAATTCTAGCAGCTTCATCACAGAAGTAAATAACATGCCCATCAATATTACTGGCCAAGAGATCTTTAACCATAGCAACAATAGGTTCAACTTTAATTTGCTCAGAGGGTTTGGGTGTTCTAATATTACTTTTGTTGACCACAGTTTAAGCTTTAGCATGATCATTTATTCTAACAGGGAAAGGTGGTTTCTCAATATAAGCGGTGGGAACAATAGGCTCAACATTATAAGTGATAGTCTTTTCTTCAACTTTAATAGGTTCAACTACTTTTACTTCAATGGGAGGATGATATTTAAACCACTTCTCCTTAGGGAGATCAACATGAGTAGCAAAGGATTCACAGAAAGAAGCTAGTATCTCAGAGTCAAGTCCATATTTAGTGCTAAATTCACGGAAAACATTGGTATCCATAAAAGATTTAACACAATAAAACTTAGGTGTTATACCTGACTCCTTACCTTCATCGAAATCCCAATCTTCAGAGTTGCGTTTAATTCTTTCCAATAAATCCCATTTGAATTCAATAGTCTTCATCATAAAAGAACCAGTACAAGAAGTATCGAGCATGGAGCGATTGTTGAGAGAAAGCCGAGCATAAAAAATTTAAATAATAATTTTTCTTGAGAGATCATGATTGGGGCATGAATATAACATTTAATTAAGCCTCCCCCAAGCTTGAGCGATGCTTTCTCCTTCGCGAGGCCAAAAATTATATATATAATTACGATCACGATGAACATGATGCATAGGATAAAACTTCTGATGAAATTCCAATTTCAATCTGTTGTAGTTCCATGATCCCATATCATCACATAGCCTAAACCATGTCAATGTCTTTCCCTTCAAATATAAAGGGAAGACCTTATTCTTGATAACATCCTCGGGCATACCTGCAAGCTTAAATAATCCACAAACTTCATCCACATAAATTAGGTGCAAATCGGGATGTAATGTTCCATCTCGTGTAAAAGGATTAGCTAGCAGTTTCTCTAACATACCCGAAGGAATTTCAAAGTAAACATTTTCAGTAGGTTCAGTAGGTTGAGGAGCAACTCTTTGCTCTACTAGTCGGGGTGAAGATACCCCGAACAAGCCCCTCAAAGGATTACTTTCCATAGTAACAAGTGACAGTAAATTTCAGCACACTATATAAATTCTTCCTTACCAATTTCCACTTACCAAAGGCGCTTCACTCCCCGGCAACGGCGCCAGAAAAGAGTCTTGATGACCCACAAGTATAGTGGATCTATCGTAGTCCTTTCGATAAGTAAGAGTGTTGAGCCCAACGAGGAGCAGAAGGAAATGACAAGCGGTTTTCAGTAAGGTATTCTCTGCAAGCACTGAAATTATCGGTAACATATAGTTTTGTGATAAGGTAATTTGTAACGGGTAACAAGTAACAAAAGTAAACAAGGTGCAGCAAGGTGGCCCAATCCTTTTTGTAGCAAAGGACAAGCCTAGACAAACTCTTATGTAAAGGAAAGCGCTCCCGAGGACACATGGGAATTATCGTCAAGCTAGTTTTCATCACACTCATATGATTCGCGTTCGTTACTTTGATAATTTGATATGTGGGTGGACCGGTGCTTGGGTGCTTCCCTTCCTTGGATAAGCATCCCACTTATGATTATCCCCTATTGCAAGCATCCGCAACTACAAAAGAAGTATTAAGGTAAACCTAACCATAGCATGAAACATATGGATCCAAATCAGCCCCTTACGAAGCAACACATAAACTAGGGTTTAAGCTTCTGTCACTCTAGCAACCCATCATCTACTTATTACTTCCCAATGCCTTCCTCTAGGCCCAAACAATGGTGAAGTGTCATGCAGTCGACGTTCACATAACACCACTAGAGGAGAGACAACATACATCTCATCAAAATATCGAACGAATACAAATTCACATGACTACTTATAGCAAGAGACTTCTCCCATGTCCTCAGAAAAAAAACATAACTACTCATAAATCATATTCATGTTCATGATCATAGGGGTATTAATATGCATTAAGGATCTCAACATATAATCTTCCACCGAATAAACCAACTAGCATCAACTACAATGAGTAATCAACACTACTAGCAACCCACAGGTACCAATCTGAGGTTTTGAGACAAAGATTGGATACAAGAGACGAACTAGGGTTTGAGATGAGATGGTGCTGGTGAAGATGTTGATGTAGATTGACCCCCTCCCGATGAGAGGATCGATGGTGATGATTTCCCCCTCCCGGAGGGATGTTTCCTCGGCAGAACAGCTCTGCCGAAGCCCTAGATTGGTTCCGCCAAGGTTCCGCCTCGAGACGGCGGTGCTTCGTCCCGAAAGCTTCCTTATATTTTTTTTTCAGGACGAAATACTTTATATAGCAGAAGATGGGCATCGGAGGCCTGCCAGGGGGCCCACGAGATAGGGGGCGCGCCCAGGGGGTAGGGCGCGCCCTGACACGTCCATTTTGCATCATGCTTTTATATCAATATTTATTGCATTATGGGCTGTTATTTCATATTATGTCACAATACTTATGGCTATTCTCTCTTATTTTACAAGGTTTACATAAGGAGGGAGAATGCCGGCAGCTGGAATTCTGGGCTGGAAAAGGAGAAAATATTAGAGACCTATTCTGCGCAACTCCAAAAGTCCTGAAACTCCACGAAATATCTTAAAATAAATAAAGAAAAATAATCGCCAAAGATGAAGTCCAGGGGTCCCACACCCTGCTCACGAGGGTGGGGGGCGTGCCCCCCCCTCCTAGGGCGCGCCCCCTACCTTGTGGGCCCCTAGTGGGTCTCCGACGTCCATCTTCTACTATATGAAGTCTTTTGATGAGAAAAAAAATAAGAATCAACCTTTCGGGACGAGACTTCGCCGCCACGAGGCGGAACCGAGGCGGAACCAATCTAGAGCTCCGGCAGAGCTGTTCTGTCGGGGATACTTCCCTCTAGGAGGGGGAAATCATCACCATCGTCATCACCAACGCTCCTCTCATCGGGAGAGGGCAATCTCCATCAACATCTTCACCAGCACCATATCATCTCCAAACCCTAGTTCATCTCTTGTATCCAATTCTTGTCTCAAAGTCCGGGATTGGTGCTAGTAGGTTGCTAGTAGTGTTGATTACTCCTTGTAGTTGATGCTAATTGGTTTATTTGGTGGAAGATCATATGTTCAGATCCTATATGCATATTATTACCCCTCTGAATATGAACATGAATATGCTTTGTGAGTAGTTACGTTTGTTCCTGAGGACAAGGGAGAAGTCTTGCTATTAGTAGTCATGTGAATTTGGTATTCGTTTGATATTTTGATAAGATGTATGTTGTCTAGCCTCTAGCGGTGTTATGTGAACGTCGACTACATAAAACTTCACCATTATTTGGGCCTAGAGGAAGGCATTGGGAAGTAATAAGTAGATGATGGGTTGCTAGGGTGACCGAAGCTGAAACCCTAGTTTATGCGTTGCTTTGTAAGGGGCTGATTTGGATCCATATGTTTCATGCTATGGTTAGGTTTACCTTAATACTTCTGGTGTAGTTGCAGATGCTTGCAATAGAGGTTAATCATAAGTGGTATGCTTGTTCAAGTAAGAACAGCACCTAAGCACCGGTCCACCCACATATCAAATTATCAAAGTACCGAACGCGAATCATATGAACGTGATGAAAACTAGCTTGACGATATTCCCATGTGTCCTCGGGAGCGCTTTTCCTTATATAAGAGTTTGTTCCGGCTTGTCCTTTGCTACAAAAAGGATTGGGCCACTTTGCTGCACTTCATTTACTTTTGTTACTTGTTGCTCGTTACAATTTACCTTGTCACAAAACTATCTGTTACCACTTATTTCAGTACTTGCAGAGAATACCTTGCTGAAAACTGCTTATCATTTCCTTCTGCTCCTCGTTGGGTTTGACACTCTTACTTATCGAAAGGACTGCGATAGATCCCCTATACTTGTGGGTCATCAAGACTCTTTTCTGGCACTGTTGCCGGGGAGTGTAGTGCCTTTGGTTGGTGGAATTTGGTAAGGAAAATTTTATATAGTGTGTTGAAATTTACTGTCACTTGTTGTTATGGAAAGTAATTCTCTAAGGGGCTTGTTCGGGGTATCTTCGCCCCGTCCAGTGGAGCAAAGAGTTTCTCCTCAACCTACTGAACCTATTGAAAATGAAACTCCTTTTGAATTTCCTTCGGGTATGATGGAAAGACTGTTAGCTAACTCTTTTGCAGGAGATGGAACAAAGCGTCCTGATGAGCACTTATTATATGTGGATGAAGTTTGTGGATTATTTAAGCTTGCAGGTGTACCCGATGATGTTGCTAAGAAGAAGGTCTTTCCTTTATCTTTGAAGGAAGACGCATTGATATGGTATAGGCTATGTGATACGAGATCGCGGGACTATAAAAGATTGAAATTGGAATTTCATCAAAAGTATTACCCTATGCATCTTGTTCATCGTGATCGCAATTATATATATAATTTCTAGCCTCGCGAAGGAGAAAGCATCGCTCAAGCTTGGGGGAGGCTTAAATCAATGTTATATTCATGCCCCAATCATGAGCTCCCGAGAGAAATAATTATGCAAAGTTTTTATGCTCGGCTTTCTAAAAACAATCGCACCATGCTCGATACTTCTTGTGCTGGCTCTTTTATGATGAAGACTATTGAATTTAGATGGAACTTATTGGATAGAGTTAAATGCAAATCTGAAGATTGGGACCTCGACGAAGGTAAGGAGTCAGGTATGACACCTAAGTTTGATTGTGTTAAATATTTTATGGATACCGATATTTTCCGTAAGTTTAGCACTAAATATGGACTTGACTCTTAGATAGTAGCTTCTTTCTGCGAATCTTTTGCTACTTATGTTGATCTCCCTAAGGACAAGTGGTTTAAATATCATCCTCCTATAGAAGTAAAAGTAGCTACACCTATTACAGTTGAAGAAAAGACTGTTACTTATAATGATCCTATTGTTCCTACTACTTATGTTGAGAAACCACCTTTCCCTGTTAGAGTAAAGGATCATGCTAAAGCTTCAACTGTTGTTCGTAAAAGCAATATTAGAACTTATACACCTCCTGAGCAAGTTAAAGTAGAACCTAATATTGCTATTGTTAAAGATCTCTTGTCTGATATAATTGATGGGCAGGTTATTCAGTTCAAAGGTGAAACTGCTAGAGTTGCTAAGCCTTGTGATAAAGATAAACATAGACCTGTGGGAGGCGTGCCTGTTATTTCTGTTAAAATAGGATATCATTGTTATCATGGCCTATGTGATATGGGTGCTACTGCTAGTGCCATACCTATTGACTTATATAAAGAGATTATGCATGACATTGCACCTGTTGAGTTAGAAGAAATTGATGTCACAATTAAACTTGCTAATAGGGATACTATATCACCAGTGGGAATTGTTAGAGATGTCAAAGTCTTGTGTGGGAAAACTAAATATCTTGCTGATTTTCTTGTTCTTGGTTCCCCACAAGATAGCTTTTGTCCCATTATATTTGGTAGACCCTTCTTGAACACTGTTAACGCTAAAATAGACTGCGAAAAGAATGTTGTTGCTATTGTCTTGGATGATATGGTTCATGCGTTTAATTTCTCTAAATTTAGTAAACAACATCATGAGGAAGAATTACCTAGTAAGGATGAAATTATTGGTCTTGCTTCTATTGCCGTACCTCCTAGTGATCCTTTAGAACACTATTTGCTAGACCATGAAAATGATATGTTCATGAATGAAAGAAGGGAAATAGATGAGGTATTCTTTAAACAGGGACCTATTCTGCAACACAACTTGCCTGTTGAAATTTTAGGGGATCCTCCTCCACCCAAGGGTTATCCCGTGTTTGAGCTTAAACCGTTGCCTGATAATCTTAAATATGCTTATCTTGATGAAAAGAAGATATATCCTGTTATTATTAGTGCTAAACTTTCAGAGCATCAAGAAGAAAGATTATTGAAAACTCTGAAGAAGCACCGTGCTACTATTGGATATACTCTTGATGATCTTAAGGGTATTAGTCCCACTCTATGTCAACATAAAATAAATTTGGAAGCATATGCCAAACCAGTTCGTGATCCTCAACGACGTCTGAATCCTAAAATGAAGGAAGTGGTAAGAAAAGAAATACTCAAGCTTCTGGAGGCAGGTACAATTTTTCCCGTTGCTGACAGTCAGTGGGTAAGTCCTGTCCATTGTGTCCCTAAGAAGGGAGGTATTACTGTCGTTCCTAATGATAAAGATGAATTGATCCCACAAAGAATTGTTACAGGCTATAGAATGGTAATTGATTTCCACAAAATAAAGAAAGCTACTAAAGAGGATCATTACCCTTTACCTTTTATTGATCAAATGCTGGAAAGACTATCCAAACATACACATTTTTGCTTTCTAGATGGTTATTCTGGTTTCTCTCAAATACATGTGTCAGCTAGAGATCAATCAAAGACTACTTTTACATGCCCTTTTGGTACTTTTGCTTATAGACGTATGCCTTTTGGTTTATGTAATGCACCTGCTACCTTTCAAAGATGCATGATGGCTATATTCTTTGACTTTTGTGAAAAGATTTGTGAGGTTTTCATGGATGATTTTTCCGTCTATGGTTCCTCTTTTGATGATTGCTTGAGGAATCTTGATCGAGTTTTGCAGAGATGTGAAGAAACTAATCTTGTCTTGAATTGGGAAAAGTGCCACTTTGTGGTTAATGAAGGTATTTTCTTGGGGCATAAAGTTTCTGAAAGAGGTATTGAAGTTGATAAAGCCAAAGTTAATGTTATTGAAAAGATGCCATGTCCCAAGGACGTCAAAGGTATAAGAAGTTTCCTTGGTCATGCTGGATTTTATAGGAGGTTCATTAAGGACTTCTCAAAAATTTCTCGGCCTCTGACTAATTTATTACAAAAAGATGTACCATTTTTCTTTGATGATGATTGTGTAGAAGCATTTGAAATACTTAAGAAAGCATTAGTCTCTGCACCTGTTGTTCAACCACCTTATTGGAATTTACCCTTTGAAATTATGTGTGATGCTAGTGATTATGCTGTAGGTGCTATCTTAGGGCAAAGAGTTGATAAGAAATTAAACGTTATCCATTATGCTAGTAAGACTCTAGACAATGCTCAAAGAAATTATGCTACTACTGAAAAAGAACTTTTAGCAGTTGTATTTGCTTGTGATAAGTTCAGACCTTATATTGTTGATTCTAAAGTAACTATTCATACTAATCATGCTACTATTAAATATCTTATGGAAAGAAAGATGCTAAACCTAGACTTATTAGGTGGGTTCTCTTGCTACAAGAATTTGATTTGCATATCGTTGATAGAAAAGGAGCTGAGAACCCCGTTGCAGATAACTTATCTAGGTTAGAAAATGTTCTTGATGACCCACTACCTATTAATGATAGCTTTCCTGATGAACAATTAAATGTTATAAGTACTTCTCGTAGTACTCCTTGGTATGCTGATTATGCTAATTATATTGTTGCTAAGTTTATACCACCTAGCTTCACATACCAACAAAAGAAAAAAATATTTTATGATTTGAGACATTATTTTTGGGATGAACCACATCTTTATAAAGAAGGAGTAGATGGTGTTATTAGACGTTGTGTACCTGAGCATGAACAGGAACAGATACTACGCAAGTGCCACTCCGAAGCTTATGGAGGACACCACGCTGGAGACAGAATTGCACATAAGGTATTTCAATCCGGTTTTTATTGGCCTACTCTCTTCAAGGATGCCCATAAGTTTGTCTTGTCTTGCGATGAATGCCAAAAAATTGGTAATATTAGCAGACATCAAGAAATGCCTGTGAAGTATTCACTTGTTATTGAACCATTTGATGTTTGGAGCTTTGATTATATGGGACCTTTTCCTGCCTCTAATGGATACACTCATATTTTGGTTGCTGTTGATTACGTTACTAAGTGGGTAGAAGCTATTCCAACTAGTAGTGCTGATCATAACACCTCTATTAAAATGCTTAAGGAAGTTATTTTTCCGAGGTTTGGAGTCCCTAGATATTTAATGACTGATGGTGGTTCACACTTTATTCATGGTGCTTTCCGTAAAATGCTTGCTAAATATGATGTTAATCACAGAATTGCATCTCCTTATCACCCGCAGTCTAGTGGTCAAGTAGAATTGAGTAATACAGAGCTCAAATTAATTTTGTAGAAGACTGTTAATAGGTCTAGGAAGAATTGGTCCAAGAAACTTGATGATGCATTATGGGTATATAGAACTGCATATAAAAATCCTATGGTTATGTCTCCGTATAAAATGGTTTATGGAAAAGCATGTCACCTACCTCTCGAACTAGAACATAAGGCATATTGGGCTATTAAAGAGCTCAACTATGATTTCAAACTTGCCGGTGAGAAGAGGTTATTTGATATTAGCTCACTTGATGAATGGAGAACCCAAGCATATGAAAATGCCAAGTTGTTTAAAGAGAAAGTTAAAAGATGGCATGACAAAAGGATACAAAAGCGTGAGTTTAATGTAGGTGATTATGTATTGCTATACAACTCTCGTTTAAGATTTTTTGCAGGAAAACTTCTCTCTAAATGGGAAGGTCCCTATATTATTGAGGAAGTCTATCGCTCCGGTGCCATAAAAATCAACAACTTCGAAGGCACAAATCCAAAGGTGGTAAACGGTCAAAGAATCAGACACTATATCTCAGGTAGTCCCATAAATGTTGAAACCATAACCCCGGAGGAATACATAAGGGACACTTTCCAGAATGTTTTAGACTCCGAAAAGGAATAGGTATGTGGTACGGTAAGTAAACCGACTCCAAAACATTTTTTAAGGCAATATCTCTTCGTTTTGGAATATTTAGAAAAATAGAAAAATAAGTGGCAGACCGGGAAGGACACGACGGCCCCACGAGGGTGGTGGGTGCGCCCCCCCTGCCTGGGCGCGCCTCCCTACCTCGTGAGCACCTCGTGTGCCCTCTGGACTCCGTTTTCTTGCACGATACCTATTTTGGTCGATAAAGATTCACTATGTATTCTCCCGAAGTTTTTGACTCCTGTATCGCGCGAATATCCTCTGTTTTCGTTTCGAGCTGTCCTGGTGCAGATTTGATCAGCATGTCTTCCCAGGATTCGGAGGGAGAAAGCTATGTGGAGGATTATTTAGCAAATCCCAAGATCTGTGGAGATGTAGAACACGACGGCTAGACCACGGAGGAAGAAGAAGACTATGAACCCAAGGGGAAGGAGGAGACGAGCTCAGATTAAGATGAAGCCCCATTGCCTCAACCTGGGGACATGCACGTGGAGTTCAAAAAGTCGAGTCTCCCTGATAGGGTAAAGAAACCAAAGCTCGAGTTTATCCCTTCTCGTCTCTTGCAGGAAAATAAGCAAGGCCTATGCAAAAATATATTAACCCTGGAGTGGGAGATTGATGACCTGAGGAATCAAAATGCCGTCCTCAAGCGTAAATTAAGGGAGAAGTCTATGCCACCAATTAAGTCAACAACACCATCATCCTCACCAACAACAAAGAAGGAGACATAATCACTTGGGTATGGGCACTCCCCTTGGCAACTGCCAAGCTTGGGGGAGGTGCCCCGGTATCGTATCACAATCACAACTCCTATCTTTACTGTTTTTCTTAGTTCGATCCTATTAGTAGTATCTTGATCTAGTAGAATAAAGTTTATGGCATGATCTAGTTTTGAGTTTTGCTTTATGTTCTCTCTTTGTAATCGAGTCCATGAGCTATATATAATAAAGATTAGTGTTGAGTCAAGGGCCTGATTATTTTGCCATGATCTTCGGTGAATAAAAGAAAATAAGAAAAAGAATTTCAACAAGGGGAACAAAGAGTTCATATTGATCTTATTGAGAGTAATAACTTCACATAGAAAGAGTATGATGATTAAAAGTTGTTGGGAATTGGCAGACATAGCTTTGGTCATCGTTGCAATTAATAGGAAGTAATAAGGAAAGAGAGGTTTCACATATAGATATATTATCATTGACATCTTTTATGATTGGAAGCACTCATTAAAATATGACATGCTAAAGAGTTGATGTTGGACAAGGAAGACAACACAATGAGTTATGTCTTTCTTATATCTGAGATAAAGTATGTTGTCATGGATCCTCTAACTTGTTGAGCTTGCCTTTCCTCCCCATGCTAGCCAAATTCTCAGCACTAAGTAGAGATACTACTTGTGCTTCCAAACACCCTTAAACCAGTTTTGCCATGAGAGTCCACCATATCTACCTATGGATTGAGTAAGATTCTTCAAGTAAGTTTTCATCGGTGCAAAGCAATAAAAATTGCTCTAAATATGTATGATTGATTGGTGTGGGAGGAATAAGCTTTATACGATCTTGTGATGTGGAAGTAATAAAAGCGACGGACTGCATAATAAAGGTTCACATCACAAGGGGCAATGTAAAGTGGCGTTCTTTCGCATTGAGATTTTATGCATCCAACCACAAAAGCGCATGGCAACCTCTGCTTCCCTCTGCGAAGGGCCTATCTTTTATTATTATCTTCTACCTTATGCAAGAGTCATGGTGATCTTCACCTTTCCTTTTTCATTTTATCCTTTGGCAAGCTCGGCATGTTGGAAAGAACATGATATATATATATATATATATATATATATATATATATATATATATATATATAATTGGATGTAGGGGAGCATGAACCATTATTGTTGACATTACCTTGAGGTAAAAGGTTGTGGGGCAAAACTATAAGCCCCTATCTTTCTCTGTGTCCGATTAAAACTCCGTAACCACAAGTATCGCGTGAGTGTTAGCAATTATGAAGGAATAGATGATAGTTGAGTATGTGGACTTGCTTTTAAGCTCTGACATAGACTCTTTCCGATGTTATGATAAATTGCAATTCCTTCAATGACTGAGATTATAGTTTGTTGGAACCCAATAAGGTTTATGATTCATACTTTTGTATTGTGAATAGATTATCGCTTGAACATAAGTAATCATATGAAAAAATCTATATATGTTGCTGTTATGAGAATAATCATGATGCCTTCATGTCCGTATTTTATTGTTTATCGACGCCTCTACCTCTAAACATGAGGACATATTTATTGTTATCAGCTTTTCTCTTGAGGACAAGCGAGGTCTAAGCTTGGGGGAGTTGATAAGTCCATTTTGCATCATGCTTTTATATCGATATTTATTGCATTATGGGCTGTTATTTCATATTATGTCACAATACTTATGGCTATTTTCTCTTATTTTACAAGGTTTACATAAGGAGGGAGAATGCCGGCAGTTGGAATTCTGGGCTGGAAAAGGAGCAAATATTAGAGACCTATTCTGCGCAACTCCAAAAGTCCTGAAACTCCACGGAATATCTTAAAATAAATAAAGAAAAATCCTCGCCAAAGATGAAGTCCAGGGGGCCCACACCCTGCTCACGAGGGTGGGGGGCGCGCCCCCCTCCTAGGGCGCGCCCCCTACCTCGTGGGCCCCCTGGTGGGTCTCCGACGTCCATCTTCTGCTATATGAAGTCTTTTGATGAGAAAAAAAAAAGAAGCAACCTTTCGGGACGAGACTCCGACGCCACGAGGCGGAACCGAGGCGGAACCAACCTAGAGGCGCCATGGATGATCAGCCGAGGAGCCTCAGCAGTTTCTTTTTTCGAGTGCATGAGGTGACAACCTTGTTCGACTTCCGCCGGGTCGACTGGCAGGAGTCGGACTCGCCAACTTGACTTGTCCAAAAATTTTGAACGCCCCGGCGGGATCCAAGTGGCTTGCTACCTAAGCTTCTAGGCCACCGCCCATTCCGGGCCTGTCACGTGGCAACGCGCGGCCGAGCCAGTCTGCCCACCCACGTGCGTGACGGGACAGGCCCTTGGGCGGGGCCCGCCACTACCGCGCCTTGGCGCTCGTGCGGATCCGCTGCAGCCATGGGAGACAGTTGAGGTTCTCACGGAGGTACTGCGCGCAGTAACTCCGTGCGATAAACGTGGGGGTCGTGGGGTCGTGGCGCAGTAAATTCCACGATCTCCCCCTCGGCTTCGCAGCCATGGGTCTATAAGTAGGGGGAGGAGGGGGAGCAGCAGAGCACGCGCGCCCCTCCTCCATGCTACTCTTCCTTCTCCTTCTTCTTCTTCTTCTTCTTCTTCTTCTTCTTCTTCTTCTTCTTCTTCTTCTTCTTCTTCTTCTTCGCACCACTGCGCCCCAAGCCTTGCCGAGCGCCGCGGTGATCCGCTCACGATGAGCTCTTCCTTCGCCGCCGCACACCCCCTCGGTGCACTTCGGCACCTGGGATGGGTCAGAGGTCCACGACGACCATGTTGAGTTCCTCCGCAAGACGCGTCGGCTCCCCGACGAGGACTATGTGCAGTTCCGCCTTGCGCCACCGAAGGAAATCTCGCCGGTGCCGCAGGAGGGCGAGCTGGTCATCTTCCGCTCGCACTGCCTGCGCAGCCTAGGCCTGCCGGCGAGCGGCTTCTTTCGCTCCTTCCTTGAGTTCTACGGCCTTCAGCCGCACCACCTTACGCCCAACACGGTGGTGCTGCTGTCCGCCTTCGTCACCTTATGCGAAGGCTTCCTTGGCATCCTCCCCACCATCGAGCTTTGGGGGGAGTTCTTCTTCTCCAAGCTTGGCACCCAGGCCGCAGGCGTGCCGGCTCAGTGCGGCGCGTTCATCGCCGTGCGGAGGTCGGGGGCCGAAAACCCGTTCCCCCTCATCAAGCTGATAAAGTCGGTGAAGATGTGGCAGCGGTCGTACTTCTACGTGAAGAGCATCTTCGCGGAGGGCGACTGGGTAAATTTGCCGCCCTACGTAGCCGGCCCACCGGCTGGGAGGCAGCCCAACTGGTCGCATCGGGCCAGGACGCTATCGCCCGCAGGAGCCGGCGCCGCCTCGCGACTCTGAGTCTTGACGCAGGCGGAAGGCCTGACTAGGCCAGACTTGCTGGCCGCCTTCGTGGCGTGCCGAGTTCTCCCGCTCCAAGGTCACCCCCACATGATATGCCAGATGAGCGGGCATCGGGACCCGAGTCGGATGTGCACCAAGGAGATGCCTCACGAGGAGGTGGCCTACATGGTGAACTACCTTGCGGACTGCAAGCTCCTGGAGGACTGGCAGTTTGGCAAGGAGACATACTCGCGAGCCAACCCTCTGCCCGTGGTGAGTTGCTTTCTCTCTCTTTTTCTTTATATTTCTTGACTTTTTGTCGCCGAGTCCGTCTTGTCTGATCTGACCAGTCGGTTTTGGTCAGAATCCCCTCCTCCATCCAGCAGCCGGCACCACGGGGCCGGCCCGCGAGTTCCTCGCCGACCGGGCGGATAGCGACGTCAACGACCCTGACCTGGGGGCGACGGCTTTGGAAGACGACACCGAGGGAGCAGGCGGCCCACGGCTTGGGGCCAGTCTCGAGGACTAGCTTGACAATGACGAGGAGGTTGCCCCCCCGCCATCAGCCAGGAGTCGGCCAGCCCGGCGCGAGCTCTTCCGCCGCGCCGGACGCTCAAGGCAGCGCAAGGAAGCGGAGGGCCGCGCCGAGTAAGTTCGGTAGCCGGCCGAAGAAGCCCAAGGGTTCGGCCGCGGCGACCAAGCGGGACGAGGCGGCCGCTAAGGCCATCCGCTTCCGCAAGGAGGTGAAGAAGCCGCCGCTGGTCTCCGCGTGAGTGCTCCCACTTCTTGCCTTTATTCTTTCTTTGTAGATCTTGTCTGAGTCCCTACTGGTTTCCCTTGGTCCAGGGCTCCCCTCACCCTTGAAAGGGTCGCAGCCGCCTCCGTTATGGGGTCGGCGGAGACGTCCGCCACCACCCGGCGAGTTGACCCCGCCGCCGACCTCCGGGAGGCGACGAAGTGGAACGCGCGAGAGAAGCGCGAGGAGGAAGAGGCCGCCCGCCTGGAGAAGGCGGAGGCCGAGAAGGCGAAGGCCGACGCCAAGAAAAAGCTGGCAGAGGTCGAGGCCGCCGTTGCGGTGGGAAGGCAGGATGAAGAAACCGCGCCCCGCCAATCTGCGGTGTTCGTCACCCCCTGAATTCTACGCCGCCGCAACCGGGGTTCACGGGGCAGACTGGGGGAGTCGGCGGCGAGTACCCGATCATGGAGAGGGAAGGCGGCGACTCCTCCATGCCGGACGTGGTTGTGCCACCACCGCCGCCATCCGGAATCACGCAAGGTGAGCAGCCGGTGGGTCCGCCGGTGCCGCTGACTGAAGACGAGGTCGAGGCGGGCCTGCTTCTTCAAGTCGGCACGCCAACGCGCCGCTATCTCGCAAAGGCGACTTCAGCGCCGCGCCCCTTGGAAACCGGCGCCGCGAGCTCCACGATCCCAGACGCCGAGGCGACGAGCGCCGCGCCCACTGGGTGGGTGCGGGGAGGCGGGATGGGCCCGTTGAACCAGGCGCTTTTGGACGTCCAGGCCAAGCTCCGAGCTGAGGGCGAGACCATCCAGAACTGCTCCAAGGCGCATCTTGCGTCGCGGACAGCCATCCGGGTACGTCTCCTCCTTCTTGCTTTGTCTGTTTTTTCCTTTCCCTCTCTGTGGGGGCGCGCCAGCGCACCCACTGGGTGTAGTCCCCGAGTTTTAGGCCGGCTGCTGAGCAGGCGGCTTGGAACTTTACACGGCGAGTTCCAAGTACTAATCGTTTGTCTGAAAATTTTGTCACAAGACTATCACAATATTCGCATGACCGTCTTCAACCGCGACGTCGAGTAATTGGGCAAGCGGACTGCCGACTTGTCAGAGAGCCGAAGTGAGTCTTCTTTCTTCTTTGTGGGGGTGCGCTGGCACACCCGCGGGCTGTAGTCCCCGAGATTCGGGCTGACTGCTGAGCAGTCGGACCGGATCTCCCCGGCGACCTTTCTGGTGACGACTAACACCTTCTTTCTTCTTCAGAGGCCAACGCCACCCTGCAGCAGTAGTTGGGCGAGGTCAACACCGCGCTGCGTGCCAAGGAGGAGGAGTGCAGCAAGCTGGCCGCGGAGCGCGACCTGCTGGTTGCACAACTGGCAGAGCAGAAGGAGCTGCTCAAGAAGACCCGGGATGAGGCGAAAGAAAAGGAGACTGCGCTCATGGCCGAGTTCACAAGCGAACGCTCCTCCTGGACCGACAAGGAGGCGCTGCTGACCTCCGGCTTCCATGAGATCGAGGATCTGGTCGACGGTAAGTTTCCTCATTTTTCTTCTTTGAGTTGCCGACTACAGGTCGAGTCATTTTCTAGTTTTTGACTTGTTCTTCGCTCTTTCTTCTTGGCAAACTTCTTCCCAGGCCACTCGCAGGCCGCAAATCAAGCCATCGAGCCTGATCGCGAGGGGCGGAGGGCGAATGGCGCAGAAATCGCCGCCGACGCCCCCCAAACCCTTGATGAGCAGATCCTAAGCATTGAGGCTCGCCTCCGGCCGGCTTCAGCGTGTCGGCGCCCAGGCGATCTCCGCCTTGTGGCCGGATATGCAGGCTCCGCGCACTCCTAGTCGGACTGCCGAATGGCTGGAGGTCACGGCTGGCCGTCTTGAGGCCTGGAAGGGCTCCTCGGCCAGGGCTGGGGCGCGCCGGGCCTTGGAGTTCGTCAAGGCGTGGTATCCTGGGCTGGATCTAGACCGGCTAGCCACACTCCGGTCAGAGGCCCAGGCGGAGCTGGCAGCTGCGAAGGACGCCCTCGTCAAGCATGCGGCGTCGATCGCCGAATACACCGACACCAGCATCTTCATCCCCGAACGGGCTGAAGACGGCGAGGAGGCGCCGCCGGAGTGGTTTGGGATGAATCCATACTACGGCGAGGACTCGGCGGAGGTGATCGGCTCCAGTGCCGAGGAGGAAGGCGAGGCGGAGGACGGAGGCGAGATGGAGGCACCAGAAGATGGAGCGGACGGCCAGCCTCAGCTCGACCGTGCCTCCAGCAACGAGCCGCGCCCGACCGAGCCCGCTGCCGCCGGAGGTGATCAAGCCGAGACCGACCAGCCGTCCGTCCTACCAACTAGCGCCGCCGACTCCTCCGATCCTCCGAACCCGTCTGCTGCTTCCTAGGCTGCCACCTTATCTTTTTGTTTTTCATGCTTAGCAGTCTTGAAGAACTTGTTAATTCACACAATTCCACCCGCGGGGTGTATTTTGAACTTCTGTTCGAAGGTTCGTCCATGGGCCTCTGCTATGTAATTATTCATCCGAGTTCTATCCTTTCTTGTTTATTGCTCCTTTGGCCTTTTCCTTTGCCGCCTTCCCTTAGTTGCCGTCTTGCCAGTCAGACAGGCGCTTTGCGGACTGTTGCTGGATCAAGTACCTGGCTACTTTGGGAAGGCAAGTACTTAGCCGTTTAGAGTTTTCTAGCAAGTTGGATAGAAATGGCAAGCCGACTGCTCAAGAGCCGGTTGCAAAGGGCTGGAAGCCGGCTTAAGCTATGTTGATGCTTTGAGTCCTTAGCCATTTTTCGTGTGGACACCCATTCTACCTTACTCCTGCCCACCGTCAGTCGCTCTGCGAGCTGCGGCTTCTGACAGGAAACGGCTTAAGTGCCGCACGCTACATGTCCGGCTGCAGGAAGCATTTCATAGCACAAGTCGGCGAGTCCCCGGGCCGACTAGTCGAACCCGGTGCCAAGAGACATAACAACCAATAACATACTCGTAGGCATAATTCTTATCATATAGATAAAAGAGGGCAGTCCCCGAGCTCTTCTCGAGGGGCCTAAAGTCTTGGTACTTTTAATACAAAAGGTAGCGTGGTACATACTGCATCAACTGTAAAATCTCCGGAGGAGATTTGCATTCCATGGCCGCTCCGTCTCTTTGCCGGAGTCGTTCCTCTTGCGTGCTCGGGGCTTCTGAGCGTCGATCAGGTAGTAGGAGTCGTTGCCCAACAATTTGCTGATGATGAAAGGGCCCTCCCAAGGTGCCGAGAGCTTGTGCTGGCCGGCTATTCGCTGGATCAGCCGGAGCACAAGGTCGCCTTCTTGGAAGGATCTCGGTCTGACCTTCCTGTTGTAGTACCGACGCAGACTCTGCTGGTAGATGCTGGACCGGCTGAGTGCCAACAGCCGGCCCTCTTCCAGCAGATCGACGCCGTCTTGACGTGCTTCTTCTGCTTCCTCCTCGGTGTACATGGTGACTCGTGGGGAGTCGAACTCTATGTCCGTTGGGATGATGGCTTTGGCACCGTAGACGAGGAAGAAAGGCGTGAAACCGGTTGACTCGTTTGGAGTTGTGCACATACTCCAGAGGACAGCTGGAAACTCGTCGAGCCAGCAACCAGCCGAGCGCTCCAGAGGCTCGACCAGTCGAGGCTTGATGCCAGACAGGATGAGGCCATTTGCTCGCTCTACCGGCCGTTTCACTGCGGATGGGCAACGGACGCTAGGTCCAGTCGGATGCCCTGCGTCGTGCAGAAACGGGCCAAGGAATCTTTGGCAAAATTTGTGCCATTGTCGGTGATGATGCTATGTGGTATGCCGTACCGAATTGTGATGTCGGAGATGAAAGTCACGGCAGTCGGACCATTCAGCTTCTTGATCGGCTTTGCTTCTATCCACTTGGTGAACTTGTGCACTGCGACAAGTAAGTGAGTCAGGCCGCCTCGTGCCGTCTTGAATGGTCCCACCATGTCCAGGACCCAAACAGCGAAGGGCCAGGCAATGGGAATAGTCTAGAGTGCAGAAGCCGGCTGATGCGGCTTGGAGCGGAACTTCTGGCACCCCTTGCATTTTTGGACCAAGTCCTTGGCGTCTTCTAAAGCAGTCGGCCAGAAGAAACCATCGCGGAAGGCTTTGGCGACGAGTGCTCTTGAAGCCGCGTGGTGGCCACACTCACCTTGATGGATATCTTTGAGAATTGCTTGGCCTTGATCCAGCTTCACTCAGCGCTGGTAGACGCCAGTGACACTGCGCCTTACAAGCTCTCTGCTGACTATGGTGTAGGTTGCTGCTCGGTGTTGCACTTGCCGAGCTAGGATCTCGTCAGTTGGCAGCTCTTTGTTCACCAAGAATTTGAGGATGGGCTGGGCCCATGAGGGTGCTGCGATTTCTTCGACTGTCAGAACTGCGACCTGGACGGGGGTGGCTGGGCCGGGAGGCGGTGGGTTGGAGTCGGTAGCCGCTTGCTAGATCGATGAAGTCCCCGGGCCGACTGGTTCAGTCCCCGGGCCGAGTTCTGAAGTCCCCGGGCCGGCTTCGACTGCCGCGGTCCCGGAGCCGTCTGTCAGGTTTCTTGTGCCGTCTGTTGGAGCTCTTAAGTCAGATCCGACTGCTTCAGGTGGAGCCGACACAAAGATAGAGTCTGATTCTGGTGAAGGCTTGACAGACGGCTTGAGGAGGCACTGAAGGGCGACGCCGGACGGTATTGCTTGACGGGTAGAGCCGATTCTTGTGAGGGCGTCAGCTTGGTCGTTGTTGATTCTTGGCACATGGAGAAACTCGCACCCCTCAAAATATCCACTGAGTTGCTGCACGAGGAAACAGTAGCTCGCCATGTTTGTGTCTTTGGCGTCCTAGTCGCCGGACAACTGTTGGACCACCAAGTCGGAGTTACCATAGCACAAGATCCGGCGAATGCCGAGCTCCTTGGCAAGACGGAGCCCGTGAATGAGTGCCTTGTATTCGGCAACATTGTTGGAGACAGCAAAATGGATTTGCAACACATATTTGAGCTTGTCTCCTTTGGGAGAGGTGAGGACGATGCCGGCTCCCAAGCCGGTGCGCATCTTGGAGCCGTCGAAATGCATCTGCCAATGGGTGGAGTCAGGCGCTGGTGGCAGGTACTGGGTCTCGGCCCAGTCGACGAGGAAGTCGTCCAGCGCGTGTGACTTGATGGCGGTGCAAGGCTGGTAGTAGATGGTGTAGGGGGCCAGCTCTATGGCCCATTTGTCCACTCGGCCTGAAGCATCTCGGCTTCCGATGATTTCGGCTAGTGGAGCTATGCAGACCAAAGTGATTGGATGCTCTTGAAAATAAGGCTTCAACTTCTTGGCGGAAAAGTGCACACCGTAGCACATCTTTTGGTAGTGGGGATCGTTTTGCTTGGAGGTCGACAGTACTTCACTCAAGTAATACACTGGTCTCTGGACCGGCAGTGCCTTGCCTTCCTCCTTGCGTTCTACCACAATAACTGTGTTGACTACTCAGCTGGTGGCGGCGATGTATAGGAGCATGGGCTCCTTGGGAGTCGGAGCCGCCAGAACAGGCGGAGTAGTTAAAATCTTTTTCAACTGGAGAAAAGCTTCGTCCGCCTTGTGGTTCCACTCGAAAAAAGAGGTCTTCTTCATCAGTTGGTACAGGGGAAGAGCCTTCTCGCCCAGCCGGCTGATGAATCTGTTGATGGACGCCAAATAGCTGGTGAACTTTTGTACGTCCAGCAGTCGGCTGGGTACTTCCATCCTCTCAATGGCCTTGATCTTCACGGGGTTGCACTCTATGCCGCGTTCAGAGACCAGGAAGCCGAGAAGTTGGCCGGCTGGTACTCCGAAGACGCACTTCTCTGGGTTGAGCTTGATCTGAAATCGGTGTAAGTTCTCAAAGGTTTCCTTGAGGTCTTCCAGTAGCGTCTCGTGCTTCTTTGTCTTCACCACCACATCGTCCATGTAAACGTGGGAGTTTTTGCCGAGTTGCTTAAGGAGGCACTTCTACAGGCAACGTTGAAAGGTGGCACCGGCATTCCTTAAGCCGAACGTCATGGTCAAGTAGCAAAAGGCTCCAAATGGCGTGATGAAGGCGGTCTTCAGTCTGTCAACCGGGTTCAGCTTGATCTGGTACTATCCCGAATATGCATCTAAGAAACTCAACAGCTCTCATCCGGCTGTGGAGTCTATCACCTGATCAATCCTTGGCAAAGCGAATGGATCCTTGGGGCAAGCTTTGTTGAGGCTGGTGTAATCAATACACATTCGCCACTGCTTGTTCTTCTTCAGCACTAGGACCAGGTTGGCTAGCCACTCTGGAAAGAATACCTCCATGATGAAGCCGGCTGCCAGAAGTCGGGCTATCTCTTCTTCGACAACTCTTCAGTTTTCTTCTGATATGCGGCACAAGGGCTGCCTGACTGGCTTCACATCAGATCGGACATGTAACTTGAGCTCAATGAATTCCGTCGGAACACCTGGCATGTCTTTGGGGGACCATGCAAAGATGTCCCAATTCTAACGGAGGAAATCAACAAGCTCGCCTTCCTATTTGCTGTCGAGGTTCGCACCTATGACAACGTACCTCTCTGGGTGCTCCGGGTCCAAGGGTACCTTCTTCGTCTCTTCGGCTGGCTTGAACGAACCTTCAGCATCTGACTCCTTGTGGTTGGGCGACATCTCCGGCTGCTTGCCAACCATCGCCACAACCCGGTCAAGCAGCCGCTTCTCGGCCGCGATCACCAGGGACTCGGCCAGCCGACTTCTCTCGGCTGCGCAGGCGGATGACTTTCTGTAGTCACCGGCTATAGTCAGAATCCCCTTGGAAGTTGGCATCTTCAACTTGAGGTAGGCGTAGTGGGGGAAGGCCATGAACTTGGCCAGGGCAGGCCGGCCAAGAACCGCATGGTATGGGCTTTCGAGGTCCACCACTTCAAACCAAACTGACTCTCGGCGAAAATGGTCCTTGTCTCCGAAGAGGACATCTATGAGGATCTTGTCGGCTGGTGAGCAGGAAAGGCCAGGAACTATGCCATGGAATACAGTCCGGCTATTCTGAAGCTGTCTTTGCTTGATCCCTAACTTCTCCATGGTGTCCTTATACAGGATGTTGATGCTGCTGCCGCCGTCTATCAGGACTCGGGAGAAACGAGCAGCTCGCTTGTCTGTGGCAAAGGTGGCATCCAAGACCAAGGCATAGGAGCCTGGACTCGGCATCACCTCTGGGTGGTCAACTCTGCTCCAGCTGATGGGTTTTTCAGACCAATGCATGAAGTCTGGTGTCTCCGATGCTACTGCATTCACCTCTTGTTGCTGCAGCCACCTGCTGCGTCGATCATCGACCACACTGGTGAACACCACGTAGGCCATGTGCTCTTCTGGGTACTCATCTTGTACTGCGCCGACTGGTCTAACAGCCGGCTGCTGGGGCTGAGGAGCAGGCGGCTGCCCAGCAGGCGGGGGACGCAAGAGGCCATCTCCCTTGGCGATCCTGGTGAGCCAGTGGCACTTCCGAGTAGTGTGGTTGGACGACTTCGCACCGCTGTGGAACTTGCAGGGACCATCCAAAGTCTGCTCGTAGGAGAAAGCCGGCAACCAGTTTGACTTGCCGCCCTTCTATCTCTTGGCCGGAGGCTGCCCCTCCGGCTGCTGGTCTTCGACCGTCGCCACCTTCCGGCTGTTGGAAGTGGGCTTTGGGGCCTTGCGCTTGTGGTTGCTCTACTGCTGCCGCCGACTGGCCTCTCAAGCCGAGGTTCTAGGAGCCTGAGGAGCCACTTTGCCAGTCGCACTAACTTGAATCTCTGCCTTCATGGAGGAGTCGGCGGTGGCGTACTTGTCCGCTATGATCGGCAACTCGTCGAGGGTCTCTGGCTCGTCGGAGAGGAGCTTGTGCTTGAGGAGGGTGCCTTCTCTGCACCCGGCGGTGAAGTACTCGATAGCCTGCACCTCGTGCACGCCCTCACAAGAGTTCCGGAGCTCGGCCCAACGCGTGAGGTAGTCGCGAGTTGACTCGTTGGGGCCTTGCATGCACAAGGAAAGCTGGCGAGGCTTGGGAGGTCGCTTGTACGTGCTGGTGAAGTTGCGGACGAAAGCGTCGGTGAAGTCGACCCAGCTGTTGATGCTGCGGGCTTCAGGCTGTTCAGCCTTGTCCGGGCCGTGCCCCGGAGCATGAGCGGAACGTATTTCACGGCAACACGCTTGTTGCCATTCGCGATGTTGACGGCGGTGGAGTAGTCAACCAGCCAATCTTCCGGCTTCACGGAGCCGGGTACTTGGGCGTGTCTCTTGGGAGCATGAACTAAGGGAGTCCTGGGTTAGGGGGTGTTCGGATAGCCGGACTATACCTTCGGCCGGACTCCAGGACTATGAAGATACAAGATTAAAGACTTCGTCCCGTGTCCGGAAGGATCTTTTCTTGGCGTGGAAGGCAAGCTAGGCGTGCGGATATTCGAGATCTCCTACCATTGTAACCGACTCTGTGTAACCCTAACCCTATCCGGTGTCTATATAAACCGGAGGGTTGTAGTCCGTAGGACAACCATCATCATACACAATCATACCATAGGCTAGCTTCTAGGGTTTAGCCTCCTTGATCTCGTGGTAGATCCACTCTTGTACTACCCATATCATCAATATTAATCTAGCAGGAGTAGGGTTTTACCTCCACCGAGAGGGCCCGAACCTGGGTAAAATAAAGTGTCCCTTGTCTCCTGTTACCATCCGACCTTGACACACAGTTTGGGACCCCCTACCCGAGATCCGCCGGTTTTGACACCGACATTGGTGCTTTCATTGAGAGTTCCTCTGTGTCGTCGCTTTTAGGCCCGATGGCTCCTTTGATCATCAACAACGATGAGGTCCAGGGTGAGACTTTCCTCCCCGGACAAATCTTCGTCTTCGGCGGCTTCGCTCTGCGGGCCAATTCGCTTGGTCATCTGGAGCAGATCGAAAGCTACGCCCCTGGCCATTAAGTCAGGTTTGGAAGCTTAAACTACACGGCTGATATCCGCGGAGACTTGATCTTTGACGTGTTCCAGCCACAGCCAAGCGCACCGCACTATTTCGAGGGTTGGACGTCACCTCGGGGGCTGCGATCTCAAAAGCGATCGAGCCGAACGCCAGCCCCATACTCCGCACGGCCCAGGACTCCAAGGAGCCGGACTCTTCTCCGAACTCCGGGCCTTCCGTGCCCCCGCCGATCGAATCTGATTGGGCGCCTGTAATGGAGTTCACCGCCGCGGACATCTTTCAGTGCTCACCTTTCGGTGATATCCTGAATTCTCTCAAGTCTCTCTCTTTATCAGGAGAGCCTAGGCCGGACTATGGTCTGCGAGGTTCGGATTCGGACAACGAAGAAATTCAAAGCCCACCCACCACCCACTTAATAGCCATTGTCGACGATTTAACCGACATGCTTGACTTCGGCTCCGAAGACTTCGACGGTATGGACAACGAAGGAGGAGACGAACAAGAACCAGCACCTATAGGGCACTGGACCTCCACCCCACCTAACGATGTATTCATGGTGGATACCCCTACAGGAAACGACAACGAGGAAAAAGGGGTAAACCCTCTGAAAAGCAGTCAAAGCGGCGACGTAGACGCCAAGCCAAGCCCCACCTCGATCAAGACCCAGTCATAGAGCAGAATGAGCCAGTAGACAACGAGCATGCCTCAGAGCAGCCGTCCGAACAGGGCAACACGGATGGAGAGGACAGACAGCCCTCCCCCGGCCATAACAGAACTCCGGACGATCCCACGCCGGATAAGACCACGGAGCAGAAGAATCTCCACGAAAGGCTCGTTGCCACAGCACGCAGCCTGAAAAAGCAGAAGCGGAAGCTAAAGACAGCAGAAGATGCACTCAGAACAAGATGAGGCAAGGTAATCAAGACCGCAGACAAATACAGCGGCAACTGCCGCATTAAAAGCTATCCGAAGAAAAAACTACTGCCCGAATTCGACCAGGAGGCCCTAGAGCCCCCACACTTAAAAAATAAAAAAGCCACACGGTCGGATAGACGACCCCACGGCCACCATAAAACGGCAAGCGGCGCCGCACTCACGGCGGCATGCGACCCAATTAAAGACTCGCATCATGGCCCAGCTAGGACCATTTACGGGACAAGGAAGCAAGCTCTCACAAGCAATGCAAAAAATCCATCATCAGAATCCGGCACACCCAAATACAGGGGCGCCGCACACCCCCTATGTTTTACCGATGAGGTCTTGGAATATGAATTTCCAGAGGGATTCAAACCCGTTAACATAGAGGCGTACGATGGAACAACAGACCCTGGAGTCTGGACCGAGGATTACATCCTCCACATACACATGGCTAGAGGAGATGATCTCCACGCCATAAAATATTGACCTCTTAAGCTTAAAGGGCCAGCCCGGCACTGGCTTAAAAGCCTTCCCGAAAACACAATTGGAAGTTGGGAAGAGCTCGAGGATGCTTTCCGAGCAAACTTTCAAGGGACCTATGTCCGCCCCCGGACGTAGACGATCTCAGTCACATAACTCAGCAGCCCGGAGAATCAGCTCGACAGTTCTGGAACAGATTCCTCACTAAAAAGAATCAGATAATGGATTGTCCGGACGCCGAAGCCCTAGCAGCTTTCAGGCATAATGTCCGAGACGAATGGCTTTCCAGACACCTCGGCCAGGAAAATCCAAGAACAATGGCGGCACTCACAAGCCTCATGACCCGCTTTTGCGCAGGAGAGGACAGTTGGTTGGCATGATGCAGCCCCAGCGACCCAAGTACATCAGAAATCAGGGATGGAAACGGAAAACCGCGGCGAAATAAGGATCGTCGCAGAATCAAAGGAAAAAGTCCGAAGAGCACGGCAGTCAATGCCGGATTCAAAAGCTCGCGGCAAAATCAAACAAAACAACCCCCTCAGTGTAATAGGGCTGATCCGTCCAGCTTAAATAGAATCCTGGGCAGAATATGTCAGATACACAGTACTCCTGGGAAGCCTGCCAATCACACCCACAGAGATTGCTGGGTTTTTAAACAATCCGGACAGCTTAACGCCGAACACAAGGGGCTCGATACACCAAGTGAAGAAGAGGACGAACCCCAAAGGCAGAATACCAGGAAACAAAAGAACTTCCCGCAAGAAGTCAAAACAGTGAACTTACTTCACATAACAAAACGTATGGCACCCATAAAGGTACGCACAATCAAACTTTCCCCTCAGGAGTCCCGCCACTGGTCACTAAAGCCAATCATTTTTGATCAGCTAGATTATTCTAGAAATATCAAAAATGCAGGCCGGACTGCCCTGATACTGGATCCAATAATCGATGGATTCCAGTTTACTAATGTCCTTATGGACGGCGGCAGTGGACTACACCTGATATATCAGGATACAATCCACCGCATGGGCATAAACCCAGCAAGAATCCGCCACAGCAAAACCTCCTTTCAAGGGGTAGCACCAGGCCCGGACACCCATTGTATGGGTTTTCTCTGGCTTGTGGTCATATTTGGCTCTCCCAATAACTTTCGTTGCGAAAAGCTGACCTTCCATGTAGTCCCGTTTTCAAGTCGCTATCAAGCACTAATGGGACGCGGAGCTTTCGCTCGCTTTAACGCAATATCGCATTATGCATCTCTCACGCTTAAGATGTCCGGTCCTCGAGGCATCATCTCTTTAAAGGGAGCGTACTAAAATACGCCTCCTCCAAACGGAGGATTGCGCTGCCGCTTAAACAGCCGCACAATAAACTGGCCTCGCCAGCCAAAAGACTTTTTTTATAAGTCATCAAAGGCCATGGACCCGGACCCAACGAGTTCGGCACAAGTCCATCATCAACGCAGGCTTAGTACGCCATATACCCCCATACCAGGGGCTGTACGCAGAGACAATAAAACTCAACCTTATATATTCTTTACTTTATATCTCGTTTATTATCCTTTTTTCTGCATGACCCATTTTTCAAATTAGTTCTTCTCTTTTACAGATGAACGTCGTGCGGCGCCCGTCCAGGACACGACACAGCGGAGACACAGGCGCAGACCTGCAGTAGGGACCCGTCCTAAAGGATTCTTTTTAGATTAAGACCCTGCGTAAACCTTTTTTACTGTCTCTTGCTGCTATACATCCCCTGGTTTTTTCTTTTATGATATAACCAAGGAGGAGGCTGGCGTTTTGGCATGTGGCCACGCCAGAATTCTTGCTCGTACCTAGACACTAAGGGCTTTTTTCTCTTTTGTTTAAGGGTGTTGTTTTACACGCACTCACAAAGACCGAACACCTTAGGGAGTGTTCGGCATCGCGAGTTTTGGCACTATATGCATCAGCTCCGAATCATGATTTTGGTCATATGTTGGGTTGCCCGGCTCCTGAGTTCGGCTACCTTACGTTCCACTCTATCGGCTAAGGTAGCACTAGGAGAACTACTGCGATTGTGCCCCGGTTCGGCCGGGTAAGCACCTCAGTAGAGAAAGCCGAAAACCGACTGTCATGATGTAGCGCGAGACTGGCCGCCACTCGATGACTCATAGGAATTTATCGAATTCCTCCGCTTTGACGAAGGGCCGTTTCCCGGTCAGGCACGTACGCGCTCCGAACTCAGGCAAAGCACAGTCGCCACTAAAGGGCTACCTAAAGTGTACCACTGCCAAGCTCCTATGGCTAAGTGAAAGTGTTAAAGCATTATAGTCCGGTTGCCTAGCCCGCTGCGCTATCACCTCCTTTATAGGACCAAGACATTGGGTTAAGTGTGAAAATGCGTCTTCTGCGCGCACCCCCGCACTATGTGCGTGGGGGCTGAAGCCAACGACTGCAATCTTTCAGAATTTATATATTTAAATGGCCGCACCGGAGGTGTTCCTAATACTTGAAGGCACAAGTCTAAAAATATGCCCCTACAATTTACCAAAATACTGTTTTATGATTACATATGCTATCATAACATAGCATCCTTCGAGCACTGCGTCTCTATTATGCGAGCGCCTTCGAGGACTTCCTCAAAATATTGCTCGGAAGGTATTCGGCTTTTATCCGAATCCCGGGACGCAACAACGGTGGGCTCCATATCTGCCCAGTATGTCTTGACACGGGCAAGAGCCAACCGAGCTCCCTCCGTGCACGTTGACCTCTTCATGGCACCGATACGTGGCACCACGTCGAGAAATTGCCGCACCAAGCTGAAATAACTCTTCGGCTTCGATCTCCCCGGACACAGATGATTCGTGACGTACTTCATGGCGAGTCCGGACAACCTATTCAGTTCGGCCCATTGGGCCAGGCGATCGTCCACTGCAAGTGGACGCTCTGGATTGATGAATTGCGACAAGAAGAGCTTCTCCACTTCATGACCCTTCTTATCTTGAAAGTGTTTGGTCGCATCAGCAGCACTAGCTGCCAAATCCAGAAAGGTGTCCTCTACACTCCACGCTCGGTCCAGCGGGGCAAACCTCGGGTCGCAAAATTTTCTCCGCGGCAAGAAGGGCTTTCCATCCGCAATTAGTCCAGCTTGACGTAGCTCCTCCTTTGCTGCTCTCATTACAGAGCGGGCGTCCTTGGCATCGGTAACAGCTTTCTCTAAGCTCGTTTCCCTCGCCCGACCTTCTTCTTCAAGAAGCTTGCAACGGTCAGTAGCACTTTTTAACATTATGGCCATATCAGCCAACTCCTCCTTGCTTCGGCAATGGGCAGCCTACTCGGCTTTCAGCTCTTCAAAGGCTTTCACGGCAGCCGCATCACCTTTTCTGGGTTGTTCCTTCGCTCGGGCGAGTTCGGCCCTAAGACCTTCCACGGCGGCCGCACCATCTCCGTCAAGCACACACACGGTAAGATATTGACATAAAGCTCCTCTTACTCACAATCGCCTAATGGTTTCAATACCTTGAGCACCATCAAGCCGCTTGTTAACAAGCACGATGTCGGCTTCTGCCTCATCCAGTTGTCGCTTTAGTTCGGCATATTCACGAGTCCGGCTCGACTCCGGACAATCAGCCACCTACGTATAAAGGTGCCACTTAAAGGACCTGGGATTAAGATCCTCTGCGCGCCGTACATCTTTACGACGCACAGAGTCTCAGGGGCTACTATCTACACAGGGCGCACTTTATTTATGCGCAATTAATACAAATATACGTTATTTAAAACGTAGCTCAAGGCCTGCCACTAAACTCTTGATGGCCTCGTGCAGTGCGCTTTCTGCGGATGAAATCTATTCAATCACCATGCTCATTAACGCACGATGCCCCTCTAAGACAGAGGCTCGCCCCAGCAGAATCTTTAGCTCCTCCGACCGAACACCAGATGGTGTCGGACTCGTCCCATGGCCTTCCTCAAAGGCCGGACACGGAGAATCTCGGGGGGCTGCACCATCCACCCCTAGCGGATCCGGAGAAATCCCCCGCGACGACACTTCAGCGTCGCCCGCCTTGCTAGGCGATACAGAAGGAGGAGGCATTCCGCTCTCCATCATCTCCGGAAGAAGATCCCCCGAAGACGAGTTCTGCTGAGAAGGGCTAAGGTCCGAACTACAAAGTAAAAGTTTCGGTTAAAACCTCTCAGATATAAATCAAGGATTTCTCTTAAAAGAATAACTCTTCTTCTACTTACGGCTCGCTGGAGAGCTGTTCCCTTTGAGGGTTTAGTTCGGCCGAGGGGCTCCCTGGCGTCGGGCCCTCTGACAAGGATTCTTTCCCCCGCTTCGAAGCTATGGTTTCCGGGCGGTAAGAGGTGGCACTTTTCTTTCCCTTAGGAGGAGAATTATCAATTCCTCCCTTTGGAATGGTCTCTTTCGGAGAGGCCATGGTCTCCTTGTCTGCCCCCATATTTCCCTCCAAAGGCACTACCTCTAGCATCCTGACTAGCACAGGATCCAGCCTAGTTTCGGGAAGGGGAGCCGGACACCGGATCAGCTTCGCCTTCGCTATCTACTCCTGCTTAAAAGGTAAAGTGATGTTAAAAAGCAAGTTAATTATGCGGATAGAAGGTCCGGTCGCAAGGTCACCTACTTGAGTATCCGGGCGATTGCGGCTTAAACCAGCATCCTCGGTCAAATCCGGACTCACTTCTTGCGATCCGAAGAACAGTTTATACATCTCCACAGGCGTCACGCCCATAAAATTCTGGAGAGCTCGTGGTCCCTTCGGATTGAATTCCCACAAGCGAAGGGGGCGACGTTGGCCGGGTAGTGTCCGGCGAATCAGCATGACTTGTGTCACCTTGACCAGGTTGAGGTCTCCCTTCAAGAGATCCTTAATGCGGCCCTGCAGTAGAGGAACGTCTTTGGGAAAGCCCCGATCTAACCCTGTGTTAATCCACGATGCTAACCGTGGTGGGGGACCCGAGCGGAAGGCTGGAGGCACCACCCATGCGGTGCCCCGAGGAGCGGTGATGTAGAACCACTCCTGTTGCCATAAGCCAAGCTCCTCTTGAAAAGCGCCCTCGGGCCATGGAGCGTCGGCATTTCTTTTTATAGCAGCGCCTCCGCACTCTGCGTGGCGCCCTTCGATTATCTTCGGTTCTACTTTGAAGGTCTTGAGCCACAATCCGAAGTGAGGGGTAACACAGAGGAACGCTTCGCACACAACTATGAACGAGGAGATATGGAGGATGGACTCCGAAGCTAAGTCGTGGAATTCCAGCCCATAATAAAACATCAGCCCCCTTACAAAGGGATCCACGGGGAAGCCTAATCCCCGAAGGAAGTGGGATATGAATACCACACTCTCGCCGGGCTGAGGGCTAGGGATCACCTGTCCTTGAACAGGCAGCCTGTGCGAAATCTCCCTGGTCAGGAATCTAGCTTCCCTCAATCTTGATACGTCCTCCTCCGTAACAGAGGAGGGCATCCATCGGCCTTGGAGGTCGGAGCCGGACATTATCGAAGATCCGGTGCGCTCGGAATCTGGAAGCCTAGGGTGTTGGAACTCGAGGCGACGGGCGAGCTCGTTTTGAGAATAGAAGCGGGGAACAGGGCCTTGGTCTCTTTATAAGAGGCAGAATATCAAGCGCCCTCCCCGTAACCGTCTTGGACTAGCCTTTAATTAAGGAAAGACGTGCTAAACAGGCACGATTGGGTTATCCACGACCGTATTAATGAGAATCCCGTTAGAGGGGGAACACGATCTCTGCTTTGACAAGACATGCCAAGGAAACCGCCTCGCTAGACGAGCTGAGGTGGAACAATGAAAGCAATTTATATAGAAGGCTTGGTCGCAGTGTTATGACGCACTACGGAATACGTCAGCACATTTGATTTGTGTTAATATTATTCTCTATGTGGCAATATGTGGAAGCTTATTTTGCAGAGCCGGACACTATTTTTTGGTGTTTATAATCTTCTTGAAGGACTTGGAGGAGGAACCCGCCTTGCAATGCCGAAGACAATCTGCGCGTCGGACTCGTCGTCATTGAAGCCTGGTTCAGGGGCTACTGAGGGAGTCCTGGGTTAGGGGGTGTTCGGATAGACGGACTATATCTTCGGCCGGACTCCAGGACTATGAAGATACAAGATTAAAGACTTCGTCCCGTGTCCGGAAGGATCTTTTCTTGGCGTGGAAGGCAAGCTAGGCGTGCGGATATTCGAGATCTCCCACCATTGTAACCGACTCTGTGTAACCCTAACCCTATCCGGTGTCTATATAAACCGGAGCGTTGTAGTCCGTAGGACAACCATCATCATACACAATCATACCATAGGCTAGCTTCTAGGGTTTAGCCACCTTGATCTCGTGGTAGATCCACTCTTGTACTACCCATATCATCAATATTAATCTAGCAGGGGTAGGGTTTTACCTCCACCAAGAGGGCCCGAACCTGGGTAAAATAAAGTGTCCCTTGTCTCCTGTTACCATCCGATCTTGACGCACAGTTCGGGACCCCCTACCCGAGATCCGCCGGTTTTGGCTCGTCGTAGAGGAGCTTGTGCTTGAGGAGGGTGCCTTCTCTGCACCCGGCGGTGAAGTACTCAATAGCCTGCACCTCGTGCACGCCCTCACAAGAGTTCCGGAGCTCGGCCCAATGCGTGAGGTAGTCGCGAGTTGACTCGTTGGGGCCTTGCATGCACAAGGAAAGCTGGCGAGGCTTGGGAGGTCGATTGTACGTGCTGGTGAAGTTGCGGACGAAAGTGTCGGTGAAGTCGACCCAGCTGTTGATGCTGCGGGGCTTCAGGCTGTTCAGCCTTGTCCGGGCCGTGCCCTGGAGCATGAGCGGAACGTATTTCACGGCAACACGCTTGTTGCCATTTGCGATGTTGACGGCGGTGGAGTAGTCAACTAGCCAATCTTCCGGCTTCACGGAGCCGGGTACTTGGGCGTGTCTCTTGGGAGCATGAACCCTTTTGGAAAGGGCTCGTCTCGAATGCGGGGACTGAAACACGGTGGACCCAGCTCGTCTTCCTCTTCCAGCGCCAGGGATCGGTGGAGTCTGTCGATCCGGTGGCGGGCGTCGTTCTCTCCAACTCATTCTCGGCGGCCAAGGCGGCCACCGAGCATCGGGTGATCAACAGGCAACGGGGAGACTCGCCTCTCCTTGCGAGGGGGAGGAGGCGGACAGTCGTCCCGTCGTTCCACTGCTCTTGGGCGGTCGTCTTGGTCGCGCTCGATGGTGAGGCGAGTCCGACTGCGGCTGGCAGCCGGCTCCTTATCCTTTCTCCCGTGGACCCCGCCAGTCGGCATCCGAGACGTCGCGCCTTGGTCTCGGCAAGGAGGTGGGTCATCGTTTTGCCGTTCTGGCGCATCAGTGTGGCGGCCAGCATCGTTCAGCTCGGCAGCCGCGTCAAGGAGTCGCTGGACGAGCTCCGTCATCATGCGATGCTCTTCGCCTTCGAAATTGTCCAGCTCGTCAGCCGCCGCCTAGGCGGCTCGGATGTTCTCCGTGGGCGTGGCATAAACGGTGCGATTTGCCCCGAACAGGTTGGCGATGGCCACACCGCGCTGCCGGACCGCGCCGAGGCGGCTAGGCCCAGCGGGGGTCGGCGAGCTGCCCATAGTGCGATCCATCTCGCGCTGGTAGGCCTCGGACAGGCGTCTCATGCTAGCCAGCTTCTTCGCGCCTTCGACGAGCTGAAGGCAGCGCGCCTCCAACATCTCGGCGTCGACGTCTTCGGGAATGGGCGCGGTTAGGTCTTGTAGCGCTGCGTCAAGCGGGTCATGAGCTACTCCGCCGGAGTGCTCGCCATGACCGATGACAAGTACCTCCGTGACGGTGCTTCCGCTGCTCTCCGCGCGAGGGAGCGGCTCGTCGTAGACCACCATGTTGGTGGGGAACGCGTCGAGCGACGCGGTGTCGGAATCGACCAACATCGGGTCGGTGGAGCCTACGGACTCCAAGTCCACAGTTGGCTCGCTGGCGACGTGGAGTTGATCGAGGAGGCCCGCGAGGAGGCTCTCGGGGCCGCCTGTGCCAGTGTTGGAGGCGGGCTTGTCGGAGAGGCGAACCTCACAGACAAGATCGCCGAGGCAGCTGTCCACGCAGGCGATCTCAGTGTTGTGCAGCGCATCGGCACAGACTCCGTCTGGCGTGCCGGGCTGGCTGCACTCGCCAGGGAGGAAAAGGTTTCCCGTCCAGAGCAGATTTCCGGACGACGGTGCACCTCGCCCCACGGTGGGCACCAAATGTCGGGGGTTGGGTGTGACATATGCCAAAGGATGGCTTATCATGGTGGGAGCGAGTAGAACGTCGCCGGTGCCTGGAAGCGGGATGAGGCATAGACACGAACACCGGTGAACTTTACCCAGGTTCGGGGCTCTCCTAGGAGATAACACCCCTAGTCCTGCTCTGCGGGGTCTCCGCATGATCACTAAAGCAAAGTGAATACAAGGTTGCTCCTTGAGTTGTTTTCTGGAGGTAGAAGAAGGCAAGGCTAGCTTTCTCCTCCCTATAGGATCTGGTCTAGTGCTAATGGATTCGGACCCTTTGCATGGGTGCTCTGGGGGGTTTATATAGGCCTACCCCCCAGGGGTACAATGGTAATCCGGCTGGGCACAGGGCCCAGCCGTCAGTCTCTTTGGTCGCCGGCCTCTCCGCCGACTGCCCGGGCCCGCCGACTGGTCCAGTACGAAGCCGACAGGCCGTGTCCGCCGCTTGCGGGTCTTGCCGGCTGCTGATTACTGTAGTCGTGCCTCTAATGACGCAGGCTTGGTCATGGGGTCGTGGCTACAGCCCCGCCGCCTGGCGGGCGATTACTATAGCCACTTCCCATCTCGTCTGGTTAATGGCGCTTGGGACCCGTGGGAGGGGCAGGCCGACTCCCGGGGGCCGAATCTCAACGGGTCCGACTGGTGGCGCTCTCGCCGTCTTCTGGACTCTCGCTGACTGGTGGGACCCGTCATCCCTAGGTCGTACAGACAAGCCGTCGTGGGTGCGGGACTCCATCCACAGGTGCTGATGTCAGGGCTGGCATGGCAACAGTGCCGCGCCGGACGGAGGTCTTTGTGGGTACGGCGCACTGTGGCCACGCCAGCCTCCGCAAAAGGGGAGGGAATGGGCTTTACTGTGGCCACTCCCCGTCCCATCCCCTTTGGTGAGGGCATGGGCATCCGTTGGTGCCGTGGGCCGACTCCCCGTGGCCTGCTTCTCTGGAAGTCGCCTGATAGGATTCGGCTTGTCTTGAACTTGCCTTCTAGACTCGACCGTCTTCTGGTAGTCGACTAGTTCTCTAGCCGGCCACCAGAAGGCAGCCTCTCATCTTGGCGTCATGAGGGGCACAGTCTGCCACGATGTCTTGAAAGGCTCCGGGCCCAAGGTTAGCCTACCCGTGGCCCATTACTCCGACAAATGGTTGCGTTGAGTTATATTTGAAGGATTTGTCCATAGGAATTTCTTGAAGTCTATGTGATTGTTTCAAGGAGTTTATGTGTTGACCAAGGTGCTTTTAAAGGAATTATATAATATTGGTCATGATACATGGTTGATCAAGACTAAGTCAAGAGTGAATCAAGTTGATCAACTCACAAAGCGTAGAAGATGTATCGAGAGGGATCAAGTGATCCCAAGGTATGGTAACCATTGTGCATAAAGCTTTGTGTACTAACCCATGGTCTATTTGTGAGTTTTATGTGGGGTTAGGTTTGTTTCCATGGGCTTGCATCAAGAGGAAGATATCATACAACCCATGGAGAGGATGAAATCAAGTGGTGATCTTCATCAAGTTTGTGGTGTGCAAGTTCAACTGGAGCATCACGAAGAGATCATGCTTGAAGCTTGTCGTCCATTGTGGTGACAATGGACTTGTGAAGATGTGCCGAAGAGTGGCTCACCCATAGTGGAGTATGGGGGAGCAATCAACTAGTCTTAATCGAGCCAACGCAATCAAGAAAAGTGATCCATCTTGAGGAGGACAAGATCGTCATCATCTAGCTCAAGTGGATTATGCGCAAGACAAAGGTTTGCCTTTGATAGGCTTTCTATTTTACCGGTCCCATGCTGGTAGTTGGGAGACTGGGTTATAGGATCGATTGTTGTACTATCAAGGGGGCTCTCAAGTGAGTAGCTTAATCATATCATTCTTAGAGACACTACTAGAAAAACCGCTACTAATGGCGCACCTAATTTGGCCATTAATGGCGCATCACTGGTGCGCCATTACTAGCACGCCATTAGTAATTTTTACTAATGGCGCACCACTGGTGCGCCATTAGTATCTGGTATACTAATGGCGCACCACTGGTGCGCCATTAGTATAGGCCACGGTGCGCCATTAGTATGCCTCCCAGGGGCCATGTATACCCAGGTGCTTTGGCATACTAATGGCGCACGACAACGGGATGCGCCATTAGTAACTTCGGCATACTAATGGCGCACTGTTTAGTAATGCGCCATTAGTGATGCGCCATTTTGAATCTAGATCTGGATCGTGATTTTTTGCCCATTTTTTGCTCGTTTTTTTGCTCGTTTTTTGGCACGACATTATTTCAAATTTTGTTCCTGTTTTTGGATCTTGTACGTTCTTTTGTCGTGTTCTTTTGCCGGAGAGGAGTTCACCTACATCGCCGGAGAGGAGGAGGAGGAGGTCGCTGGAGAGGAGTTCACCGGAGCATCGGAGAGGAGGAAGGAGAAACCATGAGAGGATGGGAGGAGAGGAGGGAGGAGGAGCTCACCGGAGAGGAGGGAGGAGGAGCTCACCGGAGAGAAGGGAGGAGGAGCTCACCGGAGAGGAGGGAGGAGGAGCTCACCGGAGAGGAGGGAGAAGAAACCGTGAGGGGAGGGGAGGGGAGGGGAGGAGAGGAGGGAGGAGGAGGTCGCCGGAGAGGAGGAGGTCGCCGGAGAGGAGGAGGGTAGTATGGTGGAGGAGAGAAGGGAAGATGGAGTGGAGGAGAGGAGGAGATGGAGTGTAGGAGAGGTGAAATGAAGAGATAAGGAGCAGAGGACCACAGCCAGCCATATATACGGCATACTAATGGCGCACCGCGGGAAGGTGCGCCATTAGTAACTTTTTTTTATTTTTTTGATTTATTTTGAATTTTGAAGGCGGGAAGATACTAATGGCGCACCATGGGCAGGTGCGCCATTAGTAACTTTTTTTTTATTTTTTTGATTTATTTTGAATTTTGAAGGCGGGAAGATACTAATGGCGCACCATTGGCAGGTGCGCCATTAGTAACTTTTTTTTATTTTTTTTGACTTATTTTGAATTTTGAAGGCGGGAAGATAGTAATGGCGCACCATGGGTAGGTGCGCCATTAGTAAGTTTGAATTTTTTTGATTTTTTTTGCCTCTCCAGATCTTAAAAGCTCCGTATCTTTTTTTTCTGTTAGGTTTTTGAGGATTTTGAAAATGTTTAACGGGGTTCCCCCGGTTAAATTTGGATGTAACTTTTCGAGTAGATGATTTTTCATATAAAAAACTTTTTCATCCGAGTTAGTATGCAAAAGTTATACCCATTTTTACAAATTCTCGCGAGATTTTGCAAATGAAGTCGAAATTCATATTTGCAAATTTTCCCAACAACTAGACCACATATCACATGGGAAACTTATTTTCTTTTATTTTTTTGACATTTTCATCATTTTCTTTTATTTTTTTTAAAACTGAAAAGGTGATCCACAGGGGGGGGGTGCATTCGGTGGAAGTGGTGGCCAAGTTACTAATGGCGCACCGTGGCATGGTGCGCCATTACTAGTTTGAACTAGTAATGGAGCACCACCCCACGGTGCGCCATTAGTAGTTTTGAAAAAAAATCAAAAAAAAGTTTTACAAATTTTTTTTTACTAATGGCGCACCGTGGATGTGGTGCGCCATTACTAGTTCAACTAGTAATGGCGCACCATGCCACGGTGCGCCATTAGTAATTTTGAAAAAAAATTTAAAAAAATATTTTTACTAATGGCGCACCGTGGATGTGGTGCGCCATTAGTATTTGAACACTAATGGCGTACCAACTCATGGTGCGCCATTAGTATATAGTAATGGCGCACCGCATGTCTGGTGCGCCATTAGTGTCAATTCCATCTATAGCCCTTTTCCTAGTAGTGAGAGCTCAAACCATTGCATCCTTGCATCATCTTTCTTTGTTCTTGTTTGGTTTTTCTCCTTGTGAGATTTGGAGCTTTCGGTCATCTTCATGATAAGGTTGAGTTCATTGAAAATGTAGTTCACATGCATATTTTATGATATTTTCAATGTTGGAGGTTATGCCGGTTCTTCTCTGTTGGAGGTTTCACTCCTCTATATCTTAGGCATACCTCCCTTGCCACTTCTTAATATAACTAGTCGCTATTTGGATGCTTCTCGTCGTCATCTATCCAACAAGCTTGAGTTTGCTCAACTCGGAGTTCATTTGCAGAAGTTGTGGCAATTTAGGCTTTATTGCATCCTTTGTTTTCTCTATTGTGTTCCTGAAAGCCTCAGGCGGTAGTGATTCTCTCTCGAGCGGTAGTGCCGCTTGTAAGCGACACTACCATGACCCTGTGCTGCACATACTACCGCTGCTTCTGGGGATGCAATTTTTCGTGTCGGATTTCGCGGTTGTAGAGCAGTAGTACCTCTTATAAGTGTTAGTACCTCTTCGAGCGGTAGTACCTCTTTATAAGCGGTAGTACCTCTCCAAGAGGTAGTACCTCTTATAAGCAGTACTACCTCTCTGGGCGGTACGTACTACCTCTCCCCCGAGCGGTACTATCTCTTTGGCAGAACTACAGCTCGTATTTTTCTATCTCGTTGGGCTGTTTTGACCGTGCTAAGCGCTAGTTGATACATCTCCAACGTATCTATAATTTTTTATTGTTCCGTGCTCTTATATTATCATTCTTGGATGTTTTACAATCATTTTATAGCAATTTTATATCAATTTTTGGGACTAACCTGTTGACATAGTGCCCAGTGCTAGTTGCTGTTTTTTGCTTGTTTTTTGCATCGAAGGAACCAATATCAAACGGAGTCCAAATGCAGCGAAACTTTTTGTGGATTTTTTCTGGACCGGAAGACACCAGTTGGGCCAAGAAAGTACCTGAGGGGAGCTCCGAGGGGAGCACAACCCACCAGGGCGCGCCTGGGGGCCCAAGCGCGGCCAAGTGGGTTTGATGTTGGCTTGAACTACGTCGGTATTTCCCCAAAGAGGAAGGGATGATGCAGCACAACAACGGTAGGTATTTCGCTCAGTTGATGAGACCAACGTTATCGAACCAGTAGGAGAATCACGCAACACTACGTGAACAGCACCTGCACACAAATAACAAATACTCGCAACCCGATGTGTTAAAGGGCTTGTCAATCCCTTTCGGGCAACGGCGCCAGAAATAGGCAAACGGACGTGAGAGAGTTGTAAATATTGATAGATCAAATGCCAAATAAAATAAAGTGCAGCAAGGTATTTTTTGTACTTTTTGTTTAATAGATCTGAAAATAAAAGCAAAGGAAAATAGATCACAAAGGCAAATATAATGAAGAAGAGACCCCGGGGCCGTAGGTTTCACTAGTGGCTTCTCTCGAGAAAAATAGCAAACGGTGGGTGAACAAATTACTGTTGGGCAATTGATATAACTTCAAATAATCATGACGATATCCAGGCAATGATCATTATATAGGCATCACTTCCAAGATTAGTAGACCGACTCCTACCTGCATCTACTACTATTACTCCACACATCAACCGCTATCCAGCATGCATCTAGTGTATTAAGTTCATGGACAAACCGAGTAATGTAATAAGAATGATGACATGATGTAGACACGATCTATTTATGTAGAAATAGACCCCATCATTTTATCCTTAATGGCAACGATACATACGTGTCGGCTCCCCTTCTGTCACTGGGATCAAGCATCGTAAGATCGAACCCATCACAAAGCACCTCTTCCCATTGCAAGATAAATAGATCAAGTTAGCCAAACAAAACCCAAATATCAGAGAAGAAATACGAGGTTGTAAGCAATCATGCATATAAGAGATCAAAAAAGACAAAAATAACTTTCATGGATAAAAAGATAGATCTGATCATAAACTCAAAGTTCATCGGATCCCAACAAACACAAAGCAAAAAGAGTTACATCATATGGATCTCCAAGAGACCATTGTATTGAGAATCAAACGAGAGATAGGAAGACATCTAGCTACTAATTACGAATAGGAAGACATCTAGCTACTAACTACGGACCCGTAGGTCTACAAAGAACTACTCACGCATCATCGGAGAGGCACCAATGGACATGATGCACCCCTCCGTGATGGTGTCCAGATTGGATCTGGTGGTTCTGGACTCTGTGGCGGCTGGAATTTATCTTCATCGACTCCCCTAGGGTTCCTGGAATATTGGGGTATTTATAGAGGAAAGAGGCAGTTCAGGGGGCACCCGAGGTGGGCACAGCCCACCTGGGCCCGCCTGGGCCCCCAGGCGCGCCCTCGTGGGTTGAGCTCCCCTCAGAGCACCCCCAGGATCTTCTCCGGCCCACTGGATGTCTTCTGGTCAAAAAAATCCACAGAAAGTTTCACTGCATTTGGACTCCGTTTGGTATTGATTTCCTGTGATGTAAAAAAACAAGCAGAAAACAACAACTGGCACTTGGCACTATGTCAATAAGTTAGTACCAAAAAATGATATAAAATGACTATAAAATTATTTTAAAACATCCAAGAATGATAATATAACAACATGGAACAATAAAAAATTATAGATATGTTGGAGACGTATCAGGGTTGTGCCCACCTCGGTGGCCTTCCGCACCGCCTCTGTCCTCTATAAATACCGCAATATTCCAAAAACCCTAGGAGAGTCGACGAAAATTAATTCCAGCCGCCGCAAGTTCCAGAACCACCAGGTCCAATCTAGACACCATCATGGAGGGGTTCATCATCCTCATTGGTGCCTCTCCGATGATGTGTGAGTAGATCATTGTAGACCTACGGGCAGGGGCGGAGCCAGGATTTAAGCATAGCGGGGCGAAGATCATGATTTTCATACTTTTTTTAGTTCAACGACCATACAAGAGAAACACGAGGTAATATATATTTTGCACTTAGAAAACTTTTAGATTTTTATTAGTGTGGATGTAGCACTAATACCAAAAAACTGCATGTAACAAATTTAGAATCTCATATTGTGTACTTTGGATTCTAGTTTGTTGTGCAATTTCTATTTGCGCTAAATATTTGATTGGCAATTTTTAGATAAACTAAATATATGATATTGGGGCAATTATGTATATAGACAATATGTATAATTTATAACCGACCAGACAAACGGTATCTAGCGTCTAGCAGGTTTATACAGATCTAGTAATAGTAATAACATATGATATTCAAGACGTGAAATCGTAATATGATTACCTTAGATCCGGCGCGAGTTGTATAGTATTGTTCTGATTGTGAAATCTGAAGCACCTGACACAAGGATATCCTGAAATTGGCTCATAGACAGGCCGCAGGCGAAGCATATCATCGCCGGACGTTGGCGATGCCCGGACGGATGCTGGCGAATACACGCATCACGACGATGCTCTAGCACAGAGGGGAGACTATCAACGAACACAAGGATCTCTGCCAGATGCTCGTGAGGCCCTAGCGCACGGGCCCAACTGCTGGTTTTTTTTAGCAAAAGGGACGACTGCTGGTACATTCGGTCCAGAATACAAAAGTGATACATCCATCTAATGGGCCAACGTCTGTTGCTTCCTAGGCTTGGGCCTTCTCCTAACTTGCCGCTTGACTAGTACCAAATATTAATTACTTCGATGATCTGGTACTAATTATCGCAAGTTAACAAAAGTTCTACAACCAGCCCCCCTAACAATCGATGGGGGTGACGAGCGATAGGGGGGTCTGGCCCCCGCTCCCCCCCCACTGGCTTCACCCCTGCCTATGGGTCCATAGTTAGTAGCTAGATGGCTTCCTCTCTCTTTTGATTCTCAATACAACGGTCTCTTGGAGATCTATTTGATGTAACTCTTTTTGCAGTGTGTTTGTTGGGATCCGGTGAACTTTGAGTTTATGATCAGATCTTTGTATTTATCCATGAAAGTTATTTGAGTCTTTTGATCTCTTATATGCACGATTACTTATAGCCTCGTATTTCTTCTTTGAATCTTTGGTTTAGTTAGGCCAACTACATCGATTTTCTTACCATGGGAAGAGGTGCTTTGTGATGGGTTCGATCTTACAGTGCTTGGTCCCAGTGACAGAAGGGGAACTGACACGTATGTATTTTTGCTATTAAGGATAACAAGATGGGGTCTATTTCTACATAAATAAATCTTGTCAACATCATGTCATCGTTTTTATTGCATTACTCCGTTTCTCCATGAACTTACACTAGATGCATGCAGGATAGCGGTCGATGTGTGGAGTAATAGTAGTAGATGCAGGCAGGAGTCGGTCTACTATTATTGGACATGATGCCTATATAATGATCATTGCCTGGATATCATCATGATTATTTGATGTTCTATCAATTGCCCAACAGTAATTTGTTTACCTACCGTATGCTATATTTCTCGAGAGAAGCCACTAGTGAAATCTACGCCCCCCGTGTCTCTTCTTTATAATATTTGCCTTCACGATCTATTTTTATTTGCTTTTATTTTCAGATCTATTAATCCAAAAACACAAAAGTACCCTGCTGGAATTTTTATTTATTTATTTTATCTCGCATTCCCGCGAGATCTATTTGTCCAATCTACTACAATTTTACCTATCTTCTTACCCGTGAGGGATTGACAACCTCTCTCTTACGTCGGGTTGCAAGTATTTGTTCTTTGTGTGCAGGAGCTATTTACATGGTGTTGTATGGTTCTCCTACTGGTTCGATAACCTTGGTCTCATCACTGAGGGACATACCTACCTTAGTTGTGATGCATCATCCCTTCCTCTTTGGGGAAATATCGACGTAGTTCAAGCAGCATCAAAAGGAATTTCTGACGCCGTTGCCGGGGAGACATCATCAACATCTACCAGGTTCCTAATCACAAATATCATCTCCTTGCAATTTACATTATTTTCCATTTTCCTCTCGTTTTCCTCTCCCCCACTTCACAGGCAATTGTTGTTTTATTCGCCCTCTTTTTCGTTTGCCGTTTTTCTCGTCAGATCTGTTTTGTGTGCAACTCTATTTTTCATCTTTTATCATTATGGATAGTTCTTCCTCTATTGCGTGCACCCCCGAGAACGGAGTTCTTAATTTCAAGGAAAGTGGAGGGGAGAATCTAAAAGATGCTTGGTATAGGATTTGCAATGCTCATAATAGATCTTTTCGCAAGCTATCTACCGTGGTTCTTCTTCATTGTTTTTATGTGGGCATAACCACTTGGTATAGATTCGTCCTTGAGACGATTACCAGTGGAAATTTCTTGATGTGTCCCTCTCTTGATGCTTTTAATGCTATGGGAAATTTAGTGGGTTCACCACCTCTTATGATCAATGAAACAACTTTGATTCTCGAGCATGTTATGGAAACACTAGATGCTATTGAAAAGAAAATGCTTACCAAAGAACATTATGAAAACTTGAATAAAAATATCCATAATTTTGCTACTAAATTTGGGTCAAAACGGGAGAAGTTTCTAAGTTTTTAAAATAAAAGGGGACCGTAATTCATGAAAGAATTGAAGAAAGCCTGTCTTGGATTAATAAACTGGAAGAAATCTTTAATATTCTAAGTACGCCTTTTTCTTCCGCTAAAACTATCAAAAAAACTCCAGTAAAAATTAGCAAGATTACTCAAGTTACTAAGAATGAGGGTGCAACTTCTAGTAATAATAAAGGAGATCTTAAAATGATTAGTATTCACCCGAATTTTGTTGAAGTTGTAAGAGATCCCATTGATAAGAATGAATTCCTCAATTTTATGCCTAGAAGTTTTGATATTTTACTTGCTAATTCTTCGAAGAAATCTGATTGTGTGATTGAAGAGTTGAAGACTAAAGATGACAACATTTAGATCTTTGCATTATGCCTAGCTAGGGGCATAAAACGATAGCGCTTGTTGGGAGGCAACCCAATGAATAAAATTTATTTTTGTCTATTTCTTTCTGTTCTTGACTGTTTGCACAATTATGCTACTGTTATGATTGTGTTTTTTTTGTTTTAGTTAGTGTTTGTGCCAAGCAAAGCCTTTGGGATCATGTTGGGTGATAGTTTATTTGATCTTGTTGAAAAAACAAAAACTTGATTTTGTTCTGAATTTTTTACACAATATTTATATACAAATTTCCCACGTTTTCCTAATTTCTCAGAATTTTTGGAGTTACAGAAGTATACGAAGTTCCCTGATTGCTACAGACTATTCTGTTTTTGACAGGTTCTGTTTTCTTTGTGTTGTGTGCTTGTTTTTATGATTCTATGGTTTCCTTTGAAGATTTGTTGCCATAGAAAAGTTGGAATACAGTAGGTATAATGCAAAATAAAATATGAATGGGTTTGCAACAATACTTATAGTAGTGATTCGTTTTCTCATACTAACGGATCTCACAAATGTTTTGTTGAGCTTTGTGTGATTGAAGTTTTCAAGTTTTGGGTGAGATCACAATGGATGAAGGAATAAGGATTGGCAAAAGGCTAAGCTTGGGGATGCCCGAGGCACCCCAAGATAATATTCAAGAAGTATCAAGCAATTAAGCTTGGGGATGCCCCCGAGTGGCATTCCCTCTTTCTGTTGGAAATATGCCCTAGAGGCAATAATAAAAGCATTATTATTATATTTCCTTATTCATGATAATTGTCTTTATTCGTGCTATAGTTGTGTTATCCGGAAATCGTAATACATGTGTGAATAACAGACAACAATATGTCCCTAGTGAGCCTCTAGTTGACTAGCTCGTTGATCGACAGATAGTCATGGTTTCCTGACTATGGACATTGGATGTCATCGATAACGGGATCACATCATTAGGAGAATGATGTGATGGACAAGACCCAATCCTAAACATAGCATAAGATCGCATAGTTCGTTTGCTAGAGTTTTCCAATGTCAAGTATCCTTTCCTTAGACCATGAGATCGTGTAACTCCCGGATACCGTAGGAGTGCTTTGGGTGTGCCAAACGTCACAACGTAACTGGGTGACTATAAAGGTATACTACGGGTATCTCTGAAAGTGTCTGTTGGGTTGACATGGATCGAGACTGGGATTTGTCACTCCGCTTGACGGAGAGGTATCACCGGGCCCTCTCGGTAATGCATCATCATAATGAGCTCAATGTGATCAAAGTGTTTGATCACGGGATCATGCATTACGGTACGAGAAAAGTGACTTGCCGGTAACGAGATTGAACGAGGTATAGGGATACCGACGATCGAATCTCGGGCAAGTAAAATACCGATTGACAAAGGGAATCGTATACGGGATTAATTGAATCCTCGACATCGTGGTTCATCCGATGAGATCATCGTGGAGCATGTGGGAGACAACATGGGTATCCAGATCCCTCTGTTGGTTATTGCCCGAGAGCCATCTCGGTCATGTCTGCATGTCTCCCGAACCCGTAGGGTCTACACACTTAAGGTTCGGTGACGCTAGGGTTGTGAAGATATGTATATGCAGTAACCCGAATGTTGTTCGGAGTCCCGGATGAGATGCCGGACGTCATGAGGAGTTCCGGAATGGTCCGGAGGTAAATAATTATATATAGGAAGTGCTATTTCGGCCATCGGGACAAGTTTCGGTGTTATCGGTATTGTACCGGGACCACCGGAGGGGTCCCGGGGGTCCACCAGGTGGGGCCACCTGCCCCGGTGGGCCACATGGGCCTTAGGGGATGCGCCTTGGCCTGCATGGGCCAAGGGGAACCAGCCCCAAAGGGGCCCATGCGCCTAGGGTTCCAAAAGGGAGGAGTCCTAGTGGTGGAAGGCACCTCCTAGATGGCTTGGGGGGAGGGAAACCTCCCTGGCCGCCGCCCCCCTTGGGAGATCAGATCTCCCAGGGCCGGCGCCCCCCAGAGGCCTATATAAAGGGGGGAGGGGAGGGGGGCAGCCGCACCCTTTGCCCTGGCGCCTCCCTCTCCCTCTCCAACACATCCTCCTCCTCCGTAAGAGCTCGGCGAAGCCCTGTCGGAGTACTGCGGCTCCACCATCACCACGCCGTCATGCTGCTGCTGGAGTCTTCTTCCCCAACCTCTCCTTTGCCTTGCTGGATCAAGAAGAAGGAGACGTTACGCTGACCGTACGTGTGTTGAACGCGGAGGTGCCGTGCTTTCGGTGCTAGGATCTCCGGTGATTTGGATCACGGTGTGTACGACTACTTCATCCCCGTTCGTTGAACGCTTCTGCTCGCGATCTACAAAGTGGTATGTAGATGCAATCTCTCTCTCCCATGACTCGTTGCTAGATGAACTCATAGATGGATCTTGGTGAAACCGTAGGAAAAATTTTAATTTTCTGCAACGTTCCCCAACAATGGTATCAGAGCTAGGTCTATGCGTAGTTCTCTATTGCACGAGTAGAACACAATTTGTTGTGGGCGTAGATGTTGTCAACTCTTCTTGCCGCTACTAGTCTTATCTTGCTTCAGCGGTATTGTGGGATGAAGCGGCCCGGACCAACCTTACACGTACGCTTACGTGAGACCGGTTCCACCGACTAACATGCACTAGTTGCATAAGGTGGCTGGCGGGTGTCTGTCTCTCCCACTTTAGTTGGAGCGGATTCGATGAAAAGGGTCCTTATGAAGGGTAAATAGAAGTTGACAAATCACGTTGTGGTTTTAACGTAGGTAAGAAAACGTTCTTGCTAGAACCCTAATTCAGCCACGTAAAACTTGCAACAACAATTAGATGACGTCTAACTTGTTTTTGCAGCAAGTGCTTTGTGATATGATATGGCCAAAGTTGTGATGAATGATGAATGATCTATATGTGATGTATGAGATGTTCATGCTATTGTAATAGGAATCACGACTTGCATGTCGATGAGTATGACAACCGGCAGGAGCCATAGGAGTTGTCTTTATTTTTTGTATGACCTGCGTGTCATTGAGAAACGCCATGTAAATTACTTTACTTTATAGCTAAACGCGTTAGCCATAGTAGTAGAAGTAATAGTTGGCGAGCAACTTCATGGAGACACGATGATGAAGATCATGATGATGAAGATCATGGTGTCAAGCCGGTGACAAGATGATCATGGAGCCCCAAGATGGAGATCGAAGGAGCTATGTGATATTGGCCATATCATGTCACGTTTATTATTTGATTGCATGTGATGTTTATCATGTTTTGCATCTTGTTTACTTAGAACAACGGTAGTAAATAAGATGATCCCTCATAATAATTTCAAGAAAGTGTTTTCCCTAACTGTGCACCGTTGCGACAGTTCGTTGTTTCGAAGCACCACGTGATGATCGGGTGTGATAGATTCTAACGTTCACATACAACGGGTGTAAGACAGATTTACACACGTGAAACACTTAGGTTGACTCGACGAGCCTAGCATGTACAGACATGGCCTCGGAACACAGAAGACCGAAAGGTCGAGCATGAGTCGTATAGAAGATACGATCAACATGAAGATGTTCACCGATGTTGACTAGTCCGTCTCACGTGATGATCGGACACGGCCTAGTTGACTCGGATCATGTAATACTTAGATGACTAGTAGAGGGATGTCTATCTAAGTGGGAGTTCATTAAATAATTTGATTAAATGAACTTTATTATCATGAACTTAGTCTAAATATTTACAATATGTCTTGTAGATCAAATGGCCAACGTAGTCCTCAACTTCAAGGCGTTCCTAGAGAAAACCAAGCTGAAAGACGATGGTAGCAACTATACGGACTGGGTCCGGAACCTGAGGATCATCCTCATAGCTGCCAAGAAAGATTATGTCCTACGAGCACCGCTGGGTGACGCACCTATTCTCCCTGCAGAACAAGACGTTATGAACGCTTGGCAGTCACGCTGCGATGATTACTCCCTCGTTCAGTGCGGCATGCTTTATAGCTTAGAGCCGGGGCTCCAAAAGCGTTTTGAGAGACATGGAGCATATGAGATGTTCGAAGAGCTGAAAATGGTTTTCCAAGCTCATGCCCGGGTCGAGAGATATGAAGTCTCCGACAAATTCTTTAGCTGTAAGATGGAGGAAAATAGCTCTGTCAGTGAACACATACTCAAAATGTCTGGGTTGCACAACCGCTTGACTCAACTGGAAGTTAATCTCCCGGATGAAGCGGTCATTGACAGAATCCTCCAGTCGCTTCCACCTAGCTACAAGAGCTTTGTGATGAACTACAATATGCAGGGGATGGTAAAGACCATTCCTGAGGTATATGCTATGCTGAAATCAGCAGAGGTAGAAATCAAGAAGGAGCATCAAGTGTTGATGGTGAATAAAACCACTAAGTTCAAGAAGGCCAAGGGTAAAAGGAACTTCAAGAAGGACGGCAAGGAAGTTGCCGCGCCCGGTAAGCAAGTTGCCGGGAAGAAGCCAAAGAATGGACCCAAGCCCGAGACTGAGTGTTTTTATTGCAAGGGAAGTGGTCACTGGAAGCGGAACTGCCCCAAATACTTAGCGGACAAGAAGGCCGGCAAAACAAAAGGTATATGTGATATACATGTAATTGATGTGTACCTTACCAGTACTCGTAGTAGCTCTTGGGTATTTGATACCGGTGCAGTTGCTCACATTTGTAACTCAAAACAGGAGCTGCGGAATAAACGGAGACTGGCGAAGGACGAGGTGACGATGCACGTCGGGAATGGTTCCAAGGTCGATGTGATCGCCGTCGGCACGCTACCTCTACATTTACCTACGGGATTAGTTTTAAACCTCAATAATTGTTATTTAGTGCCAAGTTTGAGCATGAACATTGTGTCTGGATCTCGTTTAGTTCGAGATGGCTACTCATTTAAATCCGAGAATAATGGTTGTTCTATTTATATGAGAGATATGTTTTATGGTCATGCTCCGATGGTTAATGGTTTATTCTTAATGAATCTCGTACGTGATGATACACATATTCATAGTGTGAATACCAAAAGGTGTAAAGTTGATAACGATAGTCCCACATACTTGTGGCACTGCCGCCTTGGTCACATAGGTGTCAAACGCATGAAGAAGCTCCATGCAGATGGACTTTTAGAGTCTCTTGATTATGAATCATTTGACACGTGCGAACCATGCCTCATGGGTAAAATGACCAAGACTCCGTTCTCAGGAACAATGGAGCGAGCAACCAACTTATTGGAAATCATACATACCGATGTGTGCGGTCCAATGAGTGTTGAGGCTCGCGGTGGCTATCGTTATGTTCTCACCCTCACTGAAGACTTGAGTAGATATGGGTATGTCTACTTAATGAAACACAAGTCTGAGACCTTTGAAAAGTTCAAGGAATTTCAGAGTGAGGTTGAAAATCAACGTGAAAGAAAGATCAAGTTTCTACGATCAGATCGTGGAGGAGAATACTTGAGTCACGAATTTGGCACGCACTTAAGAAAATGTGGAATAGTTTCACAACTCACGCCGCCTGGAACACCTCAGCGTAATGGTGTGTCCGAACGTCGTAATCGCACTCTATTAGATATGGTGCGATCTATGATGTCTCTTACCGACTTACCGCTATCTTTTTGGGGCTATGCTTTAGAGACTGCCGCATTCACTTTAAATAGGGCTCCATCGAAATCCGTTGAGACGACACCGTATGAATTATGGTTTGGGAAGAAACCTAAGCTGTCGTTTCTAAAAGTTTGGGGATGCGATGCTTATGTCAAGAAACTTCAACCTGAAAAGCTCGAACCCAAGTCGGAAAAATGCGTCTTCATAGGATACCCTAAAGAAACTGTTGGGTATACCTTCTACCTCAGATCCGAAGGCAAGATCTTTGTTGCCAAGAATGGATCCTTTCTAGAGAAAGAGTTTTTCTCGAAAGAAGTAAGTGGGAGGAAAGTAGAACTTGATGAAGTGTTACCTCTTGAACCGGAAAATGGCGAAACTCAAGAAAACGTTTCTGAGATGCCTACACCGACTAGAGAGGAAATTAATGATGATGATCAAGATACTTCTAATCAAGCTCCTACTGAAATTCGAAGGTCCACAAGGACACGTTCCGCACCAGAGTGGTACGGCAACCCTGTCTTGGAAATCATGTTGTTAGACAACGGTGAACCTTCGAACTATGAGGAAGCAATGGCGGGCCCGGATTCCGACAAATGGCTAGAAGCCATGAAATCCGAGATAGGATCCATGTATGAAAACAAAGTATGGACTTTGACTGACTTGCCCGTTGAACGGCGAGCCATAGAAAATAAATGGATCTTTAAGAAGAAGACGGACGTGGATGGTAATGTGACCATCTATAAAGCTCGGCTTGTCGCTAAGGGTTATCGACAAGTTCAAGGAATTGACTACGATGAGACTTTCTCACCGGTAGCGAAGCTGAAGTCCGTCCGAATCATGTTAGCAATTGCCGCATTCTATGATTATGAAATATGGCAAATGGACGTCAAAACGGCATTCCTTAATGGTTTCCTTAAGGAAGAATTGTATATGATGCAGCCGGAAGGTTTTGTCGATCCTAAGAACGCTGACAAGGTGTGCAAGCTCCAACGCTCGATTTATGGGCTGGTGCAAGCATCTCGGAGTTGGAACATTCGCTTTGATGAGATGATCAAAGCGTTTGGGTTTACACAGACTTATGGAGAAGCCTGTGTTTACAAGAAAGTGAGTGGGAGCTCTGTAGCATTTCTCATATTATATGTAGACGACATACTTTTGATGGGAAATGATATAGAACTCTTGGACAGCATTAAGGCCTACTTGAATAAGAGTTTTTCAATGAAGGACCTTGGAGAAGCTGCTTATATATTAGGCATCAAGATCTATAGAGATAGATCGAGACGCCTCATAGGTCTTTCACAAAGCACATACCTTGATAAGATATTGAAGAAATTCAATATGGATCAATCTAAGAAAGGGTTCTTACCTGTGTTACAAGGTGTGAAATTGAGCTCAGCTCAATGTCCGACCACGGCAGAAGATATAGAAGAGATGAGCATCATCCCCTATGCCTCAGCCATAGGTTCTATTATGTATGCCATGCTGTGTACCAGACCTGATGTAAACCTTGCCGTAAGTTTGGTAGGTAGGTACCAAAGTAATCCCGGCAAGGAACACTGGACAGCGGTCAAGAATATCCTGAAGTACCTGAAAAGGACTAAGGAAATGTTTCTCGTTTATGGAGGTGACGAAGAGCTCGTCGTAAAAGGTTACGTCGACGCTAGCTTCGACACAGATCTGGATGACTCTAAGTCACAAACCGGATACGTGTATATTTTGAATGGTGGGGCAGTAAGCTGGTGCAGTTGCAAGCAAAGCGTCGTGGCGGGATCTACATGTGAAGCGGCGTACATGGCAGCCTCGGAGGCAGCACATGAAGCAATTTGGGTGAAGGAGTTCATCACCGACCTCGGAGTCATATCCAATGCGTCGGGGCCAATCAAGCTCTTCTGTGACAACACTGGAGCTATTGCACTTGCAAAGGAGCCCAGGTTTCACAAGAAGACCAGGCACATCAAGCGTCGCTTCAACTCCATTCGTGAAAATGTTCAAGATGGAGACATAGAAATTTGTAAAGTGCACACGGATCTGAATGTCGCAGATCCGTTGACTAAACCTCTCCCTAAGGCAAAACATGATCAGCACCAGAACTCTATGGGTGTTCGATTCATCACAATGTAACTAGATTATTGACTCTAGTGCAAGTGGGAGACTGTTGGAAATATGCCCTAGAGGCAATAATAAAAGCATTATTATTATATTTCCTTATTCATGATAATTGTCTTTATTCGTGCTATAATTGTGTTATCCGGAAATCGTAATACATGTGTGAATAACAGACAACAATATGTCCCTAGTGAGCCTCTAGTTGACTAGCTCGTTGATCGACAGATAGTCATGGTTTCCTGACTATGGACATTGGATGTCATCGATAACGGGATCACATCATTAGGAGAATGATGTGATGGACAAGACCCAATCCAAAACATAGCATAAGATCGCATAGTTCGTTTGCTAGAGTTTTCCAATGTCAAGTATCCTTTCCTTAGACCATGAGATCGTGTAACTCCCGGATACCGTAGGAGTGCTTTGGGTGTTCCAAACGTCACAACGTAACTGGGTGACTATAAAGGTATACTACGGGTATCTCTGAAAGTGTCTGTTGGGTTGACATGGATCGAGACTGGGATTTGTCACTCCGCTTGACGGAGAGGTATCACCGGGCCCTCTCGGTAATGCATCATCATAATGAGCTCAATGTGATCAAAGTGTTTGATCACGGGATCATGCATTACGGTACGAGAAAAGTGACTTGCCGGTAATGAGATTGAACGAGGTATTGGGATACCGACGATCGAATCTCGGGCAAGTAAAATACCGATTGACAAAGGGAATCGTATACGGGATTAATTGAATCCTCGACATCGTGGTTCATCCGATGAGATCATCGTGGAGCATGTGGGAGCCAACATGGGTATCCAGATCCCGCTGTTGGTTATTGCCCGAGAGCCATCTCGGTCATGTCTGCATGTCTCCCGAACCCGTAGGGTCTACACACTTAAGGTTCGGTGACGCTAGGGTTGTGAAGATATGTATATGCAGTAACCCGAATGTTGTTCGGAGTCCCGGATGAGATCCCGGACGTCACGAGGAGTTCCGGAATGGTCCGTAGGTAAAGAATTATATATAGGAAGTGCTATTTTGGCCATCGGGACAAGTTTCGGTGTTATCGGTATTGTACCGGGACCACCGGAGGGGTCCCGGGGGTCCACCAGGTGGGGCCACCTGCCCCAGTGGGCCACATGGGCCTTAGGGGGTGCGCCTTGGCCTACATGGTCCAAGGGGAACCAGCCCCAAAGGGGCCCATGCGCCTAGGCTTCCAAAAGGGAGGAGTCCTAGTGGTGGAAGGCACCTCCTAGATGGCTTGGGGGGAGGGAAACCTCCCTGGCCGCCGCCCCCCTTGGGAGATCAGATCTCCTAGGGCCGGCGCCCCCCCCAGAGGCCTATATAAAGGGGGGAGGGGAGGGGGGCAGCCGCACCCTTTGCCCTAGCGCCTCCCTCTCCCTCTCCAACACATCCTCCTCCTCCGTAAGAGCTCGGCGAAGCCCTGTCGGAGTACTGCGGCTCCACCATCACCACGCCGTCGTGCTGCTGCTGGATTCTTCTTCCCCAACCTCTCCTTTGCCTTGCTGGATCAAGAAGAAGGAGACGTTACGCTGACCGTACGTGTGTTGAACGCGGAGGTGCCGTGCTTTCGGTGCTAGGATCTCCGGTGATTTGGATCACGGTGTGTACGACTACTTCATCCCCGTTCGTTGAACGCTTCCGCTCGCGATCTACAAAGTGGTATGTAGATGCAATCTCTCTCTCCCATGACTCGTTGCTAGATGAACTCATAGATGGATCTTGGTGAAACCGTAGGAAAAATTTTAATTTTCTGCAACGTTCCCCAACACTTTCTTCTAACAAACCATCGGTATTTTACTTGGAACTATATTTTTATTCGTCACATATTATGAGTTTTGCTTGGAGTGTCTTGTATGATATGAGTCTTTGCTTTTTTCGTTTTATTTTAAGTCATGAATCCTTGCTGTACACACCTATTTGAGAGAGCCAAAATTATGCTATGACTTGTTAGAATTACTCCTATGCTTCACTTAAATTTTTAGAGTCTTTGAATTGCTCCAGTGCTTCACTTATATCTTTTTGAGCATGGTGTGCTTTGTTATCTTTGAAGAAATTCTATCATGATTCACTTAGATTAATTTGAAAGAAAGAAATATGATGCTCATGTTCTTGACTTATATTTTTTTGAGCTTATAACAAAAAGCAAGATATGAAACTAGTCCCAAAGTGATAGATATCCAAGGAGGATATAATAAAAACTTTCATGAAGATCATTGGACAAAATAAACTTGATTCTTTGTAATAGTTTTGAGATATGATGATAGTGATATGTGAGTCATGTTGATGAATAATTATGCTTTAGTAAGAATATTGGTGTTAAGGTTTGTGATTCCCTATGCAAGCACGAAAGGCAATAGTTATGCAATGAAATTACATCCTACTTGTGGTGCACTATTCGGTGTTAGTTATGCTTAATGCTCGCTTATGAGATTTTTTGTTTCTTGGTTGCATGCTTCTCAATATTTTGCTAGCCTTCATTTGCACTAAGTATGATCACTACTTGTGCATCCAAAATCCTTTAAACCAGTCTTTGCCACATGAGTCCACTATACATACCTATATGTGGTATTATTTTGCCGTTCTAAGCAAATTCGTATGTGCCATCTCTAATTTTCAAAGTAAACTTCTCTTTTGTGTGCTCGTACCGCTCATGAAACGGTAGGGGGTGGCTGATATATTTCCATGCTATATGTGTTATTATCAAGATGAGTGTTTATTCACTTGTCATTGCACGAGAGTACGGCAAAGGTATTAGGGATGCCCAGTCCCGAAATGAAAAATGAATTTACTTTATGTTGTCAAATAATAAATTCCTTGGAAAGTGTTGGTATGGAAGGCACCCGTGGATACGGTTAGCCATGGAAAGTGAAAGTATGGTGGAAAAAGCAATAAACTTTATTTTCTGTTTGGGAACCGCCTATGATAGCATGGAAAGTATTGGAAACTACTCGATTGTTTTCGTTGACAGGAAAAGCATGCCACCCAAATTTTGGTTTGAGCTCTGGCACCTCTACAAATCCCTACTTCCCTCCACGAAGGGCCTTTCTATTTACTTTATGCAATTTTTATTTTTACTTGAGTCTCCATCTTCTCTTATAAAGCACCAACTAAGGGGCACTATGACCGTACTTGAGCATTGGGTGTAGCTAATCTGCGAGTATGTTTCATGAATGGATTAATGATTGAGCATAATGGGCTAGGGATAACTTGCTTTAGTGTTGATATTTTGAAAGACATGGTTGTTTGTTGATATGCTTGAGTATTAAAGTCCTCATGTCAAAACTATACTATTGCTTTGAACCATATAGAAGTCCAAATGTCCATGCTACAAAGAAAAGAATGTGTGATGAACATGTTAGGCAGCATTCCACATCAAAAATTCTGTTTTTGTCATTTACCTACTCGAGGACGAGCAGGAATTAAGCTTGGGGATGCTGATATGTCTCCAACGTATCTATAATTTTTTATTGTTCCATGCTGTTATATTATCATTCTTGGATGTTTTACAATCATTTTATAGCAATTTTATATCATTTTTGGGACTAACCAATTGACATAGTGCAAAATGCTAGTTGTTGTTTTTTGCTTGTTTTTTACATCTCTTGAAATCAATATCAAACGGAGTCCAAATGCAGCGAAACTTTTTGTGGAATTTTTCTGGACCAGAAGACACCTGTTGGGCCAAGAAAGTACCTAAGGGGAGCTCCGAGGGGAGCACAACCCACCAGGGCACGCCTGGGGGCCCAGGCGTGCACATGTGGGTTGTGCCCACCTCAGTGGCCTCCCGCACCGCCTCTTTGCTCTGTAAATACCCCAATATTCCAGAAACCCTAGGGGAGTCGACGAAAATCAATTCCAGCCGCCGCAAGTTCCAGAACCACCAGATCCAATCTAGACACCATCACGGAGGGGTTCATCATCCTCATTGGCGCCTCTCCGATGATGCGTGAGTAGTTCATTGTGGACCTACGGGTCCGTAGTTAGTAGCTAGATGGCTTCCTCTCTCTCTTTTGATCCTCAATACAATGGTCTCTTGGAGATTTATTTGATGTAACTCTATTTGTGGTGTGTTTGTTGGGATCCGATGAACTTTGAGTTTATGATCAAATCTATGTTTTTATCCACGAAAGCTATTTGAGTCTTTTGATCTCTTATATGCATGATTACTTATAGCCTCGCATTTCTTCTTTGAATCTTTGGTTTAGTTAGGCCAACTAGATTGATTTTTCTTGCCATGGGAAGAGGTGCTTTGTGATGGATTCGATCTTACGGTGCTTGATCCCAGTGACAGAAGGGGAACCGACACATATGTATCATTGCTATTAAGGATAAGAATATGGGGTCTATTTCTACATAAATAGATCTTGTCTACATCATGTCATCATTCTTATTGCATTACTCCATTTCTCCATGAAGTTAATACACTAGATGCATGCTGGATAGCAGTCGATGTGTGGAGTGATAGTAGTAGATGCAGGCAGGAGTTGGTTTACTAATCTTGGACATGATGCCTATATAATGATCATTGCCTGGATATCGTCATGGTTATTTGAAGTTCTATCAATTTCCCAATAGTAATTTGTTTACCCACCGTATGCTATTTTTCTCGAGAGAGACCACTAGTGAAATCTACGGCCCACGGGTCTCTTCTTTATTATATTTTCCTTCACGATCTATTTTTATTTGCTTTTATTTTTAGATCTATTAATCCAAAAACACAAAATACCTTGCTGGAATTTTTATTTATTTATTTTATCTCGCATTCCCATGATATCTATTTATCCAATCTACTACAATTTCACCTATCTTTTTACCCGTGAGGGATTGTCAACCCCTCTCTTACGTCGGGTTGCAAGTATTTGTTCTTTGTGTGCAGGAGTTGTTTACGTGGTGTTACGTGGTTCTCCTAGTGGTTCGATAACCTTGATCTCATCACTGAGGGAAATACCTACCGTAGCTGTGTTGCATCATCCCTTCCTCTTTGGGGAAATACCGATGTAGTTCAAGCCGCATCGGTTGTACCGCTCCTCCGAGCGGTAGTACCGCTTGTGCACGACCTGAGTGCATAACGGTTGGATTCGGGAGGTCCTATAAAAGGGGGTCTTCTTCCCCATTGAACCTTATCCTCAAGATCGTGTCTCCCCCATTCTTGACCTTCTTCGAGCTTGCTATCTCTCAATCCCTCCATGGATTCTTGCTAGTTTTGTGGGGAAAAGAGAGAGGAGATCTAGATCCACATTTCCACCAATCACTTTCTCCTCTATGTGAGGGGAACCCCTTGGATCTAGATCTTGGAGTCTTGGTGTTCTCCTTCTTGTTCTTCCTCTTATTTTCCTCCATAGCATTTGTTGCTTTGGTGGGATTTGAGAGTGAGGGACTTGGCCACTCCTTGTGCCCTTGCCATTGGATTTGGTGCATAGGTTTGAGTTCTCCACCGTGATATGTGGAAGTTACAAGTTGAGAAGCTTATTACTCTTGGGTGCTTGTACCCTTGAGCTTGTTCCTCTTGGGTGCTTGGGTGCCCTAGACAGTTGGTGGTGCTTCAGAGCTCAATCATTATGGTATAAAGCTCCGGGCAAGCGTCGGGGTCTCCAATTAGGTTGTGGAGATCGCCCTGAGCAATTTGATGGGTACCAGTGACCGCCCCCAAGGGTTGCCAAAGTATACGGGTTCGGTGACCGCCCCCAAGGGTTACCATTTGTACGGGTTCGGTGACCGCCCTCAAGGGTCCCTTAGTGGAATCACGGCATCTTGCATTGTGCGAGGGCGTGAGAAGATTATGGTGGCCCTAGTGGCTTCTTGGGGAGCATTGTTCCTCCACACTGCTCCAAACGGAGATTAGCATCCACAAGGGTGTGACCTTCGGGATACATCATCATCTCCGCGTGCCTCGGTTATCTCTTACCCGAGCCCTTTACTTATGCACTTTACTTTGTGAAAGCCATAGTGTTTCATGTTATATATCTTGCTATCACATAGTTGTTTATCTTGCTTAGCATAAGTTGTTGGTGCACATAGGTGAGCCTAGTTGTTGTAGGTTTTTTGCTTGACAAATTAACCACTAGGTTTATTCCACATTTGTTCAAGCCTAAACCATAATTATTTTAAAGCGCCTATTCACCCCCCCCCCCTTCTAGGTGACATCCTCGATCTTTCAACCAGGAGACTACGGCAGATCAAACGATGGCATATTCTTTGTTTTCAAATTATACCATGAGTATAAATTGTTATCCTCTCCACATTTTCTCATTTTCATGATTACTAAAATGGTACGCAGCAGACTGGAAGTATGCATGTGCCTATTCTTATTAGTTCGAATCAATCATCCTTATCTTTTGGGATCCATTTATTGTTAGACTATTGAAATATTATTTCCTGTGCTTGATAAATTAATAAGTCGCCACACGAAGGGAGTTGTGTGTATACTGGGTCATAGTTGAATTAGTTTAGTGTCTATTCTATGAACAATGTCAACTATGCCTTCCTAGAAAGATACTTCTCTGGGTTGATTTATCACACTTTCAGTAAGGGTTTCAAATTTCCTACTTACATTGGTTCAGTCCCTCTGACGGCCAGAGAAGGAAGTCCTCCATGAAACTGGTTGACGGCTTTGAAGTATTTAGATTGAAGATTATGGAGACCATTTTGGTTGAGAACTAGAACTGAATTAAGCTAGAAATACGCTACAACACTTGGTGTAGGATTCAACATATCAGACAAAATGGTAGATGTTAGTTATTTAAGGTGGATGGTCCACTAAAATTAGATGATTCATTATTGGCCAGCCGCATGTTTTGTTAGTCGATTGGGTATAGGGGTCATTCAAAAAATAAATGATAGAGGAAAACCTTACCCTATAGTAAGTTTGGGACAGCTTCTCTAATTATTTGCAAACGTTTGAGATGCTTAGGGACCTTTATGGGATGAACCCCTGTGAATTTTAAACAGTCAACATCTTTGGTCAGTACTTCATAGCACAATACCACACATATAATTGGTCCTGCCTTTTCATATATATTTGGTAGTTTTTGCTTCAGCAATGAACTTTTTGCCTTCTTATGAATTACTGGTATGCAAATCTAGGCATGATCCCCTTATCTTATAGCAGCTCGGCAAGGAGAAGTGGTCGTGTCTTGCAATGTAAAAGGCTGGAGTGACGACGCTGATCAGACTGCTCCTGGACTTCCATGGCACGGGCGGGCAGTTCCAAGGCCCACCTAAGCTCCTCCTTTTGGTGATGTTAGCCGGTGAGTTTTCTTGACCTCACTCTATGACACAAATTAGTTATGCATGCTGCACCCTGATACGTCCATTTTGCATCATGTTTTCCTACTGTTATTTATAATGTTTTTATGCATAATAATGTTTTTTGGAGTAATTCCAATGCCTTTTCTCTCATAATATGCAAGGTTCACACAAAGAGGGACAATTCCGGCAGCCCAGGCACGCCATGGTGGGTTGTTCCCTCCTCGGCCCACCTCCAGTGCCCATCTTCTGGTATATAAGTCATTTTGACCTAGAAAAAATCAGGAGAGGACTTTCGGGACAAAGCGCCGCCGTCTTGAGGCGGAACTTGGGCAGGAGCACTTTTGCCCTCCGGCAGAGCGATTCCGCGGGGGAACTTCCCTCCCAGAGGGGGAAATGATCACCATCATCATCACCAACAACTCTCCCATCTCAGGGAGGGCGATCTCCATCAACATCTTCAACAGCACCATCTCCTCTCAAACCCTAGTTCATCTCTTGTGTTCACTTTTTGTACCGGAACTATAGATTGGTACTTGTGGGTGACTAGTAGTGTTGATTACATCTTGTAGTTGATTACTATATGGTTTATTTGGTGGAAGGCTATATGTTCAGATCCATTATGCTATTTAATACCCCTATGATCTTGAGCATGATTATCATTTGTGAGCAATTACTTTTGTTCTTGAGGTGACGGGAGAAATCTTGTTGCAAGCAATCATGTGAACTTGATATGTGTTCGATATTTTGATGATATGTATGTTGTGATTCCCTTAGTGGTGTCATGTGAACGTAGACTACATGACACTTCACCATACTTGGGCCTAAGGTAATGCATTGTGGAGTAGTTATTAGATGATGGGTTGCGAGAGTGATAGAAGCTTAAACCCTAGTTTATGCGCTATTCCGTAAGGGACTGATTTGGATCCAAAAGTTAAATGCTATGGTTAGATTTATTCTTAATACTTTTATCATAGTTGCGGATGCTTGCGAGGGGGTAATCATAAGTAGGAGGTTTGTTCAAGTAAGAACAACACCTAAGCACTGGTCCACCCACATATCAAATTACCAAAGTAGCGAACACAAATAAAACCAACATGATGAAAGTGACTAGATGAAATTCTCGTGTACCCTCAAGAACGCTTTGCTTATCATAAGAGACCATTTTGGCCTTTCCTTTGCCTCAAAAGGATTGGGCTACCTTGCTGCACTTTTCTTACCGTTACCGTTACTTGCTCGTTACAAATTACCTTGCTATCAAACTACTCGTTACTTACAATTTCAATGCTTGCAGACATTACCTTGCTGAAAACCGCTTGTCATTTCCTTCAGCTCCTCGTTGGGTTCGACACTCTTACTTATCGAAAGGACTACGATTGACTCCCTATACTTGTGGGTCATCACACCCGTGGATTAGGATATGAAACTGATGCTCCTACTATGATTTTACTTTCTATTTTTTCCTTTCATCACGCCATTATTTTAGTTTGACTTTTATGAACAGCCAGATTAATTTTTTAGATGCAGTGTGCATATATAATTAGCTCTCTATCTTTAATTTGAGTCTCTTCCTCCTTTTCTCCTGTTGCTCTACCCCCTTTTGTTGTACCGCTTTGTTGGTATCTCATTCTGCATGTGCCAACGAATACATCTTTCATCAGTATTCACATATGGTTGAGATGAAAGGTTACATTTGATATTATCTAGCTCCACTAAGAAATTTCCGCTCCAGTATTTGTTGTGCAATGCTTGCATTGCCATATTTTTTGTAACTATTTTTTCCCCAAAGGTTTATAAATTAAATGATTTTCTTTCTGTTTGGATGAGGTGGTCAGGCATTTTGTTGTCTATTTTATAGCAAAATCTCCTTGCAAAGTGTTGATCGGGAGACAAATTTGTTTCATGTTCATACATGTACATAATTGTCTCAGAAATCAGGGAAGTCATAAGCGTGTAATGTGCATGTTTTTACGTACCATAAAAATGATCCAAACTACTATTGGATCCTCTAGGGCTGGAACATGTGTGGGGACAGGCTACACGCAACAAACCACACTTCCTGTCTGTTGAGATGAGGTTGTAGGTTCTGTATGTTGTTCAATATTTTTAAGAAGGTTGCTAATCCGAGATGCATCAGGTGATAGTGCCAATGGTAGCCCTTGCTCAGTTTGATGTACTAGACGAAAAAGGTAACTGCATAACTCTCTTTGCATTTGTTCGTGCAGACATCAGAGATGCCTGATTTCTACAAGGATGGTGAATATGAGAGATGTCCTGATTGGTCTTCCCTCCAGTGGTATCCAACTCCATTTTCTTAACATCCATATATTCTTGAGAGTGCTAATTGTGTTCTCATGTTAGTGGTGCTTTCCTTTGATTGCAGTTTATTTCTGGTTAATGATAATTATTATGTTCATTGGTAAATGCATATGAGCAATGAGCTTGGGCGGATTATTATTCTGGTGTTGGTTTGCTTGATCTAAATATATGATTTACTGATCTGTTCTTTAGTTGATACTACCTCTGTGTGGGTTTATTAGTTCCCCTCGCATTTGGGTCAAATTTTGACCATAGATTTAACTAGCAAGATATAATTTATATGTAACAAAAATAATATCATTGGAAAGTTCTTTCAAATAAGACTCTACCAATATAATTTGTATGTCATATAACTTATGTTTTTCTAATCAAATCATATGTCTGTGTTTGTGTGTGTCGGCGTTCTCGGAACGGGGGTCCCCAGACTTGCCTGCCTGCGGCGTGTGGCGTGGCTCGAGTGGGGGCCCAATGTGGCCCATCTTCATCAACACAAGGCTCAAGACCCTCGCGAGGGGCCAAGCCTCGCGAGGCGGACGACACGGCGCTTCCTCAAGCACGGCCTCCTTAGGCTGGCTCGCGAGGAGGCGGAGAGATCAAGGCGGGTACCTCACGAGGTGCCCATGACGCAAGCCATGACGACCAAGGGTGCCAGGCGGGCGCCAGGCCGCGCAGCGTCTCCCTTTCCTCTTTGCTGCAAAGGGGGCAAGCGCAGGCGAGGGGATCAAGCAAAGGCACCCATTTCGGTGCAAAGAGACCAAGACCAGTCCAACGGTGGGAAGGAGGTCACCATGGAGCCCAGGACGGCGTCACCACAGGGCCTTTGGCAGGCGAAGACCAACTTTAGTCAGGACAAGTGTACCAGATGTTCCCCTTCAAATTGGCCAATTGTTGGCGCCCTTCCCGCTCAATATTTGGGAAGAGGCCCAGGGCCTTTGCCTATAAATAGGACTAGCCACCCCCAGGATAGAGGGAGATGGGAATGAGCTAGGATGGAATCCAGCATCTAGAGAGAGAGAAGTGCGATAGAACTCCCCCTAGCAGTTCATCCCCTAGCCAAGAACAGGCCCTCGCGAGGCCGTTCCCCCTTGTATTGTTCTTCCTCATCAGCCCAAGAGGCAATCCACCCACCACACTGGAGTAGGGTATTACACCACAATGGTGGCCCGAACCAGTATAAACCCTGTGTCTCTTGTGTTGTTCTTGTAGTAGCTAGATCCTTACGAGACGGAGAGGTAGAGGGCACGATCTCCGCGCGCACCCCAGAGTTCGAACCTTAAGGGTCTGCCGGAACCCGTGATCCGACATTTGGCGCGCCAGGTAGGGGTGCGCCGGAATCTGCCTCCCCATCGCTCCGTCTCCTGTTGCATCGTCGTCACCATGTCCGGCGACCAGGCAGGCAACCAAGGCCCATGGGCGGCATGGCCCATCTGCGCGGAGACTCCCGCTCCGGGCGACCCCGCGCCGCAGGCAGCTCGCGGTCCGCAGGGCGCTGCGGGCCGCGGGCGACGCGGGCAAGCTTCTGCGACCCTCACACCGCGACAGGCGCGGTCAGCAGCGAGGGCATCCAATCACGCCGCAACTACGACACCGTACACCCGCCGGGAACAGGCGAACTCAAGGGCCGCGCTCACAGTAGCACGGGAGCTGCTGCAGTGCAGGCTATTGGAGGGCGGCCGCGACGTGCTGCTGGAGCGGGTCGCCGAGCTCCTGGGCTTCGCCGCTTCGGGGGCTCACCCCTTCTGCGTCCAGCTTCCGCCTCAATCTCAGGGCGGCACACGAGGGGGCCCCGCGCACCCGCGCGGGCCTCAAGACTACCCCAGCACCGGCGAATCCGCCAGCACCAGACTGGCGGTGGCGCTACCCCCGCCCCCGATGCGCGAAGGAGAGGGGCACAGTGCGGCCCACGGCGCCAACGGCCAACCGCGCTACCACCCCGCGGTGGGCACGACAAGCAACGCCGCATGGCGCATGGAGCACTACAGCACAGCATTCGGGGTGGCGGCGCCAGAGGAATATGTAACCCACATGATGGACCAAGGGCACGCTCACGGGGGCGAACAGGGCTCGCTCGTCAGCCCCAGCTGGGAGGACGAGACGCCAAAGGCCGAGCCCCTCCAGGAACCCCAGGACGGCTCCGTCGGTCACACTGGAAGCAACGACTATCGGGTACCATTAATTCCTCAAGAGCAGGCATACGCTAATCATGGGTCACAGGAGATGCAGGTCGCCGCGACAAGCAGCTGCCCCGCTCCTGCGGTCTCCTATCCCTCGGGAGGAGGACGCAGGGGGCTGCAGGAAAGGGGCAGAGATCCTACATCACCACCGCGGCGTTCGGAGCAAGGCGTTCTTAGAAGATAGGCCCTCCGCTGGGGACGCGCCTGAGGTCCTGCCCCTTGCGGAGGACCCGTGGTCGTCGGGGGAACCGCTGGCGACCGCTCTACCCCACCAACGGCGTCCTGGTTTCCGGTCGTCGTTGGTGGCACTAGAGTGTGGCGCAAGGCGGGGCCCTCGTCTGGCGATATGAAGCAAGGCCGGTTCCTGTGAAGAAGGCCCAGTGCCTGTGAAGCTCGCCGCCCCGTGACACTCTCACGTAATAATGAGTGGGGCTGTACACGCCCCAGAGTCTCAGGGGTGCCGGCCTCAGGCCCTGGGGCTCCCTCCCATGCCCAGTGGACAGCACTTAGCTCCGCGCTGGTGAGAAGACGTCGAAGACTAGATTAGGTGCCGAACGCGGCCTTTTTGTTTGCTTTCATTGCCTTCTTCCTTTGGTTGTAACCTTTTTCCCCCGCTGGATTTAAGTTGAATTCGAATTTGAGCTTTGCGTGCATTCGGGGAAGGGGTGTTTGGTCTTGTTTGAATCGTTTCCGGCGTTCTGGTCACCATCTCACCACAGCTGCCTCCCCTCGCGAGCCCCTCGCGAGCCGGGCCAGGCCTAGCTCGAGCACAGCCCAGACTGCCGCTGTCGCTCCCTCGCGAGGTGACCTTTGGTGCCTGCGGAGATCGTTTTCTCATGAAAGGCCCGGAGCCTGTGAAGAAGGCGAATGCCTGTGAAGCCATCCCGCTCGGGAGAAGGCCCGGAGCCTGTGAAGAAGGTGAATGCCTGTGAAGCCGTCTCGCTCGGGAGAAGGCCCGGAGCCTGTGAAGAAGGCGAATGCCTGTGAAGCCGTCCCGCTCGGGAGAAGGCCCGGAGCCTGTGAAGAAGGCAAATGCCTGTGAAGCCGTCTCGCTCGGGAGAAGGCCCGGAGCCTGTGAAGAAGGCAGACACCTGTGAAGATCGTCTCTTTTGGGAGAAGGCCCTGAGCCTGTGAAGAAGGCAAACGCCTGTGAAGATCGTCTCTTTTGGGAGAAGGCCCTGAGCCTGTGAAGAAGGCGAACGCCTGTGAAGCCATCCCTTTCGGGAGAAGGCCCTGAGCCTGTGAAGAAGTCGAACGCCTGTGAAGATCGTCTCTTTTGGGAGAAGGCCCGGAGCCTGTGAAGAAGGCGAACGCCTGTGAAGATCGTCTCTTTTGGGAGCAGGCCCTGAGCCTGTGAAGAAGGCGAACGCCTGTGAAGCCATCCCTTTCGGGAGAAGGCCCTGAGCCTGTGAAGAAGGCGAACGCCTGTGAAGATCGTCTCTTTTGGGAGAAGGCCCGGAGCCTGTGAAGAAGGCGAACGCCTGTGAAGATCGTCTCTTTTGGGAGAAGGCCCTGAGCCTGTGAAGAAGGCGAACGCCTGTGAAGATCGTCTCTTTTGGGAGAAGGCCCTGAGCCTGTGAAGAAGGCGAACGCCTGTGAAGCCATCCCTTTCGGGAGAAGGCCCGGAGCCTGTGAAGAAGGTGAACGCCTGTGAAGATCGTCTCTTTTGGGAGAAGGCCCTGAGCCTGTGAAGAAGGCGAACGCCTGTGAAGATCGTCTCTTTTGGGAGAAGGCCCTGAGCCTGTGAAGAAGGCGAACGCCTGTGAAGATCGTCTCTTTTGGGAGAAGGCCCTGAGCCTGTGAAGAAGGCGAACGCCTGTGAAGCCATCCCTTTCGGGAGAAGGCCCTGAGCCTGTGAAGAAGGCGAACGCCTATGAAGCCATCCTTTTCGGGAGAAGGCCCAGAGCCTGTGATGAAGGCAAATGCCTATGAAGATGTCTCGCTCGAGGAGAAGGCCCAGAGCCTGTGAAGAAGGCAAATGCATGTGAAGACGTCTCGCTCGAGGAGAAGGCCCAGAGCCTGTGAAGAAGGAAAATGCCTGTGAAGACGTCTCGCTCGAAGAAAAGGACCGGAGCCTACGAGGACGGCCCACGCCTGTGAGGTTTCCTGTCAGCAACGACCCCGCCTCCCGAGGTTTCAACTACCCAGCACCCGAGACGTGACGCCCTCTAGAAGGCAGCTCCGGAGCCAGCAAGGAACAAGGGCGAACCAGCCTACCATTGGGCACGCGTACGATTTACTCACTTCAGATACATTAGATACGAGTTCATACATGAGGGGCTTCCCCTCCCAAAATGCTCTCACGACCGTCGGGCCAAACGCCTGAGTTCTATCTATGCAAGGTAAAAAGACGAGGATAGTACATGGTTAATCTGACAAATCCCCCAATGCATCCTCGGAGGCGCCTCCCGAGCTATCGCTGGCGTCGCTGGGTTCGCCTTCGTTGTCTGCACCCCCATCAGCGGCATTGGGGTCTTCCACCACGCCACCTTCATCGGCGCCCGCGATCACGTCGTCATCATCCGAAGTGAAGGCCCGGACGAGAGCATCTACGTTGCTCTCCACCCATTCAGCCAGGTCACCTCGAACAGCTTGGGGAACTGGGGCGATGGCGGCATCGAAGTCGAAGTGAGGATCCATGTTTCGAAGATGGCTGAAGACGCGGGAGAAGGCGCGCCCGAGCAGGGCCCGGCTCCTCTCCTCCACCAACCTATCGGCTTTGACCGACCGTGCCTCCAGCTGTGTCACCACCGTGGTGAAGAACTGCAGGTTGCCGGCATAGTTAATAGTGTGCGGCTCGCCCACGGCAGCCTCACAGATGTAGCCCAGGGCAATGTTGGCCCTCTCCCTGAGCTTGGTGAGAATAGGGCCATGCTCGTGCTCCAGGACTTGCCGCTGGCGTATCTCGTCGGCATTCTGACGCTCGACGGCCACAGCCTCTTCCACACGCTGGCGCAGGCGGAGCACCTCGGCCTGGGAGGCGGCCAGCTCCTTCTGCGCTGCCTCAAGGGCGACCTGGGAGGCGTCCGCTCGACGCGTCGCCTCATCCCGTTGGGCCCTCAAGGCGGCGGTTCTACCCTCAGCTTCGACTCGGATCATCCCTAGCTTCCCCTAGAACTCACGCTCGAGGCTTTGGCGCGTTGTCGCCACCCGACAGCAAACCTCCTCCAGGACACGCGTTTCTCACGCGGCGACATCGTCTTCCGCCTGCGTCACTAGGCGCTCCCTCGTCTCCAGCTTCTCGTGCTCGCGAGCGCGTTCGGCGGCCTCCAGCACCAACGCTTCCTCGCGCTTCCAAAGCTCAGCCGGGTCACCAGAAGCCACCTCCATCGATGCAAGGGCTGCCTCGCGCAGCTCCGCTTGCTCCTCCAACGAGCGACACCAGGCAAAGAGCTCCCGAGCCTGTTCTTCTGCTGCTCCTCGCCGTCGGTCTGCTCCTCGGGCCTCCTCAACGTCCTGAGACCGAGCTGCCAGGGAATCCTCCAGCGACGCCTTCGCTTCTTCGTCATTAAGGACGCGCTGATGACGCGCGAGGGCAGCGGCTGCCTCCAGCCCGCGCCGCTATGCGGCCAGGCGCAGGCCCTCGGCTTCCAGGCGCGCGTCTTCCTCAGCGAGCTCCTGCCCAAGCAGGTCTACGGCGCCACTCGCCCTCCGAAGGAATTCGTGGCGACGGGCACGGCGCTCCCGAGCACGCTCAAGCACGTCTGCCACGCCATCATCCGCCCCAAGCGGGCATCGAGGACCTCGGATCATCGCTCCGGCCCCGGGCAGGGGGCTGGGGGCTGGCGCCTTCACGACGGTCGGCCGCGCCGCATCAGAAGCCCGACCTGAGTCCAACCTGACCTCAGGAGAAGGGCCCTGGAGGTGCCTCAGCCGGTCGCAGCCCGCGACCAAACGGGAAGCCCACGGCAGGCTGCCTATGTCGAGGGAAGGCCCGCGGAAGGAGATCGCGGGAACGGGAGGGTCGCCGCGCGCTATGCGGCGGTCCGCGCCATCACCTGCCCAAACCACAAGGGTTGTGCTGCTCGAGACACCCAGGGGTGGCGGAGGAGACGGAGTCAAGGAAGGCGTCGACTCGGCGGCTTCATCGAGCTCAGTAGGCAGAGGCCTGTAGAGCAAGGATCAGCGGATGTGGCGAGCACGATAAGGAACAGAAAAGGAGAAGGCTTACTCATCAACAGCAAAGTACTTCCGGCGCTTCTGCAAGCGGCAAGGGAAGTCGTCGCCCAGGGCCCCCCTTTTTCTCCGGAGGGCCTCAAAGTCCACACGGAAACGGCCCAGGAGAGATGCACAGGAATCAGCCTGCGAAGAGGGCGGAGCGCCAAGGCCACTTGCGTCGGGGGCGCATGCCTGATACGCACGGGCAGTTGCCTCGTCAGAGATCCCGGCCGGGGGCTCAGGAGCCTCGGCCTCAAGCATTGGAGGCGGCAGCGCCTCACCCGTGGCCTCGGGAGCACGGACCTCGTGAGCTGCCCCGTCAAGAGCATCGCCAGGTGCGGTCACATTGTCCGCGGATCCCTCGACCCCCGCTGTCTCCTGCCTACCACACGAGGAGGATTCACCCAGGCCGACCGGAAGGGAAATCACCACCACAGGGTTCTCGCGAGGCCCCTGGAGGCCGACAGGGCGTAGCCCCCACTCCTTGAAGGGGGGCATCCGCCTCACGAAGTCATCCCTGTTGTGGCAGAGGTACAGCAAGGCTCCCCCCTGCCGGACACCCCCGGGGTTGGGATCGCCTGTCAGGACCAAGAGCACCTTCCTCAGCACCTCGGGCGTCAGGTCGTCTCGCTGAAGCCTCATGCGGTCACCATGCCCGCTGAAGGCCCACATTCGACGAGAATGGCGTTGGAGAGGGGCAATGTGGTCCAATAGGAACTCCTTCACCACTTTGGGCGCCGTTACGCCAAGCTTCTTCAGGGACATGAAGCGGTGCCAGACGAAGGCGAGTCGGGGACTTACGAGCGTCTCCTGGCCCCAGCCCGAATTAGGCACAGCAGGCGATGTCGGCTTCACGAGCCGGGGGCTGGGTACCCCGACATCAATATACAACCACCGCTCACGGAACCCGGCTGAAGGCAGAGGGAGGTTGAAGTCGATACCAGAGGCTGCGGTCTCAGGCGAAGCTACAAAGCTCACGCATGCTGAGCATTGCGTGGGGTCGGAAAGATGCAAGGAGAAGAAGTGGCGCAGCAGGGCAACAGAAGGAGGGATGCCCACCATCGCCTCACAAACAAAAGCGAAGACTGAAAGAAGAGCAATGGACTCAGGACCCATATGCATCATGTGGATCTGATAATGATCAAGGACGGCGTTGAAGAAATTGTAGAAGGGAGGCACCAAACCCGCCCACAAGGCGTCAGCAAAGTAATGAACCTCGGTGATTATCCTATCAGTGGGGAGGTGACACGTAGGCCACGCCGTCGTCCTCCCGCACTCGTTGAAGGCGGTGGCCAGAGCTGGATTGAGCTTGCCCAGGCACTCCAGGTTGAGTATGATTGAGCGGCCGACAGCAGGCGCCACCAGTGGCAGCGGGTGAGATGGAGCCGCGGGCTTCTTCCCCTTCCCTTTCTTTGGAGCCATGGCGGCGGGCGGAAGAGAGGAGATGCGAGATGGGATTGGAAGCAAGGGTCAGAGTTTGGAGGGAGGAAGAGCAGGAGACGGTCAAGCAACAGGGAAAAGGGCGGCTGTGTACAACTGTGGGGCAACCTAGCGTGGCGCAGAATAAGGGAGCGTGGGTAAACAGTGCCGCCCACGTCCAATCAACCGCCACGCGGCGCCCGAGGCCGCAGGCTGTTATGGCCCACGGCGCTTCGCCCTTGCCCTTTCACCTCTCGGCACAGCCAAGTCCGTGCGCGCCTTGGGCCCGGGGGCTACTGTCGGTGTTCTGGGAACGGGGGTCCCCAGACTTGCCTGCCTGCGGCCTGCAGCGTGGCTCGAGTGGGGGCCCAACATGGCCCATCTTCATCAACACAAGGCTCAAGACCCTCGCGAGGGGCCAAGCCTCGCGAGGCGGACGACACGGCGCTTCCTCAAGCACGGCCTCCTTAGGCTGGCTCGCGAGGAGCCAGAGAGATCAAGGCGGGTACCTCACAAGGTGGCGCAAGCCATGACGACCAAGGGTGCCAGGCGGGCGCCAGGCCGCCTCCCTTTCCTCTTTGGTGCAAAGGGGGCAAGCGCAGGCGAGGGGATCAAGCAAAGGCACCCATTTCGGTGCAACGAGACCAAGACAAGTCCAACGGTGGGAAGGAGGGAACCATGGAGCCCAGGACGGCGTCACCACAGGGCCTTTGGCAAGCGAAGACCAACTTTAGTCAGGACAAGTGTACCAGATGTTCCCCTTCAAATTGGCCAATTGTTGGCGCCCTTCCCGCTCAATATTTGGGAAGAGGCCCAGGGCCTTTTCCTATAAATAGGACTAGCCACCCCCAGGGTAGAGGGAGATGGGAATGAGCTAGGATGGAATCCAGCATCTAGAGAGAGAGAGAAGGGTGATAGAACTCCCCCTAGCAGTTCATCCCCTAGCCAAGAACAGGCCCTCGCGAGGCCGTTCCCCCTTGTATTGTTCTTCCTCATCAGCCCAAGAGGCAATCCACCCACCACACTGGAGTAGGGTATTACACCACAATGGTGGCCCGAACCAGTATAAACCCTGTGTCTCTTGTGTTGTTCTTGCAGTAGCTAGATCCTTACGAGACGGAGAGGTAGAGGGCACGATCTCCGCGCGCACCCTAGAGTTCGAACCTTAAGGGTCTGCCGGAACCCGTGATCCGACAGTGTGTGTGAGCGCTCTTCTTTCCATCGTCTTGACTTGCACGTTGCCGCTGGAGTCGTACAAGGTCATGACTTACCTTACATGGTGAGGTGCTTGCTAGGAAGAGCACAAGCCGCCGCCGCCGCCATGCACCAAATAGTATCGTCAATGACGTCGTCGTACTGACTGTCGATGATCTACAGGTCCATCTCTACTTCTCTTCCTCTCTCTCAAATGTCACGCTCGACTCCTTATTTTGCACAATGGGTGGCCTGAAAGCCACTTGACCGGAATCCCGTGTCTTGTGATATGCCGGGCATACATTTGCTTTCCTTTGATACTTTTCTGCTTTCTATTTGTTTATGGATAAGAACAAATATGATTAAGATTGTTGCATTGCATATGGTTGCATTCCATTGATGATAAATGGCGAACAACTATGGTATTTCTCCGACTTAACTACATAATGTTGTCCTGTGCTGAGTTCAAATACATATGTCACTCCAGCGTCTTCCTTTCTACTCCATATATCGTTCTGGTATGTAATGATGAGGCGTAATATGTATAAATTGTAGTGCCAACACCGGGAGACTAGATTGTTCTTACTTCAGATGGATGTTATTTGATTATGTATTTGTTGGGAAATGTTTTCTCAAAAGTCAACTGGACGTTGTTGTGCAATCTAGCAAGCATGTTCATGTCGTCTTGGATTTTCGATCCACTTTTGTTTCTGATCAGGCAAACCAATGTCGTTGTCAATGGCTTATGATATAGCACACCTGATAGAAGCTTGATTGTTAATACTTTTAGAAAACTGGATCAGGCACAATTTTAAAAGGACTATAAATCTGATGGTTCAGTTTCACATGCAATCGACTTTTGTATTTGTTTTTCCTATTTATGCACTATATATGCTATATGACCTTGGCAAGTGTTGTTACAAAGTACAAGACGGTTTGGTCAAAGGTTCACACCACAGTGACTGCAGGAGCAGGCTTCACCTCATGCGCTCTCCCTACCCCTTTTACATGTTGATGACCGCTTGCCACATCAATGCTGAGGGAGAGGGGGGATATGGTGAGTGACAATCTGCTCCCATTTAATTATCTTTGGTTGCTCCATTATAGATCACCTACCCTTGCAAGTGGTGTTCTATTGTTCTATTCATGACAATTTACATGATTACAAGTATGTTGGCTAACATGATATATCCTTAAGCAGATTTGTGCATCACAACACACAAGTAAATTGGATGGCAGGCGTCTCTATAGAGATATCTATGTAGTTTTCTACCATATAGTTTAATGTTATATCGTATAGAGGCATGTTATGTCGTGTAAAAACAATGTACATAAGTTATCGAGAACCACCACTATGGCGCCTTTTTTGTGTTGTACTGAACCTCTATACTTTTGGTATCATGCTACACATTTATATAAAATGCATCAATGACATGTAATGAATCTTCATGCTTTGGACTTTTGCATCATGTGTAACATATATTTTAATTTATCGGGTTGGATATGACGAAATGAAGTTGCATTCCTATAATACTATATCATCTTACATACCGCGTCTATCAAAAGCCTGAATATGTTTTTGATTTGTATGTAAGACACGCTTCATCTTACGCCTTTTATAAGCGAGAAGCCTGAATTTCTGCTTTCTTTTGGTAGACGCGGTATGTAATAACGAATCACATTGATCTCTGTCTAAATAGATGAAACTTGGTACTGAGTTATTACTTTATTTACCTATAATATGGTATGTAATGACAAGGAAGTTGAGAACTATGTAATTTCTACTTCGTATGGCTGTATGTTGTTTAACTATATAATTGTTGGCGAGTGTTTCTTAAATAGTTAGCTGGTCCCTGCCGTGTAATCTGGTGAACCTTTTGATGCTCTCTTTGTAAGTGCATCTAGTGCCACCCCTAGTTGGTTTTGGAGTATTGACGACAAACATGGTTGAGGGACTAATGTGTTTGTGAGAATTGCAGGATAACACAGGTTGTAGTCCCTCATTGATTCGGTTTACATACCGGAGATGACCCCTAAAAATGTATGAAGACGTTGACGACAATGGTGGTATATGAAGATATTCACATTGAAGACTGTGACGTGAGAAGACATTGAGTGAAGACTATGGAACGCGAAGACTTAGTTGTTTCGTAGTTTCCTTTTCTTCTTTGTTGAGTCATAGGAACCACCGTACTGTTAAGTGGGGTCCAAGTGAACAAAGTCAGAGTGACTGAAGTGATGTTCAACCAAAATCCTATGTCTTCGAGCGAAGACAGTGAGAGCAAATCTTATCCAGAGCTGGATGAGTCAGCTTTACTTGCAGCCCAAGTAAAGTTGCCGTGTGTGTTTGAAATCTGACCGTTGGAACACGTGTCAGTTCCTTAGTGACCCAGGGTCATTTCGGACAAATCAGGTCGGGTTGCCTAGTGGCTATAAATAGCCCACCCCTACACCATAAATTGGTGGCTGCTCAGAGTTAGTGCACGGCTTTTGTCGTTTGAGAGCAACCCACCTCCGAAGCTTTTGAGAGACAGAAATCCTTGCGAGGACAAAGCCCAAACACCCAGAGCCAAAGAGTGTTAGGCATCACTAAAGTCTTTCTGTCTGCGTGACCTGAAGACTTGTTACACTTGAGGACTGTGAATCCTCCAGCCGGTTAGGCGTCGCGTTCTGAGCATCCAAGAGTCATTGTGGATCGCCGGTGAATGAATTCTGTGAAGGTTTGGAAGTCTACCTTGAAGACTTACCAGAGTGATTGGGCGAGGACTGGGTGTCCTTAGCTCAAGGGGAATAAGGTGAAGACGCGGTCTTCTGAGTTGAATCTCAGCCTCCCCAACCAGATGTACAATTGTCACAGCAACTGGAACTGGTCCAACAAATCCTGTGTCCTCAACAAGTGACTGGTTCTATCCTCTCCCTCTCTTTACTTAGAGTTTGTCTTGGTGAAGTTATTGCATGTTTGCTTTACCTATTAGTCTTCACTGTTTGACTACTATCGTTGTTTGGCTTCATACCATCTTCCATCCCGATCCTTACTACCTAGCTGCTATTAGTCTTCGTGCTTTTACTTCATTGCATACTTGACTATGTCTTGCTTAGTGTAGTTTATCTTCCGCTGCATATCAATAGGGTCATTTCTATTGTTTGTCTTTGAAACTTCCATGTTTTGAAGACTTTCATAAAAATCGCCTATTCACCCCAAGACTGGTGAAGGTGTCACCCCTGCTGATGTCAAGAAGTTCATTCAACTGGATTCTACTGCCAAGAACATCATCTGTGGTCATCTGACCAAAGGACAGTATGGCCGTGTGAGTGCTCTGGAAACGTCATAGCTAGTCTAGGACTGGCTCTCCAAGGTCAACGAAGGCGTCTCAACCTAGAGAGATCAAAGAATCAGTGTTCTTCGCAACCTCTTCAACCGCTTCAAGAGATACGACAATGAGAACGTCCAGCTCACGTTTGACCACCTCACTGACATCACAAATGAGCTTCGTGCTCTTGGCGCCACTGACATCACCAAGCATGAAATCGTCAAGACACTACTAAGATCACTTGACAACTCTTTCGACACCCTTGCCCTCATGATACAAGAACGCCCTGACTTCAAGACACTCGATCCGTCTGATATACTTGAGAGGCTCAACACACATGAGTTCCAGCTATCTGAGAAAAGAGATATCTATGGTCCCAACTATGGTCGAACTCACGCTTTGAAGGCAAAAGTTGTTTCCTCATCTGAAGAAGAATCTGACTACATTTCTGATGATCCTGAAGATATTGGAAAGGAACTTGCTATGCTTGTGAAAAAGTTCCAGAAGTTTACTAAGAAGAAGGGCTTCAGAAAGTCTTCATGATCCAGCTCAAGAAATGATGAAGCTTCCACTCATGACTACAAGAAGAGAACATGTCACAAGTGCAAGAAACCTGGACACTACATCTCTGAGTGTCCATAGTGGGACAATGAGAACAAGAAGAAGAAGAAGAAGAAGAAGAAGAAGAAGAGCGAGAATATGATTCTGATGACAAGAAGAAGAAGAAATCTTCAATGTCTTCTTCCAAGTCCTCATCCAAGTCTTCATCTCATAAGAAGAGCTCATCTGGCAAGGCTCGTGCTTTTGTTGGCAAGGAGATGGATTCCTAGGAGGAGTCTGCTTCTGAGGAGGCAGAGGTGGAGTCTGAGGAGGAGTCTGACCCTGGCGTTGCAAGTCTGGCTCTAGCCCCAACCTACGTTGCCAAGTCTATCTTCAACACTGAAGACAATGGCTCTGTCACCAACGCTGAAGCTAATGACAAGGACGACTCTGCTCCCACCTACTGCTTCATGGCACGTGGTGCCAAGGTAAAATCTCGCGATGCTTACTTTCAAACATCAAGTGAAGATGACTCTGATTGTGAATCAAAACCCAGCTACAAAACACTTGCTAAAATTGCAACTAAACAATAGAAAGCTATGGAACAAACTCAAAAACTGTTAGACAAAAGCAATGACCTGTTCTCAGTCCTTAGTTGAAGACATAAAAAATCTTCATGCTAAGTACCAGGAACTTGAAAGTCGTCATGAAATGCTCTCAACCACTCATGAAAAGCTCTCCTATGATTATCTTCAAATAAAAAAAGAGCTTGAGAAACTGAGAGCGGCTCATAAAGATCTTCAAAAAGAGAATGAGTCACTTCGCGCTCAACAGATCAGTTCCGCTCAGGAAGGATTTGAACCACCATGTCTAAAATGCCTTGAGCATGACAACGCTACCTCTGTTGTTGAATGTTCTACTGCTGCTACTGTTGCATTGTCTTCAACTGCTGAGGATACCACTACTATTGCTGATGAAAATGCTAGGTTGAAGACATTGCTTGAAACAGGGATGTACAAAAGTTTGAAAGGGCATCAAACACTGTGCGATGTCCTCAAAAAGCAGATTCTGAACCGAAACCCTAGGAAAGAGGGTGTTGGGTTCGAGAGGAAAATGAATGTTGATGGTTCCTACTGGAAGCCTGAGCAGTACCCCAAAACCACATGGGTTGCTGCAAAGGGACCTTCAGTGGACCCATCCACCTTATCTGACTTTACCTATGCTAACCCTATTATCATTGATGAATCCTTTGATGCAAACTATAAACTGTTTAAGAATCAGAATGGTGAAGTGTTTGCCAGGTATATTGGTACTAACTGCATGAATGGGCCACCTATGAAGAAGATCTGGGTTCCCAAAAGCTGTCTTGAGAATCTTCCAGTGAATGTCATCATGACACCATCTGGGAAGAAGACAAACCCCAGGCCTAAGGTTTCATATGGCCCAAAGGCTTCATACAGACAGAGGACTCACCTGAGTCACCCTAACGCCAATGTTTTGCAGGGAAATTATACTCAGACTTATGAATATGAGCGTGTTTCTTCAAACCGCTATGTTCATAAAACTAAGAACTATTCTGCTTATTCATATGAGTACTATTCACCTCCTACAAGGCTATTTGCTAGGGCTCCAAAGCCGAAATTCTCAAATGCTGCACTTAGACTCATTGCTTCTAAGCCACCCCTAAAGATGTGGGTGGTTAAGAAGAATTAACTTTCTTTTGCAGGGAAAGGTCTCCAGCCGGAAATCAAAGGCATCTGATGCTATCGCTGGGGACCTAAAACAGCTTGTAGGGCGCAAGATCAAACGCCCAAATGGTCTCACTATGTATTTTGTTCCTGTATCGTTTGACATTCATCCTAACAGTCCTAATCTTGATCTGAGCTTTGATAATCCTCTTGCCCGTCAAATGTTTATGCTTCACAATACTCTTGGTGAAGCCTATCCCCCTAACTGTACTGTAGGGTATGACACCTCATGCTTCAGAATGGATTATGGACAGCGGATGCACTAATCATATGACTGGTGATCGAAGTCTTCTCATGGACTCAACTTTACGTCCATCTGACAAGAGTCACATCACATTTGCTGACACTGGTAAAAGCAAGGTATTGGGTCTAGGTAGAGTTGCAATCTTAAAGGATCAACACATGGATAAAGTGATGCTTATTGAATCCCTTGGTTTCAACTTAATGTCTGTCTCAATGCTTTGTGACTTGAACATGATTGTGATATTTGGAAAATATCGTTGTCTTGTACTTATGGAATTTGACAAGTCTCTAGTATTTGAAGGGTACCGGAAAGATGATCTATACATGGTAGATTTCTCAGCAGGGCCACAGCTTGCCGTATGTCTTCTTGCAAAAGCTTCAGAGTGCTGGCTCTGGCATCGGACGCTAGGGCATGCTGGCATGAGGAACTTACACACTCTCGCAAAGAAGAAGCATGTCATAGGCATCGATGGCGTCAAGATCAAGCATATCAGGAGTGACAACGGCATTGAGTTCAAGAACACCAGCCTCGATCTTTACTTGGATACAATGGGAATCACTCATGAGTTCTCAAATCCATACACACCTCAGCAGAATGGCATCGTGGAGCGCAAGAACAGAACCCTCATTGAGATGGCTCGGACGATGCTCGATGAATACAAGACTCCAAGAAAGTTCTGGCTTGAAGCTATTGATACTGCATGCCATGTCATCAACCGTGTTTATATTCACAAGCTTCTGAAGAAAACATCCTATGAACTCCTCATTGGCAAGAAGCCAAATGTCAGTTACTTTAGAGTATTTGGTGCTAGGTGCTGGATCAAGGATCCACATCACACTTCAAAATTTGCACCGAAAGCACATGAAGGTTTTATGCTCGGTTACGGAAAGAACTCGCACTCCTACAGAGTCTTCAACCTCTTTCTCTATAAAGTTGTTGAAACTGTGGATGTACAGTTCAATGAGACCAACGGCTCGCAAAGAGAGCACCTGCCAAATGTGCTAGATGAAGTTCCACCCAGTGAATCTATCAAGCTAATGGGAACTGGTGAAATCATGCCTTCTGAAGCATAGCCTGAAGAGGAACTTATCATTTCTGCACCTAATCAACCTGAAGACAATGCTCAGCCTGAAGACAATCCTCCCAAAGATGACAATGATCAGCAAGAGCAAAATCTTCGTCCAGTCCATCCGCGTGTTGCAAATGAAGTACAAATCAAGAAGATAATTGATAGCATAAATGCGCCTGGTCCACTCACTCGTTCAAGAGCAACACAGCTAGCAAATTTTTGTGGGCACTTTGCTTTTGTCTCAATATCTGAGCCCAAGAAAGTTGCTGAAGCCTTTATGGAACATGAATGGATTCAAGCTATGCAAGAAGAGCTTCAACAGTTCAAGCTGAACAATGTCTGGGAACTGGTCAAGCGTCCTGACCCTCGCAAGCACAACATAATAGGCACAAAATGGATATATCGCAACAAGCAAGATGAGCATGGTCAAGTTGTCAGAAACAAGGATCGTCTTGTTGCTCAAGGATATACTCAAATTGAAGGGATTGACTTCAATGAAACATTTGCTCCTGTGGCTAGGCTTGAAGCTATTCGCATACTGCTAGCCTATGCTAACTATCACAACATCTTGCTATATCAAATGGATGTGAAGAGTGCATTTCTCAACGGCAAGATTGAAGAAGAAGTGTATGTTGCACAACCTCCTGGCTTTGAAGATCCAAAACATCCTAAAATGGTGTACAAGCTAAACAAAGCACTGTATGGCCTCAAACAAGCTCCTCGCGCTTGGTATGACACGCTCAAAGACTTCCCGAGGAGCAAAGGCTTCAAACCTGGTTCCCTGGATCCCACACTCTTCACGAAGACATATGATGGTGAATTGTTTGTGTGCCAAATATATGTGGATGACATTATCTTCAGCTGCACCAACCAGAAATATAGTGATGAGTTTGGACACATGATGCAAGAGCAATATCAGATGTCTATGATGGGTGAGCTGAAGTTCTTCCTTGGTCTTCAAATTCATCAGCAAAGAAACAGCATCTTCATATCACAAGAGAAATACCTCAAAGATTGCCTGAAGAAGTTTGGAATGCAAGACTGCAAGGGTTACACGACGCCAATGCCAACAAAAAGTCATCTGGGTCCTGACGCCAATGGTAAAGAGTTTGATCAAAAGGTATACCGCTCCATGATTGGTTCTTTACTTTATCTGTGTGCATCTAGGCCAGATATTATGCTTAGTGTTTGCATGTGTGCACGATTCCAAGCGGCACCAAAGGAATCACATCACTTAGCTGTGAAGCGAATTCTTCGATATTTGGCTTACACCCCAACATTAGGATTATGGTATCCAAAGGGCTCAGGGTTTGATCTTGTTGGATTCTCGGATGCTGATTATGCTGGTGACAAGGTGGATCACAAGTCTACATCAGGCACATGTCACTTTCTGGGACGATCACTTGTCTGTTGGTCTTCAAAGAAGCAGAACTGTGTATCACTCTCCACTGCTGAATCTGAATACATTGCTGCTGGATCTTGCTGCGCTCAGCTTCTATGGATGAAGCAAACTCTCAAGGACTATGGCATCCATCTGAAACAAGTACCACTCTATTGCGACAACGAAAGCGCCATCAAGATTGCCAACAACCCAGTTCAGCACTCGAAGACAAAGCATATTGAAATTCGTCATCACTTTCTCAGAGATCATGTCATGAAGGAAGATATTGATATCATACACGTCAACACTGAAGAGCAACTAGCAGATATCTTCACAAAGCCCTTGGATGAGAAAAGGTTTTGCAAGTTACGGTGTGAGCTAAATATCTTGGAATCCTCAAATTTCATGTGATCAGGAACACATCCTAACACTTATGCATGTTGATGACTTAGATGTGCAACACACGAAGTAGAGTATATCTTCAATCAGTGAAGACATACATTCTGAGTGTGAATACATTAATGTGGAATTTGACTTCGGAGCGCCACGATAATTGTGCGCCGTGTCTGGGTCTAATACTTCCTATACGGTGGGTAACTCCATCACCAAATTCTTCTGTTTGAAGTGTTTTTCTAATGGCGTTACATTTGCTATGTCTTCACATTTGGTTTGTCTTCAGTATCATCGTGTCTTCTTGATTATCTTCACTATGTTGACTTGGTTGCATTCTGGTATATATAAGACTTATGTCCTCTATAGCATTCACTTATAGCTATGTCTTCTCTTTTGAATCTTTTGAACTAAGTGAATGTGATCGGGCGCTAATCTCTCTATGCTTTCTACCTCAAACTCTATCTATCCAAATCATAAGCATTCTGTTGAAACTGTCAAATGTCTTCTTTGCATCCTTGTCAGCAGAAGATACAGAGACAAACATTAAATCTATTTTAAAATACTCTATTCTTATTGCCTGAAACCCGGAGAAGCCGGAACGACCATCCGACAGTCCAGGCGGGCGTGGGAACGTGGGACAAATCCAAGTGTGTTGCATGTTCGCCACGTGTCCCTCAGATCTGAACCGCCAGGGGTACATGTGTAATTACGTTGTGCCATCCCTTTCCCTATAAATGCAAGTCCAATCACTGTCAAAATCTTTCTTCCGCCTCTCCACCTCGCCAAACCCTAGCGCCACCGCTAGCTCTCGACGACGCCGGCAACGAAGCGCTTAGCTGTCGCGACTTCTCCGACGCCGTCTTCACGCCGGCGCGAACATCGACCTCTTCGCCGCTGCCGTAGGTGTCCTCCGTCGCCAACTTAGGGTACGGAAGATCGAACTGCTTGGCCTCCACTTCTTCTCCGTCTAGCAGTTCATCGTGTGGTAAATAAAAACCCTCTTTTTACCGTCTTTTTTATCCTATAGATTCATCCCTTTTTGCCAAAAGTGGTTTCTGCCTCCACAAAATAGGATTTATCTTGTCTGCATCTCATAAAATGCCTAGTATATTCACTTATGCTTCACACATAGTTAGAATCCTCACTTGTACTTATTCTTGGATTCATACAAATCTGGAACCGACTCTTAACATATAAGTGAATGTATTCGCGCTATGAGGTCAATGTCTTCTAAACTAATTTATCTTCAAAATCTTCTGAGAATGCATATGACCTCTTCCCCTTCCCTCGCATCTCTAATGCTGTCACAGGTACATGTCCGTGGGAGAATCCCTTGGTTCTCATAGTCTGCATTCATTTGCAGAATTCTTGTAGCATCACATCAACTCTCCCGAAGCCAGTTCCTGTCTGACCAGCAGACGGAAACCTTTGACAGTGTTGAAGCCTTTCAGTCTGAACTTCACAGCAACAGAGAAATCAGCTAGGAAGGGTGGCAGACAGCACCATGGGAACACCTCAAGAGATTTGCCTCCTGACCTCTATGAGTTGTACAAGACTGATCTACAGGAGGACTACAATCAGAGAAAAACCCGAATCCAATGGATTCGAAGATATTGGGCAGAACAATGGTACAAGTACAGGTTCGTGACCGAGGAATATGCTGAGAAGAATGCCATGAAGAGACCATGGGGAGACATTTTGTACAAAAATTTTCCACCCAGGTCCAGAGTTGAAGCCATTGAACAAGGCTTCTACCCTTGCATGGTCCGTGGGCCACAACCCGCTGATGCCGACCCATCGTCATTGCTATGGTGTCGAGATGACAATCTGTTCAAGCGCAACTTTCAGTTTGCCAAGAACTCGGCCAAGGAAAACAAAAAGTCTTGGGGATTAGACTTCAACCCAGGCCCCTCTGTGCCTCGTGCCGATGGCACACGCAATGCTGAACCAAATCTTGTTGGGCCCTTCTACAACTTAGAAGGTCTCATCACTCATATAAGGGTTCAAGGGGCAGATGTGGATCAACCTTCACACGATGCTGACTCTGATGAAGCGCCTGCACCACCTAAGCCGAAGAAGCAGAAGAAACCCAAGGCTTCGAAGGTTTCCACTCCACCAAAATCTTCACGAGTGAAGCACTTGGCCACTGCTCTACCCGCACCAAGTGTGCAGTCCGAAGATCTCTCTCGCGTCTCCAAGACCGAGAAGAAAAAGAAGAAGCCCATGCACTCCTCCAGTCCTGCTCTGGCTCCTGCTACCGTTTTGAGAAATCAGAATGAAGCCATTGATCTGTCGAGCGACGACGATCTTGCTGATGACGCTCTTGAGCAATTGATAAAGAGCAAGCAAGAAGTAGAAATCTTCAATGACCTGCCTCTCTTTGATGTGGCAGTTATAAACAACTTCATTGATGAGTGGTTTGACACCCCCAATCTCAGCTTTGATGATCTGCAACTTCCAATTGGCCTTAGCGTCTCCTTTCATGGCGCCATTTCTCCTGAGCTAGCTATTGCTCAGAAGATCGTTGAGCTGAAGCACAAGATTGATTTCGAAAAGGCTCAATTCAAGAAGCATATGGCCAGGCTCAGTGTGAAGGATGTCCAGAACTTCAAGGTCATGCTGCATGAGCTCAAGGAGGCGTTTCACAAGAAACGTGAAGAAGCTAAAGGTTCTCGTGAGCGCATGAAGATTCTTGCTGCCAAGTGCGTTCAAGCTTATAATGAAGCTAAGAAGCGCAAGGCTCTTGGGCGTCCAGGCATCGACCCCAGGATGGATGGCAAGAAGAAGAAGCCATCTGTGGACCAAACTGAACCATCCAGGCGGGAAGAGCCTCGCATTGTCTTCCCTGCCAGCATGACAGGCGTGAAGCCTAAGGTCCCCACAGTGGCTTCAGAGCTTCAGAAGACAAGGGCAGCTGAAGACAAGGCCAGGAAGCGCAAGACCAAGAACACCACTGATGCTGCTCCACCCACCAAGAAGCGCAAGACCAAGAAAGATCGGGCTGCTCCCACAGAGCCCCTCGTAGTCGAGCCAATCTTTGTTGCTCGTCCTGATTATGCACACCAAGAACGGCGTATGGTAGTTCATGAGCCTGCTTCCACAGAGGCTCCTGAAGCTGAAGACATTCCAGCTGTTGACCCCACCGCAGCTGAAGACATTGGTAATCAAGACAATGTTGAAGATGATGAAGTCCTCCCTCAGATCGATCACAATGTGGTATCATCGCCTGTTCTCACGAACAGCGAACTCATCAGCATTGGTCGTCCATTGACGCCAATTGCTCAAGATGACTCATGGGCTGATCACCGTCAAGAATCCCCACGTGATGAACAAACACCAGTTACTCCCCCACCTCAGGACACCACTCCGGTGATTGACGATGAAGACTTTGAGGCCCAACCAACTCCATCTCCACAAGCGTCGCCAGCGTCTCGCAGGCTTCGTAAAGGACCAAGGCCACAATTCAATCTGTCAAGTGTTCCAGAAGGAGATGAGCGCCAATCTGTTTCACGCCAGGTGTTTCCTGAAGCGTCTCCAACTGAGAACATTCCTGAGTCTGAAGCCAAAGAGGCTGAAGACATTCCGGCTGCATCAGCCGATGACCAAGAAACAAGAGAAGAAGAAGAAGAACGTGTTTCCACACCCCCTACCAACCAAGTTGTTCTCGAGGAGAACATGTACGACCCTCCAGCTCATGAAGTGGAGGTTACCAATACTGAGGCGGCCACCAACACCAACACTGAAGCCAATGACGTTGTCATGGCTGAAGCTAATGTGGCGCCTGAAGTCAATGTGGTGCCTGAAGTGATAGCACCTGAAGCCAATGCTGCACCCAATGCCAATCAGCAGCCTGAAACCACGGCCACTGCTCCTATTCCGCCTCCAAGGCCACATACTATTGATCAAGCATACAACTATGGCCAGCTAATCACTGTCAAATGGCCTCTTCTGGTTCCTCCACCTGCTGTTGGTCCTCAATTTGATTACCACGTCGAGCACATGCCTCAGGTTCAGAAGCCAAAGCCAATACTGCCCAGGTTTCCAGGGACTGCCACTTCGCCAGGGTCCTTCAATGCTAATGGCTTCAAAGCGCACAACACCTTCTTCGATAGCGCCAAGAACCCCTACTCAAGGGCAAGGATCTCATCTGATCGTTTCTGGAGCTATCAGTAGCACAACTATTATTCATGTGTTCTTTATGATCAAGGGCGCATCTTCCCTCATATGCGTCTTGACTGCGAAGCCATTGCTGGATTACCTTGCCTTGAAGAAGCTCTTGACTGTTTCCGTGATGCGGGCTTGCTCAACTTTGTGACTGACAAGGAGCATTGGAATGAGGAACTTCTGCTTCAATTTTATGCTACCCTCCACATTCGCGGATACAACAGGGATCCGAAGACTTGGGTCCTTGAGTGGATGACAGGCAATGTCCATCATGAAGCCAAAGCCTTTGACATCATTGAGCTTACCGGCCTGCCAACTCCAGGAGAATTATATGAACCTGGGTGTCAGCTTCACCGCACTGCATTGGAGAGTATCTTCCATAAGCCAGAGCCCAACATGAGCCAAATGTTGAGCCTGATGAAGCCTCTGCCACCTGACGCTGATTACCCAAAGGAATCCTTGTCGAAGACCTAGAGTATCTGCCTCGCACCATTTATCACATCATCAGGCGAACTCTATGGCCTGTCAAAGGACATTCATCAGCAGCAAAACTTCAAGGAGTAATGAAGACTTTGGTCTTTTATATCTTCAATGGCATCAGCTTCAATGCTCAAGACTTCTTTATCAGACAGTTGGCTGCATCCGGCTCTGATCTTTTTGGCCTGAAGTTCTATGCTCCGTGGGTCATGCACCTTATCAAGCTACACTCAGCTGTCAACTATCAGCCCTCTGCTCGCAACCATCTGATCTTTCTACCAGAGGTTGATATGCCAGTTGAAGCCATATACCCAGAGCCTGCCAAGGAGCCTGTTAGTCTTCAAAATGCTGAGCACCAAAGCTACTCGCAACCCATTGAAGGGGTCCAAGCAGTCACTCGTGTCTATCCATTGGCTGGCAATACTCGCTTACCTCACCGAGCTCGGACTGAAGCCACTGAGAGCACCATTGCCCAAAGACCTCGGAAGCGCTCTCGTGTTCTGAATGACCGAAAACTTCTTGTGGCACTGCATCAGAAACAAGATAAGCATCACTTTTGGCTGAAGCGGCAGATGCAAAGCCTCTTGGTGGACGTCAATCGCATTCGCAATCTTGCCACCAAGAATGCTTTTGTTACCCATGAGACCTGTCGGCGATCATGGAAGAGTTTGACATTGCTCAGTGCTGAAGCAGATCTTCAAGACGATGGCTTCACTGAAAGATTCAAGTTTGACACCACTCCCCCAAGGAATGTTGTCCTACGTCGAACTCCATCTCTTGAAGACTCTGACTATTCTTCCTCCGCTGCAACGGTGAATGCCAGGGTGATCGATGATGAAGATGATGCTACTTCAACACCCACGACTTCAGCGCGAATCGACACTGCACCAAGTTCGTCTGCACCGCCAAACCCCGACGCCGACCCTTCATCTTCTCCTACTCCTTTTGGGAACGCATAGAGGCTCTATGTCTTCAAACCTTTTTGGTCCTTACTGACAAAAGGGGGAGAAGCATATGAGTTGATAGTCTTCAAGCGGGTCCATATGGGCGGTTGCTTTACATTTTTGCCTAGTGTTTACAACTCTCGCTTTTGATACATTTGGTTCCTTGAGTTGTAACACTTGAACTTGATGGTCGTCTGCTACGTTTTTTGCTATTCTGTGATGCGATGATAAATTCCGCATGTGCGATGATAACTTCCGCACTTAGGTCATTTTGCAGACGTCCATTTTTCATTATGCATGTCATTATCTTCGTTATATCAAATCATGCATGATGAATTGTCGTCATAAGTTGAAGAGGATCTCCACAAGTACAACCTGCCATGTGCATTTGCATTCCAAAAGCAAATTACTTATATGCACATCTTCAGGGGGAGCCTTTCCTACTGATGAAGACAATACCTTTATCCTTTACAATTTCACGTACTTTATCCTCGTTGAAAACTTCAACCAGTTTGTCATCAATCACCAAAAAGGGGGAGATTGTAAGTGCATCTAGTGCCACCCCTAGTTGGTTTTGGAGTATTGACGACAAACATGGTTGAGGGACTAATGTGTTTGTGAGAATTGCAGGATAACACAGGTTGTAGTCCCTCATTGATTCGGTTTACCTACCGGAGACGACCCCTAAAAATATATGAAGACATTGACGACAATGGTGGTATATGAAGATATTCACATTGAAGACTATGACGTGAGAAGACATTGAGTGAAGACTATGGAACGTGAAGACCTAGTTGTCTCGTAGTTTCCTTTTCTTCTTTGTTGAGTCACAGGAACCACCTACTGTTAAGTGGGGTCCAAGTGAACAAAGTCAGAGTGACTGAAGTGATGCTCAACCAAAATCCTATGTCTTCGAGCGAAGACAATGAGAGCAAATCTTATCCAGAGCTGGATGAGTCAGCTTTACTTGCAGCCCAAGTAAAGTTGTCGTGTGTGTTTGAAATCTGACCGTTGGAACACGTGTCAGTTCCTTAGTGACCCAGGGTCATTTCGGACAAATCAGTTCGGGTTCCCTAGTGGCTATAAATAGCCCACCCCTACACCATAAATTGGTGGCTGCTCAGAGTTAGTGCACGGCTTTTGTCGTTTGAGAGCAACCCACCTCCGAAGCTTTTGAGAGAGAGAAATCCTTGCGAGGAAAAAGCCCAAAACCCAGAGCCAAAGAGTGTTAGGCATCACTGAAGTCTTTCTGTCTGCATGACCTAAAGACTTGTTACACTTGAGGACTGTGAATCCTCCAGCCGGTTAGGCGTCGCGTTCTGAGCATCCAAGAGTCATTGTGGATCGCTGGTGAACGAAGTCTGTGAAGGTATGGAAGTCTACCTTGAAGACTTACTAGAGTGATTGGGCGAGGACTGGGTGTCCTTAGCTCAAGGGGAATAAGATGAAGACGCGGTCTTCTGAGTTGAATCTCAGCCTCCCCAATCATACGTACAGTTGTCACAGCAACTGGAACTGGTCCAACAAATCCTATGTCCTCAACAAGTGACTGGTTCTATCCTCCCCCTCTCTTTACATAGAGTTTGTCTTCGTGAAGTCATTTGCCTGTTTGCTTTACCTATTAGTCTTCACTGTTTGACTACTATCGTTGTTTGGCTTCATACCATCTTCCATCCCGATCCTTACTACCTACCTGCTATTAGTCTTCGTGCTTTTACTTCATTGCATACTTGACTATGGCTTGCTTAGTGTAGTTTATCTTCCGCTGCATATCAATAGGGTCATTTCTATTGTTTGTCTTCGAAACTTTCATGTTTTGAAGACTTTCATAAAAATCGCCTATTCACCCCCCCCCCTCTAGTCGATAACTAGCACTTTCACTCTTCAATTTTCGATCTATTATTTGTGTCTGAGTGAGCTTACCGACGCTGCTACTAAATACTTATGTACATGGCAACTCTAATAGAGACTATAATAGAGTTTCAACCTGGATCAGGTGCAATGTTAAATGACTGTAAATTTGATTGTTTAAGACAACTACATGTGTTATTTTTATATTTGCAATGCTTCAATGACTGCATTACCGGGTTAGATATGACTATACCCGCCAGCACCGGCAAGCCGCACTCCCTACCCAGTTATCACATATACACAACTCACGACATGCCGAGGTGGTAGTTTTTCAATCATTTGGCGTGAATGTCTATTTTCATCATAGGTGTGACTATCCGTGTCAAGTTGACCTACCCGATGAAATCCATAAATGATTTCGGCAAAAGACTTGCCTAAGAGAATCACAACTAAATATGAAACCAAATGAAACTAGAGAAATTTGAAAGAACTCTATAGTCAAGAACACCGGAGAAGTAACAAAAGAACAGCTGGAATGAGCTGCCCCTTCTTCCAATTTTTCTTTGGCGCGATTGTTCAGTTTTATTTCGTAATCACGCTCGTTGCAATTAAGTAGAAACCATATAGTGAGGGGGCATTTTTTTTCGATTTTCTTCCCATTTTCATATAGCAGTTTTTCAGGCATTTTGGAAAAAGCAAAGTCGAATAATAATCGAACAAAAATCCCATAAATTTTTTTGAGGGAAAAAAATCCCATAATAAATCTCAAAAAGTGGACCAAGCAATACCACCTGCAGCTGGAGACTGGATCTTCTACCATGCACGGGAGGTCCCGTGCATGGGTCTAGTTGGCACTCTTTGTACAATACCCTATTCATACGTCTAGAACTATTCATCAACATTAAGTGAGAATAATGATACATGGGCCCAGTAATGCAAATTAAATGTCATTACTGTGCAGAACCAGTCTATCTATACAAAAGCTAGCATTTTATTTTCTTGTGAGATATTAATTCGTCGATATATTTTGAATATTAATTCCATTCTAAAATATTTTTAAATATTTGGATTCCTAATGAGATGCTCTTTCAAACAAGGTTAATATTGAATATATTTTAAAGGAGTTTCGATTTCATCAGCATATTTCACTTATTTTTTAACACTGATTTGGCTCGTTTAAAAAAGCATATTTCAGTCATTTAAAATAATCACTTATCTCAAAACGTTGACTTTACACATTCCAAACAATGCTTTTACTCAATTGGAACAAACTATTCTTTTTCTTAATTCAGAAAAACAATTTCACTAATTTCAATAAAATAATTTCACTCAATTTTTATGTATTTTACTCATTAAAAAATAATTTCAATAACTGATTTAATCATTAAAAAATTCTAATTAGCGAAATAGATTTAGTGAAATGTGTATCAAAACATTGAAATTATAACATGTTTAGAATCTATCCAAGATTGATCTTGTTCTAAAGGTCTTCATGCGGCGAGTTCAAATATATAAAAACTTCCAAAAAAGGAGTTTTGGTTTTAAAGATATGAACAACTTAGATTTTGTAAAGGAAACTAAAAATGATGGATTTTGAGAGGAAGAGAGAGGAGATATTGTCAGACGTGCATGTGTCATAGTTTGTCAGCAGAGAGAGAGAAACGCATGCATGGTATTAAGTGGACTGACATGATACAATGCTATATTAATGCAAACGGTATACTGTATACGTATACGCGAAGCATAGTCTCCATGCAGTCGGGTCTCTAGCATAATCAACGATGGATGCATGCACCGGACCTCCCGTGCATGGGAGAATCGCTTTTCTCCCTGCAGCTGCGCACATGCAGCCCATAACGAGAAACGAGGTCCAGTACGTAGTTCAACTCGGCCCGGTCCAGCACACGCATATCGAGTTCTCATTCCGTTGCCGCACCGCATCGTCTCTGATCGCTGACCTCCCTCGCCGTCCATCGCCGCAACTGCAAAACCCTCCTCGCCGTTACCCCCGCGACCATCCATGGCCACCTCCACCGGAGCACCGCTCCCGCCGGCCGACCCCGAGAAGGAGAAGCCGCTCGCCCGCTCGGCACCGGCAACCTCTCCCGCGGACCTCGGGAATCCAGGTCCAATCTCCGAGTAGCCGACGAACCATTGGAGGCGCAGTTTCTTCCACCGTCCCTACCGTCTTAGATATTGGTCTCGCTGCAGGGAAGAAGACGCGCCGCCGAGTGCCGATGACGGACGAGGAGCGGGGGAGGATCGACCGCCTGAAGGCGCTGCACGCGTCAGGGATCGAGGAGCTGCACGAGCTGATGGACATACACAAGGAGCTGCGCGACTACCACGACGAGCTTCTGTTCCGGCGGAGGTGCCTGGCCGCGCGCCTGGTCAGCCGGATCGTCTTCCAGCGCCGCGACGCCGCCTACGTCAGGCATCAGCTTGGCCTTGGCCTGAAGGTGGGCGATAAGCTGCCGGAGGAGCTCAAGCAGGCCAGGCCGCCGATCTCGATGGCCCTTTTCTTGTGGCATGAAATGGGCAGGGCCTTGTACATAGGCATGGATAAGTTCATGGATGAGTACAGCAACCAAGAGGAGTACCGGAGGAGTATGCTGGCGTTGGTGCCCGGGGCTGTCCCTGATGAGAATGGAGCCCCGCCCGATTGTGTTGCCTCACAAGAGTAGGAATTGATCGAGTCTGTTTGCTTGGTGTGGATGAGTACTTGTTTTGTGTGATCCTGAGAACGAAATGTTGCTATGTTCTGTTGTGTTCAGGTTCAGGATGACAACTTGTTTGATCCTATTGTGTTGAGTACAATTTCTTTATGGCGCGAGTTTTATGGCGCGAGTGCTTCATCAAATCTTGTGGACTACTCTTCTGTGCTGGTTGCTATGTTCTGATTACGATTCTGTATTTTTTTGCCTAGGAAACTATATGTAACTTGGCATGAACAGTGATGCAGATACCTCAATCTGAATATTCCATGGTGCTGCACCGGCACAGAAGGAAGGTGCGGTGGATCGTAGCCATCGTGCGCCGCTGCCGCTGAGTGTGTCGCTCCTTGATCCACTTCAGTGCTCAAAAGCTACAGCCTGCCTACGAGGTTTGGTCTTGGAAAGTAGGTATGTGGCAGGATGGCTATTGCAGCAAAAAGAAAATCTAATTCGGGAAATCAGTGATCTGTGAAAAATAAAGTAAATCTGCATGTTACTAGAGAGAAACATTTCAGAGTTTGAACTCAGGCAAAGTATTTCAGATGACTTTAGTCCAACTGGCATCAGAAATTGTGTTAAACTGAGACTACTAATTATGATTATCCATCTTATTCAGGACCTCTCTCATGATTTCAAATGCATAATACATTTGGAATCTACTGAATATAGATATACTGACCTCCACCTTATGTGTCTTATATGTTTCCCTTGATTTTGCGTTACTGAGCCTAAACATAAGAGCAAAATGCAAAGAAAATACATTTGGAATCTCTGTGGTTGCTACTTGAGTAACGTACTCTATTATATATTTATTTGTTCTTTTTTTCATTTCAACCTGTATTTAGCATAGTCTAGTAGTTTCCATTTTAATTCAAAACAGTGCTGTAGACAAAACAAAACGACGTCTACTTGCCAATGACTGCCGAGTGAGCCTACTGGAACTGGATCCATACTATCTCCAGTGTTCTGGTGTACATGCTGCCTCTACGAACACCAAATAACTGCGAAGCAAATTATTTCTGCTGTTGCCCACTTTATTCTTGTGAGACAAATAAATAGTTTTAGCATATAAAAATTTGTATGACAAATAGTTTTAGTATATACTTAACTATTTATTAACATAATATTTGAAAAATACCAAAAAATGCTATGAAAGTTTCACAGGGGGCCAACGGAAGTTGTCCGGCATGTTTGACAAGATATGTTGGCAATGGCGACGATCATATGACAACAACAAATTGTATAGACGTAATATGTACCATTTAACATTTAAATATTCAGTTGTGAATTTATTTGAGGTTGCTCTTAAATAAAATGACCACTTACAATAGAATAAGTATAATAATTAGTTTAGCAACTTGTAGTCTATCTCGAACGCTGCTAATGAGGACACTAGATGCGTTTGACAACTAGCAAACTCTGCTGGTGTGATTTCTACACTTTAGGAGTTTAAGCTCCACTATTTGTCTTCTGCCTTCCAATCTGTATGAACAAATAGTTTTAGTATAGTTTTTCAACAGAATAGTTCAAAAATACCTAAATTTTTATGGGATGTTTTAAACACGAGAAATTTTTATGATTGTTTCGAAGGGGGGCCGAGCCATCGAAAGTGTCCGGCAGGATTGACAGAGAGAGCTGGTAGAGTGTTGCCATTCATATGGTAAAAAAAATTATAGACGTAGTGTACACCACTTCACTTTCACGTATCCAATTATAGATTTATTTTAGATTGGTCTAAAATATGGAAGTCACTTAATATAATAAAAACCTTTGCAGCGCTCGCTCGCAGGAAAATTGCTAGAGCGTGCAGTAGCCACGTTTGCGCCTGGCCACACTGCCCTTCCCTTGAGAACCAGCTGCTCCCCAGGCTGGTGCAGTAGGGAAGCGCTCCTTGAGCACTTGGTAATCCTCCCAGGTTGCGGATGATGCTGGAACGGTCGACCACTTGACAAGCAATTGAAGATAAGTTGCATTGCCCTTCTTAACCAACCTTCTGTCCAAGATCTCTTCTAGCACCACACCTAGCAGGGACAGATCCAGAGGAACAGGGAGATCTCTTCTTGTCTGCATACTGTTTGTATTTGAACTGTGCTCTGGCCAAATGTTCTTTTAACAAGGCAGTGTGTTCAGTTTGAGCAGTGAGCCGTGTCTGAACATCAGGATTCAGAGAAGAACTAGGTGCTGGTAGCTGACCAAGCTTGGGTCATGGCCATACAGAGCTTTGAAAGGGCTGCATCCCAGAGAAGAATGAAAAAAAAAATCTGACATTTTTTTTCGACAAAGAGTGGGTTTTATTGGCTCAAAATATGTCTGACATGAAAGGCCATGATACAGAACTCTGTTTCATGCCCCGTCTCCTGTTTCCAGCAACATTTTCGTTTATCTCTCTAGCCTAACGCAATGCTGAGATCGTTGTGAGGATTGGTGAGGATCAAGGAGAGGCCCTATGCTCGATTTGGACGGGCAGGCCGAGCAGCGGCGACGGCATGGGGTCCCTCACAAAGGTGTTCTCCTTGCAGCAGAGCTTCCATCTGAACTGCCTCACGAGGTGGTGCATCGTCACCAGCGTCTCGATCCTGGAAAACTCTATCCCGGGGCATATCCTCGGGCCGCCCCCGAAGGCGACGAAGGAGCACGCCGGCGCCGCCGACGCTCTTTGGTTCTCGGTCTCGAACCGTGACGGGTCGAACCTGGCCGGCTCGTGGAAGATGCTCGCGTCCATGTGCGTCACGTTTGCCGTCCAGAACACCTGAAAAACGTCATATCAAGAGTTTGCATCAGGTTTCTCGGCGAGTTGGTGCTACGATTGATGCGGATTGACGACCTGCCATCCTTTTGGGATGAGGTAGCCGTCGAACTCGGTGTCCTCCAGTGCTCTTCTGAAGTTGCCGAAGATCGGAGGGACGACGCGGAGTGTCTCCTGCGCGACCCGCCATGTGAACTTCATCTTCGACAGATCTTCCCAGGTGAGAGCCTCGCCGTCAACTTTGTTCTTGGCAATCTCCTCATGCTCTGTGTCACGAAACGCACGTCATGAGTTCATGGCCATGGCAGGTTGGTGGTTTGATTCACCGGTCAGTCACTTGCCTTGGACCATGGCGGCGAGGGTGGCATCGTCGTTGGCGAGGTGGCGGACCATGAACGTCATAAGGATGGACGACGTGTCGTGGCCGGCGATGAGGGCGACCATGGCGTTGTCCACGATCTCCTCGTCGGTCAGCAGCCGCTCGCCATGGCCGTCCCTCAGGCCGAGCAGGCAGGTGATGAGGTCGCTGTTCCGCGACGCCTTGCCGTTGTCGTTGCCGTGCTCCACCTTCACCTGGCTGGCCTTCTTCTTCTCCCGCGTGATCCCCTGGAGCACCCGGCGGGCCCTGCCGCTGGCCTTGAGGCTCCGGCTGAAGGCCGTGAACGGCAGGTTCACCGGGACGGCCCACATGCCCTCGATCATGCGCACGAAGTCGCCGGCCAGGGCGTCCCGCACGGCGCCCCTCTCGAGCCCGAAGAGCAGCGCGGAGATGATGTCGAACGTGAGCCGCTTCATGAGCGGCAGCACCGTGACGGTGGCGCGGCCGGCCCAGTTCTCCTGGAGGTGGCGCCGCACCTCGCCGTCGATCCTGCCCACGTACGCCTTGAGCATGTCCGGCCGGAGGAACTCGAGCAGGGCGCCGCGGACGCGCCGGTGGTCGGCGCCGTGGAGGTCGAGGATGCTCTTCTCCCCGAGTATCCGCTGCACGGACCGGGGCTGCCGGGTGGAGAGCGCGCCGCTGAAGAACAGGAACTTGTTGGCCGCCGGCCCGGCCAGGAGCACCGTCGGCCTGCCGAACAGCGACAGCTTGGACACGGGCCCGTACCTGTCGATCCGGGCCTGTATCCAGCGGCTGCCGCCGTCGCCGCGCATGGCCCGGAGGAGGCCCAGGCTCTGGCCGATCACCGGCAGGCCGAGGGAGCCCGGGGGCAGGTTGCCCGGCTGTGTCCTCCTGGCTCTGGCGAGGAGGTGGATGGCAATGGACGAGGCGGCGACAACAACGAGCGCCACGACTATGGCCAAATAATCCATTGGAGAGGGGTCGGTGTTAAGATATGACACTGACTGCTGCTACCTGAAGCTGGAGCTGAAGACGAGATGTCGGAATATATAGGCGAGCATGAGCAGGTTGTTTCTGCGGGAACGAAATTGCTGTCAGATGGCGTAGTTCAACACGTAATCGTGATGCATGCGCCGGAGATTTCAAACAAGAAAGAATCCGCCATTTCCAACGAACTTTAAAAACGCTGAGATGCCCTCTTGGTAGAAGACAAAAAGGGTATATGCTCTTGAGGTAGAAGACAAGTCCTAGGAAGCGATGACAACGACCATCATCCGTCAAATGATAAGATGCACGCATGAAATTGGCAATTCTTTTAGGAGTCAGAGAAACACTACAATATGTTCCTCTTCGAGGAGCATCGGCTGGCGGAGGAGCAGATGGATGCGGAGTGCGACGTCGTAGCATGCATGGTTGCACCGACCCTAGCTCATCATCGACGTCAACCGGGCGATGCTCGTGTCTGTGCACAATGGTCGCACCATCCACAACGTTGGTAGCTCCGTGTCAAGGAGATGATGCGAAACCAGAGGGGGAGTACGACGACGCCGCAGCATCACAACGATGTTGCCAAAGAGGCATCCTTCGTCAGCTCCGCCTCAATCGTGTTGGCTGCTGGTAGGAGCTAGGGCCCTACCGGATCTAGGGCGTAGGTTCTAGGGAAAGGAGGGGGAAGGATGAGGGCTGGTGCGCGGCGACCGGCGGCATGGCGCCGTCCTTGCGACGGGAGCAGCGGCGGCGAAGGCAGGAGGCGGCTAGGGTTTAGGTCTCCCGGCTCCCTAAGGGAAGCCGAGCAAATTATGATTGCTTCTTGCTTGATTTGATTGATACATCTCCTCTCCTTATATAAAGAGGTTTACTTGACTCCTAAGCAAACAATCCTAATACGATAAGATAATTGGGCTAAGCCCCTAATTAAGATACTTGGGCCATAACCCACTGGGCTAAGCCCCTATGCCGGTCATAACACTTCTCCCCGCCTGCACAAACAGCTCGTCCTCGAGCTGTAAGGTGGGGAAGCGCTTGCTGAGCTCCTCGAGGTGATCAACCAGCGTAAAACACCTTCGCGACAGCTGGGGCGGCAAGATCGGCGGCGACGGCGTCCTCCGGAATGTAGTCTGCAACCTCCAGGTAGAAGAGTCGCGGGCAGGCGTGGCCAGGCGTGTAGGGCTCGTCGCAGTTGAAGCACAACCCTTGTTGGCGACGCTCGAGTAGCTCGGCCGAGGTGAGCCGGCGGAACGGGCGTGCCGCGGTCGCAGCGAGGGGTGCCGCGGAAGCCTGAACAGGCCGACCCGGAGCGGGATCTGGCCAGAGTAGCGACCCAGTGGCCCGGGACGGTGACTCCTGCTGGACGGCCACCGCGCGGCGCTCGAACGCGCTGGCGTAGTACATGGCCGTCTGGATATCTTGGGGTCCCTGAAGCTCCACGTCCACACGGATGTGATCCGGAAGTCCACCGACAAAGAGGTCGGCCCGCTGTTGCGCCGTCACGCCCGACGCATGGCATGCCAGGGCCTGAAAACGGTCGGCGAAGTCCTGAACCGTGGAGGTGAAGGGAAGGCGGCCTAGCTCCGCCAGGCGGCTCCCGCGGATTGGGGGCCCAAAACCAAGGAGGCAGAGCTCACAGAAGCGCTCCCAAGGGGGCATGCTGCCCTCGTCCTGCTCGAGGGCGTAGTACCAGGTCTGGGCTGCACCGCGGAGCTGGTAGGATGCCAGCCAATTGCGCTCCGACGCGAGCGTGCGCTGTCCACGGAAAAACTGCTCACACTGGTTGAGCCAGTTAAGCGGGTCCTCCGTGCCGTCATAAGTGGCGAAGTCGATCTTGGCGAACCGTGGCGGCGTTTGGGTCGGCGCGCCATGGCCGACCGGCTCGGCGGTGCGGAGCAGTGATGATGAAGGCGCCCGGTCAACGGTGGGGAGACCGTCATAGGCCCCCGCGGAGCCGGACGAGGCCCCAGACTGCAGAGTGGGTACCGGTGGGTCCCCGGCCTCCGTGTAAACTGGCGACGGCGACGTCCCGGTTAGCCAGGCTGAGATCTGGGATGGTGACGGCGAAAACCGGACCTGCTGGATCGGGAGGCCTCCCGGTGTGGACTGGCCTAGTCCGGAGCTGGGCGGCGGCGGTGGGAGCTGGACCGGCGCGGTTGGCGCGGCTGGGGCCGGCGCGGGCCAGTGCGGCCACTGCGGCGCTGGGGCGGGCGCGGATGGTGCCGCGAGAACCGGCGCGGGCCACTGCGGCCAGGACGGCACTGGGGCGGGCGGTGGCTGGAACGACGGATGGGCCCCGGCGATCGCCGCGGGTACCGAGTACCAGGGCAGGTGCAGCAGCGGCGGAGGCGGCCCGCTGGGGTGCCCCGCCTGGAACGGCGGCGGCGGTGGCCCGCCCATTGCAGGCGCGCCCTGGGACGGCCACGGCAGCGCGGGGTGGCCGTAGGCGGCGGTAGTCGCAGCCAGCGGAGGTGCGGGCGGCCCGGCCAGGTACAGATGGATGCCCTGGACGACCGTGACGAGATCCCGAAAGATGCTGGTGGCTTCTTCCGGCGTGAAAACGGCGGTGGTCGGCGCAGCGGAGGTGATCGGGGCCGGCGGCGTGGGGGAACCGGCGGTGGTGACGGTGACCGGGGCCGGCTGTGGTGGGAAACCGGCGGTGGTGATGATTGGCAGCGGCGGCGTTGGCGTTGACGAAGACATGATCGAGCCCGAGTCTCTTGATACCAAATTGGTAGGAGCTAGGGCCCTACCGGATTTAGGGCGTAGGTTGTAGGGGAAGGAGGGGGAAGAACGAGGGCTGGTGCGCGGCGACCGGCGGCGTGGAGCCGTCCTTGCGACGGGAGCAGCGGCGGCGAAGGCAGGAGGCGGCTAGGGTTTAGGTCTCCCGGCTTCCTAGGGGAAGGCGAGCAAATTATGATTGCTTCTTGCTTGATTAGATTGATACATCTCCTCTCCTTATATAGAGAGGTTTACTTGACTCCTAAGCAAACAATCATAATACGATAAGATAATTGGGCTAAGCCCCTAATTAAGATACTTGGGCCATAATCCACTGGGCTAAGCCCCTATGCGGGTCATAACAGCTGCCAATGACGACGAGGGAGGTCAGTCCCACACGGGACGTCGACCTCACATATGACGCAAAGTTGTAGAGTTGGGTTATTATCATTATTTTATTAGGGTCCTTTTGCTATGTACAAATTAGTTCACAAAAAAAATGAAAATTCGGTATCCACTTCTATTTTGATGACTGTGGTTGATTTATTTATTTATTTAGAACAAAGACGTAAGGAGGATTCGACTTTAAATCAATAAAGCCCACCAACTAGACAGAGAAACATGGGTTCATCGGCACAAAAATAAAATCAGTTAAGGGCAATAGGGTACATGGCCGAAGGCCGATAAACAGAGCACATGGGCTCAAAACACAACAGAGACACGGTTCCCTAAACCACCCCCGAAGGGGGATGAGCGACGTAGTTGATGTGTTGAAGTTTTTTCATCGCCTGCTGCATTACTTCAACATCTCTGCCATTTTCCGAACGGAGTCCATTAGTGTAAAAAGAGAAGGCATTTGAATATATAGTCGACCGGATGAGAAGGGAACACGAACTCGATGGTAATTCCGATTGAATGATCGGTGGTCTGAATAAATAGGAGAGCTATGATGCATTGCGCCCGAAGCCTAACGTACAGTCACGCTGTAGTCATGTTATTTTCATGCATTTATAAAGAGACACTTTGGACGGCTTATAACTAGTTCAGAAACTTCAATGAATGACGAAGGCGGCTTATGGGAAAAGTTAGGAAGGAGATGGCTTATTTTTTAAGACGTGAAAAGAGCTGGCCCTATTATGAATCGGAGGGTTTTTTTTTTTTGGAACGAACAACATTTCAACATTTTTGTTTTTCTTTTTAAGAATTTGTGCGTATTTTAGCTGACCAAAGCCCATCACGAGACATGAGGTCCACTACGCAGTTTCAAGTCGGGCCCTCGGGGGATCGTGACATTACTGGTTTCGTCCTTGATCGCTTACCCCGCAATTGCCGCCGCAGCCGCACGGGTCACCTCAATAAACCCACATCTATGGCCACTTTCATCGGAGCACCGCTCCCGCCGGCCGACCCCGAGAGGGAGAAGCCGCTCGCCCGCTCCGCACCGGCGACCGCTCCTGCGGACCTCGCGAACCCAGGTCCAAATACCCGCCCTCGAACCCTTGAAGTCATTAATCCTCGAGCACCCTTGGAGCCAGGGGCAGCAGTTTCACCGTCCATTACGTCTTTGATTTTGGCATCGTGCAGGGAAGAAGATGCGCCGCCCGGTGCCGATGACGGACGAGGAGCGGAACAAGATCAAGGACCTGAAGGAGCAGCACGGGTCAGGGATGGAGGGGTTACGAGAGTCTTTCCAGATACACAAGGAGCTGCGGCACCACCACGACGAACTCCTGTTCCGGCGGAGGTGCCTGGCCGCACGTCTAGTCAGCAGAATCGCCTTCCAGCGCCATGATGCTGCCTATATCAAGCATCAGCGTGACCTTGGCTTGAAGCTGGGGGACAAGTTGCCGGAGGAGCTCAAGAAGATTGGGCCGCCAATGGGGGCGGCGCTCGTGATGTGGGCTGAGATGTGCAGGGCCCTGAACATAGGCATGGATAGCTACATTGCTGAGTGCGACAACCCGGAGGCGTTCCGGGGGAGGATGAGGTCGTTGGGGCTCATTCGTGATGAGAAGGCAGCTCCGCAGGATTGTGTATTTGTGTTGCCCCCCAAGAGTAGGGATTAAGCCTGTTTGCTTGGTGTGGATGAGTGCCTGTTTAATCCTGGGAACGAAATGTTGTTGGGGATGGGTTCTTGTATAATTCTATTGTGCTCAGGATGATTTCTTTGTGGCGTGACTGCTTCATCAAACAAGTGGAGTAGTCTTTTGGTTTTGAAATCTCTGATCATCTTGCGTGCTAATTGCTTTGTTCTGGTTACGAGTATGCATATTTTTGCTTAGTAAACTGTATAACTTGGTGTGAACAGTCATGCGGATAGAACCCCAATCTGAATATTTCACAGTTCATGCACCCACTACCAGAAAAACTGGGGTTGCCGACGGCCAAATCTATGCCGACGGCCCCCGTCGGCATCTATGTACCTATGCCGATGGCATACATCCATCTATCTATGCCGATGGGGCCGTCGGCATAGACGAGGCCGTCGGGACCGCCCGAGATACGCCTACGGGGCCCGTCGGCATAGGACAGGCCGCCGGCATAGCCCGGGCCCACCTGCCCGGTCAGCGCTGACCATTTGACGGCGTTGATCCTACGCCGACGGGCGGTAACGGTGGCCGTCGGCATATCTGTGGCAGAGGTATGCCTACGGCATAGCTGTCGGCATAAGCCCCTCTGCCACGTCATCGATCCGTGTCCCACGCCACATCATCGATCCGTGTGCCACGCCACGTCATCGATCCGTGGGACTGTTGGGGAACGTAGCAGAAATTCAAAATTTTCCTACGTGTCACCAAGATCTATCTATGGAGAAACCAGCAACGAGGGGAAGGAGAGTGCATCTACACACCCTTGTAGATAGCTAAGCGGAAGCGTTCAAGTGAACGGGGTTGATGGAGTTGTACTCGTCGTGATCCAAATCACCGATGACCAAGTGCCGAACGGACGGCACCTCCGCGTTCAACATACGTACAGCCCGGTGACGTCTCCCATGCCTTGATCCAGCAAGGAGAGAGGAAGAGGTTGAGGAAGACTCCATCCAGCAGCAGCACAACGGCGTGGTGGTGGTGGAGGAGCGTGGGGATCCAGCAGGGCTTCGCCAAGCACTACGAGATATGAGGAGGAGAGAGGCAGGGCTGCACCAACAGGGAGAGATCAAATCGTGTCTTTTGGGCAGCCCCTAGGCCTCATATATATAGGGGAAGGGGAGGAGGGTGCGCCCCCTCTAGGGTTCCCACCCCTAGAGGGGCGGCAGCCCTAGATGGGTTTGAGGGGGGCGGCCAAGAGGGGGAGGAGAGGGAGGCGCAGGGAGCATGGGCCTTAGGGCCCATCTGCCCTTAGGGTTTGCCCCCTCTCCTCTTCCCTTGTGCCTTGGGCCTTGTGGGAGGGCGCACCAGCCCACCTGGGGCCAGTCCCCTTCCACACTTGGCCCATGCAGCCCTCCAGGGCCGGTGGCCCCACTTGGTGGACCCCCGGACACCTCCGGTGGTCCCGGTACACTACCGGTGATGCCCAGAACACTTCCGGTGGCCAAAACCATACTTCCTATATATAAATCTTTACCTCCGGACCATTTCGGAACTCCTCGTGACGTCCGGGATCTCATCCGGGACTCCGAACAACATTCGGTAACCATATACAAACTTCCTTTATAACCCTAGCGTCACCGAACCTTAAGTGTGTAGACCCTACGGGTTCGGGAAGCATGCAGACATGACCGAGACGTTCTCCGGTCAATAACCAACAGCGGGATCTGGATACCCATGTTGGTTCCCACATGTTCCACGATGATTTCATCGGATGAACCACGATGTCGAGGATTCGATCAATCCCGTATTCAATTCCCTTTGTCTAGCGGTATTGTACTTGCCCGAGATTCGATCGTCGGTATCCCTATACCTTGTTCAATCTCGTTACTGGCAAGTCTCTTTACTCGTTCCGTAACACATCATCCCGTGATCAACTCCTTGATCACATTGTGCACATTATGATGATGTCCTACCGAGTGGGCCCAGAGATACCTCTCCGTCACACGGAGTGACAAATCCCAGTCTCGATTCGTGCCAACCCAACAGACACTTTTGGAGATACCTGTAATGTACCTTTATAGCCACCCAGTTACGTTGTGACATTTGGCACACCCAAAGCATTCCTACGGTATCCCGGAGTTGCACAATCTCATGGTCTAAGGAAATGATACTTGACATTAGAAAAGCTTTAGCATACGAACTACACGATCTTTGTGCTAGGCTTAGGATTGGGTCTTGTCCATCACATGATTCTCCTAATGATGTGATCCCGTTATCGACGACATCCAATGTCCATGGTCAGGAAACCGTAACCATCTATTGATCAACGAGCTAGTCAACTAGAGGCTTACTAGGGACATGGTGTTGTCTATGTATCCACACATGTATCTGAGTTTCCTATCAATACAATTATAGCATGGATAATAAACGATTATCATAAACAAGGAAATATAATAATAACTTATTTATTATTGCCTCTAGGGCATATTTCCAACAGTCTCCCACTTGCACTAGAGTCAATAATCTAGTTCACATCGCCATGTGATTAACATTCACAGGTCACATCGCCATGTGACCAACATCCAAGGAGTTTACTAGAGTTCATAATCTAGTTCACATCACTATGTGATTAACACTCAATGAGTTCTGGGTTTGATCATGTTACTTGTGAGAGAGGTTTTAGTCAACGGGTCTACAACACTCAGATCCGTATGTACTTCGCAAATCTCTACGCTATATTTGGAGCCATTTCAAATAACTGTTCTACTTGGAGCTATTCTAAATTGTTGCTCCATTATACGTATCCGGTATCTCTACTCAGAGCTATTCGGATAGGTGTTAAGCTTGCATCGACATAACTCTTTATGTCGAACTCTTTATCACCTCCATAACCGAGAAACATATCCTTATTCCTCTAAGGATAATTTTGACCGCTATCTGGTGATCTACTCCTAGATCACCTTTGTACCCTCTTGCCAGACATGTGGCAAGGCACACATCAGGTGCGGTACTCAGCATGGCATAGAGCCTATGACAAAAGCATAGGGGACGACCTTCGTCCTTCCTCTTTCTCCAGCCGTGGTCGAGAACTCTTAACTTCATACCTTACAACTCAGACAAGAACTCCTTCTTTGACTGATCCATCTTGAACACCTTCAAGATCATGTCAAGGTATGTGCTCATTTGAAAGTACTATTAAACATTTTTTATCTATCCTTATAGATCTTGATGCTCAATGTTCAAATAGCTTAATCCAGGTTCTCCATTGAAAAACACCTTTCAAATAACCCTATATGCTTTCCAGAAATTCTACATCATTTCGGATCAACAATATGTCATCCACATATACTTATCAGAAATGTCGTAGTGCTCCCACTCACTTTATTGTAAATACAAGTTTCTAACAAACTTTGTATAAACCCATAAACTTTGATTACTCCATCAAAGTGTATATTCCAACTCCAAGATGCTTGCTCTAGTCCATGGAAGGATCGCTGGAGCTAGCATACCTTTTAGCATCCTTAGGATCAACAAAACCTTTCTGATTGTATCACATGCAACCTTTCCTTACGAAAACTGGTAAGGAAACTTTTTTTGACATCCATCTGCCATATTTCATAAATGCAGCTTATGCTAACATGATTCTGACGGACTTAAGCATCGCTACGGGTGAGAAAATCTCATCATAGTCAACTACTTGAACTTGTGAAAAACTCTTTGCCACAAGTCGAGCTTCATAGACGGTGACATTACCGTCCACGTCCGTCTTCTTCTTAAAATCCATCTGTACTCAACAGTCTCACGACCATTGAGCCTTTCTGCCAAAGTCTACACTTTGTTTTCATACATGGATCCTCTCTCGGATTTTATGGCCTTGAGCCATTCATCGGAATCCGGGCCCACCATCGCTTCTCCATAGCTCGTAGGTTCATTGTTGTCTAGCAACATGACCTCCAAGACAGGATTGCGTACCACTCTAAAGTAGTACGCATCCTTGTCGTCCTACGAGGTACTGTAGTGACTTGATCCGAAGTCTCATGATCACTATCATAAGCTTCCACTTCAATTGGTGTAGGTGCCACAGGAACAACTCTTTGTGCCCTACTATACACCGGTTGAAGTGACGGTTCAATAACCTCATCAAGTCTCCACCATCCTCCCACTCAATTCTTTCGAGAGAAACTTTTCCTCGAGAAAGAACCCGATTCGAGAAACAATCCCTATTGCTTCCGGATCTAAGACAGGAGGTATACCCAACTGTTTTGGGTGTCCTATGAAGATGTATTTATCCGTTTTGGGTTCGAGCTTATCAGCCTGAAACTTTTTCACATAAGCGTCGTAGTCCCAAACTTTTAAGAAATGACAGCTTAGGTTTCTCTAAACCATAGTTCATTCGGTGTCATCATATAGGAATTACGTGGTGCCCTATTTAAAGTGAGTGCGGTTGTCTCTAATGCCTAACCCATGAACGATAGTGGTAATTTGATAAGAGACATCATGGTATGCATCATATCCAATAGGGTGCAGTTATGATGTTCGGACACACCATCACACTATGGTGTTCCAGGCGATGCTAGTCGTGAAATAATTTCCACAATGTCTCAATTGTGTACCAAACTCGCAACTCAGATATTCATCTCTATGATCATATCATAGATACTTTATCCTCTTGTCACGACGATCTTCAACTTTATTCTGAAATTACTTGAACCATTCAATAATTCAGACTTGTGTTTCATCAAGTAAACATACTCAGTATCTACTCAAATCATCTATGAAGTAAGAGCATAACGATATCCACTGCGTGCCTCAACACTCATTGGACTGCACACATCAAAATGCGTTACTTCCAACAAGTTGCTTTCTTGTTCCATTTTACTGAAACCGAAGCTTTCAGTCATCTTGCCCATGTGGTATGATTTGCATGTCTCAAGCGATTCAAAATCAAGTGAGTCCAAGCGGTCCATCTACATGGAGTTTCTTCATGCGTATATACCAACAGACATGGTTCGCATGTCTCAATCTTTTCAGAAATGAGTGAGTCCAAAGATCCATCAACATGGAGTTTCTTCATGCGTTTTATACCAATATGACTTACATGGCAGTGCCACAAGTAGGTGGTACTATCATTACTATCTTTATATCTTTTGGCATGAACATGTGTATCACTATGATTGAGATTTAATAAACCATTCATTTAGGTGCAAGACCATTGAAGGTATTATTCAAATAAATAGAGTAACCATTATTCTCCTTAAATGAATAACCGTATTGCGATAGACATAATCCAATCATGTCTATGCTCAACGCAAACACCAAATAACAATTATTTAGGTTTAACACCAATCTCGATGGTAGAGGGAGCGTGCGACGCTTGATCATATCAACTTTGGAAACACTTCCAACACATATCGTCAGCTCACCTTTAGCTAGTCTCCGTTTATTCCGTAGCTTTTATTTCGAGTTACTAACACTTAGCAACCGAACCGGCATCTAATACCCTGGTGCTACTAGGAGTACTAGTAAAGTACACATTAACATAATGTATATCCAATATACTTCTATCGACAGCCTTCTCATCTACCAAGTATCTAGGGTAATTCTGCTCCAGTGGTTGTTCCCCTTATTACAGAAGCACTTAGTCTCGGGTTTTGGGTTCAACTGCCCTTTGCCCTTCTTGATTTCTACTTTCGCGGTGTCAAACATTGCGAATATTTCAAGGATCATCATATCTATCCCTGATATGTTATAGTTCATCACGAAGCTCTCGCAGCTTGGTGGCAATGACTTTGGAGAAACGTCACTATCTTATCTGGAAGATCGACTCCCACTCGATTCAAGTGATTGTTGTACTCAGACAATCTGAGCACAAACTCAACGATTGAGCTTTTCTCCCTTAGTTTGCAGGCTAAGAAAATCGTCGGAGGTCTTATACCTCTTGACGTGGGCACGAGCCTGAAATCCCAATTTCAGCCCTCGAAACATCTCATATGTTCCGCGACATTTCAAAAATGTCTTCGGTGCCTCAATTCTAAACCATTTAACATTACCGAACTATCATGTAGTCATCAACACGTGTATGTCGGATGTTCGCAACATCCACAGACCACGTTCGAGGTCCAGCACACCGAGCGATGCATTAAGGACATAAGCCTTGTACTGTCCGCATAATTGCTACTGTCAAATTTCAACTATATTTTCTCTAGGATCATATCTAACACAGTAGAACTAAAGCGTAAGCTATAACATAATTTGCAAAGTTCTTTTGACTATGTTCAGGATAAACAAGTTCATCTTATGAACTCCCACTCAGATAGACATCCCTCTAGTCATCTAAGTGATTACATGATCCGAGTCAACTAGGCCGTGTCCGATCATCACGTGAGACGGACTAGTCATCATCGGTGAACATCTTCATGTTGATCGTATCTACCATACGACTCATGCTCGACCTTTCGGTCTCTTGTGTTCCGAGGCCATGTTTGTACATGCTAGGCTCGTCAAGTCAACCTAAGTGTTTCGCGTGTGTAAATCTGTCTTACACCCGTTGTATGTGAACGTAAGAATCTATCACACCCGATCATCATGTGGTGCTTCGAAACGACGAACTTTTGCAACGGTGCACAGTTAGGGGGAACACTTTCTTGAAATTTTAATAAGGGATCACCTTATTTACTACCGTTGTTCTAAGCAAATAAGATGTATAAACATGATAAACATCACATGCAATCAAATAGTGACATGATATGGCCAATATCATATTGCTCCTTTTGATCTCCATCTTCGGGGCTCCATGATCATCATCGTCACCGGCATGACACCATGATCTCCATCATCATGATCTCCATCATCGTGTCTTCATGAAGTTGTCACGTCAACTATTACTTCTACTACTATGGCTAACGCTTTAGCAATAAAGTAAAGTAATTACATGACGATTTAAGTTGACACGCAGGTCATAAATAAATTAAGACAACTCCTATGGCTCCTGCCGGTTGTCATACTCATCGACATGCAAGTCGTGATTCCTATTACAAGAACATGATCATCTCATACATCACATATATCATACATCAGATCCTTTGGCCATATCACATCACATGGCATACCCTGCAAAAACAAGTTAGACATCCTCTAATTGTTGTTTGCATGTTTTACGTGGCTGCTATGGGTTTCTAGCAAGAACGTTTCTTACCTACGCAAAACCACAACGTGATATGTCAATTGCTATTTACCCTTCATAAGGACCCTTTTCATCGAATCCGATCCGACTAAAGTGGGAGAGACTGGCACCCGCTAGCCACCTTATGCAACTAGTGCATGTCAGTCGGTGGAACCTGTCTCACGTAAGTGTACGTATAAGGTCGGTCCGGGCCGCTTCATCCCACAATGCCACCGAATCAAGATTGGACTAGTAACGGTAAGCATATTGAACAAAATCAACGCCCACAACTACTTTGTGTTCTACTCGTGCAAAGAATCTACGCAATAGACCTAGCTCATGATGCCACTGTTGGGGAACGTAGCAGAAATTCAAAATTTTCCTACGTGTCACCAAGATCTATCTATGGAGAAACCAGCAATGAGGGGAAGGAGAGTGCATCTACATACCCTTGTAGATCGCTAAGCGGAAGCGTTCAAGTGAACGGGGTTGATGGAGTCGTACTCGCCGTGATCCAAATCACCGATGACCAAGTGCCGAACGGACGGCACCTCCGCGTTCAACACACGTACAGCCCGGTGACGTCTCCCATGCCTTGATCCAGCAAGGAGAGAGGGAGAGGTTGAGGAAGACTCCATCCAGCAGCAGCACAACGGCGTGGTGGTGGTGGAGGAGCGTGGTGATCTAGCAGGGCTTCGCCAAGCACTATGAGATATGAGGAGGAGAGAGGCAGGGCTGCACCAACAGGGAGAGATCAAATCGTGTTTTTTGGGCAGCCCCTAGGCCTCATATATATAGGGGAAGGGGAGGAGGGTGCGCCCCCTCTAGGGTTCCCACCCCTAGAGGGGCGGCAGCCCTAGATGGGTTTGAGGGGGGCGGCCAAGAGGGGGAGGAGAGGGAGGCGCAGGGAGCATGGGCCTTAGGGCCCATCTGCCCTTAGGGTTTGCCCCCTCTCCTCTTCTCTTGCGCCTTGGCCCTTGTGGGAGGGTGCACCAGCCCACCTGGGGCTGGTCCCCTTCCACACTTGGCCCATGCAGCCCTCCAGGGCCGGTGACCCCACTTGGTGGACCCCCGGACACCTCCGGTGGTCCCGGTACACTACCGGTGATGCCCAGAACACTTCCGGTGGCCAAAATCATACTTCCTATATATAAATCTTTACCTCCGGACCATTCCGGAACTCCTCGTGACGTCCGAGATCTCATCCGGGACTCCGAACAACATTCGGTAACCACATACAAACTTCCTTTATAACCCTAGCGTCACCGAACCTTAAGTGTGTAGACCCTACGGGTTCGGGAAGCATGCAGACATGACCGAGACGTTCTCCGGTCAATAACCAACAGCGGGATCTGGATACCCATGTTGGTTCCCACATGTTCCATGATGATTTCATCGGATGAACCACGATGTCGAGGATTCGATCAATCCCGTATTCAATTCCCTTTGTCTAGCGGTAGTGTACTTGCCCGAGATTCGATCGTCGGTATCCCTATACCTTGTTCAATCTCGTTACCAGCAAGTCTCTTTACTCGTTCCGTAACACATCATCCCGTGATCAACTCCTTGATCACATTGTGCACATTATGATGATGTCCTACCGAGTGGGCCCAGAGATACCTCTCTGTCACACGGAGTGACAAATCCCAGTCTCGATTCGTGCCAACCCAACAGACACTTTCGGAGATACCTGTAATGTACCTTTATAGCCACCCAGTTACGCTGTGACGTTTGGCACACCCAAAGCATTCCTACGGTATCCGGGAGTTGCACAATCTCATGGTCTAAGGAAATGATACTTGACATTAGAAAAGCTTTAGCATACGAACTACACGATCTTTGTACTAGGCTTAGGATTGGGTCTTGTCCATCACATGATTCTCCTAATGATGTGATCCCGTTATCAACGACATCCAATGTCCATGGTCAGGAAACCGTAACCATCTATTGATCAACGAGCTAGTCAACTAGAGGCTTACTAGGAACATGGTGTTGTCTATGTATCCACACATGTATCTGAGTTTCCTATCAATACAATTATAGCATGGATAATAAACGATTATCATAAACAAGGATATATAATAATAACTTATTTATTATTGCCTCTAGGGCATATTTCCAACAGGGACAACCTCCGTGTGTGCACAGATATGCCGATGGCCTAGCCGTCGACATACGTTTATTTACTTAATTTTTTTATTTTTACTTTGGTTATCTGTGGCAGAGGTATGCCTACGGCACAGCCGTCGGCATAGGCCCCTTCGCCACGTCATCGATCTGTGTGCCATGCCACGTCATCGATCCGTGGGACAACCTCCGTGTGTGCACAGATATGCCGACGGCCTTGCCGTCGGCATACATGTATTTTACTTTATTTTTTTATTTTTACTTTGTTTTGTTATTTTTACTTTATTTTAGTTTTTGTTTTTGCATAAGATAATTATGCCTTATCTAAACTAAGCCGACGACCAGGCCGTCGGCATAGACCTGACACGTGGCGAGTAGGCGTTGGCCAGGACTTGACGGCGGCCGCCGTTTGGAGGTAACGTTGCCGACGGCCAGGGCCGTCGGCATAGATGTACGGACACCGTCGAGATAGGACCTATGCCGACGGCCTTTCTATGCCGACGGCCTCCCAGGCTACGCCGGCGGATATGTTGCCGACGGCCCTATGCCGACGAGGGCCGTCGGCATACGCCTGTCCCGACGGCCAGTCAGGGATTCCGGTAGTGACCGGCACTGAAGGGAGGAGGTTGACCAGTTCAGCTGATGCAGTTACAAGTAGGACAGGTTTTGGTACTAGGGACCAATTGCTTGACTGAATTAAGATTAGACTGGGTAGAACTTGTTCAGGGCGAAGTTAAACAGAGCAGGGAAAGCATCTTCAAATATTTGATTGTCGCGCCACAAAGAAGCCATATCCGAGCTTGCACTTCGTGCTAGCATCAAAGGACCATGTGATTGCTGGGAAGAAGACATTCTTCCCGATGAAGTTTTTTACGATTTTCTTTTGCCGTGGCCGTATGTTGCTGAGTACTAATAGTTAATCTACATACGCTAAAAGAAGAGGTATATACTGGATTAGCATATGCTATGTAGATTAACTATTCTATATCCTATATAGATTAACTATTCTTTAGGGTTTAGGGTATATATCCTATGTAGATTAACTATTTTGCCGTGGCCGTGTGTTGCTGATGTACCTCTTCTTTTAGCGTATGCTCGATCATCTCTGGTGCATAGCATACACTCCAGCAGCAAAAGTGCCTGTCACATTTTCCTGCCTTCCCGCTCGAGCCCGCACCAGACTTCCATCATCCGTCCTCGCAACTACCCCCCCTCCCCCCACCCAGCATGGATCTCACCCGGCCGGAAGGAACCATCCATATTAATCTTGCACATATGCATCACTGGGAGTCTCCATTTGCCATCAGGTGCCTTCTTAGGAGTACTGTCAAGAATTTCCAAGTGTTCAAGGACGCCGCACCTTGTTCTCCTCGCTATCACAGCAGCCAACAAAGGTAATTCTCCTTCCGTATTAGGGTTTCGCGATAACTGGCATACGTGCTTTGAGATCCGTATCGCCGCGCGTTGTCCACGGGAGAGGGTCTCCGGACCACTGGGTGTTGTTGGGGAACGTAGTAATTTCAAAAAAAATCCTACGCACACGCAAGATCATGGTGATGCACAGCAACGAGAGGGGAGAGTGTTGTCTACGTACCCTCGTAGACCGATAGCGGAAGCGTTATGACAACGCGGTTGATGTAGTCGTATGTCTTCACGGCCCCACCGATCAAGCACCGAAACTACGGCACCTCCGAGTTCTAGCACACGTTCAGCTCGATGACGATCCCCGGACTCCGATCCAGCAAAGTGTCGGGGATGAGTTCCGTCAGCACGACGGCGTGGTGACGATCTTGATGTTCTACCGTCGCAGGGCTTCGCCTAAGCACCGCTACAATATTATCGAGGATTATGGTGGAGGGGGGCACCGCACACGGCTAAGAGAACGATCACGAAGATCAACTTGTGTGTCTATGGGGTGCCCCCTGCCCCCGTATATAAAGGAGTGGAGGAGGGGAGGGCCGGCCCTCTCTATCGCGCGCCCTAGGGGAGTCCTACTCCCACCGGGAGTAGGATTCCCCCTTTCCTAGTACAACTAGGAGTCCTTCCAAGCAGTAGGAGTAGGAGACAAGGAAGGGGAAGAGGGAAGAGAAGGAAGGAGGGGGCGCCGCCCCTCCCCCTAGTCCAATTCGGACTAGTTAATGGGGGGGCGCGCGGCCTGCCTCTTCCTCTCCCCTAAAGCCCAATAAGGCCCATATACTTCTTCTCCGTATTCCCGTAACTCCCCGGTACTCCGAAAAATACCCGAACCACTCAGAACATTTCCGATGTCCGAATATAGTCGTCCAATATATCGATCTTTACGTCTCGACCATTTCGAGACTCCTCATCATGTCCCCGATCTCATCCGGGACTCCGAACTCCTTCGGTACATCAAAACTCATAAACTCATAATATAACTGTCATCGAAACCTTAAGCGTGCGGACCCTACGGGTTCGAGAACAATGTAGACATGACCGAGACACGTCTCCGGTCAATAACCAATAGCGGAACCTGGATGCTCATATTGGCTCCTACATATTCTACGAAGATCTTTATTGGTCAGACCGCATAACAACATACGGTGTTCCCTTTGTCATCGGTATGTTACTTGCCCGAGATTCGATCGTCGGTATCTTAATACCTAGTTCAATCCCGTTACCGGCAAGTCTCTTTACTCGTTCTGTAATACATCATCTCACAATTAACTCATTAGTTGCAATGCTTGCAAGGCTTATGTGATGTGCATTACCGAGAGGGCCCAGAGATACCTCTCCGACAATCGGAGTGACAAATCCTAATCTCGAAATACGCCAACCCAACATGTACCTTCGGAGGCACCTGTAGAGCTCCTTTATAATCACCCAGTTACGTTGTGACATTTGGTAGCACACAAAGTGTTCCTCCGGCAAACGGGAGTTGCATAATCTCATAGTCATAGGAACATGTATAAGACATGAAGAAAGCAATAGCAACATACTAAACGATTGGGTGCTAAGCTAATGGAATGGGTCATGTCAATCACATTATTCTCCTAATGATGTGATCCCGTTAATCAAATAACAACTCTTTTGTTCATGGTCAGGAAACATAACCATCTTCGATTAACGAGCTAGTCAAGTAGAGGCATACTAGTGACACTCTGTTTGTCTATGTATTCACACATGTATTATGTTTCCGGTTAATACAATTCTAGCATGAATAATAAACATTTATCATGATATAAGGAAATAAATAATAACTTTATTATTGCCTCTAGGGCATATTTCCTTCAGGTGCGACCCAGGTCGCATAGGATTATTTTCCTTATTCCTATTAGACCACCACTGCCACCAAAAGGTCAGGACATGCAGGCCTTTTTAACATCTAGCCCCAGAGATAATCGAGCATCACATGTACTGACGAAATTTGTTCGAGCTCAATTCTTTCCTTTTCCGTAGCTCTAGATCCCTCCACACCTCACGAACTGATTTGCACTTGATGAAGAGATGTGCACCATCCTCATCAGTTCTACCACAAAACAGGCGCTTCGTGTCTTGGATGGGAATGCCTTTCCGTTCCACATTTGTACGCAATGCTAGAGATTCATGTTTAAGACGCCATGTAAACATCTGAATGGTTCTGGGACAGGGAAGTTTCCATATTCTCTTCCAGGAATCATCAGTTGTACATACATGGAGAGAATTAAACTGAGACTCTTCCAGGAATCATCAGTTGTACATACATGGAGAGAATTAAACTGAGACTCAAACTCCATGTACTCAGGGTTAGTCAGCTATCCTTTACACGAGAAGGAACACAGATAGCGAGAGCAGGCATGAGCTGGCGAACAGACACCGTTGCAAGGCCGAGACATGCACGGCCCAACGAGAGCAGTGAAGGGTACTGATTCGGCAGTGGCATGACACACTCGCATCCATCAAAGTAGACCCTCCTCGGAAACGCCCAGCCACCCGAGAAGCTGAAGTCGCTCGGGTGTTTCTCTAGTATCATCTCTATCTGCACATTCATGTCCCGTAGCAACATCTCGTTGTAGTTCTTGATCCCCCAAAACATCCCTGTGTCATCTGCAAACCACACATTTCTTACTCACTCTTGCTTCGTAGTATTATAGTGCTATTTAACCATGTCGAAGATTGTGTGCTTCAGTGCGAGCTTGACATAGATTGTTTAACAACTAATTATATTTCACATAATTTCTCTAGGGTAGGGGGCCATGGCCCCCCTTGGCCCTATTGGAGCTCCTCCACTGGTGTTCTTACTGATGGCGCCATACTGGCCCCCTTGGCCCTATTGGAGCTCCTCCACTGGTGTGCTTGCTGATGGCACCATACTGGATAGGTGGCTCGTAGTCAGAGTGTGGCAGAATGTCAGGTGGCTTTGCCTGAGGCACTGAGGCGTCGAGGGAGTGTTTGGATGGCCGCAGGTGCCCGACGGGCACCCAACGATCGTGATGTTGTAGTAGGTCAAGAGGATGACGTAGCAGGACGATGATAGGACATCCCTAAACTGCAAGTACAGGCAAATGATCAACCATGTCACTGCATGACACCAAGCCAAGGAAGAGTCATCGCTCTGGCTCAATGCACAGGGCGTCAAGACAGTGGATCGTTGGCAAGAAGAAAGAACAAAATGCTAATGCCTAACTTGTTTGTGCCGCAGCTCATCAACCTTGGACCTCGTTGCGGGCACAATGGGATGGGTTGTGTCGACGCTCGTCTGCGGTGAAGTCGCAGTCGCTTGCTTGGTGATTAGGGATGGTGATGAAGCCTTCTTGAGAAGTCATGAAAATGACACCTTTATGATATCTTGATAAGGCTCTCTTTAGAAAGGTGCATGTGTAGGGTATATATCCTATGTGTGCCGCTCGGCAGGCTGTAACGGTTTTCATCTGGTTTTCTGACAATTAACTAGCAATTCTCTCTTCTGCTTAAGTAATGTGTCAGACAAATATTTACCTTTGTTTAAAAAAATATCAGAACAGTAAGCAGAGAAGGATGGCAATAAGACATAGAAGGCGAAAGCACATAGACCATGACTCACCCATACACGGAGGCTGAACCGTTGAATGTAAGTTAACTAGGCGCCCTGCAACTGAGAGCGGATGTCCTGGACGCAGCGGCATCTGAACGCAATTATCCAGCCGCACGTCGGGGCGAGGTGATGCGCGCATTAAAAAGGGCAGTGATAGGCGCCGGTGCACCGGCCCAAATTTCGGCCGGTCCGCTGCCGAGCGTACGATACGGACTTCTCCAACCGTACGATACAACTTTCCTCTGTCTCTAAAAAGTCAACCACGCTGGAAAAAAGGTAGCGACTAAAATCCACGCTCCCCGCCCAGAATCCGCGCACTCGCCGGCCAGAATCTACGCGCTTGCCGGCCGCCCACACTTCTCCTCTGCATCTCGTGCTCGCCCGCCCACCCGTGTTCGCCGGCGCTCGCGCCATTGCGCTTGTCTCGGCTGCCTCCGCTCGCCATGGTTGCAGCTCGAACATAGACGGGTTCCAGCATGTGGTCGCCATGGTTGCAGCATCTCCGGCGTCTCCATCTCCGGCTCGCCGCCGTCATTGACTTGCACCGCCACCGCCATGTCCAGCAAAACAAATCTAAAAAGCAACAAGAACTTCCAACACACGGTTGAAGCAAAAAGATTAGCTGGTTCCAGCAAAACTTGATGCTATTTCCAGCAAAAATCGAATGCAACAAAAACCTTTGATACTCGGTTGAAGCAAATAGATTTGCTGGTTCCAACAAAACTTAATGATGGTTTCAGCAAAAATCTCAGCAGCAAAAAGCGATAAGCCAATTGTAGCAAATGAATTAGCCAGATCCAGCAAAAAGTAGTGCTGGTTCCAGCAAAATAGCCTCATGCAAAAAAAAGAGAAGTGCCCATTGTAGCAAAAAAAAAAGACGGTTCCAGCAAAAATAAAGGCTAGTTCCAGCAAAAAATGCGTCACCTGCCCAGAACACGTGCAGTTCCAGCATCAGGGAACACTGGTTCCAGCATCGTCATGTGCCGGTTGCAGCTCCCTAGTGCGCCGGTTCCAGCATCGCTGCCTGAGCAGGAACCAGTCGCCATCGTCGCGCACCATGGCGACGTAGCGGGGTGCGCGAGCTTGCAGCCCAGCAGCCGGGCCCCTTGCTCGCAGCTCCAAGGAGCCGAGCGTGTGTGAGCGGCATGTACTTGAGCTCAACCTCGTGGATCCATGGCGTATTGCGCAGAACACGAACGAGCTCACCCCCTCTCATGGATCTATGGTGGAAAAACTCGTGGGAACAGATAAGGCAACAAAAACGAACTCAATTTTATGAGGATTGGGTGTGGATTCTTGAAGAGATAGCACAAGAAGACAGGGAAGAGAGATTGAGAAAGGGGGTGGAAGGACGAGAGGCCTCCTGTGGTCTCCAGAATATGCGAAGGGATAAGATGAAAGCGGTGGGGATAGACTTGGCTTTGTGGGTGGTGGGCCAGGACTGGGCCAGAGACTGCGTAGTGACACGAGCCTGGCGACCGGCCGAACCGCTCGGCCGGCGCACCTTTTGCAAATGTTTACCCATTAAAAAACGCTAGAAGTGACAAAGGCAGCATACATCACGGTAAACGTTTCACGCCAGCGCACCGGCGGAAACTTGGGTCGGTCGCATACACGCGCGCTAGCTAGGACGACTTAATTGGCGACACGTGGGGTGGTGGACCCACCACATTATCACTTTCCCAATCTCCCCGCATCTTTCCTTCTTCCCATTCCTGTGTCTTTTTGGTTCGCCTCTCCTACCGGCTGCCATGGAAGTCCTACCCGGCGACCTTCTCCGACGAGTCCCTCCTCTTCTTCTCCAGCGAGCCCCTCCTCCCTCCCTCTTCTTCTCCGGCGAGCACCCCCGAAGCCAACCCCCAAGGCAGCGTTCTCCCCTGGATTCCCCTCTCTCAACTGCATCTACTTGTGCTCCATGAACGACCAGAGCTGCAACGGGCATGGCCGGCGAAGCTGCGTCCATGGTCGGAGCTGCGCCCATGGCCGGCGACCCACAAAAACTTTTTATGGCTGCAACCGGCTGTGAGCTACAACCCCAAGCTATGAGCTGCCTGTTCGGAGCTGGAAACGGCAAACACAGATGCTACATGCGGGCATGAGGTTTGTTGGAAGCGGCTGGGGACATGCTGGAACCAACGTTGCTGGAAGATACAAACGTTACCCGGGGGAAGTTGAAACTAGTGTCGCCAAAAGCTACAATCGTCCGCTGGAATTGCTGGAACCATCAAGTAAAAAAGCTGGAACCGACTAGTACCGGAGCTGCATTCATTAGCAATGATGCGATGGCAGTGACCTGTTTTGCTGCAACCGTCGTCCTCTTTTGCTACTACCGGTGAGGTAATTTGGTACATCCTTCATGGCGAGCTCATGGTCCCACGACTCAGCGGATGTCTTTCTTTTGCTGGAACCGGCTACTAGCGGAGCTGCAACCATGTGATGCAGATGCTGGAACCGTTGCCTAGGAAAGGTGGGAGCGGTGCTGAGACGACGACGGCCGCTGCCTCGGTGAGCTGCAACCGGCATCAGCAAAAGCTACATCCGTCTTTTCGTTTTGCTGCGATGGTTTATAGTGGGTGGAGTAGTGGAGTCCAGCAGGAGCCCAGCAGATGACGACAAGGGAGGCAGCGGACGGACGCCACCCACACGTCGAGCGATCTCGGCGAGCACGACGGGGGGAGGGGGGCGCAGCGCAACCCGATGGTGCAACCATGGGGCCACGTGATGTGCACCTGTGCCGGCCAAAGCTAGGAACGCCGCTGCCGGAGCAGCGTTCATGGTCATGGCCATGAGATGCAAGACGGGATGGCCATGGCTAGGGACGCGAATGGCGAATGGCGATGGCGAGGTTGCAAGCAGACCAACAACGACAGAGGGCGCGTCCATGGCTGGGAGCGGGGCGGTTGACGGCGGCGCTCGCCTTCGCTTGTTTTGGGAGAAAGACGACACGAGGGGAAGGGGATGAAACGAAAGGGCAGATCGGATGGCTCTCGCTTGCTGCATTGGACGGCTGGGGCCGGACCGGCCCAAAGTATTGGGCCGGCGCACCGGCGCCTAGCGCTGCCCATACATCATTATGTCCAGATGAATACAGTGGACAAGTTGGCTCGGTGGGCTCGGCCCATGCGGTGCATGGCTGACACAAGGACAGCAGGTTAGGGGGTGCATCCGCTGACACAGGGACAGTAGGTCAGGTAGGACAGCAGGTAAGGAAACGTAAAGCGTTTGGGCAGGAGCAGCTCGCCCCGGCGCCCCATGTCCGCCGGATGTAGCCATGGCGATACCGGAGCGAGGACACCGGCGTTGGGCGAGCGGTGAGTGAAACTCTGCGCATCTTTTGTTCCTGCCGGTTGCGAGCGCCGGTCCATGCTTTCTCCTTTCTCCAACTTCTCCCGTCCTTAATTTTGCAGATCAGGAGCCGCGCCGTCCGTTATGGAAGGGGGCGGCGGGACAGTATACACGGGGGCGATGACGTCTGCCAGAGGCATGAAGTTCCGGGCGTAGGGAGGACGCCGGAGAGGCGGCCATCTGGGCAGGAGGAGCTCGCCCCATCGCCTGACGTTGATCTGTCGGGGTGTGTCCTGCATGACATTCAGCTCCGGAGACGGCGCTGGTCGGTGGTAGACGGCGGGGCTGGCGTACATTCGTACGCCGCAGTCGGGCCGCGTACCATCAACGCCTACAGCGTGCCGTGCGCCATGGAGGCCTGCATCGCGACGCACACCGTCAACGCCTGCAGCGCGCTTCAGAGTGTGCGCCCCGGTCCTCTGGCGCCGGCAAACACAACTATCCTCGTCAGTACAGTACTCCAGCATGAGCATGAATAAGCAGATCATCATGGTGTTCCTAGCTACGATGCGTATGTCGTCCATGGAGCGGCCCATCCCAAGCATGACGTTGCTCCCACCTCCGGCCGACTTGATCAGAAGGTTGTGCGTGTTCTGTTTGAGTGAGATGCTTGTGCGTGTTTGAATGAGGCCGTTGCAAGCGATCGGTACTGTCCTCCGGTTACATGCTCTTTAAGTACATCCAGGTTGAAAAGTCTTTACATTATACAGTGCTCCAAGCGACGGTAGTACTATTTCGTCCTGCATGCATGCGCACGTACACTGCTCTGCAGCGGCGTGTCAGCCTGTCTGTCAGTGCGCCGTACTTCAAATACATCAATACGCAGCATTTGGCTCACCAGCGGAGCTCTATACTCCAAGTAGCACATTTGGCTGCTGCGAATCGCGAGGCTGTGCGCGCCGTAGATGCGTTGCGTGCAGATGCCACTGCGTGCAGCGATGCACTTCTCCCCTGCAACTGACATTTGTTTTGTGTGTACTTCTAGTTCGATGCCATGTTCGGAATGCAGGAATTACAAAAACCAGTTCCTGCGAAAATCAAAATATATTTTGTAATTTCTAAGCAGGCTTACTTTAGAATATACTGCGAACATGTGGAAAGACTCATGTGTCAACCTCAAATTCCACATTTGCTTCATACTACCAACATACAGAGGCGCACATCTGCACGCTTGAAATAGTACTTCGACGCCGAAAGCATACCCCGAGTATAACTTCGAGACAAGCAGCTTGATTTAGCAAATTGAACTAACTATTTTTTTTAGGGAAATTGAACTAACTGGTTGAAACTGATCTCATGAATCTCTTCGCATTACCGCTAGGCCACAAGGCCCATTAGACCCATTACAGAACATGAACAAAAAAATCATATTACATATATTACTCCCTCCTTCCCAATATGTAGGGCGTATTAGGAATTGCATGCAATTCCATAATATAAGACGCACAGTTACATCCTCTGCTATCGATCGCTAGTTTTCAGGGGGAAAAAATACGGCGACCACCCTCTCGTGTGGTTAGCTCGCACCAGCACGCACTCGTCTCTCTCTCCTTCAACCCATTCTGCCCACGAACCCACCTCCCTTTCTCTCCCGCGCAATTTTCTCCTTTGTGAAGAAGCGCCAGCACACCATTTGCCCTTCCCATCTTTCCCAGCTCGTACACAAATCAATCCATGGCCAGCCCCGTGCATGGCGTAGGTGTTGGCGACGAGGATCCCAACGGCGACGTAGTGGCTGCCCATCTTGCCACCGACGATGTCATTGCCGCTCAACTTGCCGCCGGCAAGGCCAGTCCCGTGCGCTGTCATCCCAATACGATGGGAACCGGCAACCAGGACGCGGCCGGCTCGAAGCTGGTACGACCACCTGGACAACTCGGAATTTGGACATCGACGGGGAAGACCAGGACCTGCAACGACCACGGCCACGACGACGGCGTCTGCAGCGGCCATGGTGATGAAGGAAGAAAACATAAAGGACAGGAGGATGGTCTTGGCGGCAGGTACGTAGACGGACTGGGTGATGGCCGCACGGTCTCCAACGATGACGTCTCCGAACTGCATGGTTTGCGCTGGAACAAGCTGGCCGAGGACGCCATGATCTGGGAGGACGACTACATCAGCAAGGTCAACTGTGTGTGCAAAGTGAACTCAGATGCCGAGACCAACAACGACCAATGTGTCGATGAGCAGGACATCACCATTGAAGGAGCCAATGATATGATCACCGAAGATGAAGAAGTGCATATGAGCTATGTGTACAACATCCCCGAATCCGAGGGCATGAAGCTATGGATGTACGTGCCTGACACATATGCTACTCAGGTACCGGATTCCCTTGAAGATGTGCAGGTTGAAGCAGAAAATGAGTTGAGCAAACAACATGCTATGGACGTCGAACATGCGGATAATATCGAGGTCTTCAAATACCAACAGTATGTGCCCGAGCATGGTGAAGTCCAGGATCTCATTGAAGAGACAACAGGAGATGAAACTTCATATTTCCACAAAGAGTGGTACTCCAATATTGAAGGTAGCCAAGTCCCGGATTTGCAGGAAGAGTTGAGCATTGGTGTAGAAGAAGATATGTCAGCTCAAGAAAGTATGGAGGTTGAACAGGACATCCTTGCAGGAGAAAGCCAAGCTCCGGACTCCCTCGAGGAAATTGAAGCAGAGGTCATGGCTTTGCTGGGAATGTCCGGAGAAGAGCAAGGTGAGGACAACGAAGAACACAGCAAGGCCGACACAGATCATAACGATGGCAGCGAAGAACACATTGCGCCTCAGGTAGGTCATGACCAGGCTGAAGAAGAACTAGGCGAGGGAGAAGAAGCAGAGTCTGCCATACGGAAGGACATGCTTAAAATTATGTTGCCCCTGTACTTTGAGCCTTAGATTACCTCGTCAAACTGGCTTTCATCTTACATTAGCTTATTTGTGTTAGATTCCTCCTCCTCTATTTTAGCAGTACGAACATTTATCTTTCTGTATCAGGGTGTACAAACCTGTCTTTAATTTTTTGCTTATGAGTGTGTATCAGGGTGTACACATGCTACATTTACAAATTCCCTCCCCTACACTTAGGTCCTTTCAGTCAGTTTGGTGCACGCCCAGCATGAATTTTTTGACATTTGGTTGCTGGGAGCAAGACACTGAACACCAAGCATTCCAGGATTAATCATAAATTAAAGATTAGCACTATGAGGACATTAGCTCATTCATTGCACAGGATCTAAGAAAAAAGACAACACATCAAACTAAAGCAAATCACATAAGAAAATATGATTACAATACTTGCAAATATGTTTTCAAGTCTGATAAATAAACACTACACCTGAACATAACCCACTGATCACTTGAACATAACTAATTGTCCGACACGATATGAAAATAAAGAGACACTGCAGCGAAACGTACAGACGTGTGACGACTAAGAAACAATTCAGCGAGACACACGAATTGACGACTAAGTCAGCAGTAACTAGACATTCACGAACTCATTTGCTTGCTGGACTAATTCAGGATCACATGCAAGTGCGATGGGGAGAACTCCATTGTTCTGCAGAACACTTTTCTTCATGTGTGGAATGGCATAGTAATGGCTGCCTCTCCCCTTCATGATTTCCTTCATGCAAGATTGATGCGTGAGAAAAACACGATTGGATCTCTCCACTGGATACTCTTCGAATGCTTGAATGACTTTAGCGACAAGATCGTCTACGGTTTTAGGAGCTGACTTCTGAAACATTGCTTGCATACCTGCAATCAAAAACAAGATTCATAATGTCTTCAGCAATAAGTTTGTGTTTGGTTTTCATAGCTGAATTGTAGAACATGGATTTAATACCTGAAAAAAGACCAATATCCAAAGCATTTAGATCAGGAGAATTGGGTGGCTGGCACATCAGTCTTATGTCAAACCCATCTGCAGTTGCCGCTTCTTTGAACACAGGATCGTTGACATCAATATGGGTTTTGGCATTGTCTTGCTGGATGAAAATAGGCTCCCCAAATTCCTCAACCGGCCATTTCTGTTTTATGGCAGGCAAGACCTTGTTAACAAGAAACTCGCGGCTATCGTTCTTTGTAACAGATGTCATTGCCTTTGTGATCATGGTGCCAGCACCTCTGTACTTACTTGACCTCTTGGCAGGCTCTCTAGTCACAAATGGAAATATTCCAATCTTCCCGTCAAATGTGCATGTCCCAAGTGCATCGAACCTAGGCCTCGCAATTGCTACAAGGAACATCACCTTTGGAATAAATCCTTTGTTCCTTATGCCCCTTTGAGGCTTGTCCTCATCAAGGGCCAAGTAATATTTCTGACATCTTCTAGTCATGTAGAACCACTTTTCGTCAATGTGCACCATATTGTACATATCCTTGAAGGTGGGCTGGTGAGGTAGGGTAGGTGGATGTATCATGGAGAGACAGTACCGAACACGCCCTCTCATGTTTTCATCAGTCAATGTAGGCTTGATATCATTAGTGTGACGCTTGAATTTGCCTTCCTTAAACCTCCTGTGTAAGGTGCTCTTTGCAACATTTAGCTCCTTGGCTAGGTCATGCATGGTGGTCCTTTTCATCACTGGAATTGCAGAAATATCACCTGCGTTGATTTCAACTCTCTTGCGGCCACAGTGCTTGGCCCTCTTGCTGACAACAGCATTCACCCCTCCACCTTTCTGGCCTTTTTCCCAATAACGCTGCACACATCTGTGAGAAACACCCATCGCTGCTGCCACTTGTAGTGAAACACCGCGCTTCAATATGCCATGAGTACTCCTATCCAAAAGCATGTTGTATATAGTCCTCCTTTCATTGTCTGTGCACCATTTGCGTTTCCTCTGATCTGTGTGGCATGAAAAATGTACAACAAGTTAGGTAACGAGGTGTGTACTATCACAAGTTCGCCTGAACTTCAATGACAAATGACAATACATGATGTACGTGCACTGTAAACAAACTGTATTGGCACGATGCCGAGTACTATCGGGCTCTAGGCTGGCACGAAGATGAACGTCACTGACAAAGGGAGGCTAGCACAAAAGGGCCCTGAAGCCCCTGATTGATTGCATAAAAAGAAATGGATTATCTGCTGTACTACTGCGAATCCTACTGAATTTTAACTTCTCATTGTACATGTGCTTATGATTAACAAGGAAGCACATATTACTCCAAGTATGATTTGGAAATAAGGAACTCAAGCAATTTTGAACCTGAATTACATGAATTATTTAATCTTGCTATAGAACAACAATCATAAAACATAAACGACACGTATCTAGACACAAGCATCAAACTGCACGTGTTGCAGTTTGATGCTTGTGTCTAGATACGTGTCGTTTATGTTTTATGATTGTTGTTCTATAGCAAGATTAAATAATTCATGTAATTCAGGTTCAAAATTGCTTGAGTTCCTTATTTCCAAATCATACTTGGAGTAATATGTGCTTCCTTGTTAATCATAAGCACATGTACAATGAGAAGTTAAAATTCAGTAGGATTCGCAGTAGTACAGCAGATAATCCATTTCTTTTCATGCAATCAATCAGGGGCTTCAGGGCCCTTTTGTGCTAGCCTCCCTTTGTCAGTGACGTTCATCTTCGTGCCAGCCTAGAGCTCGATAGTACTCGGCATCGTGCCAATACAGTTTGTTTACAGTGCACGTACATCATGTATTGTCATTTGTCATTGAAGTTCAGGCGAACTTGTGATAGTACACACCTTTACCTAACTTGTTGTACATTTTTCATGCCACACAGATCCGAGGAAACGCAAATGGTGCACAGACAATGAAAGGAGGACTATATACAGCATGCTTTTGGATAGGAGTACTCATGGCATATTGAAGCGCGGTGTTTCACTACAAGTGGCAGCAGCGATGGGTGTTTCTCAGAGATGTGTGCAGCGTTATTGGGAAAAAGGCCAGAAAGGTGGAGGGGTGAATGCTGTTGTCAGCAAGAGGGCAAAGCACTGTGGCCGCAAGAGAGTTGAAATCAACGCAGGTGATATTTCTGCAATTCCAGTGTTGAAAAGGACCACCATGCATGACCTAGCCAAGGAGCTAAATGTTGCAAAGAGCACCTTACACAGGAGGTTTAAGGAAGGCAAATTCAAGCGTCACACTAATGATATCAAGCCTACATTGACTGATGAAAACATGAGAGGGCGTGTTCGGTACTGTCTCTCCATGATACATCCACCTACCCTACCTCACCAGCCCACCTTCAAGGATATGTACAATATGGTGCACATTGACGAAAAGTGGTTCTACATGACTAGAAGATGTCAGAAATATTACTTGGCCCTTGATGAGGACAATGTTGGAAATATGCCCTAGAGGCAATAATAAATTAGTTATTATTATATTTCCTTGTTCATGATAATAGTTTATTATCCATGCTAGAATTGTATTGATAGGAAACTCAGATACATGTGTGGATACATAGACAACACCATGTCCCTATTAAGCCTCTAGTTGACTAGCTCGTTGATCAATAGATGGTTACGGTTTCCTAATCATGGACATTGGATGTCATTGATAACGGGATCACATCATTAGAAGAATGATGTGATGGACAAGACCCAATCCTAAGCCTAGCACAAGATCATGTAGTTCGTATGCTAAAGCTTTTCTAATGTCAAGTATCATTTCCTTAGACCATGAGATTGTGCAACTCCCGGATACCGTAGGAATACTTTGGGTGTGCCAAACGTCACAACGTAACTGGGTGGCTATAAAGGTACACTATAGGTATCTCCGAAAGTGTCTGTTGGGTGGCACGAATCGAGTCTGGGATTTGTCACTCCGTGTAAACGGAGAGGTATCTCTGGGCCCACTCGGTAGGACATCATCATAATGTGCACAATGTGATCAAGGAGTTGATCACGGGATGATGTGTTGCGGAACGAGTAAAAGAGACTTGCCGGTAACGAGATTGAACAAGGTACCGGGATACCGACGATCGAATCTCGGGCAAGTATCGTACCGATAGACAAAGGGAATTGTATACGGGATTGATTAAGTCCTTGACATCGTGGTTCATCCGATGAGATCATCGTGGAACATGTGGGAGCCAACATGGGTATCCAGATCCCGCTGTTGGTTATTGACCGGAGAACATCTCGGTCATGTCTGCATGTCTCCCGAACCCGTATGGTCCACACACTTAAGGTTCGATGACGCTAGGGTTATAAAGGAAGCTTGTATGTGGTTACCGAATGTTGTTCGGAGTCCCGGATGAGATCCCGGACATCACTAGGAGTTCCGGAATGGTCCAGAGGTAAAGATTTATATATAGGAAGTCCTATTTCGGCCATCGGGACAAGTTTCGGGGTCATCGGTATTGTACCGGGACCACCGGAGGGGTCCCGGGGGCCCACCGGGTGGGGCCACCCATCCCGGAGGGTCCCATGGGCTGAAGTGGGAAGGGATCCAGCCCAAAGTGGGCTGGGGCGCCACTTCCCTTATGGCCCATGCGCCTAGGGTGAAGGGGGAACCCTAAGGAAGAGTCCCAAGGAGGGAAGGCACCTCCTAGGTGCCTTGGGGGGGAGGGAAACCTCCCCTGGCCGCCGCCCCCTAGGAGATTGGATCTCCTAGGGCTGGCGCACCCCCCCTTGGGATCCCTATATATAGTGGGGGTAGAGGGCCTCTTGAGACACACCTTTTGCCTTTGGTGCAGCCCCTCCCTCTCTCCCAAGTTCTTCTCCTCTCCCGCAGGTGCCTGGCGAAGCCCTGCAGGATTGCCACGATCCTCCACCACCACCATGCCGTTGTGCTACTGCTGGATGGAGTCTTCCTCAACCTCTCCCTCTCTCCTTGGTGGATCAAGGCATGGGAGACGTCACCGAGCTGTACGTGTGTTGAACGCGGAGGTGCCGTCCGTTCGGCACTAGGATCATCGGTGATTTGAATCACGACGAGTACGACTCCATCAACCCCGTTCACTTGAACGCTTCCGCTTAGCGATCTACAAGGGTATGTAGATGCACTCTCCTTCCCTCGTTGCTAGATTACTCCATAGATTGATCTTAATGTTGCGTAGAAAATTTTGAATTTCTGCTACGTTCTCCAACAGTGGTATCAGAGCTAGGTCTATTGCGTAGATTCTTTGCACGAGTAGAACACAAAGTAGTTGTGGGCGTTGATTTTGTTCAATATGCTTACCGTTACTAGTCAATCTTGATTCGGCGGCATTGTGGGATGAAGCGGCCCGGACCGACCTTACACGTACACTTACGCGAGACAGGTTCCACCGACTGACATGCACTAGTTGCATAAGGTGGCTAGCGGGTGCCAGTCTCTCCCACTTTAGTCGGATCGGATTCGATGAAAAGGGTCCTTATGAAGGGTAAATAGCAATTGACATATCACGTTGTGGTTTTGCGTAGGTAAGAAACATTCTTGCTAGAAACCCATAGCAGCCACGTAAAACATGCAAACAACAATTAGAGAACGTCTAACTTGTTTTTGCAGGGTATGCCTTGTGATGTGATATGGCCAAAGGATGTGATGTATGATATATGTGATGTATGAGATGATCATGTTCTATTAATAGGAATCACGACTTGCATGTCGATGAGTATGACAACCGGCAGGAGCCATAGGAGTTGTCTTTAATTTATTTATGACCTGCGTGTCAACATAAACGTCATGTAATTATTTTACTTCATTGCTAAAGCGTTAGCCATAGTAGTAGAAGTAATAGTTGACGTGACAACTTCATGAAGACACGATGATGGAGATCATGATGATGGAAGATCATGGTGTCATGCCGGTGACGACGATGATCATGGAGCCCCGAAGATGGAGATCAAAAGGAGCAAAGTGATGATGGCCATATCATGTCACTATTTGATTGCATGTGATGTTTATCATGTTTTTGCATCTTATTTGCTTAGAACGACGGTAGTAAATAAGATGATCCCTCATTAAAATTTCAAGAAAGTGTTCCCCCTAACTGTGCACCGTTGCGAAAGTTCGTCGTTTCGAAGCACCACGTGATGATCGGGTGTGATAGATTCTTACGTTCACATACAACGGGTGTAAGACAGATTTACACACGCGAAACACTTAGGTTGACTTGACGAGCCTAGCATGTACAGACATGGCCTCGGAACACAGAAGACCGAAAGGTCGAGCATGAGTCGTATGACAGATACGATCAACATGAAGATGTTCACCGATGTTGACTAGTCCGTCTCACGTGATGATCGGACACGGCCTAGTTGACTCGGATCATGTAATCACTTGGATGACTACAGGGATGTCTATCTGAGTGGGAGTTCATAAGATGAACTTAATTATCCTGAACATAGTCAAAAGATCTTTGCAAATTATGTCGTAAGCTCGCGCTTTAGTTCTACTGTTTTAGATATGTTCCTAGAGAAAATATAGTTGAAAGTTGATAGTAGCAATTATGCGGACAGTAGAAGGCTTGTGTCCTTAATGCACCGCTCGGTGTGCTGGACCTCGAACGTGGTCTGTGGATGCTGCGAACATCTGACATACACGTTTTGATGACTACATGATAGTTCGGTAATGATAAATGGTTTAGAATTGAGGCACCGAAGACATTCTTGAAATGTCGCGGAACATATGAGATGTTTCGAGGGCTAAAATTGGGATTTCAGGCTCGTGCCCACGTCAAGAGGTATAAGACCTCCGACGATTTTCTTGGCCTGCAAACTAAGGGAGAAAAGCTCAATCATTGAGCTTGTGCTCAGATTGTCTGAGTACAACAATCACTTGAATCGAGTGGGAGTTGATCTTCCAGATAAGATAGTGATGCTTCTCCAAAGTCATTGCCACCAAGCTGCTAGAGCTTCGTAATGAACTATAACATATTAGGGATAGATATGATGATCCTTGAAATATTCGCGATGTTTGACACCGCGAAAGTAGAAATCAAGAAGGAGCATCAATTGTTGATGGTTAGTGAAACCACTAGTTTCAAGAAGGGCAAGGGCAAGAAGGGATACTTCATGAAACGGCAAATCAGCTGCTGCTCTAGTGGAGAAACCCAAGGTTGAACCCAAACCCGAGACTGAGTGCTTCTGTAATAAGGGGAACAACCACTAGAGCAGAATTAACCTAGATACTTGGTAGATGAGAAGGCTGTCGATAGAAGTATATTGGATATACATTATGAGAATGTGTACTTTACTAGTACTCCTAGTAGCATCAGGGTATTAGATACCGGTTCGGTTGCTAAGTGTTAGTAACTCGAAATAAAAGCTACGGAATAAACGGAGACTAGCTAAAAGTGAGCTGACGAGATGTGTTGGAAGTGTTTCCAAGGTTGATATGATCAAGCATCACACGCTCCCTCTACCATCGAGATTGCTGTTAAACCTAAATAATTGTTATTTGGTGTTTGCGTTGAGCATAGACATGATTGGATTATGTCTATCACAATACGGTTATTCATTTAAAGAGAATAATAGTTACTCTGTTTATTTGAATAATACCTTCAATGGTCTTGCACCTAAAATGGATGGTTTATGGAAATATCGATCGTAGTGATACACATGTTCATGCCAAAAGATATAAGATAGTAATGATAGTACCACCTACTTGTGGCACTACCATATAAGTCATATTGGTATACAACGCATGAAGAAGCTCCATGTTGATGGATCTTTGGACTCACTCATTTTTGAAAAGGATTGAGACATGTGAACCATGTCTATTGGTATATACGCATGAAGAAACTCCATGCAGATGGACCGTTTAGACTCACTTGATTTTGAATCGCTTGAGACATGCAGATCATACTACATGGGCAAGATGACTGAAAGCTTCGGTTTCAGTAAAATGGAACAAGAAAGCAACTTGTTGGAAGTAACACATTTTGATGTGTCCAGTCCAATGAGTGCTGAGGCACGCAGTGGATATCGTTATGCTCTTACTTCACAGATGATTTGAGTAGATACTGAGCATATTTACTTGATGAAACACAAGTCTGAATTATTGAATGGTTCAAGTAATTTCAGAATGAAGTTGAAGATCGTCGTGACAAGAGGATAAAATATCTATGATATGATCATAGAGATGAATATCGGAGTTGCGAGTTTGGTACACAATTGAGACATTGTGGAAATTGTTTCACAACTAATACCGCCTGGAACACCATAGTGTGATGGTGTGTCCGAACATCATAACTACACCCTATTGGATATGGTGCGTACCATGATGTCTCTTATCGAATTACCACTATCGTTCATGGGTTAGGCATTGGAGACAACCGCACTCACTTTAAATAGGGCACCACGTAATTCCGATGAGATGACACCGTATGAACTATGGTTTAGAGAAACCTAAGCTGTCATTTCTTAAAAGTTTAGGGCTGCGACGCTTATATGAAAAGTTTCAGGCTGATAAGCTCGAACCCAAAGCGGATAACTGCATCTTCATAGGATACCCAAAACAGTTGGGTATACCTCCTGTCTCAGATCCGAAAGCAATAAGGATTGTTTCTCAAATCGGGTCCTTTCTTGAGGAAAAGTTTCTCTCGGAAGAATTGAGTGGGAGGATAGTGGAGACTTGATGAGGTTATGGAACCGTCACTTCAACTAGTGTGTAGCAGGGCACAGGAGTTGTTCCTATGGCACCTACACCAATTGAAGTGGAAGCTTATGATAGTGATCATGAGACTTCGGATCAAGTCACTCCCAAACCTCGTAGGATGACAAGGATGCGTAGTACATCAGAGTGGTACGTAATCCTGTCTTGGAAGTCATGTTGCTAGACAACAATGAACCTACGAGCTATGGAGAAGCGATGGTGGGCCCGGATTCCAATGAATGGCTCGAGGCCATAAAATCCGAGAGAGGATCCATGTATGAAAACAAAGTGTAGACTTTGGCAGAACGGCTTGATGGTCGTGAGGCTGTTGAGTACAGATGGATTTTAAAAAGGAAGACGGACAATGATGGTAAATGTCACCATTAAGAAAGCTCGACTTGTCATTAATATATTTTCCGACAAGTTCAAGGAGTTGACTGCGATGAGGCTTTCTCACTCGTAGCGATGCTAAAAGTCTGTTTGAATTATGTTAGCAACTACTGCATTATTTATGAAATTATGCAGATAGGATGTCAAAACATTGTTTCCTCGACGAGTTTCTTGAGGAAAGGTTGTATGTGATACAACCAGAAGATTTTTTGTCAATCCTGAAAGATGCTAACAAGTATGCAAAGCTCCAGCAATCCGTCTAAGGACTGGAGTAAGCATCTCGGAGTTGGAATGTACGCTTTGATGAGATGATCAAAGATTTGGGTTTTTACAAAGTTTATCAGAAACTTGTATTTTCAAAGAAGTGAGTGGGAGCACTATAGAATTTCTGATGAGTATATGTTGTTGACATATTGTTGATCAGAAATGATGTAGAATTTCTGGAAAGCATATAGGGTTATTTGAAAGGTGTTTTCAATGGAAAACCTGGATTAAGCTACTTAAACATTGAGCATCAAGATCTATAAGGATAGATCAAAATCGCTTAATAGTACTTTCAAACAAACACATACCATGACAAGATTTTGAAAGAGTTCAAAATAGATCAGCAAAGGAGTTCTCGGCTGTGTTACAAGGTCTGAGTATTGAGCAAGACTCATGACATGACCACGGCAGAATAGAGAGAAAGGACGAAGGTCGTCCCCTATGCTTTAGTCGTAGGCTCTAAAGTATGCTATGTTGTGTACTGCACCTGAAGTGTGCCAAACCATGAGTCAGTCAAGGGGTACAAGTGTGATCTAGAAATGGATCACAAGACAGCGGTCAAAGTTATCCTTAGTAACTAGTGGACTAAGGAATTTTCTCGATTATGGAGGTGGTAAAAGAGTTCGTCATAAAGGGTTACGCCGATGCAAACTTTGACACTGATCCAGATTATTCTAAGTAGTAAATTGGATTCGTATAGTAGAACAGTTATTTGGAATAGCTCCAAATAGAGCGTGGTAACTGCATCTAGGAGATGACATAGAGATTTGTAAAGCACACACGGATCTGAAAGGTTCAGACCCGTTGACTATAATCTCTCTCACAAGCATAACATGATCAAACCCAGAACTCTTGGGTGTTAGTCACATGGGGATGTGACCTTGAGTGTTAATCACATAGCAATGTGAACTGGATTATTGACTCTAGTGCAAGTGGGAGACTGTTGGAAATATGCCCTAGAGGCAATAATATATTAGTTATTATTATATTTCCTTGTTCATGATAATAGTTTATTATCCATGCTAGAATTGTATTGATAGGAAACTCAGATACATGTGTGGATACATAGACAACACCATGTCCCTAGTAAGCCTCTAGTTGACTAGCTCGTTGATCAATAGATGGTTACGGTTTCCTAACCATGGACATTGGATGTCATTGATAACGGGATCACATCATTAGAAGAATGATGTGATGGACAAGACCCAATCCTAAGCCTAGCACAAGATCATGTAGTTCGTATGCTAAAGCTTTTCTAATGTCAAGTATCATTTCCTTAGACCATGAGATTGTGCAACTCCCGGATACCGTAGGAATACTTTGGGTGTGCCAAACGTCACAACGTAACTGGGTGGCTATAAAGGTACACTACAGGTATCTCCGAAAGTGTCTGTTGGGTGGCACGAATCGAGACTGGGATTTGTCACTGCGTGTAAACGAAGAGGTATCTCTGGGCCCACTCGGTAGGACATCATCATAATGTGCACAATGTGATCAAGGAGTTGATCACGGGATGATGTGTTGCGGAACGAGTAAAAGAGACTTGCCGGTAACGAGATTGAACAAGGTACCGGGATACCGACGATCGAATCTCGGGCAAGTATCGTACCGATAGACAAAGGGAATTGTATACGGGATTGATTAAGTCCTTGACATCGTGGTTCATCCGATGAGATCATCGTGGAACATGTGGGAGCCAACATGGGTATCCAGATCCCGCTGTTGGTTATTGACCGGAGAACATCTCGGTCATGTCTGCATGTCTCCCGAACCCGTATGGTCTACACACTTAAGGTTCGATGACGCTAGGGTTATAAAGGAAGCTTGTATGTGGTTACCGAATGTTGTTCGGAGTCCCGGATGACATCCCGGACGTCACGAGGAGTTCCGGAATGGTCCGGAGGTAAAGATTTATATATAGGAAGTCCTATTTCGGCCATCGGGACAAGTTTCGGGGTCATCGGTATTGTACCGGGACCACCGGAGGGGTCCCGGGGGCCCACCGGGTGGGGCCACCCATTCCGGAGGGTCCCATGGGCTGAAGTGGGAAGGGATCCAGCCCAAAGTGGGCTGGGGCGCCACTTCCCTTATGGCCCATGCGCCTAGGGTGAAGGGGGAACCCTAAGGAAGAGTCCCAAGGAGGGAAGGCACCTCCTAGGTGCCTTGGGGGGGACGGAAACCTCCCCTGGCCGCCGCCCCCTAGGAGATTGGATCTCCTAGGGCTGGCGCACCCCCCCCCCCTTGGGATCCCTATATATAGTGGGGGTAGAGGGCCTCTTGAGACACACCTTTTGCCTTTGGTGCAGCCCTCCCTCTCTCCCAAGTTCTTCTCCTCTCCCGCAGGTGCCTGGCGAAGCCCTGCAGGATTGCCACGATCCTCCACCACCACCATGCCGTTGTGCTACTGCTGGATGGAGTCTTCCTCAACCTCTCCCTCTCTCCTTGGTGGATCAAGGCATGGGAGACGTCACCGAGCTGTACGTGTGTTGAACGCGGAGGTGCCGTCCGTTCGGCACTAGGATCATCGGTGATTTGAATCACGACGAGTACGACTCCATCAACCCCGTTCACTTGAACGCTTCCGCTTAGCGATCTACAAGGGTATGTAGATGCACTCTCCTTCCCTCGTTGCTAGATTACTCCATAGATTGATCTTGGTGTTGCGTAGAAAATTTTGAATTTCTGCTACGTTCCCCAACAGACAAGCCTCAAAGGGGCATAAGGAACAAAGGATTTATTCCAAAGGTGATGTTCCTTGTAGCAATTGCGAGGCCTAGGTTCGATGCACTTGGGACATGCACATTTGACGGGAAGATTGGAATATTTCCATTTGTGACTAGAGAGCCTGCCAAGAGGTCAAGTAAGTACAGAGGTGCTGGCACCATGATCACAAAGGCAATGACATATGTTACAAAGAACGATAGCCGCGAGTTTCTTGTTAACAAGGTCTTGCCTGCCATAAAACAGAAATGGCCGGTTGAGGAATTTGGGGAGCCTATTTTCATCCAGCAAGACAATGCCAAAACCCATATTGATGTCAACGATCCTGTGTTCAAAGAAGCGGCAACTGCAGATGGGTTTGACATAAGACTGATGTGCCAGCCACCCAGTTCTCCTGATCTAAATGCTTTGGATCTTGGTCTTTTTCAGGTATTAAATCCATGTTCTACAATTCAGCTACGAAAACCAAACACAAACTTATTGCTGAAGACATTATGAATCTTGTTTTTGATTGCAGGTATGCAAGCAATGTTTCAGAAGTCAGCTCCTAAAACCGTAGACGATCTTGTCGCTAAAGTCATTCAAGCATTCGAAGAGTATCCAGTGGAGAGATCCAATCGTGTTTTTCTCACGCATCAATCTTGCATGAAGGAAATCATGAAGGGGAGAGGCAGCCATTACTATGCCATTCCACACATGAAGAAAAGTGTTCTGCAGAACAATGGAGTTCTCCCCATCGCACTTGCATGTGATCCTGAATTAGTCCAGCAAGCAAATGAGTTCGTGAATGTCTAGTTACTGCTGACTTAGTCGTCAATTCGTGTGTCTCGCTGAATTGTTTCTTAGTCGTCACACGTCCGTACGTTTCGCTGCAGTGTCTCTTTATTTTCATATCGTGTCGGACAATTAGTTATGTTCAAGTGATCAGTGGGTTATGTTCAGGTGTAGTATTTGTTTATCAGACTTGAAAACATATTTGCAAGTATTGTAATCATATTTTCTTATGTGATTTGCTTTAGTTTGATGTGTTGTCTTTTTTCTTAGATCCTGTGCAATGAATGAGCTAATGTCCTCATAGTGCTAATCTTTAATTTATGATTAATCCTGGAATGCTTGGTGTTCAGTGTCTTGCTCCCAGCAACCAAATGTCAAAAAATTCATGCTGGGCGTGCACCAAACTGACTGAAAGGATCTAAGTGTAGGGGAGGGAATTTGTAAATGTAGCATGTGTACACCCTGATACACAATCATAAGCAAAAAATTAAAGACAGGTTTGTACACCCTGATACAGAAAGATAAATGTTCATACTGCTAAAATAGAGGAGGAGGAATCTAACACAAATAAGCTAATGTAAGATGAAAGCCAGTTTGACGAGGTAATCTAAGGCTCAAAGTACAGGGGCAACATAATTTTAAGCATGTCCTTCCGTATGGCAGACTCTGCTTCTTCTCCCTCGCCTAGTTCTTCTTCAGCCTGGTCATGATCTACCTGAGGCGCAATGTGTTCTTCGTTGCCATCGTTATGATCTGTGTCGGCCTTGCTGTGTTCTTCGTTGTCCTCACCTTGCTCTTCTCCGGACATTCCCAGCAAAGCCATGACCTCTGCTTCAATTTCCTCAAGGGAGTCCGGAGCTTGGCTTTCTCGTGCAAGGATGTCCTGTTCAACCTCCATACTTTCTTGAGCTGACATATCTTCTTCTACACCAATGCTCAACTCTTCCTGCAAATCCGGGACTTGGCTACCTTCAATATTGGAGTACCACTCTTTGTGGAAATATGAAGTTTCATCTCCTGTTGTCTCTTCAATGAGATCCTGGACTTCACCATGCTCGGGCACATACTGTTGGTATTTGAAGACCTCGATATTATCCGCATGTTCGACGTCCATAGCATGTTGTTTGCTCAACTCATTTTCTGCTTCAACCTGCACATCTTCAAGGGAATCCGGTACCTGAGTAGCATATGTGTCAGGCACGTACATCCATAGCTTCATGCCCTCGGATTCGGGGATGTTGTACACATAGCTCATATGCACTTCTTCATCTTCGGTGATCATATCATTGGCTCCTTCAATGGTGATGTCCTGCTCATCGACACATTGGTCGTTGTTGGTCTCGGCATCTGAGTTCACTTTGCACACACAGTTGACCTTGCTGATGTAGTCGTCCTCCCAGATCATGGCGTCCTCGGCCAGCTTGTTCCAGCGCAAACCATGCAGTTCGGAGACGTCATCGTTGGAGACCGTGCGGCCATCACCCAGTCCGTCTACGTACCTGCCGCCAAGACCATCCTCCTGTCCTTTATGTTTTCTTCCTTCATCACCATGGCCGCTGCAGACGTCGTCGTCGTGGCCGTGGTCGTTGCAGGTCCTGGTCTTCCCCGTCGATGTCCAAATTCCGAGTTGTCCAGGTGGTCGTACCAGCTTCGAGCCGGCCGCGTCCTGGTTGCCGGTTCCCATCGTATTGGGATGACAGCGCACGGGACTGGCCTTGCCGGCGGCAAGTTGAGCGGCAATGACATCGTCGGTGGCAAGATGGGCAGCCACTACGTCGCCGTTGGGATCCTCGTCGCCAACACCTACGCCATGCACGGGGCTGGCCATGGATTGATTTGTGTACGAGCTGGGAAAGATGGGAAGGGCAAATGGTGTGCTGGCGCTTCTTCACAAAGGAGAAAATTGCGCGGGAGAGAAAGGGAGGTGGGTTCGTGGGCAGAATGGGTTGAAGGAGAGAGAGACGAGTGTGTGCTGGTGCGAGCTAACCGCACGAGAGGGTGGTCGCCGTATTTTTTTTCCCTGAAAACTAGCGATCGATAGCAGAGGATGTAACTGTGCGCCTTATATTATGGAATTGCATGCAATTCCTAATACGCCCTACATATTGGGAAGGAGGGAGTAGGAATTGCCACCTAAAAGGGGAGAACTCAAAGAGAGCATATAAATTAGAGAAAAGTAGATAATCACAGAACATTAAGAAAAACAAAGCGAAGGTTCATAAATTCAGATATAGGACGGCTGAGCATGCAGCCACTACACGCAGCAGATATACTCATTCTTCTTAAAAGACAGCAAAATATCTCTAAAAACTAAAGGTCATTAAAGCCTATTTATCTTCCAAAGATTCCAGAGATCTTCGATAATTAAAGGACATGACAAGCTCAATTCACGTGGCTAAATATTGATGAGCAACTTGCGGAAGCTAACACAAGAAACCAAGATGAGTATACTAAAATTTCCAAGACTTTTCCAACATATATATCTACAGATCTAGTCTCCTCAAAATGACCTCTAGAAAGTGGAAAGTAAAGCATATATAAGACTACTTCATCTTAGGTGGCTACATGTTAACTAAGCCAAATATTTTAACCCAGGATGAGCACACTAAAATTTGAGAAACTTCATTAAGTCTCTCCAAGATATCTATTGAGACAGGATATGGCATGATTTTTTTTTTCAAGTGCACATACCCTTGGCTTGCCAACACATCATCCATTCTATTTCAAGACATGAAAAATTCAACACAAGCATCTTTGATCCTGCAGCAGTGATGCTGATCAGCTAGTCTCAACATCAAGAATTTTGCAAAGAATGTCTTCACACATCATCTCCATCCTTTCATCGCAAATCGATCGGCAGCCACAAGTGCTTTACCATCTGCTGCATGTCTTCGACCTGATGTTCTGTCCACACTTGCATCTCATCGGCCCATAGAGCTCTGCTTTGTGTTGGCACCAATTTTTGGCACGGTAGAAAACATGATTGAGATTGCCTCAAATGAAAATGTGATTTACATGAAATAGTTTCGTATTGTTGACATGAACATCTTTGAAGTTTGGGTCATCGCCATCCGATCTCATTTCAAGGGCCGAAGTTGTGCTTGAAGTACTAAGATTTGTATTCAAAGTAGTGTTCAGTCGATTACGCCTTCAATACGGCATCCCAAGAGAAAATGTTCTACATGGATTGTCTTTTATCTCGTCAAAGCGGTCGATTTTGATATTTAAAACGTCTCAATCTGAGGTCATATGTAAAAGTTGTAGCCAAAACAGTGTAATGCTGCAGAAACTATGGAGATGACCACATGCCCAAAACTTTCTGTTGCGACTGGACTGTCTGGAAACTGAGACAGGCTGTCCGGTACGGGTCGCGAAACACGTCAAAACCTTCCGTTGTGACCGGACAGTCTGGTCCGAACCGAAATCGTGCATCTCCACGGATCTGATGATTGCGGAAGCGATTCAGCCATGAAGATAGCCTCAAACAAAAAAGAGTTCAACATGAAAGTTGTCCGCCTCATCGAAACGATTAAATTTGCTTTTGGACTCATCTTCATCCGAGGTCGTTTGTAACCTATGAGATCCAAAAACCGAATTGTTGACTCAGACTTGCCTAAATCCGAGTTCGGTTAATTTTGGAATTATTTGGATGTGATTTGGAGTCATTTTCTTGTATGGGAAGTCCAGTCGTCTCATAAATAGATGAGAGGTGACGGCCGATTGAACAACACACAACCGGTCAATCCTTCTACCACTTTTTACCTTTACCTTTTTCTTCTCCTTTGTTTTTCTTATTCCTCGTTCTTCGTTTATTCTTCTTATTGCAGGGCGGCGATCCACAAGGCCCTAGGGGCGATCAGGTCGACCTAGGGCAGCCCATAGCCGCCGGGCGCCCTGACAGGGTCCCTCCCGGGCGTGTGGGGTTTCGGGCCTTCAAAAGCGCCTGGCAGTTTGCTTGCGTACCGAGCTTCCAGCGAGTCTCCTTCGATGTGAGTTGCGGTGCATTTCCCCCGGTGTCGAGGGTACACGGTGATGTGTTCATGTGCGAACACTTTAAAGACTGGAGACCGCGTTGCGCACAATCCTATATGCTAGAAAAATCTAACCTTCAACCTTGAATGTCACATCTTCTTCGTCGGCCGCCTCTAGCAATTTTCCAAAATTTTCTGCCAAGTATGAGGGTGGCCTCTGCACCTAGCTGTTATCAGTGTCCGCAACAGGTGGTTCCTTGATGACAGTTAGATCGTACTCAATTACAAGACCATCATCCCGTAGATAAGCCGACTCCTCGAGCTCACTCTACTTAAAACTGCGAACACCCCAAGTATAGTTGGTCCAACTAGTGATGAGGGAATCGAGCACTACCGGGTATTTCAAGAGTGCCATCACCGGCGACGATAGCCCTTTGGCCTGGTTGACTAACCTCAAGTCAAAAGGCGGTGTGGCGGGATGGCTACTGTAGTAAATAGAACAGTCGAATTTTGGAAATCAGTGGAGTCTATGAAAAATGGCATCAGAAATTGTGTTAGATTGAGATTACCAATTATGATGTTCCATCTTATTCAGGACCTCTCTTGAGATTTAGAAAGCATGATACTTTTGAAATCTAGTGAATATAGATATGCTGACCTCCACCTTATTTGTCTTCCGTGTTTCTATAGACTTTGCATTACTGAAACTAAACAAGAGAGCAATGCTATAAAGAACTCAGATATGGAACTTGTGTGGTAGCTACTTGTGCGTCCTACTTTGTTATGTCTTTATTTGCCATTTTTCTTTGTTTCATTTATATTGTTGTTTCTCTAAAACACAGCGCTCTTATTCAAGCTCTCTTGTTTCTCTGCTAACTATGATATGACCTAGGGAAAATCTTGCTTTCTCACTGTAAATGTGTGGGTAGTCATTCCTTTGTGCTCTCATCTGGACACTCGATTTCAACCCATTTTCAGCCAGAAGATTTCTGGTTTAGTGCACCAAGGAAGGGGCTTATGGTTTTCTCCTTGCCTGGGGAACCATTAGCAGAGGTAGCTGGTGATTTCAAGATTCCAGATGATGTATCGTTCCTTTATGGAAATATCTTGCTTCTTGTCCTTGGCCTTTTATTGGTGCAGAATTTTCTTGAAAAATGGTCTTATATTGTGGGACGGAGGGAGTACATCGTAGGAAACTGTATATAAATTAGTCTTAGTCATATGTTATTCTTTCACCTGTCTTTTTCAGTTGGATAAATACGACGATGATGTAGAACAGAGTGAGTTACCGTGTTGTTCTTACTTTGTCCACACTAACAGACTATTATTATGTCATCCAGACAGAATTGCCCTCACCTGGATTGCAGGTCGAGGTCGTTATGTTAGATTATGATTGTTCGAAACCACCGAAACAAAAACCAGGTGATGTATCCGCTGATAAGAAATCTGATGTTGATTCGGCGCCAAAGAAAGCAGTGCTGCACCCATAGAGCCCAACAAAGAAGCTGGAAGTGATGATAAGGATGATTCTAAGATGGATCATCCAAGGGCAGGAAGGAGAAGAGCCATGGCCAAGGTGCAGCAAATTCAGCCATAGCTTCTGAAACAAGCTGTTGCACAGGAGACATCAGCTGCTGCTAGCGGAATGGAGAACATAACAGTATGAAGTTCAAGGCCATCGTCCAGAGGCGTTTGGTTTGTCATGTGTACAGCTTCGCTCCCCTGAGACCATGATGGATTGCCACTTCAAATCAAGAATAGCAAAGTTGAACAGACGAATTACTTTATTTTTGGAAATGTTACAACTTGACGAGTTCTGAACTTCGTCGATACATAAACTCAAGACAAGCATAGGGCTACCAGGTGCAGATGAAGAACATGTATGTTAAGAGACAGAACATGGGAAATAGCTTGATTCACAAAGGAAGAAACGTGAGAAATACTAGTATAGACAGCCCAGAAGGTGCTCCACAAATCACCATATGGAAGTGGATTCCAAAACAACGAATGCTCCACGAGAACACATCACAAGATAAAATCTCCTAATTTATCATTCCAGGCATGCAGTTCAGAGATAGGAAGTTAAAACACATTACTGGATACTTGGATAGTTTTCAGAACGACCAAGCAAATGTTCACACCACTCATTTTAACATAGGAGTCACATGATTGGCAGCTAGGCCTTGCAGGCACTGGGCTGTCCAGGCGACACTCATTCGTTCATCACAGGCTTGTTCTCGTTGGCCTTGAACCTCTGGTCCTTCGGCTTCTGCTCTTCCATTTTCCTGCCATCAGCAAAGCAAAGGGAGTTAGTCAATTGAATCCAGAATTCATCAAATTTACTGCAATATAGGAGTCGTTGTCAAAGTTTGATGCAAACGTGTCTTTCTAAAATCATTTTCCAACTGCTGCTTAGCGCTAAGTAGTAACACAAAAACAATCTAAACATTGACTTGGTTAAGAATTAGGGAGCACGAGTGTGTGACTGATGATTAATTAGTCAGAACAAGCTCTGTTTGCTGCGTGCAAACAGCTTTCTACCATTGCATGTTTGTAGTCATATAAACTGACATGTGGGTTAACCAATTGTACACTATCAAAGGCACATGCACATTTCATCGAGCTCCTACCATCAATCACAGAACTACACGGGTGTTTATTTAGTATACAGCCCCTTGATAAAGTCACAAGTTTGTTGCTCTCTCAGCAATTCTCCAACAGCGAGGTTATGGCACTCTATAGTACAACAATAGAATGTTGGTGAGTTACCTCCTAATTAATATTCAAACAAGGGCAGAGAAAACACCTACAAGAGTACTCTCTAGCTCCTACTCAAGACCAGTAGACTTGCCATCTAAGAACATCAAATAAGCTTTCCACCGTAACTTAGAACACCAAAATAATATCAAGATAAAACATGCCTACTTGACAATATTAAACAAGCGTTACAAACTTAGAGCACCTGCAGTGTTTAGTTCATTTATAAGGCTGCATATGCTCTTACAAGTAAACAGTTTTATTTGTTTGCAAGACAATTTGACCACCTACTACAATTACCAAATGATCCAAATCCAACCATTTTCATGTAAAATGTTGAAGCAGTTTATCTGAAATGTCGAATGAGAAAAAGTTGCTGCAGATTGCAAGCAGTAAGAACTAAGAACCGCCACGTCTCCAATTTTCCTCTTACTCCCAATTTTCCCTTCAGTAAAATAATTTCGTCTAGGATGGCAGCAAGAAGTAGTTCCTTGTGTGCTCACTCATGATTAGCCTTTTTTTTTTCTTGCGGGACTACAAACGAGCAAGCGAGCAAGTCCACACAAGACATGACTTCTCTATCGATCAACGCACACATCCATGTGGACCAATCTAATCGAACAAACGCCTCTCGTCGAGACCCTAACCGGACGGCCTCAAGGGATATTTTCTACGGCAAAGAACAGCGAATACACGCACGAATCGGACGCCACGACACATCTTCTGATGAGCGAACCGGCAGGAATCGAGAACAAGAACAACCACGGGGTATTCACGCCGCACCGATTAGCACGAACTAATCACTCATGGAACCGAATCGTGAAGGGGGAAACTGGAAGAACAGATCTGCAGGGGGGATTTTGGATGAGACGGGGCTGTGAAGGGGGAGGGTTACCTCTTGTCGGAGGACGCGCCGCCCTTCTGGCTGAGGAAGGAGCGGAACAGGGGGGAGTTCACGTCGTAGATCATCTTTCTTCTTCTTCTTTCTTCTTCTTCTTCGCCGCCGCCGCCGATGGGGAGAGCTTGGCTAGGGTTCGTGGGAGAGGGTGAGACGCACGCGTTCCAATCTTCCAGAGGCTGCTTTGTAGTACTCTCACCTTCGCGGATCTACATCAATCGACGGCCAGCCCGTCGGGCTCCAGGCCGTCTAGAGGTAGACGGGCCCCCTGAGGGGAAAATGGGCCCTAAAATCTTCAGAAAGGTTTATTTTCCTTTTAGAGAGAAAGTGAGATAACTTGTGAAAGTGCTCTTGTGACCTCGAGCTTACATGCACACTTTGTTGCAGTAAAATCCGAAAAAATATTAGCACACAAATTTAAGAAATCTGATTTTAATTTTTTGCTACAGATATTGATGTGCGTTTCACATGCGTGCTAATTTTCCTGATGGAATGACACTAAGGGGAGTCTCGTCAGAGAAAACAAAATTGATGCTCCAAGATTCACATGGTGCATTTTAAAATTAAACCAACTAATCATACCGAAATAAAACGAACCGAACCATTTTTGTGGTTATTATTGTTTTTGGTTTTATGTATGGAACAAAATTTCCTTAACAGTTTGAATTTTTTTCTATATACAAAAAATTGGACGGTTAACCAACTAAAAAAAACTATTTATATTTCTTGAGCAACCAGCCACACTTAGGCAGTTAGGCCCAAAGGATCTTGCAACGTAGTAAACTTTTTGTGCATGAGTCAGATTCCTGCTAAGCATGTCTATTTGTTTCTTGCAAAAAATACTAAACATGTCCATAAACAAAGCAAAGTATACACTGCACATTTGCATGCACGAACAATCATCAAGGCATGAATCCATGCATGCTACTTATAAATGTTTTCTATAAAAAGTGTATGTGTTTTGAGTCATGAATTTGCAAATATTATTATGTCATTTTAAAATTCGCATCTACTTTGGTTATTATCGTATATACCGATACCATACCAAAATTGGACCATATTTAAATTTTATATCATATTTACCGAAGTATCAATACTATACAAACCAAAAATAGTACACCGTAGCCGTATAAATTGAATAAACCGAATGCAAAGTGTTATCCAAAATGCTTCCAAAAACACTCTTTTTGGAGCATTGAATTATTTTTTGCCGAGACCTTCATGAATGTCATTTCATGGCAAAATTTTGCGTGCATGTGAAACACTTGTTAATGTTTGTCATAAAAAATCAAGATTTTTCTGTTTAGAAAAAGAAGCATTTTTTCGAATTCCACAAAATTCTTTTCTCTCAGCCAACGTGCTTCAAAACGAAGCAAGGATTGTCCCAAACGGTCATTAGCAGTTGCCTCTTCCCAAATCATCGGGATGGGCCTATGATCAGATTTTATAATCATTCATATGGTGTAGTTATCTGCTCGACTGATATGGGTATGTTGCACCATTAATCAGTTCAGCTCACATAGCTGTCGTTGCGACTCGTCGCTCGTGGGGTTAGTTGGTGGTTGATAATTTGAAACTGCACACCATCCAACTGTGAAATGATGCAAATAGCTAAGCGCATCGTGGGGCGGTGGTACTCATGGCAGCAATGTTGCATGCAAATATACATTATCTTTCCACATCTGGGTGGCGGTGGTACTCATGGCAGCAATGTTGCATGCAAATATACATTATCTTTCCACATCTGCGTTCAAAAGATCATAGCGGCTGCTGCCCCAGGGCACAGGAAGGGTGTTCAAACCATGATCGCACTCATATGCTGGCAACTTTGGTTAGAGCGCAACGCCTGCACTTTCAGACAGAAGCAGGCAAACGCAGAGCACGCCATCGCAGCCTGCAAGCGCGACATGGAGCAATGGAGAATGGCCGGGGCAAAGTGCATTGAGCTACCCTTCGGGGAAATTACGTGAGAATATTGCCATGCGTTTTGCCCTGGCAGCCCCCCTCTGCCTTGCAGGGCTGCTTGTAATTCTCATCTCTTGATCGCTTGATCACATTTGTCACTCTCTCTCCTGCTTAAATCAATGAAATGCTGGCAATGCTGGCCATTTTCAAAAAAACATCTGGGTGCCAGGGAAAAAACCTACCAAGAAAACCTCGGGGGAGCAATGATGGTGAGAGCATATCTCATGCAACGAGTGCGCCGAGACCTTCAGGGCCTTTAGATGTGAAACCAAGTAATATGATCCATCAGCATTGGGAGCTGCTAGTAATTTTTCAGATTTACCTTGAAGTTAGCTGAATTCTGTACCCATCCTCTCTCTCTCTCTCTCTCTCTCTCTCTCTCTCTCTCTCTCTCTCATGTCTCTCATCCTCTGCCCCTTCTTTTCTCCCGGGTCGCCGTATGCCATGGGAGCTAGGGTTAGAAAAATTGCTCAATGTCATCTCTCTCCCTCTTCTTCCTCTCATGTACCATGGGCAAAGATCTCCGGCATAGAAGCTTAACCGAGCCCCACCTTCCTGTCTATCAATTGTGTGCATTGATTTATTTGACAGGGACCTTACAACGATGCCTCGTTGACGTCGCGATGTCGTCCGGGGCACCGATTCTATAGTGGCACAGGAGTTGACGGTCTTCCGCCATTCAAATATCAAGGGTATGTTTTCTTCTTCCGTTATCCATGAGTTTGACTGTATTTTGTTCTTCCAATTTGATTGTATTTCCCCAATTAGTTTGAAACCAGTGGCATTGGGAACAATCATGTTAATATGCACTGAATAAATGTATGATCTGAAATTATAAGTGTAAAATGTTTATCTCAATTGCAGCAGTAAGAATGGAAATAGAAAAAAAAATGATGTGCTTTATTTTTTTCACCTTCATATTTATAAATGTTTCCACATGATAGTTAGTACTTTTATATGAAGAAATCAATGCTCCAGCAGGCATCAATTCGAACTCAGTGCCAGCATGCAGAACACACAAAGATGCGGTACTAGGGGGAGCCAGGATTTGGGTATAGGGGGCCAAGCAAAGTTGCGAAAAAAATCAGTGCAAAAAATTAAGTACCTAATACTATATTAATATGTAGCTTTGAATGCTTACAAATATAGTTAAATTTGTATTATCTAAATTCAGAACAAATTGTCTCCAATTGGACCAGGATTGGTAACTTGCACATTCGCCTCGTTAACAATATCATTAGGCTGGGAAACTCGAGACAACATGCTTAAAATCGAATTAATCTCTATGATGTTCGGCAGCGCTTTTCTTTTCATAACCACTTAGAAAATCAACCAACCAAAAGAAATCTAAAATGAACTAGCATCGTAATTCACCATTAAAATAACTACAATCCGATTTAGAATTTTGATGCATCAGATGAGAGTTGAGAGAGATTAGTAGAGTACTAGTGTTGGGCTGGTTGATTGGGACGCTACAGAATTGACGGGAGTAGATCGCTCATCCTGGAGCCCGTGTCTCTCTTGATTCTATAGCGGCACAGGAGTTGACGGTCTTCCGCCATTCAAATATCAAGGGTATGTTTTCTTCTTCCCTTATCTATGAGTTTGACTGTATTTTGTTCTTCCAATTTGATCGTATTTCCCCAATTAGCTTGAAACCAGTGGCATTGGGAACAATAATGTTATATGCACTCAATAAATGTACGATCTGAAATTATAAGCGTAAAATGTTTATCTCAATTGCAGCAGTAAGATTGGAATTAGAAAAAAATGAGGTGCTTTCTTTTTTTCACCTTCATATTTATAAATGTATCCACATGATAGTTAGTACTTTTATATGAAGAAATCAATGTTCCAGCACGCATCGATTCGAGCTCAGTGCTAGCATGCATAACACAGAAAGGTGTGGCACCGGGGGCGTGTTTGGGAACGTAGTATTTTAAAAAAAAATCCTACGATCACGCAAGATCTATCTAGGAGAAGCATAACAACGAGCGGGGAGAGTGTGTCCACGTACCATCTTAGACCGAAAGCGGAAATGTTTAGTAACACGGTTGATGTAGTCGAACGTCTTCGCGATCCAACCGATCCAAGTACTGAATGTACGGCACCTCCGCGTTCAGCACACGTTCAGCTTGAAGACGTCACTCAGGCTCTTGATCCAGTTGAGGAAGAGGGAGAGTTCCGTCAGCACGACGACGTGGCAACGGTGATGATGAAGTTACCGGCGCAGGGCTTCGCCTAAGCACTACGACGATATGACCGAGTTGTGTAACTGTGGAGGGGGCACCGCACATGGTTAAGAGAAACTTGTGTGTTCTAGGGTGCCCCCTGCCCTCGTATATAAAGGAGGGGAGGGGGATGCCGGCCGGCCCTGTAGGGCGCGCTAGGAGAAGGCAGTCGTACTAGGACTCCAAGTCCTAGTAGGATTCCACCTGGAGTAAAGGGGGAAGAAGGAAGGGAGAGGGGAAGGGAAGGAAAGGGGGGCGCCGCCCCCTTCCCCTAGTCCAATTCGGACCCAAGGGGGCGGCCAGCCCCTTGTGGCCCTTTCTCTCTCCCCACTATGGCCCATTAGTTTCCCCGGGGGTTCCGATAACCCTCCGGCACTCCGATAATTATCCGGTACCTCTCGGAACTCCTCTGGTGTCCGAATAACATCACCCAATATATCAATCTTTATGTCTCGACCATTTAGAGACTCCTCATCATGTCCGTGATCTCATCCAGGACTCCGAACAAACTTCGGTCATCAAATCACATAACTCATAATACAAATCGTCATCGAATGTTAAGCGTGCGGACCCTACGAGTTTGAGAACTATGTAGACATGACCGAGACACATCTCTGTTCAATAACCAATAGCAGAACCTGGATGCTCATACTGGCTCCTACATATTCTACGAAGATCTTTATCGGTCAAATCGCATAACAACATATGTTGTTCCCTTTGTCATCGGCATGTTACTTGCCCGAGATTTGATCGTCGGTATCATCATACCTAGTTCAATCTCGTTACCGGCAAGTCTCTTTACTCGTTCCGTAATGTATCATCCCGTAACTAACTCATTAGTCACATTGCTTGCAAGGCTTATAGTGATGAGCATTACCGAGAGGGCCTAGAGATACCTCTCTGATATACGGAGTGACAAATCCTAATCTCGATTTATGCCAACTCAACAAACACCATCGGAGACACCTGTAGAGCATCTTTATAATCACCCAGTTACTTGTGACGTTTGATAGCACACAAGGTGTTCCTCCGGTATTCGGGAGTTGCATAATCTCATAGTCAGAGGAACATGTATAAGTCATGATGAAAGCAATAGCAATAAAACTAAACGATCATTAATGCTAAGATAATGGATGGGTCTTGTCCATCACATCATTCTCTAATGATGTGATCCCGTTCATCAAATTATAACACATGTCTATGGTTAGGAAACTTAACCATTTTTTATTAGCGAGCTAGTCAAGTAGAGGCATACTAGGGACACTCTGTTTGCCTATGTACTCACACATGTACTAAGTTTCCGGTTAATACAATTCTAGCATGAATAATAAACATTTATCATGATATAAGGAAATATAAATAACAACTTTATTATTGCCTCTAGGGCATATTTCCTTCAGTCTCCCACTTGCATTAGAGTCAATAATCTAGATTACATAGTAATGATTCTAAGACCCATGGAGTCTTGGTGCTGATCATGTTTTGCTCGTGGAAGAGGCTTAGCCAACGGGTCTACAACATTCAGATCCGTATGTATTTTGCAAACTTCTATGTCTCCCTCCTTGACTAGATCACGGATGTAATTGAAGTGTCTCTTGATGTGCTTGGTTCTCTTGTGAAATTTGGATTCCTTCGCCAAGGCTATTGCTCCAGTATTGTCATAAAAGATTTTCATTGGACTCGATGCACTAGGTATTACACCTAGATCGGATATGAACTCCTTCATTTGCTGCTTCCGAAGCAGCTATGTACTCCGCTTCACACGTAGATCCCACCACGACGCTCTGCTTGGAACTGCACCAACTGACAGCTCCACCATTCAATATAAATACGTGTCCGGTTTGTGACTTAGAGTCATCTGGATCAGAGTCAAAGCTTGCACCGACGTAACCATTTACGACGAGCTCTTTGTCAACTCCATAAACGAGAAACATATCCTTAGTCCTTTTCAGGTATTTCAGGATGTACTTAACCGTTGTCCAGTGATCCACCCCTGGATTACTTTGGTACCTCCCTGCTAAACTAATAGCAAGGCACACATCAGGTCTGGTACACAACATTGCATACATGATAGAACCTATGGCTGAGGCATAGGGAATGACTTTCATTTTCTCTCTATCTTCTGCAGTGGTCGGGCATTGAGTCTGACTCAACTTCACACCTTGTAACACAGGCAAGAACCCTTTCTTTGACTGATCCATTTTGGACTTCTTCAAAACTTTATCAAGGTATGTGCTTTGTGAAAGTCCAATTAAGCGTCTTGATCTATCTCTATAAATCTTGATGCCCCATATATAAGCAGCTTCACTGAGGTCTTTCATTGAAAAATTCTTATTCAAGTATCCTTTTATGCTATTTAGAAATTCAATATCATTTCCGATTAACAATATGTCATCCACATATAATATCAGAAATGCTACAGAGCTCCCACTCACTTTCTTGTAAATACAGGCTTCTCCAAAAGTCTGTATAAAACCATATGCTTTGATCACACTATCAAAGCGTATATTCCAACTCCGAGAGGCTTGCACCAGTCCATAAATGGATCGCTGGAGCTTGCACACTTTGTTAGCACCTTTTGGATCGACAAAACCTTCTGGTTGCCTCATATACAACTCTTCTTTAAGGTATCCATCAAGGAATGCAGTTTTGACATACATTTGCCAAATTTCATAATCATAAAATGCGGCAATTGCTAACATGATTCAGACAAACTTAAGCATCGCTACGGGTGAGAAGGTCTCATCGTAGTCAACTCCTTGAACTTGTTGAAAACCTTTCGCAACAAGTCAAGCTTTGTAGACAGTAACATTACCGTCAGCGTCAGTCTTCTTCTTGAAGATCCATTTATTCTCTATTGCTTGCCGATCATCGGGCAAGTCAACCAAAGTCCACACTTTGTTCTCATACATGGATCCCATCTCAGATTTCATGGCCTCAAGCCATTCGCGGAATCTGGGCTCATCATTGCTTCCTCATAGTTCGTAGGTTCGTCATGGTCAAGTAGCATGACCTCCAGAACAGGATTACCGTACCACTCTGGTGCGGATCTTACTCTGGTTGACCTACGAGGTTCAGTAGTAACTTGATCAGAAGTTTCATGATCATTATCATTAGCTTCCTCACTAATTGGTGTAGGAATCACTGGAACTGATTTCTGTGATGAACTACTTTCCAATAAGGGAGCAGGTATAATTACCTCATCAAGTTCTACTTTCCTCCCACTCACTTATTTCGAGAGAAACTCCTTCTCTAGAAAGGCTCCATTCTTAGCAACAAATATCTTGCCTTCGGATCTGTGATAGAAGGTGTACCCAATAGTCTCTTTTGGATATCCTATGAAGACACATTTCTCCGATTTGGGTTCGAGCTTATCAGGTTGAAGCTTTTTCACATAAGCATCGCAGCCCCAAACTTTAAGAAGCGACAACTTGGGTTTCTTGCCAAACCACAGTTCATATGGTGTCGTCTCAACGGATTTAGATGGTGCCCTATTTAACATGAATGCAGCCGTCTCTAAAGCATAACCCCAAAATGATAGCGGTAAATCAGTAAGAGACATCATAGATCGTACCATATCCAATAAAGTACGGTTACGACGTTCGGACACACCATTACGCTGAGGTGTTCCAGGTGGCGTGAGCTGCGAAACTATTCATCACTGTTTCAAATGAAGACCAAACTCATAACTCAAATATTCACCTCCACGATCAGATCGTAGAATCTTTATTTTCTTGTTACGATTATTTTCCACTTCACTCTAAAATTCTTAAAACTTTTCAAATGTTTCAGACTTATGTTTCATCAAGTAGATATACCCATATCTACTCAAATCATCTGTGAAGGTCAGAAAATAACGATACCCGCCGCGAGCCTCAACACTTATCGGACCGCATACATCAGTATGTATTATTTCCAACAAGTCCGTTGCTTGCTCCATTGTTTCGGAGAACAGAGTCTTAGTCATCTTGCCCATGAGGCATGGTTCGCAAGCATCAAGTGATTCATAATCAAGTGATTCCAAAAGCCCATTAGCATGGAGTTTCTTCATGCGCTTTACACCAATATGACCTAAACGGCAGTGCCACAAATAAGTTGCACTATCATTATTAAACTTATATCTTTTGGCTTCAGTACTATGAATATGTGTATCACTACTATCGAGATTCAACAATAATAGACCAGTCATCAAGCGTGCATGACCATAAAAGATATTACTCATATAAATAGAACAACCATTATTCTCTGATTTAAATGAATAACCGTCTCGCATCAAACAAGATCCAGATATAATGTTCATGCTTAACGCTGGCACCAAATAACAATTATTCAGGTCTAAAACTAATCCCGAAGGTAGATGTAGAGGTAGCGTGCCGACGGCGATCACATCGACTTTGGAACCATTTCCCACGCGCATCGTCACCTCATCCTTAGCCAATCTTCGTTTAATCTGTAGCCCCTGTTTCGAGTTGCAAATATGAGCAACAGAACCAGTATCAAATACCCAGGCGCTACTACGAGCATTAGTAAGGTACACATCAATAACATGTATATCAAATATACCTTTCACTTTGCCATTCTTCTTATCCGCCAAATACTTGGGGCAGTTCCGCTTCCAGTGACCAGTCCATTGCAGTAGAAGCACTTAGTCTCAGGCTTAGGTCCAGACTTGGGCTTCTTCACTTGAACAACAACTTGCTTGCCGTTCTTCTTGAAGTTCCCCTTCTTCCCTTTGCCCTTTTTCTTGAAACTAGTGGTCTTGTTAACCATCAACACTTGATGCACCTTCTTGATTTCTACCTCTGCAATCTTTAGCATTGCGAAAATATCAGGAATTGTCTTATCCATCCCTTGCATATTATAGTTCATCACGAAGCTTTTGTAGCTTGGTGGCAGTGATTGAAGAACTCTGTCAATGACACTATTGCTACCTCTTGAGCATGCGTTGGTTTTCCCTTGAAGAGGAAAGGGCGATGCAGCAAAGTAGCGTAAGTATTTCCCTCAGTTTTTGAGAACCAAGGTATCAATCCAGTAGGAGATAACACGCAAGTCACCTAGTACCTGTACATACAATCAAGAACCTTGCAACCAATGCGATAAAGGGGTTGTCAATCCCTTCACGACCACTTGCAAAAGTGAGATCTGATAAAGATAGTAAGATAAATCCTTTTGGTATTTTTGTTGTATAGATTGGAAAGTAAAGATTACAAAATAAACGGCAATAGAAATAGCTAGTTGACGGGAAACTAATATGATGTAAAATAGACCCGGGGCCATAGGTTTCACTAGTGGCTTCTCTCATGATATCATATATTACGGTGGCTGAACAAATTACTGCCGAACAATTGATAGAAAAGCGCATAGTTATGAAAATATCTAGGCATGATCATGAACATAGGCATCACGTCCGCGTCAAGTAGACCGAAACGATCCTGCATCTATCCACACATCGACCGCTATCCAGCATGCATCTAGAGTATTAAGTTCATAAGAACAGAGTAAGGCATTAAGCAAGATGACATGATGTACAGGGATAAACTCAAGCAATATGATATAAACCCCATCTTTTTATCCTCGATGGAAACAATACAATACGTGCCTTGCTGCCCCTACTGTCACTGGAAAAGGACACCACAAGATTGAACCCAAAGCTAAGCACTTCTCCCATTGCAAGAAAGATCAATCTAGTAGGACAAACTAAACCGATAATTCGAAGAGACTTGCAAAGATATCAAATCATGCATATAAGAATTCAGAGAAGAATCAAATATTGTTCATAGATAATCTTGATCATAAACCCACAATTCATCGGATCTCGACAAACACACCGCAAAAAGTATTACATCAAATAGATCTCCAAGAACATCGAGGAGAACTTTGTATTGAGAACCAAAGAGAGAGAAGAAGCCATCTAGCAAATAACTATGGACCCAAAGGTCTATGGTAAACTACTCACACATCATAGAAGAGGCTATGGTGTTGATGTAGAAGCCCTCCGTGATCGAATCCCCCTCCGGCAGATCGCCGGAAAAGGGCCCAAGATGGGATCTCACGGGTACAAAAGGTTGCGGCAGTGGAAAAGTCGTTTCGTGGCTCTCCTGGATGTTTCCAGGGTATAAGAGTATATATAGGCGAAAGAAGTAGGTTGGTGGAGCTACGAGGGGCCCACGAGGATGGGGGGGCGCCTACCCCGCTGGGCGCGCCCTCCTGCCTCGTGGCCGCCTTGTTGCTTCCTTGACTTCCACTCCAAGTCTCCTGGGTTGCGTTTGTTCCAAGAAAGATCCTCGCGAAGGTTTTGTTCTGTTTGGATTCCGTTTGATATTCCTTGTCTGCGAAACATTGAAATAGGCAAAAAACAGCAACTGGCACTGGGCCTCCGGTTAATAGCTTAGTCCCAAAAATAATATAGAATAGTATATTAAAGCCCATTAAACATCCAAAACAGATAATGTAATAGCAAGGAACAATAAAAAATTATAGATACGTTGGAGACGTATCAGCATCCCCAAGCTTAATTCCTGCTCGTCCTCGAGTAGGTAAATGATAAAAACAGAATTTTTGATGTGGAATGCTACCTAACATAATTTTCAATGCAATTTTATTTATTGTGGCTTGAATGTTCAGATCCAAAATATTCAAGATAGAAGTTTAGTATTGACATAAAAATAATAATTCTTCAAGCATACTAACTAAATAAGGATGACAATCAAAGAACACCTCATGTTTCAAATTTGTTACACAACGTTTACCATACGTGCATGCTACTGGACTTGCAAACTTCAACACAAGTATTTCTCAAATTCACAACTACTCAACTAGCACAACTCTAATATTACCATCTTCATATCTCAAAACAATCATCAAGTATCAAACTTCTCATAGTATTCAATGCACTCTATATGGAAGTTTTTATTATACCCATCTTGGATGCCTATCATATTAGGACTAATTTTATAACCAAAGCAAATTACCATGCTGTTCTAAAAGACTCTCAAAATAATATAAGTGAAGCATGAGAGATCAATAATTTCTATAAAATAAAACCACCACCGTGCTCTAAAAGATATAAGCGAAGCACTACAGCAAAATTATCTAGCTCAAAAGATATAAGTGAAGCACATAGAGTATTCTAATAAATTCCGATTCATGTGTGTCTCTCCCAAAAGGTGTGTAAAGCAAGGATGATTGTGGTAAACTAAAAAAGCAAAGACTTAAATCATACAAGACGCTCCAAGCAAAACACATATCATGTGGTGAATAAAAATATAGCCTCAAGTAAAGTTACCGATAGACGAAGACGAAAGAGGGTATGCCTTCCGGGGCATCCCCAAGCTTAGGTTGTCCTTGAATTTTACCTTGGGGTGCCTTGGGAATCCCCAAGCTTAGGCTCTTGCCACTCCTAATTCCCAAATCCATCAAATATTTACCAAAAACTTGAAAACTTCACAACACAAAACTTAAACGGAAAATCTCATGAGCTCCGTTAGTGTAAGAAAACAAACCACCACTTTAAGGTACTGTAATGAACTCATTATTTATTTATATTGGTGTTAAACCTACTGTATTCCAACTTCTCTATGGTTCATACCCCCTGATACTAGCCATAGATTCATCAAAATAAGCAACCAACACACGAAAAACAGAATCTGTCAAAAACAGAACATTCTGTAGTAATCTGTATCAAACATATACTTATGGATCTCCAAAAATTCTAAAATAAATTTTTGGACGTGAGGAATTTATCTATTAATCATCTGCAAAAAGAATCAACCTAAAATCGCTCTCCAGTAAAAAATGGGAGCTAATCTCGTGAGCGCTAAAGTTTCTGTTTTTTATAGCAAGATCACAAAGACTTCACCCAAGTCTTCCCAAAGGTTATACTTGGCACAAACACTAATTAAAACATAAAACCACATCTAAACAGAGGCTAGATTAATTATTTATTACTAAACAAAAATAAAGGAACAAAAATAAAATTGGGTTGCCTCCCAACAAGCGCTATCGTTTAACGCCCCTAGCTAGGCATACTTTTTATTGATGCTCACAAGGATGATAATAATTGAAACACAAAGAGAGCATCATAAAACATGTGACAAACACATCTAAGTCTAACATACTTCCTATGCATAGGCATTTTATATGCAAACAAATTATCAAGGAAAGCAAAAACTAGCATATGCAAGGAAGAAGAAAGAGACGATTGCAATCTCAACATGAAGAGAGGTAATTTAGTAACATGAAAATTTCTACAACTATACGTTCCCCTCTCATAATAATTAAATGTAGGATCATAAGCAAATTCAACAATATACCTATCACATAACATACAACACGATCCACATGCATGCAAACTTGACACTCTTCTGAAATAGTGGGAATATCATTAACTAAAGTCATGATCTCTCCAACAACCCACTTTTATCAAAAACTTCATAAGATTGAACATTATCCAAATATGTGGGATCTAAAGTTGACACTCTTCCAAACCCACTTTCAGTATTATTGCAAACATTATTATCAATCTCATATTCATCATGGGGCTTAAATAAATTTTCAAGATCATAAGAAGAATCACCCCAATCATGATCATTGCAACAAGTAGTAGACATAGCAAAACTAGCATCCCCAAGCTTAGGGTTTTGCATATTATTAGCACAATTGACATCAAGAGAATTTATAATAATATCATTGCAATCATGCTTTTCATTCAAGGAGCTATCGTGAATCTCTTCATAAAGTTCTTCATCACAATTTCCAGATTCACGAATTTCAAGCAAAACCTCATAAAGATAATCTAGTGCACTCAAATCACTAGAAATTGGTTCATCATAATTGGATATCTTAAAAAGATTAGCAAGGGGATGAGGATCCATAAACTTTTAGCAAGCGAAGATGCAAGCAAAAAGAAGGCACACGGTAACACAAGATCGAACGAAAGAGGGGCGAAGAAAAGGAAAAGGTGAAGTGGGGGAGAGGAAAACGAGAGGCAAATAGCAAATAATGTAATGCGAGGGATAAGATTTTGTGATGGGTACTTGGTATGTCTTGACTTGTGTGTAGATCTCCTCAGCAACGGCGCGACAAATCTTCTTGCTACCTCTTGAGCATGAGTTGATTTTCCCTTGAAGAGGAAAGGGTGATGCAGCAAAGTAGCGTAAGTATTTCCCTCAGTTTTTGAGAACCAAGGTATCAATCCAGTAGGAGATAACATGCAAGTCACCTAGTACCTGCACAAACAATCAATAACCTTGCAACCAATGCGATAAAGGGGTTGTCAATCCCTTCACGGCCACTTGCAAAAGTGAGACCTGATAAAGATAGTAAGATAAATATTTTTGGTATTTTTGTTGTATAGATTGGAAAGTAAATATTGCAAAATAAACGGCGACAGAAATAGCTAGTTGATAGGAAACTAATATCATGTAAAATAGACCCGGGGGCCATAGGTTTCACTAGTGGCTTCTCTCATGATAGCATATATTACGGGGGTGAACAAATTACTGTCGAGCAATTGATAGAAAATCGCATAGTTATGAGAATATCTAGGCATGATCATGAACATAGGCATCACGTCCGCGTCAAGTAGACCGAAACGATTCTGCATCTACTACTATTACTCCACACATCGACTGCTATCCAGCATGCATCTAGAGTATGAAGTTCATAAGAATAGAGTAACGCATTAAGCAAGATGACATGATGTAGAGGGATAAACTCAAGCAATCTGATATAAAACCCATCTTTTTATCCTCGATGGCAACAATACAATACGAGCCTTGCTGCCCCTACTGTCACTGGGAAAGGACACCGCAAGATTGAACCCAAAGCTAAGCACTTCTCCCATTGCAAGAAATATCAATCCAGTAGGCCAAACCAAACTAATAATTCAAAGAGACTTGCAAAGACATCAAATCATGCATATAAGAATTCAGAGAAGAATCAAATATTGCTCATAGATAATCTTGATCATAAACCCACAATTCATCGGATCACGATAAACACATCGCAAAAAGTATTACATCGAATATATCTCCAAGAACATCGAGGAGAACTTTGTACTGAGAACGAAAGAGAGAGAAGAAGTCATCTAGGTAATAACTATGGACCCGAAGGTCTGTGGTAAACTACTCACACATCATCGGAGAGGCTATGGTGTTGATGTAGAAGCCCTCCGTGATCGAATCCCCCTCCGGCAGATTGCGGGAAAAGGCCCCAAGATGGTATCTCACGGGTACAGAAGGTTGCGGTGGTGCAAAAGTGGTTTCGTGGCTCTCCTGGATGTTTTCAGGGTATAAGAGTATATATAGGCGAAAGAAGTAGGTCGGTGGAGCTACGAGGGGCCCATGAGGGTGGGGGCGCGCCTACCCCCTGGGCGTGCCCTCCTGCCTTATGGCCGCCTCGTTGTTTTCTTGACTTCCACTCCAAGTCTCCTGGGTTGCGTTTGTTCCAAGAAAGATTCTCGCGAAGGTTTTGTTCCGTTTGGATTCCGTTTGATATTCCTTTTCTACGAAACACTGAAATAGGCAAAAAATAGCAGCTGGTACTGGGCCTCTGGTTAATAGGTTAGTCCCAAAAGTAATATAAAATAGTATATTAAAGCCCATTAAACATCCAAAACAGATAATATAATAGCATGGAACAATAAAAAATTATAGATACGTTGGAGACGTATCAACTATCAACAGGAAGATTAACTCCCAGTTGAGTCAAGTGGTTGTGGTACCCAGACATTCTGAGTATATGTTCACTGACAGAACTATTCTCCTCCATTTTGCAGCTGTAGAACTTATTGGAGACTTCATATCTCTCAATCCGGGCATTTGCTTGAAATATTAACTTCAACTCCTGGAACATCTCATATGCTCCATGACGTTCAAAACGTCGTTGAAGTCCTGGTTCTAAGACGTAAAGCATGTCACACTGAACTATTGAGTAGTCATCAGCTTTTCTCTGCGAGACGTTTATAACATCTGGAGTTGCTCCTGCAGCGGGTCTTGCACCTAGCGGTGCTTCCAGGATGTAATTCTTCTATGCAGCAATGAGGATAATCCTCAAGTTACGGACGTAGTCTGTGTAGCTACCATCATCTTTCAACTTGGCTTTCTCTAGGAACGCATTAAAATTCAAAGGAACGGTAGCACAGTCCGTTGATCTACAACAACATAGATATGCAAAATACTATCAGGTACTAAGTTCATGATAAATTTAAGTTCAATTAATCATATTACTTAAGAACTCCCACTTAGATAGACATCCCTCTAGTCATCTAAATGATCACGTGATCCAAATCAACTAAACCATGTCCGATCATCACGTGAGATGGAGTAGTTTTCAATGGTGAACATCACTATGTTGATCATATCTACTATATGATTCACGTTCGACCTTTCGGTCTCAATGTTCCGAGGCTACATCTGCATATTCTAGGCTCGTCAAGTTTAACCCGAGTATCTTGCATGTGCAAAACTGGCTTGCACCCTTTGTATGTGAACGTAGAGCTTATCACACTCGATCATCACGTGGTGTCTCGGCATGACGAACTATAGCAACGGTGCATACTCAGGGAGAACACTTATACCTTGAAATTTAGTGAGAGATCATCTTATAATGCTATCGCCGTACTAAGCAAAATAAGATGCATAAAAGATAAACATCACATGCAATCAAAATAAGTGATATGATATTGCCATCATCATCTTGTGCCTTTGATCTCCATCTCCAAAGCACCGTCATGATCACCATCGTCACTGGATTGACACCTTGATCTCCATCGAAGCATCATTGTCATCTTGCCAACTATTGCTTCTACGACTATCGCTACCTCTTAGTGATAAAGTAAAGCAATTACATGGCGATTGCATTTCATACAACAGAGCGACAACCATATGGCTCCTGCCAGTTGCCGATAACTGTTACAAAACATGATCATCTCATACAACAATTTATATCTCATCACGTCTTGACCATATCACATCAAAGCAAGCCCTGCAAAAACAAGTCAGACGTCCTCTGCTTTGTTGTTGCAAGTTTTACGTGGCTGCTACGGGCTTCTAGCAAGAACCGTTCTTACCTACGCATCAAAACCACACCGATTTTTCATCAAGTGTGCTGTTTTAACCTTCAACAAGGACCGGGCGTAGTCAAACTCGACTCAACTAAAGTTGGAGAAACAGACACCCGCTAGCCACCTGTGTGCGAAGCACGTCAGTAGAACCAGTCTCATGAACGCGGTCATGTAATGTCGGTCCAGGCCGCTTCATCCAACAATACCGCCGAATCAAAGTAAGACATTGATGGTAAGCAGTATGACTATTATCGCCCACAACTCATTGTGTTCTACTCGTGTATATAACATCTACGCATAGACCTGGCTCGGATGCCACTGTTGGGGAACGTAGTATTTCAAAAAATTCCTACGATCACGCAACATCTATCTAGGAGAAGCTTAGCAACAAGCGGGGAGAGTGTGTCCACATACCCTCGTAGACCGAAAGCGGCAGCGTTTAGTAACGCGGTTGATGTAGTCGAACGTCTTCGCGATCCAAGTACCAAACGTACGACACCTCCGTGTTCAGCACACGTTCATCTTGATGACGTCCCTCGGGCTCTTGATCCAGTTGAGGACGAGGGAGAGTTCCATCAGCACGACGACGTGGCGACGGTGATGATGAAGTTACCAGCGCATGTAAGTGCATCTAGTGCCCCTTAGTGATTTTGGTGTATTGAAGACTTATAGGTTAAGGGACTAATGTGTTTATGAGTGTAAACAGGTCTATAAGTCTATGAGGAGTTTGATATTTACAGAGAAAGTCGACCCCTAAAAATGAAGTTCTTCGACTGAAGACTTTGGATTTCTGAAGACTTTGAAAGTGAAGAAATTGGTGTAATCCTGAAGACTTGGTATTCATTCGAGGAACATGAAGCATGAAGACTTTTGTTTTCGTAGTTTCATTTTCTCTTTCTTGAGTCATAGGAAACACCGTACTGTTAAAGGGGCTCGTGGAAATACTAAGAAAAAGTTTCTAAGTGATGCTCATCTCAAAATCCTACACCTACCAATCCCTTCGAGTGAAGCCATTGGAAATCTCATACAGTTCAGCCATATTCTTCAGTGACAGAGACGAAGTTCTTCTGGTCTCTGAGGAATTTGTTCTGACTGAGGAGTTAGGAATTCGCTAGTGTGGATTGCCTACATAGTGAGGAACATGATAGCCCTGAGGAATTTGATAGTCAAATTTCTGACCGTTGCTTTGCTACGCGCCAGCTGTCCCAAAATATCTACCCACCTAACGGTCATATTATTGAAGGGCATTTAAGTTTTATCATGTTGGGCTGCTCCCTAGGCTATAAATAGCCGCCCCCTTCAACCACTAGCTGGTTGGCTGCTTCGAGAGAAACTGACACTTGTCATTTGAGAGCATGCTGTCGGATTTCGGGTTCCGGCAGACCCTTAAGGTTCGAACTCTGGGGTGCGCGCGGAGATTATGCCCTCTACCTCTCCGTCTCGCAAGGATCTAAACTACCAAAAGAACAACGCAACAGACACAGAGTTTATACTGGTTCGGGCCACCGATGTGGTGTAATACCCTACTCCAGTGTGGTGGGTGGATTGCCTCTTGGGCTGATGATGATGAACAGTACAAGGGGGAACAGCCTCGCGAGGGCGTGTTCTAGCTGGGACGATGAACTGCTAGGGGAGTTCAGCCGCCCTTCTCTCTCTCTCTCTCTCTCTCTCTCTCTCTCTCTCTCTCTCTTTCTCTCTTTTGCCCGGATTCTGGATACCCCATCCGTCCCCTTCTACCCTGAGGGCGGCTAGTACTATTTATAGGCAAGGGCCCTGGGCCTCGTCCCAAATATTGAGCGGGAAGGGCGCCAACAATTGGCCAATTTGAAGGGGAACATACAGTACACTTATCCTGGCTAAAGTTGGTCCTCGCCATCCAAAGGCCCTGTGGTGACGCCGTTCTGGGCTCCACGATGACCTCCTTCCCACCGTTGGACTGGTCTTGGTCTTGTTGCACCGAAATGGATGCCTTTACTTGATCCTCTCGCCTGCGCTTGCCCCCTTTGCACCAAAGAGGAAAGGGGAGGACACTGCGCGAGCTGGCGCCTGCCTGGCACCCTTGGTCGTCATGGCTTGCGTCATGGGCACCTCGTGAGGTACCCTGCCTTGATCTCTCCGCCTCCTCGTGAGCCAGCCTGACGAGGCTGCGCATGAGGAAGCACCGTGTCGTCCGCCCCGCGAGGCTTGGCCCCTCGCGAGGGTCTTGGGTCTTGTGTTGATGAAGACGGGCCGTGCTGGGCCTCCTTTGAGCCACGCCGCAGGCCGCAGGCAAGCAAGTCAGGGGACCCCCGTTCCCAGAACGCCGACAGTAGCCCCCGGGCCCAAGGCGCGCCCGGACTTGGGCATGCCGAGAGGCGAAAGGGCAAGGGCAAAGCGCCGCGGGCCCTAACAGCCTGGGGCCTTGGGCGCCGTGTGGCGGTTGATTGGACGCGGGCGTCTCCACAACCGCGCAGGTTAAAGGCGCAGTGTCTGCCCAGGCTTTGCTCTTCTCTTTCTCCTGTTGCTGCCCAGATCCCCTTTCTTGCGCCTCTCCTTCCTTCCTCCAAACTCCCAGATCTGCTCCCCTGTGACCTTGGAAGACATGGCGCCGCGTCAGCCTCCTGCTGAAGCTTGGTTCTCGCCGGCCCTGGACTCGCCGAATGTGTCGGAGGCGAGCCTTGCTCGGCTGCGCCGGATGGCGGCGGCGTGGGGCATCGACGGAGCGCGGGTGTTCAAGGTCGGCTCCGCCACCCCTAAGGGTCGAGGAAGCACCTTCTACCCTCTCTTCGTAAGCTCCATTACTGCGGGCCTGGTGCCTCCTTTCTCCGAGTTCTTCCTCTCTGTCCTCCGCCATTACAACTTGCAAGCTCTGCATCTCCACCCCAACTCCATCCTTCTCCTGGCGATCTTCGCCTACTACTGCGAGGCTCATGTGGGGGTGCAACCCTCAGTGGCCTTGCTGCGCCACTACTTCTACCTCCGGGTCACCCATGGTTTCCCTTCCGCATGCGCGAGCTTCGTCGCGTGTGGTGGCGCCATTGCCATCTCGAATCCCGGGAAGAGGATTGAGGACTTCAGGAGCAAGTGGGTCTTGGTGGACGCCGGGCGCATCCACCCTCGGCTGATCCTTCCCACGGAGCAGCCCGCGAGTTCCGGCGACTGGTCCCGGGCGGAGCTCACGGACCCCCGCGCGAAGCTGGTTCTGGAGAAGATGGACGCGGACATGAAGCCGGCCGGCACAATGGCGGCGAAGCTGACCGGCGCGTCGCTGCTGAGGGAGTTCCTGGAGCACCAGCTGGCTCTGCTTCGGCGGTACTCGCCTCCAATGTGGAGGCCTCATCCGAGCCCCGCGGCCTTGGGCGACGAGGATTTGACCGCGGTTCTCCAATCCCTGGTTGGGGGCGAGGTGGCAAGGTTGGAGGGCGCGCCTGCGCCCTTGTTCCTTCGCGACGACTGGAAGCAGGTGGTGGAGTCCATGCCCGTCTTCAACGGGGACGGGCCCGTGCCCGCGGTGGCTCCCGAGGGACTGGTGGACGTGTCCTCCGGCGACTCCAGCAGAGGGGAGGGCGAAGAGGAGCGGGAGGAGGGCCCTGACTCCGAGGCAACTGACGGGGAGTCGAGGGCTCCCCTCCCCCGGCGCAAGTCCCGTACTCTCCGCCTTTCGTCAAGCGATGATGATGAGGTCGACGACGTGCTGGGTAGCGGGAGCTCACCCCCGATCCCGAAGAAGGGCAGGACCGGGCTGATCCCCTACGGATCTGCTCCGGCTCCGGGGCGGTCCGCAGACACACCCTCTGCGCCTGAGGCTGATCCCTCCACCCGGCTTTCTGGCTTCAAGTATGGCCGGAGGCTGCTCGAGTTCTCCAGCGACGACCCGTAAGTGCTTGATCCTTCGTCTTTTGTTCCTTGTTCCGCCGCCGAGGCTTGATGTTCGCTTCTCTTTGGATAGGCTGGCGCCCGCGGCGAAGAAGCCGAAGGGGGCTCCCGAGGCCCCGTCCGCGGCAACGCCTCCGCCTGCAGGGGAAGGCGACCGTGACGCACAGGTTTCTCCTGCCCGATCATCCTTGCGCAGCCTAGCTGAGCTGGCTGGGGCGAACCCAGCCCCCATGGCCTAGGTGACTCCCGAGGTGACCCTGCCTGCTGCCGGCACCACGGTCGTCGGGGTGCAGCAGACTCCGCCTCAGGATGCTGTGGTCTCTTCGCCGCTACCTTCTTCTCCCATTCCACCGACCGCTGCTTCCCCAACTCCTCCTGCTGCCTTGGAGCGTGCCGATGTTTCTCCGTCTTCTTCTTCCGTCCTGGAGCGTGCCATTGCTGAACTGGACCGGCTGTGGCAGGATCTTCTTGGCGCCGACCCTCGCCTGGTGGCCGGGCGCCTGGAGCTGACTTCGGGGTGGATCCGCTCTGACGCCTCGATTCGGGCGGCGCTGGTTTAGGCCTCGACGGCCTATGACGGAGAGAGGGAGGCCACTCTCGAGGCGAAGGCTGCCCGAGACGCGGCCCTGGGAGAGGTGGTTGGAGTCCGTGGTCGCTGCAAGGAGCTGGAGGACGAGCTGCAGGGCCTGCGGTACCAGCTCACGAAGGAGGTCCGCCTTCGCCAGGAGCAGGAGGAAGGCGCGAAGGCTCGCGAGGCGGCCATCGAGGATCGGGAGGCCAAGCTCAAGAAGCGCCGCGACCGCCTAGGCATGCTGAAGAAGGAGCTGGAGGTGACGAAGGCCGAGCTGGACCGCAAGGCCCGGGTCCTTGCCGAGGATCGCGTGGCCTTCGCAGACATGGAGAAAGATGCTCGTGCTTCGCTGAAGACGCTCTATGAGAGCGGCCTGGAGAGCCCGCTGGCTGGTGACGAGGATGGCCCCACCAAGCTGCTTCCCTTCCTGGTCCGTTCCCTTGGGGATGTCGCCCTTGGCCTCGGCCCCACGGTCGAGGCCGAGGCGCGAGTCTTGTCCTCTGCTACGCTGACGCGGGTCTTCGCCCACATCTACCTTCGCGATCCCAGCGCAGACCTCGACGGCCTGTTGGAGCCGGTGAGTGGCGAGGGTGCTGCCGCTGCTGTCGAAGCCGTGAAGGGGCGCGCGGAGGCGCTGCTGGGGAAGTTCCGGGCCTTCAACACCAAGTCAAAGCAAGGCGCTGCCGACCTTACTGATCCACGAAACGAGGCCACTCCGCGCTGCCCCACCACCGACGAGTGACTCCGCTGCCGCTCCTGTTCTTCTTTTACTTCCTGCACATGCATCACGCCTCGAGGAGGCATTTAAACTTGCGTTTGGTACTGAGACGACAGTATGGACTGTAATATTTGCTTTTAATTTCTTTGAGTTTTATGCTTTTCCTCCCTACTTGCTTGTGTTCTACGCCGGCAAAGCCCGGCCGCGCGCATACCTCACCCAGCATTAGACCCGACCGGAAACCAGGACGGGACCAAAGGAGTGAGGGGCTACGTGACAAGTTAGGCTCCTGAGTTGCGATGCTCAGGAGTCCCCCTTGGCGCACGAACAACAACTAGGGAAGTGTGATGTAGGTGTATCTTCCGTTCTACGTCTGCAGAGCCCGACTCCGCGCGTACCTCACCCAGCATAGCCTTTCGGAACTAAGGAGTGAGGGGCTACGGAGCCAGTTAGGCCCCTGAGTTGCGATGCTCAGGGGTCCCCCTTGACGCGGAAACAGCGAGCGATGAGGTGAGATGCGAGTGAGACCATCGTTCTACGTCTGCAGAGCCCGGCCCCGCGCGTACCTCACCCAGCATAGCCTTTCAGAACTAAGGAGTGAGGGGCTACGGGACCAGTTAGGCCCCTGAGTCGCGATGCTCAGGGGTCCCCCTTGACGCTCAAACGGCCTTCATACCTTGGCTCCGCTCGGGGAGAGACGCGCGACAAACCAGGCCTGAGGGGCCTGGCTGAGTGGCGTACGCCTGGGCGTGACCCAGTCGTAGCCCCCGTGCCTAGCCCCCTCGCGCGGCGCTCCCGAGGGGAGGCGTTGCGATGAGGCTAGACACTGAGCTCTGGGATCCCTGAGGTTGATGCGGCCCGGAGGCCACCCTCAGTTGTTTATCACCAGCGCGGAGCATAGCGCTTCCGTATGTGTACGGGCATAGCCGCTCCTCGGCAATGTCGACAGCCAGCGCGGAGCATGGTGCTTCCACTGGTACGTGGGAGGGGGCTCCCCTCCGGGAGGATCCCCCGGTGTAACGCCCTCGATGCGGCTATAGCTCCCACGTGTCGAGGCACGACTTAGAGGCATAACCGCATTGAAAGCAATGTCGCAAGTGAGGTAATCTTCACACACCCCATGTAATACATAAGGGAAAGAGATACATAGTTGGCTTACAGTCGCCACTTCACACAATACATAAATAAACATTCATCATCCAGATTACGCTCAAGGTCCGACTACGGAACCAAAATGAAAGAAGACTACCCCAAATGCTACACAGATCCCCGAATCACCCCAACTGGGCTCCACTACTGATCATCAGGAAAAGACACATAGTAACGACCACGTTCCTCGTCGAACTCCCACGTGAGCTCGGTTGCATCATCTGCACTGGCATCGTTGGCACCTGCAACTGTTTTGGTAGAATCTGTGAGCCACGGGGACTCAGCAATCTCACACCCGCGAGATCAAGACTATTTAAGCTTAAAGGTAGGGTAAGGTTGTGAGGTGGAGCTGCAGCAAGCGACTAGCATATATGGTGGATACAACGTAAAAGAGAGCGAGAAGAGAAGCAAGGCACGGTCGTGAAGCTAGAAGTGATCAAGAAGTGATCCTAGAACAACCTACGTCAGACATAACTCCAACACCGTGTTCACTTCCCGGACCCCGCCGAGAAGAGACCATCACGGTTACACACACGGTTGATGTATTTTAATTAAGGTCAACTTCGGGTTTTCTACAACCGGACATTAACAAATTCCCATCTGCCTCATAACCGCGGGCACGACTTTCGAAAGATAATACCCTGCAGGGGTGTCCCAACTTAGCCCATTATAAGCTCTCACGGTCAACGGAGGATATTCCTTCTACCGGGAAGACCCGATTAGTCTCGGAATCCCGGACTACAAGACATTTCGACAGTAATAAAACAAGTCCAGCAAAGCCGCCCGATTGTGCCGACAAATCCTGATAGGAGCTGCACATATCTCGGTCTCAGGGCACATCCGGATGAGCAGTCCGTACAACTAAAACCAGTCCTCAAGTTGCCCCAAGGTGGCGCTGCAAAGGGCTCTAGTTTGGACCAGCAATCGAAGCAGAACTGGCCCCGAGGGGGGGGGGGTTAAAATAAAGATGACCCTCGGGCTCGCGAAAACCCGGGGGAAAAAGGCTTAGGTGGCAAATGGTATAACCAAAGTTGGGCCTTGCTGGAAGAGTCTTATTCAAAGCGAACTGTCAAGGGGTCCCATAAATCACCCACCCGTGTAAGGAACGCAAAAATCAAGGAACATAACACCGGTATGACGGAAACTAGGGTGGCAAGAGTGGAACAAAACACCAGGCATAAGGCCGAGCCTTCCACCCTTTAACAAGTATATAGATGCATTAATTAAATAAGAGATATTGTGATATCCCAACAAGTAAACATGTTCCCACAAGGAACAACATCTCCATGTTCGAACAAGGAACAAACTTCATCTTCACCTGCAAGTAACAACGCTATAAGAGGGGCTGAGCAAAGCGGTAACATAGCCAATCAACGGTTTGCTAGGACATGGATGGTTAGAGGTTGACAAGGCAATATGGGTGGCATGATATAGCAAGTGGTAGGTATCGCAGCATAGGCATAGCAAAAGAGCGAGCATCTAGCAAGCAAAGATAGAAGTGATTTCGAGGGTATGGTCATCTTGCCTGCAAGGTTCTCAGAGTTGTCGAAAGCTTGATCCTCGTAAGTGTTCTCAACAGGTTCCTCGTTCACGTACTCGTCTCCCGGCTCTACCCAAAACAAGAGCACAAGCAAAGGAACAACTATCAACCACGATGCAATGCGCAAGCAACATGATGCAAAACATGGCATGATATGCGAGATGTGATATGCAATGCATATGCGTGCTCCGGAAGGAAAAATATGAACATGGCATAATCTTCGAAAACCAAGTATGCCACTGGAAAGGTTAGATGATTTCGGTTGAAATCGATATAAAGATCACCGGAATCGGATGCACGGTTTGCAAATGGCAAGCAAAACAAGAATGACAAGATTCTGCCATTAACAACATGATGCTACTTAGCAAGCAACAAGAAATTAAGCTACTGCACCCAAATGTACCAGCAAAGCATAAGACAGTAATCTACTCAAGATGCTTGACAAAAGATGAACACTGAGCTACGGCTAAAACACACCACAACAGGTCCAAACAAGCATGGCAAAAGTGCAAAAGATAACAGGTTCACAGACTTAGTGAAAATAACAACATGCCAGAAATTAACATCAGGATGACATGTTTAGAGCAAGGAAACAACATGCTAAAGGAACACAATATAGCAAAACAAGACATGGACAGGTTCACAGACTTAGTGAAAATAACAACATGCCAGAAATTAACATCAGGATGACATGTTTAGAGCAAGGAAACAACATGCTAAAGGAACACAATATAGCAAAACAAGGCATGGCATGAATCTACTCAAAGCATTGAACAAAAGTCCCTTACAGACCATGAGCCAAAAAGGACCAGAAAATATAATAACACCCATGTCAATTAAGCAAGTTTTGTTACAGGTTTCAGACTTAGCAGAAAAAACTGGACATGTCAAAAACAGATAACAAGTAGGCATGTTCGTAAGATCGATGCACTCACTACAGAGCATTTCATGATAAACTAAGCATACACACACCAATAAGACATGGCATAGAAGCTAGAAATGGCAAGAACAACATCATATCATGCAAGGATCAACTACACCAAGCTTGGCAAAATCGAATAACATGTAAACAATCTGCCAGTAACATTTTATAGCAAAAGTAGAGCTCGATTGACTCAAGCTATGGCACTCCATAATAACAAACAAAGGCATGGATGGATAGAGAAAATCCATATATTAAAAACACCCTTACTTATCATGCTCAAAAAAGGCATAGATCTCTCTGAAACAACATGAACACATGGCATAAAAATAACAGCAGGACATGACTTAGTGAAAATACTAAGTCTCTGAAATCAGCAACATTATGTACCCTAGTTTGCATGCTTGTGCTAGTCACCACAAAGATCACAAAAATACATAGCATACACCCCTGTACAATTGGAATGGCATATTACAAAACACATGTAGGACTCAACTTCATAGGATGCACACATCTATCATGGCAAAAATGACAAAAGTGCATGTTCTGAAACAGATCTGAAACTAACATCACATAGCCCTCTTCTAACAGCATTTCGGGCATCAAGATGAGCTCAAATGAAAAAGATGCAATGAGATGAAATGATTTAATCATCGAGGCGAACAATTTGATGTGCTATACGCCTAAAATGGAGCCATGGATGCAGAGTTATGGTACGTTGAACAGATCATGATAATGACCAAATAACTTCGGGACTTGGTGGATTTTCGGAGGGGAAAAGTCAACCTCGTCAGAAACTTCGCCGGGGAACGGCCGGAGAGGAGGGAGACGGCGGCTGGAGCTGCGGGAGAGGTCGGGAAGGACGGGCCCCGCCGGATCTGGCCGGATCCGGCGCGGGACGGCGATGGAGGAGGCCGGACGCGGGGGCGGCGGAGCTCCTGCGTGGAGCTCCCGGGCGGCGCGGGCAGCTCCAGAGGCTCAGGCGCGCGGCGCCGGCAGCGGAGGCGGCGGCGCGCGGCCGACGCGTGAGGAGGAGGCTTGGGGGCCGGCCGGGCAGCGGCGGGCGCGCGGTGCGGGCCGCGGGGGCCGGCCACGGGCCTGGCGGGCCCGCTGTGGAGGCGCGGCGGCGGGGTCGCCCGGGTGGCGACGGAGCGCGACGGGGTTGGCCGCGGGCGCGGCGGCGGATGTGTCCGGCGCCGGCGGACGGTGTCCGGCGCGCGGAGAGGAGCGGGGGCTAGGGTTAGGGTAGGAATTGATCCGCAATTTCGGAGGTGGAGGTGTATTTATAGGTAGAAGGAGCTAGGGAGCTCCAAATTGAGCACGGTTTTCGGCCACGCGATCGTGATCGAACGGCGATGGACATGGGAGTGTCTTAGATGGGTTATTGGGCTGTTTTGGAGGGGTCTTGGGCTGCAACACACACGAGGCCTTCACGGTTACCCGGTTAACCGTTGGAGTATCAAACGACCTCCGAATGACCCGAAACTTGACAGGCGGTCTACCGGTGCTATACCAAGGCCGCTTGGCAAACCTTGGTCCATTCCGAGAAAGTTTAATACCCGCTCACGGAAAAAGGTAAAAGAGGACGCCGGAGGACGTAGGAGCGCCGGATTGCAAAATGGACAACGGGGAAAATGCTCGGATTCATGAGACGAACACGTATGCGAATGCGATGCACATGATGACATGACATAAAATGCATGACAAGGACAAAATGCAAAATGATGGAAAACCCAACCACGGAGGGAATATCATATCACAATGCCGAAAATGGCAAGAGTTGGAGTTACAAATATGGCAAGCTACATCCGAGGTGTTACAACACTCCACCACTACGAGAGGATCTCGTCCCGAGATCTAGGACTGAAAGAACTCCGGATATTTGGAACGGAGGTGGTCCTCGCGCTCCTAGGTGGCTTCTCGGTCTGAATGGTGTGACCACTTCACTTTCAGGAATTTGATTGACTTGTTGCGAGTCTTGCGCTCAGTTTCTTCAAGAATAGCAATGGGATGCCATGATAGGACAAATCTTCTTGAAGATCAATCTCTTCGAAGTTGATGGTGCGCTCAGGCGTCTTGAAGCACTTGCGAAGCTGTGACACGTGGAACACATCGTGCACATTTGCAAAGTTGGAGGGAAGCTCAAGTTGATAGGCGAGATCTCCTCTTTTGCCGATGATCTTGAAAGGACCCACGTATCTAGGGGCGAGTTTCCCCTTGATACCGAAGCGACGAGTTCCTTTCATTGGAGAGACGCGGAGGTAGACATGGTCTCCAATCTCGAATGCCAAATCACGATGTTTGCTATCGTAATAGCTCTTCTGGCGCGATTGCATGGCTTTGAGATTCTCGCGAATGACCTTGCACATTGCCTCAGCCTCTGAGATCAAATCGTTGCCAAGAAGTTGACGTTCACCGGTTTCAGACCAATATATCATCGAGATAGACCAAGACAAATTCATTGGTGTAGGGGTTGAAGATGAAGTTCATCATCCGAGAGAACGTTGGAGGAGCATTGACAAGACCGAAAGACATAACAGTATATTCATAAGAACCAAAGCTTGTTCTGAATGCTGTCTTGGGAATATCTTCTTCACGAATGCGAATCTGATGATAACCCATACGAAGGTCAAGCTTGGAGGACACCTTAGCACCTTTAAGTTGCTCGAATAGCTCATTGATGTTGGGAAGTGGATACTTGTTCTTGATAGTCTTCTTGTTCAATGGGCGGTAATCAACGCAAAGTCGGTCCGTGCCATCCTTCTTCTGGACAAAAAGAACACCACAACCCCAAGGAGAAGAACTCGGTCTGATCAGACCCAGACGCTCTTGTTCATCGAGTTGTTTCTTCAATTCCTTCAACTCTTTAGGCCCAAGCTTGTAAGGACGCTTGCAAACGGGTTCCGTGCCAGGCTCAAGATCAATAACGAATTCAACTGGCCGGTGAGGAGGCATACCCGGAAGCTCTTCCGGAAAGACATCTTGGTACTCACAAACGACTGGAATCTGAGAGATAGCATTCAATTCGCCCTTCTCATTGAGAGAAAACAACCGAATGGTATCGTCACGAGCAGCATAGTTATCACATCGACAGAAGAGTGAGTCAATTGAATTTCCCTGGCAGCACAATCAAGCTGAGCCTTGTGCTTAGAAAGCCAGTCCATCCCGAGAATAAGATCAATATCAGAGTCACCCAGAACAATTGGTTTAGCCAGAAATCTATAATCGCCCATCTTGATGGAAACATCCGGGACATAAGCTCGAGAAGACAACTGTCGCGCCAGAGAAACAATAAACAAAGGTCTCGGCAAAACTTGAGTAGCCAGATCATGCATAGCCACAAAAGGTCTTGAAATGAAAGAATGCGACGCACCAGTATCAAATAAGACTTTAGCAGGAATATCATTAACAGGAAGGTTACCCATGATCACTTCTGAAGAATCCTCTGCCTGAGCCGCGTTCATCATGTTCACCTTGGCATGCTTAGGATTATGCTTGACCACTGCATTGCTGGAAGATTTCACAGGAGGAGGAGGCGGAAGGCGCCTTTGGTTGAAGCACTTGTTCGCATAGTGACCCTTCTGCTGACATTTGTTGCAAGTCACCTCTGAGAGCGGACGATGGTAAGGAGCATTTGGCCTTGGAGCTTGGTTCTGAGACTTGTTCTGATAGCCAGGGTTGGGTGGGTGGGAAGATCCACGGCCACCTGAGTTCTTCTGCTGATAAGGCTGACGGAACGGAGGAGGAGGAGGCAACCAGAACTTCTGTTGCTTAGCTGCCACAAGTGAGGAAGAAGAAGACTGAACTGCGTCTCTGACTCTCTTCTTAGATGCCTCACACTTGAGCTGAGCAGCTTCTTGTTTCAGCGCCATGTTGTAGAATTCATCATACTTTAACGGCTCAAAAAGCACGAGAGCTAGTTGCAAATCTTCTCTGAGACCACGCCTGAATTGGTAGATCATGCTCTTCTCATCAGGGATGTCTTGCTTCGCAAAACAAGAGAGCTTCTGGAACTGAGTGTTGTATTGATACACGGACATGTTGCCTTGCTTGAGATTGCGGAATTCCTCACGCTTACTCTCAACAACACTTTCTGGAATGTGATGAGCTTTGAAGTCACGGCGGAAATCATCACAGGTAATCACACGACCTCCTCTGGAATCTTTGTATTGTTGGAACCACTCAGCAGCTTGATCCTTGAGTTGAAAAGAGGCAAACTTGACAAATTCCTCAGGTCTGACATTGCTACATTCGAAATGCTTGCTGATATCCACGAGCCAATCATCGGCGTTTGTGGCCTCGACACAGTAGCTGTAAGTCTTTGGCTTATTTGCAAGGAACTGATTGAGGGTAGAAAAATGCGGCTGATTGTTGTCTTGGCCTTGATTTCCCTGATTACCTTGCCCTTGGTTGCGATCTTGCAAGAGCTGAATCAGAATCTGAGCGTTGGCATTGGTGGCAGTCATCAAGGCTTTCCATGCCTCCGGAGGCGGAGGTGATGGCGGAGGGTTATCCTGACTTCCTTCATTGCGTTCCGGATTCTAACGCGTTGGCGGAGCCATCCTGAAGAGGGTGACATCCATTAGCATCTTGAAAGACATATATTCCAGCTGAATCAAAGGATCGAAATTGCAACATATAGTCTTCACAATAAACATTCGAACAAGAATGAACGAATGAATTCCAAAGTAAATCATCACACTTCCATAAGTTGAGAAGCCACTTAGAAAAAGGTATGGAATAAAATCAACAAGGTACGAATGTGAACAAATACTTGGTAAGGATTACCCAATCTAGAACCAAACATCTGCGGGAAGAAATACTAGAGCTACATGAATTCCCACTTATAAACTCCCGAAACTTTCTGGTTATGCAATCAGGTGTTGGGGATACAGGGGACACAAAATATATCACCCAAACTAACAATACCTAGATCCAGCTGTATCCATCCTTCAACACATAACCAAGAAACCCTCGGAAATCGTCTACCTCAACCTTCGAAAAGCATCCGTTATACGAGTTATGGCAATACTCCCGCACTCGCCTCAGTACTGGGCTATCAGGGTTATCTCACCAACAACTGTACAAAAGAGATTTTCGATGTCGGTGTACTAAACTCAGGTATTCCAGAACTGTAACGATAAAATTATGACGACAACACCTCGGAGCTCAACTCCCCGGGACACCTCCACTAAACCCCTGTTGACAGGAGGCACCAAGACAATGTTGTCATCATAAAACCATCGGAACGATTCTAAGATACCCGCGTGATCCTAAATTTTTTTTAGTGAAATTTGAGAAGAGAAGAGTCAAAACTCTACGTCAGGATGCCTTACCAGAGCGATGAGGAGACTGGGAAGTAAAAAGAATTCCTAAACTCTCCGATATATAATTCCTAAATGACTCAAAACATTTTTCTAGACACAACTCGGCTGCTAAAAACGATCAATCAGAGGGGGCTCCTAAGGTCGGGGAAGGCTCTGATTACCAACTTGTAACGCCCTCGATGCGGCTATAGCTCCCACGTGTCGAGGCACGACTTAGAGGCATAACCGCATTGAAAGCAATGTCGCAAGTGAGGTAATCTTCACACACCCCATGTAATACATAAGGGAAAGAGATACATAGTTGGCTTACAGTCGCCACTTCACACAATACATAAATAAACATTCATCATCCAGATTACACTCAAGGTCCGACTACGGAACCAAAATGAAAGAAGACTACCCCAAATGGTACACAAATCCCCGAATCACCCCAACTGGGCTCCACTACTGATCATCAGGAAAAGACACATAGTAACGACCACGTTCCTCGTCGAACTCCCACGTGAGCTCGGTTGTGTCATCTGCACTGGCATCGTTGGCACCTGCAACTGTTTTGGTAGAATCTGTGAGCCACGGGGACTCAGCAATCTCACACCGGCGAGATCAAGACTATTTAAGCTTAAAGGTAGGGTAAGGTTGTGAGGTGGAGCTGCAGCAAGCGACTAGCATATATGGTGGCTACAACGTAAAAGAGAGCGAGAAGAGAAGCAAGGCATGGTCGTGAAGCTTGAAGTGATCAAGAAGTGATCCTAGAACAACCTACGTCAGACATAACTCCAACACCGTGTTCACTTCCCGGACCCCGCCGAGAAGAGACCATCACGGTTACACACGCGGTTGATGTATTTTAATTAAGGTCAACTTCGGGTTTTCTACAACCAGACATTAACAAATTCCCATCTGCCTCATAACCGCGGGCACGGCTTTCGAAAGATAATACCCTGCAGGGGTGTCCCAACTTAGCCCATTATAAGCTCTCACGGTCAACGAAGGATATTCCTTCTACCGGGAAGACCCGATCAGTCTCGGAATCCCGGACTACAAGACATTTCGACAGTAATAAAACAAGTCCAGCAAAGCCGCCCAATTGTGCCGACAAATCCTGATAGGAGCTGCACATATCTCGGTCTCAGGGCACATCCGGATGAGCAGTCCGTACAACTAAAACCAGTCCTCAAGTTGGCCCAAGGTGGCGCTGCAAAGGGCTCTAGTTTGGACCAGCAATCGAAGGAGAACAGGCACGGGGGGGGGGGGGGGGGGTTTAAAATAAAGATGACCCTCGGGCTCGCGAAAACCCGGGGGAAAAAGGCTTAGGTGGCAAATGGTAAAACCAAAGTTGGGCCTTGCTGGAAGTGTCTTATTCAAAGCGAACTGTCAAGGGGGTCCCATAAATCACCCAACCATGTAAGGAATGCAAAAATCAAGGAACATAACACCGGTATGACGGAAACTAGGGTGGCAAGAGTGGAACAAAACACCAGGCATAAGGCCGAGCCTTCCACCCTTTACCAAGTATATAGATGCATTAATTAAATAAGAGATATTGTGATATCCCAACAAGTAAACATGTTCCCACAAGGAACAACATCTCCATGTTCCAACAAGGAACAAAATTCATCTTCACCTGCAAGTAACAACGCTATAAGAGGGGCTGAGCAAAGCGGTAACATAGCCAATCAACGGTTTGCTAGGACATGGATGGTTAGAGGTTGACAAGGCAATATGGGTGGCATGATATATCAAGTGGTAGATATCGCAGCATAGGCATAGAAAAAGAGCGAGCATCTAGCAAGCAAAGATAGAAGTGATTTCGAGGGTATGGTCATCTTGCCTGCAAGGTTCTCAAAGTTGTCGAAAGCTTGATCCTCGTAAGTGTTCTCAACAGGTTCCTCGTTCACGTACTCGTCTCCCGGCTCTACCCAAAACAAGAGCACAAGCAAAGGAACAACTATCAACCACGATGCAATGCGCAAGCAACATAATGCAAAACATGGCATGATATGCGAGATGTGATATGCAATGCATATGCGTGCTCCGGAAGGAAAAAGATGAACAAGGCATAATCTTGGAAAACCAAGTATGCCACTGGAAAGGTGAGATGATTTCGGTTGAAATCGATATAAAGATCACCGGAATCGGATGCACGGTTTGCAAATGGCAAGCAAAACAAGAATGACCAGATTCTGCCATTAACAACATGATGCTACTTAGCAAGCAACAAGAAATTAAGCTACTGCACCCAAACGTACCAGCAGAGCATATGAAAGTAATCTACTCAAGATGCTTGACAAAAGATGAACACTGAGCTATGGCTAAAACACAACTCAACAGGTCCGAACAAGCATGGCAAAAGTGTAAAAGATAACAGGTTCACAGACTTGGTGAAAATAACATGCCAGAAATTAACATCAGGATGACATGTTTAGAGCATGGAAACAGCATGCTACAGAAACACAATATAGAAAAACAAGGCACGGAATGAATCTACTCAAAGCATTGAACAAAAGTCCCTTACTGACCATGAGCCAAAAAGGACCAGAAAATATAATAAAACCCATGTCAATTAAGCAAGTTTTGTTACAGGTTTCAGACTTAGCAGAAAAAACTGGACATGTCAAAAACAGATAACAAGTAGGCATGTTCGTGAGCTCGATGCACTCACTACAGAGCATTTCATGATAAACTAAGCATACACCCACCAATAAGACATGGCATAGAAGCTAGACATGGCAAGAACAACATTATATCATGCAAGGATCAACTACACCAAGCTTGGCAAAATCGAATAACATGTAAACAATCTGCCAGTAACATTTTATAGCAAAAGTAGAGCTCGATTGAATCAAGCTATGGCACTCTATAATCACAAACAAAGGCATGGATGGATAGAGCAAATCCATATGTTAAAAACACTTTCACTGATCATGCTCAAAAAGGGTATAGATCTCTCTGAAACAACATGAACACATGGCATAAAAATAACAGCAGGACATGACAGTGAAAGTCTCTGAAATCAGCAACATTATGTACCCTAGTTTGCATGCTTGTGCTAGTCACCAAAAAGATCACAAAAATACATGGCATACACCCCTGTACAGATGGAATGGCATATTACAAAACACATGTAGGACTCAACTTCATAGGATGCACACATCTATCATGGCAAAAATGACAAAAGTGCATGTTCTGAAACAGATCTGAAACTAACATCACATAGCCCTCTTCTAACAGCATTTCGGGCATCGAGAATAGCTCAAATGAAAAATATGCAATGATATGAAAGGATGTACTCATCGAGGCGAACAATTTCATATGCTATACACCCAAAACGGAGCCACGGATGCATAGTTATGGTACGTTGAACAGAGCATGATAATGACCAAATAACTTCGGGACTTGGTGGATTTTCGGAGGGGAAAAGTCAACCTCGTCGGAAACTTCGCCAGGGAACGCCCGGAGAGGAGGGAGACGGCGGTCGGAGCTGCGGGAGAGGTCGGGGAGGACGACCCCCGCCGGATCTGGCCGGATCCGGCGCGGGACGGCGACGGAGGAGGCCGGACGCGGGGGCGGCGGAGCTACTGCGTGGAGCTCCCGGGCGGCGCGGGCAGCTCCAGAGGCTCGGGCGCGCGGCGCCGGCGGCGGAGGCGGCGGCACGCGGCCGGCGCGCGAGGAGGAGGCGCGGGGGCCGGCCGGGCGGCGGCGGGCTCGCGGTGCGGGCCGCGGGGGCCGGCCACGGGCCTGGCGGGCCCGCGGTGGAGGCGCGGCGGCGGGGTCGCCCGGGTGGCGACGGAGCGCGACGGGGTTGGCCGCGGGCGCGGCGGCGGACGTGTCCGGCGCCGGCGGACGGTGTCCGGCGCGCGGAGAGGAGCGGGGGCTAGGGTTAGGGTAGGAATTGATCCGCAATTTCGGAGGGGGAGGTGTATTTATAGGTAGAAGGAGCTAGGGAGCTCCAAATTGAGCACGGTTTTCGGCCACGCGATCGTGATCGAACGGTGATGGACATGGGAGTGTCTTAGATGGGTTATTGGGCTGTTTTGGAGGGGTCTTGGGCTGCAACACACACGAGGCCTTCACGGTTACCCGGTTAACCGTTGGAGTATCAAACGACCTCCGAATGACCCAAAACTTGACAGGCTGTCTACCGGTGTTATACCAAGGCCGCTTGGCAAACCTCGGTCCATTCCGAAAAAGTTTAATACCCGTTCACGGAAAAAGGTAAAAGAGGACGCCGGAGGACGTAGGAGCGCCGGATTGCAAAAAGGACAACGGGGAAAATGCTCGGATTCATGGGACGAACACGTATGCGAATGCGATGCACATGATATCATGACATAAAATGCATGACAAGGACAAAATGCAAAATGACGGAAAACCCAACCACAGAGGGAATATCATATCACAATGCCGAAAATGGCAAGAGTTGGAGTTACAAATATGGAAAGTTACATCCGGGGTGTTACACCCGGGGCGTGTACAGCCCCGCCCTGACACGTGGCCGGCACGGTAGGGCTAGGTGAGGTGTATCTGGGCACCCGTGAGCCAGCGCGGGACTCACGGGGCCCTACCTCTAGGCGGGTTGCGCCTGGCACTGGGCCATATCTTGGGATGTGTTCCTGCAGATTGGGTTAGATGCCGACACTCTGCGTCCTCGGGTCCCGGCCCTCGAGCTTGTCTCAGCCGTCGCTGGTATGCCAGGTCGCGATGCCGTGGACAAGGCCAGAGGGTGAGGGTTGGAGAGCCAGTAAGAGCCCTGAGTCGCGATGCTCAGGTGCCCCCCTTTAACGTGCAAGTGGACGACATTGGGAAGAAGAGGTGCCATGAACAGGCGTCAAGTAATCAAGCATGATAGGCGAATGCATAGTTGGAAATAAACGCAAGGAAGATACACGCCACTGGGCCTGGCCCGAGCGGCCTGGGGATGATGCAGCCCGAGGGGCGCCCCCAACAAAGAAAGCTAATGATCGAAAACTAAAAAGGGATACATGCCGCAGGGACGGACCCACGCGGCCTGGGAATGAAGCAGCCCTGGTGGGGCGTCCCAGCCGGAAATGAAGCTCGAAAGATGTCACCTGGGGTTGTCGCGGACGAAGTGGTGTTGGTGTAGCAGACTCGGTGGGCTGCGGGAGACGGTCCTCACGAGCCCCCAGGCCCAGGGGCCTAAGGAGGCTCCGGAGGCGCTGGTGGATCCTCGCGAATCATCTCCATCTCCGCCAGGACTGCGGAACGCCTGTCTTCCTGAGTCTCCATGATGCCCCTCATGAGGCGCTGGTACGTAGCAGCCACGCTCGGCAAGCCGTAGGGCATGCGAACATAGCTGTGGGGTGGACCTCCACAACGCTCCACTTGTGAGGGCCAGAGGCGTTCCGTCGTGGCGACTTGATTGAGCCCTGGTACATCGATGCAGATGCGCAGCCTACCATCCTCGCCTGGATGGGGGGCCACGGCTGGTAGACGGCGGCAACCTCTCATGATTCTTGACTCTTGTAGTTCTTGAACGGCCTGGTTAACGAACTCCTGCTGGTCTGACTCTCCTTGCCTTGCTCCTTCTTGAGGGAAACGTGCTTCGAAGCGCGCCTCCACGTGGTGCCCAAGTGCCTCCCTCGTGACCCTGGCCAGGCCGGTGGCCCTCCAGGTGAGAGCCCCCGAGCCCTGCCTAAGGAGGGTGCCGGGTGCGCTTTCCTATGCGATGGATGGAGGGTCCCCTTGGGCAGACACGGGCCCTTTGGGGCCTGCCTCCTGAGGGGCTGAGCCTGCCGATGTCTTCTTCTTCTTGGGGGTGATCTCGGGAAGCCTCCTGCTTCCGCGATCTGGGTCTTCTAGTGATGCGGCCTGAAAGGCTCGCTCCAGGGAACACACTGCATCCTTTTCTTCACACGGCACCGTGATGACTCCACCACTTCCTGGCATCTTGAGGACATTGTAGCCATGATGAGTTACGACCATGAACTTGGCCAGCGCCGGGTACCCGAGGATGGCGTTGTACGGCAGTCGGATGTGAGCGACGTCGAAGTCGATGAGCTCGGTGCGGTAGTTGCTGTGGGCCCTGAAGGTGACAGGGAGGCAGACCTGCCCGATCGGGGTCGTGGAACCATCGGTGACTCGGGAGAAAGGCTTGGTTGGCTGAAGCTAGTCATAGGGCACTTGGAGATTGTTGAATGTTTCCACGGACAGGACGTTGAGCCCTGCTCCACCGTCGATGAGGGTCCTGGTGACCAGTACATTGCTGATGACTGGGGAGCAGAGCATCGGGAGGACCCCGGCCGTGGCCGCGCACTTGAGCTGATCCGCTGAGCTGAATGTGATGGTGCACGCTGACCACCTGAGAGGGCGCATGGCTTCGAGCCTGGGGAGGACTGCATTCACTTTGCGGGCAAACTGCTTGAAGATGCGTTGGGAGGCTGGGGCTTGAGCTCCACCCAGGATGCAGGCGATTGCGCGCGGCTCCTGGAAGCCCCCAGCTCCCTCGTCTTGGTGGCGGTCCTCGTTCCTCCTTGGCTGAGGCGGCAGCGGGGGAAGGCCTGCGTTGCCCTGCAGGCGATCCTCACGAGGCTGGTCCCTCCAATCCCCCTCCCGAGGCAGGTCCCGCCAGCGGTCCTCGCGAGGTTGATCACGCCACCCTTGGTGCGGGCCGCGATCTTCCCAGTGTCCTGGGTTTCTTCCGCCTCCCCGGCCGTAGCCCCGGTCAGCGCGGTCAGGGCGTCGGCCGATCCTTCCTTCTTGCACGACGCGGAGCTCTTGGCATTCATTCGTGTTGTGGGTGTGGAGGTCGTGGTACACGCAGTATCGGCTGCCCGTGGAGGATTCGGGCAGATCCTTGCCCCGCTTGGTATTAGGCTCTGCTGCGAGCACGGCAGCCCCCTTGCGCTTCACGTCCTTGGCCTTGGGTTTCTTCTCTTCCGGGTCCGCGGCGGGCAGCTCGAGGAGGGAAATACGCCCCTTCTCAGCCCTGGCGCACTTGGTCGCCAAGTTGAACAGCTCCAGGGAGGTGCACAGGTCTTCATGCATCGCCAGCTCCTCCTTCATCTTGACGCCGCGCACACCGTCGGAGAAGGCTGAGATGATGGCTTCCTCGGACACTTTGGGGATCTTGAGTCGCGCGCTGTTGAAGCGCTGGATGTACTTTTGCAGGGTCTCTCCGGGTTGTTGCTTGATGCGGCGCATGTCGCTCACGGCGGGCGGCCGGTCGCGAGTACCTTGGAAGTTGGCGATGAAGCGGGTGCACATCTGGTCCCAGGAAGAGATCATGCCTGGGGCCAGGTTCAGGAGCCAGGTACGAGTCCCTTCCTTGAGCGCCATGGGGAACCAGTTCGCCATGACCTTTTCGTCCCCGCTGGCAGCTTCGATGCCCAGCTCGTAAAGCTGGAGGAACTCGGCGGGGTCGGTCGTGCCGTCGTAGCGAGGAGGCAGGTCTGGCTTGAACTTGCCGGGCCACGCAACGCTGCGCAGCTCGGTGGTGTAGGCGCGGCAGCCGGCCGTGGCCACGGGAGGCTTCGGTCGAGGGGGAGCTTGGCCTTGAGGGTCCCCATGCACTGCAGCTGGAAGGAGGGCGGGGTCTTGACGTGCCGGAGATGGAGGAGGGTCGCGGCGAGCCGGAGCAGGAAGCGCTCGGGCAGCCTCTTGCGGTCGAGGGACTTCTTGGCAGCTCCGTTCTTGCTGGGCTGGCGCCCGACGGAGCGGGTTCCGCCCAGGGGCCATGCGACTTGGAGCCATAGCGTCTTCTTGGAGTGGAGGTGGCTGGTACGCCCCCGGAGCTTCATGGCCTGCGCGGGGCGGGGTGCGGTGCAACGGAGCGGACGGTGCAGGAGAGCCCCCTGCGGCCCAGACGAGCTCGGCGACGTGGTCGAGCCACTCTTCGTAGACGTCGTCGACGGGACGGTAGCGCAGGAGCTCGTTTGCCGCGATGAGTGCAGCTCGAGCTTCCAAGGGCGCGCGGAGCGTGTGGGACGAAGAGCCAGCTGGCGTGAGCGACGGAGTAGCGGTGCGGCCGTCTCGCTGCACGGACGTGTGCTGAGACGACGCTTGCTGCTCGTTCCCTGCTGGGCCGGTGGCGGCGTTGACGGCGGGCGACGGGGAACGATGAGGACGCCCACCGACGGGAGCCGTCTGGGCGACGCGGGAGGCGATGGCGGCCCGGCGCTCGGCGCGGGTCCGACGAGCGTCAGACATGGACGCGACGGTCGGCGGAGAACGAAGCGGTGGAAGAAAAATTCCGGCGCACCCCTACCTGGCGCGCCAAATGTCGGATTTCGGGTTCCGGCAGACCCTTAAGGTTCGAACTCTGGGGTGCACGCAGAGATTATGCCCTCTACCTCTCCGTCTCGCAAGGATCTAAACTACCAAAAGAACAACGCAAAAGACACAGAGTTTATACTGGTTCGGGCCACCGATGTGGTGTAATACCCTACTCTAGTGTGGTGGGTGGATTGCCTCTTGGGCTGATGATGATGAACAGTACAAGGGGGAACAACCTCGCGAGGGCGTGTTCTAGCTGGGACGATGAACTGCTAGGGGAGTTCAGCCGCCCTTCTCTCTCTCTCTTTCTCTCTTTTGCCGGGATTCTGGATACCCCATCCGTTCCCTTCTACCCTGAGGGCGGCTAGTCCTATTTATAGGCAAGGGCCCTGGGCCTCGTCCCAAATATTGAGCGGGAAGGGCGCCAACAATTGGCCAATTTGAAGGGGAACATACAGTACACTTATCCTGACTAAAGTTGGTCCTCGCCTGCCAAAGACCCTGTGGTGACGCCGTTTTGGGCTCCACGATGACCTCCTTCCCACCGTTGGACTGGTCTTGGTCTTGTTGCACCGAAATGGATGCCTTTGCTTGATCCTCTCGCCTGCGCTTGCCCCCTTTGCACCAAAGAGGAAAGGGGAGGACACTGCGCGGGCTGGCGCCTGCCTGGCACCCTTGGTCGTCATGGCTTGCGTCATGGGCACCTCGTGAGGTACCCCGCCTTGATCTCTCCGCCTCCTCGTGAGCCAGCCCGACGAGGCCGCGCGTGAGGAAGCACCGTGTCGTCGGCCCCGCGAGGCTTGGCCCCTCGCGAGGGTCTTGCGTCTTGTGTTGATGAAGACGGGCCGTGCTGGGCCTCCTTTGAGCCACGCCGCAGGCTGCAGGCAGGCAAGTCTGGGGACCCCTGTTCCCAGAACGCCGACACATCCCATCCTCCGAGGACTTTGAGCGAAAATCATTAAGTGAGGAAAACCCAAACCCAAACACCTACAAACCCAAAGTGATTGAGCATCACTGAAGAGATTGATCCTGCGTGGATCCGACGCTTGTTACCTTTGAAGACTGTGCTTCTTCCAGACGGTTAGGCGTCATGGTCTAGAGCATCCAAGAGGAAATTGTGGATCGCCGAGTGACCGAGTTTGTGAAGGTTTGGAAGTGACCTGAAGACTTACCGCAAGTGATTGGGCGAGGTATGTGTGACCTTAGATCAAGTAGAATATGGTGAGGACTGTGTGTCCAGGACTGTGTGTCCTCAGGTTTAAATACCTAGCTGGTCCAACCAGATGTACAATTGAGACAGCAGTTGGAACTGGTCTACCAAATCATTGTCTTCACCAAGCTTAGTGGTTCTATTTCCCCAACTCTTTCATTTCCTCATTACAGTTGTTGGGTGCTTGTTCATATCTGTTTGAAGACTTTGACTGAAGACTTTCTCAATTTCCTCAGTTCAATTTCTTCAGTCTGTTTGTCTTCATCCTGTTTTATCCTGTGTTCACGCTTTCTGTACTCTGTGCTTGTCTTCATTTGATCATGATGACCATGCCTATGTTATGTTATGTTTACATCTGAGTACTATTTCTGTTGCAAGTAGTTCTGCGCTTAGGAATTTCCTCACCCTGAAATTCCTCATTGAAGAATTCATAAAAATTGCCTATTCACCCCCCTCTAGTCGATATAACGCACTTTCAATTGGTATCAGAGCAAGGTACTCCCTTGTTCTATGTGATTTTGCTTTAACCGCCTGGAGTTTTAGTTATGTCGACCGCATGTATGATCAAGGTCTCTGCTGGGTGTCCTACCTTCGGTGGGATGGACTACCCTTACTGGAAGAATAAGATGCGAATGCATCTTGAGGCAATTGATAACAATCTCTGGTATGTTGTGGAAAATGGTGTTCCCTCAGTCACACCTTCTCTGAACGCTACTGATGTGAAGAGATTCAAGCAACTCAATTCTCAGCAAAGGGCAGTATGGAAGAGTAACTGCTTTGGAAACTGCTAAGCTTATCTGGGATATGCTGTCCAAAGTGAATGAAGGAGTCTCAACCCAACGTGACTCTCAAGTTGACGTTCTTCGCAATCTCTTCAATCGTTTCAAAAGACTCGATAATGAAAATGTTCAACAAACCTTCGATCGCCTCACTGACATCTCAAATGAGCTTCAAGCACTTGGTGCCACTGACATCACCGACCATGTAGTGGTGAAGAAATTGCTGAGACCGCTTGATTCTTCATTTGATACTTTGGCACTAATGATACAAGAACACTACAAAAAAAATACACATCCGTGACATTTTGGGCCGAATGAATTTTTTTCCTGTCATACATATGACACTTCTATGACGATAATTGTGACAAAACCCGGTATCATCATAGATGTGGTGGGCTCCTACTTCTATGACAAAAAATCATGACAGAAAATGGGCTTTTTGTCCTGGGCGGGCCGGAGACGCAGCTGCATGACATTCTTTGGGCCGTCCATGACGAAAAAAACCGTGGTAGAAGCGAGGGTGAGGAAAATTTCGAGGAGTTCCCGGTTACGGTGGGAGGTCGGGGGCCGAGCGATGCGCGTTTCTCTCGTACACGTACGCGCGTGTGTGCGAGGCGTTGGCTCTAACTGAACCCGAGCGATGCGTTGGGCTTTAACTGAACCCGAGCGATTGCACTGCAGGCTACGCGTTACTGAACCCGAGCGATCGATCGATGGCTGTTAACTGAACCCGATCGATCGATTCCTTCGCTACTGCTGCTAATTGAAGCCGATCGATGCTGCCTCTCGGATGAACAATGAGTGTTGCGGGGGGGGGGGGGAGGGTTGGATGAACAGTGAGCGGTAGCGTTGCCTCTGGATGAACAGGACCCCGTGGTGTGGAGGGCTGGATGAACAGTAGATGGTGGAGGGGTGCCCGTGGAGGGGTGGTTGAACAGGACCCCATGGTGTGGAGTGCTGGATGAACAGTAGACGGTGGAGGGGTGGTTGAATAGTAGCCGGTGGAGTAGCGCGCGGTGGAGGCTGGATGAACAGGAGCCCGTGGAGGCTGGAGGAGGTCGACGGTGGAGATGAACAGTATCCCGTGGAGTCCCGTTTTGTGGTACGCCACACCCGTCCTGATGAACAGGACCCCAGTTTCGACCGTAGGAGGTCCGTTTTGTCCGTTTTGTGGTACGCCACACCCCTCCCGATCAACATGACCCCCGTTTCGACCGTAGGAGGTCTGTTTCGTCTGTTTTGCGGCACGCCACACCCCTCCCAATCAACATGACCCCCATTTCGACCGTAGGAGGTCCGTTTCGTCCGTTTTGCGATACGCCAGACCCCTCCCGATGAACAGGATCCCGTTTCGAACGTGGCTGGTCGAACACAAGGCCGTTTCCTCCGTTCTGCGATACGCCAGGCCTCGTTTCCATCGCCTGTTCCGTCCAAGCCCTCCCGATGAACACGACCACACATTCCGTTCCGACCCAGCCGGTTGGCTCCCACGCGTTCTGTTGCCTCCCGATGAACACGACACATTCCGTTGCCTCCCCATGAACACGATGCATTCCGTTGCCTCCCCATGAACACGACGACGACGTTGTTTCTCCGTTCTGGCCCAGCCATGTCAACGAGCCCTCGCCGTACGTATGCGCGAGTAGGCGTTCGAGACTCCGCCCGTATGTACACATACGTGGACATATTTTCTTTCTTGCACCCTGGCCGTTGTACGTACGTGTACATGCTACGTGCGCGCCTCTACTATGACATGTGCGCGCCTCTACATCGACCAGTATGTACGTACACGTTCGCGACCAGAATGATAACGCTATGTATGCTTCGACCAGGTGGGTCCCGACTGTCAGGCACTTCCTTGCTTGCGAAGATGTAGCTGATGGGTCCCAGCAGTCAGGGGGGCGAATCATTTTGTTTTTTTGCCTGGACGCACTTGCTTGCGTGCGAACGTGTAGCTGCTGGGTCCCAGCAGTCAGGGGGGCGAATCATTTTTTTGCACATACGCACTTCCTTGAGTGCGAAGGTGTAGCTGGTGGGTCCCAGCAGTCGGGGGGCGAATCGTTTTTTTTCGGACGCACTTCCTTGCGTGCGAAGATGTAGCTGGTGGGTCCCAGCAGTCAGGGGGCGAATCATTTTTTCCCGGACGCACTTCCTTACGTGCGAAGATGTAGCTCGTGGGTCCCAGCAGTCAGGGGGCGAATCATTTTTTTCGCGAAATACGGTGGCCCGTCCGGTGGGTTCCCGCTATCAGGTGGAGGAATAATTATTTTGCGCGTAATAAGGAGGCACTTCCTTGCGGCTGCGGTGGACCCAGCTGTCAGCCTCTCCATGTACAGTCCACGTCCGATGGAAGTCGTTCCTTGACCACGTTGACCACGCCGCGCCGAGACCACCAGGGCGGTGGACGACGGCGAGGCCTAGGAAGGGGACGACGTAGAGCCGGGGAAGACGCGGCGGTGGATGCACACGCGGAGAGGAGTACAAGGGTTCACTGGTTCGGCTCCGCAGAATAACAAGGGGTGTGGGTGAGTGGAGGGATGGCCTGGCCAGCGGTGGGAGTAGTAGGGGGCGTTGAGGCCTCCGCGGCAGCACAGCCGGCCACGGGAGGCAGGAGCAGGCGGCACGACCGGCGCTGCTTTGGGCGACTGGAGCAAGAAGACCAAAGGTTGAAGAAGCACGGCGGCCGTTGGATGGACATCGTACGGTCACTGCAGCTATAATCGTTTATATTGACTAAGTTGACAAAGCCCTTAGTACGTCAACTTAGTAGGCCCACAGGTCAGCTTCCAAAATGGTGCACCCCAGATGTCAGGGGGAGGAATCATTTTTTGGGCGAGTGAAGCTAGAATATCCGAGATTTAAGAAGAAGCACGGCATCCGTTGGATGGACATTCAACGGCCACTGCTGCTAGAACCGTGTGTTGACTATAAGTTGACAAAGCCTTGCATACGCGTCAACTCTGTTTTTTAGGGGACACGTCAACTTAGTAAGGCCAGAAGTGTGTGGCAGAGAACTTATAGCCCATTTGAGATTTGTAAGAATGTGTAGCCCATTTTTGAATTCTAATGGAATTGACTACAACCCATTTATAGTTTGTTAAAAGTACAACCCATTTCAACCAACCGTTCAAAACAGAATTCAATAAAATTTCCCACATTTTGATGGGATCCGAAATATTTTTATCACGAAATTCTAGTCAGATTAAATACAATTTCAATATAATTTTATATTGCGTAAAAATCCAACAAAACATTGCGCTCGCAACAACTAATGAAATTAAAATTTTCAATATCCAAAAATAATATTTTATAAAGTAATCACGTGTTTGCTGCATTTTTTATAGTTATTGCCCAGTTTTTATAATTACATCCCATTTATTATTTCTTAAAGCCCATTTTCTTGTTAAGCCTAATGCATCCCTCCTAGGAAAGATTTGCAGCCCAGCGGGGTGGAGAATAACAACTTGACCTTGCCTGAGTATTCCTAAAAAAAAGTATAGCTGGGCTAGCCATTTTCAGCTTGAAAAAAATGAATATCTAGGCTGGATATCTGGCCTGGGCTAGACGGGCCACAGCCCGCGCAGTTAATACCTGCAGCGATGTTTTTGTTGTTGTTCAGAGGAGAAAAATTAATATCTGGGCTAAACATCAAAAAACTATGCAGTGCTCACACCTCAAAAACACAAATACTACTCGAGCTGCTTGGTCCCAGCTGTCGGCCGCTTCTTGTGCAATTCTCTCGTTTATTGACTACTACATAGGTTGACAATGGTGTGGGACCGTGATGTCAGGAAACCAGGAGGAAGCAAAATAAATTATAGTTATATATATATATATATATATATATATATATAATAAGGAGGCACTTGCGTACGTGAGGCTATGGACCTGGTGGGTCCCCATTGTCATCCTCTCCAAGTAAAGTCATCTCCTCGCCCGCGCGCGCTTTCCGCCCGAAACAGTCAGCGTCGGCCGCCCCGCTTCCCGGTGCAGGCGATTGCTCCGCCTTCAAACGACACAAGTGCCGTCCGTCCGTCCATCTGCCGCCCACATTAATAATACACGGTTGCCGAGGCGGCTACTCCGGCGCCACACGTCCGTCCCTCCGCCCTCCCACCATTGCTATATAAACTGCTGTGCCGGCCATACCCGCAGTCATCCGCATCCGTTCCCTTTCTCCTGTCCACACCACTACTGCCCACCATGGCTTCCTCGCGCTCCAGCGCTCTTCGGGACGGGCGGACGACAGACCACAAGGAGATGGCAGCCATTGCTGCCGACCGGCTGGCCGGCAGGCAGCCGAAGGACGACGACGTCCCAATGGAGTACATGGTAGTCGATGATCCGGTGCCAACCCCCTCCTCCACGCCATCCTCGCCAGTGCATTGCACCATGACCATCAGCGAGACCCGTGCCCAATATATGGACAGGGTGTGGCAGATGCGTGAGGAGCAGTTCCGGGAGGCGCAGGCCGACGCCGCCTACAACCACCATCTCCTCCAGGAGCACCTGCAGGCGGAGGAGCAGATCGCCACGGAGTGGGCGGAGCAGGAGGCGTTGCTTGACTCGTACCACTCCGCCCGCAAGGGCCGCCTCGAGCACTGGCGGTACCGCATGCGGGTGGTGGAGGCTGCGTCCGCCTACAAAGAGGCCAGCAAAGAGGGCGATGAAGCGGGCGAGGCACTGTTTGGCGAGACCGAGGACAAAGCAGAGGACAATGTTGGCTCCGATGAGTGCCCACTCCGCTGGCGTCGACGAGGCCCTACTCCGCCGAGGCCCCGCGACGCCAACAACGAGGCATAGGACACCGCCGGCTCCTCCGAGGCCCCGCCCCGCCAACAACGAGGCAAAGGACATTGCCGGCTCAGCTAAGGCCCCACCCTGCCGGTAACATGGGGGAGGATTTCCATCGCTCCGCTGAGGCGCCGCCCGCCGGCAACGAGACAGAGGACATCGCCGGCTCCGCCGAGGCCCCGCCCCACTGATTATAATCCTTATGACTCTGCTCGTCTTAGAAGGAAGTGCATCTGGACTGCCATCCAGGCCAATTTCTATTCTTCACTTCTCTTCAACAAGGACAAAGTCTTCGACCACGAGCATATTCCTCACGTGGACATGGAATCACTGCCATGCTTCTCACCTATCCTCAGCATGCTTCATGACGCAGGCCTCCCCAATTTTGCTCTGACATTGTTGATTGGAATGAAGAACTTATTCTTCAGTTCTACGCAACACTGCACATCATAGGAGATGCCGAGGATGTGAATACCTGGGTTCTGGACTGGATGACTAAAAACACCCATTTCAAAGCACCGTCCTATGAATTACTTCATGCCCTGCCAATTAGTCCTCCCCTTGAAGGTGCTCGTTGCTTGTACCAAGAGCCTGAGCTCACTGCTCATTACATGCAAGTGCTTATGAAGCCTTTGAAGCCCGGTCAAGCCCCAAGGACCAAATTCCTCATGAAGGAATTGCTATATGTGTCAAGAACAATCTATTGCATTCTGACGAAGACTATGAGTCCAATTAAAGGCCACGACTCATCTGATGAGGAAATTGTTGGCATCATGAACAATCTGCTATTCAACATCATGCATGGCATTCCTGTCAATTATCATGATTTCTTCATGAGGACTCTGGCCAATGTTGCACTCTCTCTGTTTGAGTTGAATCCTTATGCTCCTTGGATTATGAGATTCCTCAGAACAAGGTCTTCACTCAACTACAAGGCTGATTTTCAGAATCACCTCAGCTACTTGCCCCCAATCAAAGTCCTCAAGCGAACGTATTCCTCAACTAATGAAAAGGGCAAGGCACCTGCAATTATTGATGAAGGCATTCGTCCATTGGATGGTCAGTTTTGAAAAGCTGCATCTTATTCCACCAATGATGACTCTGCCACTCATGACTCTGCTGCAAATGCATCCAAGCCAAGTCCTCAAGCCACAGCTCCTCGAGTGATGACTGACTGCGAGCTGCTTCTTAGTCTTCACCAGAAGGTGGATCGAAATCATAAATGGGTTAAGCGTCAGTTTGGTTCTATTCTTCACAACATGACTGCTACACATAATGCAGTGAAGAAAAACCATTCCTACCTCCATGAAGTCTTCGGTCGCACCTAGGCTATCTTATCTCATCTGTATGGTGCAGAAGATCTAAAGCAAATGGGTCTCAAGGAGGACTTTGACTGGTCTGCACCTCCACCGAAGAAATACAAGAAGGTCAAGGTTCCTTCCTTGGTGGACAGCTCATATTCTTCATCGCGCGAAACCGACGACCATGAAGACTTGGACGACACTGCGACAGTCCCTACTACAACAAACGACCCCAACAACGCTGGCGCTCCTCCATCAACATGATATTCTTCAGGGGCGTTAGTCCTCATTTTCGATCCTTTTGGTCATTCGATGACAAAGGGGGAGAAATTTGAGTTAGTCTTCAAGCGGGTCTATCTTATATGGGTGTTTTTTTTTGCTAAGTTACAACTCTCCTTCTTCTGAAACTTTGTTGGATCGAGTTGTAAACATAAACTCTATGGTGGCCTGATACTTTTGTTGTGTTTTTCCGCATGCTTATTCCTCATTAATGTTAATGCACGCATGCTGAATTACATTAGTCACCATATTTCTTCATGCATTTCAAATTCTTCATATCCTATGTTAAATGCGTGTATGAATTACAAGATATAGGGGGAGATCTCCATGATTCTACTCTTCAAGTGTGCATTGCTTCAAAAGCAAATCCTCACTATGCACATCTTGAGGGGGAGTTCTTCTATATCTTGCAATCAAATTCCTCAATATCCGTATTTACACTTCATATGTTTATCCTCGTTGAAAACTTAACCTATATTGTCCTCAATCACCAAAAAGGGGGAGATTGTAAGTGCATCTAGTGCCCCTTAGTGATTTTGGTGTATTGAAGACTTATAGGTTAAGGGACTAATGTGTTTATGAGTGTACACAGGTCTATAAGTCTATGAGGAGTTTGATATTTACAGAGAAAGTCGACCCCTAAAAATGAAGTTCTTCGACTGAAGACTTTGGATTTTTGAAGACTTTGAAAGTGAAGAAATTGGTGTAATCCTGAAGACTTGGTATTCATTCGAGGAACATGAAGCGTGAAGACTTTTCTTTTCGTAGTTTCATTTTCTCTTTCTTGAGTCATAGGAAACACCGTACTATTAAAGGGGGTCGAGGAAATACTAAGGAAAAGTTTCCAAGTGATGCTCAACTCAAAAACCTACACCTACCAATCCCTTCGAGTGAAGCCATTGGAAATCTCATACAGTTCAGTCATATTCTTCAGTGACAGAGACGAAGTTCTTCTGGTCTCTGAGGAATTTGTTTTGACTGAGGAGTTAGGAATTCGCCAGTGCGGATTGCCTACATAGTGAGGAACATGATAGCCCCGAGGAATTTGATAGTCAAATTTCCGACCGTTGCTGTGCTACGCGCCAGCTGTCCCAAAATATCTACCCACCTAACTATCATATCATTGAAGGGCATTTATGTCTTATCATGTTGGGCTGCTCCCTAGGCTATAAATAGCCGCCCCCTTCAACCACTAGCTGGTTGGCTGCTCCGAGAGAAACTAACACTTGTCATTTGAGAGCATCCCATCCTCCGAGGACTTTGAGCGAAAATCATCAAGTGAGGAAAACCCAAACCCAAACACCTATAAACCCAAAGTGATTGAGCATCACTGAAGAGATTGATCCTACGTGGATCTGACGCTTGTTACCTTTGAAGACTGTGCTTCTTCCTGACGGTTTGGCATCATGGTCTAGAGCATCCAAGAGGAAATTGTGGATCGCCGAGTGACCGAGTTTGTGAAGGTTTGGAAGTCACTTGAAGACTTACCACGAGTGATTGGGCGAGGTCTGTGTGACCTTAGCTCAAGGAGAATACGGTGAGTTTTGTGTGTCCTCAGGTTTAAATACCTAGCCACTCGAACCAGATGTACAACTAAGACAACAATTGGAACTGGTCTACCAAATCATTGTCTTCACCAAGCTTACTGGTTCTATTTCCTCAACACTTTCATTTCCTCATTACAGTTGTTGGATGCTTGTTCATATATGTTTGAAGACTTTGACTGAAGACTTTCTCAATTTCCTCAGTTCAATTTCTTCAGTCTGTTTGTCTTCATCCTCTTTCATCCTGTGTTGACTGTTTTTGTACTCTGTGCTTGTCTTCATTTCATCATGATGACCATGCCTATGTTCTGTTATGTTTACATCTGAGTACTAATTCCGCCGCAAGTAGTTCTTCACTTAGGAATTTCCACACCCTGAAATTCCTCATTGAAGAATTCATAAAAATGGCCTATTCACCCCCTCTAGTCGATATAACGCACTTTCAGCGTAGGGCTTCACCTAAGCACTACGACGATATGACCGAGATGTGTAACTGTGGTGGGGGCACCGCACACGGTTAAGAGAAACTTGTGTGTTCTAGGGTGCCCTCTGCCCCCGTATATAGAAGAGGGGAGGGGTAGGCCGGCCGACCCTGTAGGGCGCGCCAGGAGAAGGCCGTCCTACTAGGACTCCAAGTCCTAGTAGGATTCCACCTGGAGGAAAGGGGGAAGAAGGATGGGAGAGGGGGAAGGGAAGGAAAGGGGGCGCCGACCCCTTCCCCTAGTCCAATTCGGACACAAGAGGGGGCATGCGGCCAGCCCCTTGTGGCCCTTTCTCTCTCCCCACTAAGGCCCATCAGGGCCCATTAGTTCCCCCGGGGGTTCCGATAACCCTCCATCACTCCGATAATTATTCGGTACCTCTCGGAACTCATTCGGTGTCCGAATAACATCGTCCAATATATCAATCTTTATGTATCGACCATTTTGGGACTCCTCGTCATGTCCATCATCTCATACGGGACTCCGAACAAACTTCGGTCATCAAATCACATAACTCATAATACAAATCGTCATCGAACGTTAAGCGTGCGGACCCTACAGGTTCGAGAACTATGTAGACATGACTGAGACACATCTCCGGTCAATAACTAATAGCGGAACTTGGATGCTCATATTGACTCCTACATATTCTACAAAGATCTTTATCGGTCAATCCGCATAACAACATACGCTGTTGCCTTTGTCATCGGCATGTTACTTGCCCGAGATTCGATCGTCGGTATCATCATACCTAGTTCAATATCGTTACCGGCAAGTCTCTTTACTCGTTTCGTAATGTAGCATCCCATAACTAACTCATTAGTCACATTTCTTGCAAGGTTTATAGTGATGAGCATTACCGAGAGGGCCCAGAGATACCTCTCTGATACACGGAGTGACAAATCCTAATCTTGATTTATGCCAACTCAACAAACACCATCAGAGACACCTGTAGAGCATATTTATAATCACCCAGTTATGTTGTGACGTTTGATAGCACACAAGGTGTTCCTCCGGTATTTGGGAGTTGCATAATCTCATAGTCAGAGGAACATGTATAAGTCATGATGAAAGCAATAGCAATAAAACTAAATGATCATTAATGCTAAGCTAATGGATGGGTCTTGTCCGTCACATCATTCTCTAATGATGTGATCTCGTTCATCAAATGACAACACATGTCTGTAGTTAGGAAACTTAACCATTTTTATTAACGAGCTGGTCAAGTGGAGGCATACTAGGGACACTCTGTTTGTCTATGTATTCACACATGTACTAAGTTTCCGGTTAATACAATTCTAGCATTAATAATAAATATTTATCATGATATAAGGAAATATAAATAACAACTTTATCATTGCCTCTAGGGCATATTTCCTTCAGGGCGGAGCCAGGACTTGGGTATGGGGGGGGGGCAAGCAAAGTTGAGAAAAAAATCAGTGCAAAAAATTAGGAACCTAATACCATATTTGTAACACCCCCAGTGTCATATGCTACTGTGACCTCACACTAATGTTGTCATGTCACTGCGGTCAGCACATGTCACCATGTTTACTAAGCTAATTATCATTTGATGAAAAATCAAAGTCAAATTTAAATTCAATTATAAGTGAAATTAAGAAATTCACCAACATGCAAACAAAAATGTTCATAATGTGACAAATATTCCATAGATAATTATGGTGGAGAAACCACATTTTTATAAAGTGTTTAAGTGCTCTAAATTAATTAAAACATGGGTCAAATCATTAATTTAAATGCTTTTTAAATAATAAGAAATTTGAAAACTAATTTATTTGAGTGTCAAACTTTTGTGGCAGTGGCCTAGTTTATAACACTGATTTTGGTGCTGGTTCTATATTTTTGTAAAACTGAATAATATTAAAAAATGAAAGAAAACAGAAGATAAATAAAAGGGAAAACAAAAGAAAGCTAAAAATAAAAAGGAAAGAAAATAGGCCCACTGTGTAGTGGACAAAGTGCACAGTGGCGGCTCAGCTGGCCCAGCTACTCCCCCTTGTCTTCTCCTTCCTTTCTCTCCTCCACCGGTCAGACTTGGCCACGCCCGATGCCATTCTCGGCGCGCCAGCTCGCCGTTCGCTGCTACAGGGCCCCCTGGATGGATAAGAGCCTCCTCCCCACACCCGGCGAAACCCTAGTGAAAGTGCAACTATCCCTGGGTGGTTTTGGTAATTCCTAACAACATATAGCTCATTGAACTAAAGCTCTTTCAAGATGATCATTTCAGAAAGTTCAATGATTGGCATGGCATGGACTAGGAATGTGGACCCCTCAAAATGCTAAGGACACATATTGGCTCAAGCTCAAGACTCTACATTTTCATTTTAGTGATCCAAGATCACATTGAGTCCATAGGAAAAGCCAATACTATTAAAAGGGGATGAGGTGTTGCTTAATGGCTTGCTTGCTCAAAATGCTTAGTGATATGCTCCAAAAGCCCTCAACCACTTTCTCATTTCCACATTTGTCCCAAACCAAAAGTCAAACTTGGCCCTACAGATTTGATCTATCCGGCGCCACCGAGTTCATTTGACATAGCCATAGCCAGAAACCCTAGTCACTTCGGTCTCACCGATAGGGATCTCGGTCTCACCGAGATGGGATTGCAAACTCTCTGTTTCCCTTCGTAACATTTCGGTCCAACCGAAATGAGCGATCGGTCCCACCGAGTTCGCAATGCAAACTCTCTGTTTCCCTTTCGTAACATTTCGGTCTTACCGAAATGAGCGATTCGGTCCGACCGAGTTTGCCTGACCAACTCTCTGTTTGCCTATTACTGAAATCGGTCCTACCAAGTTTATGTGATCAGTCTCAACGAGATTATGTTATGCCCTAACCCTAATGAAATCGGTCCCACCGAGTTGACATGTCAGTCCCACCGAAAAGCCTAACGTTCACATTTTGAACTAAATTGGTCTGACTGAGTTTCTCGATTCGGTCCCACCGAGTTTGGTAAATAGTGTGCAATGGTTAGATTTTGTATGGAGGCTATATATACCCCTCCACCCACTCTTCATCCATGGAGAGAGCCATCAAAACGTGCCTACACTTCCAACATACATTTTCTGAGAGAAAACCACCTACTCATGTGTTGAGACCAATATATTCCAATCCAACCACAAGAATCTTGATCGCTAGCCTTCCCCAAGTTGCTTTCCACTCAAATCATCTTTCCACCAAATCCAAATCCATGAGAGAGAGTTGAGTGTTGGGGGGACTATCATTTGAAGCACAAGAGCAAGGAGTTCATCATCAACACACCATCTATTACCTTTTGGAGAGTGGTGTCTCCTAGATTGGTTAGGTGTCACTTGGGAGCCTCCGTCAAGATTGTGGAGTTGAACCAAGGAGTTTGTACGGGCAAGGAGATCGCCTACTTCGTGAAGATCTACCCTAGTGAGGCAAGTCTTTCATGGGCGATGGTCATGGTGGGATAGACAAGGTTGCTTCTTCCTGGACCCTTCATGGGTGGAGCCCTCCGTGGACTCGCGCAACCATTACCTTTCGTGGGTTGAAGTCTCCATCAACGTGGTTGTACGATAGCACACTACTGTAGGTTGCTGCTAACGCGACACTACGATCAGAGACCCTTCAACAAAACTTTGTGTGATGCCATAATCGCAAATGGTGGTGTAAAATAATCGTCAAAAAGGTGCTAAACATTTGCAATGGAGGATGCATCAAACACGGTTCAGATTTTAGTTGCATGTGCGATGCAGGGCATACGGTTCAGCTCAATTAACTATTTGCGATGAGGAGGAACAAAAGAAACGGGCAGCCAGATGAAGGTGTGTGCGATGTACAACATATGGTTCACTCGGATGAACTATTTGTGATTAGGCAACACAAAAGAAACGGTCAACCCGATTAAGGTGTGTGCGATGTACAACATACGGTTCACTCGGATGAACTGATTGTGATTAGGCAAGAGAACATAAATGATTCAATATAACAAGATGTGTGTGATATGCGGCAAACAGGTCTGTAATCAGAAATGTGTGCGAAGACGGATAATAACACAGGAGATTGCTTCTAATAAGACGTATGTGATATGCTCTGTCTACACAACATCTATTGGCCATTGTGGGACGGGCGGTCATCCGGATACACCGTAAGGATGCGAAGAGGCATTCCCAAGGACTAGCTGTTCCACCAGTAGCTCATGTAAGAAAACTATCAAGTTAAGTGTGCTCAGGCTGGCGCAACCATCAGATGGGTGATTGGATGGGAAGTTGTGTTGATGTTAAATTAACTGATAGGATTGGTCATTTCAGTCAAATGACCGAAATGACTCATTCCCTCAGCTAATTTAACCTCGAGGTCATTGTTTTTTATTTTTTTATTTTTTAACACATGTTAAAGAAGGTCTATCGCATTACTTTTTGAGAATGTGCGATACATGGCATACAGTTGATCCATCCAACCTGTTTGTGATGGAATAGGCCGTGTGTGTTGTGGGCAAACGCTTGCTAGTATTCAAACATTTGGGATTGATGAATTCATCACCGACGGCTTCCCTAGTGTGGTCCGTGTTCATCTGATCGTCATCTACTTCTTTTGCTAGCTCGATGTTCCTTCTATGCTAAGTTTCCATTAATTGATGGCATTTTATGAACACGCCACCGTTTCCCACCATTTCCTCACCTGTTTTCCCGCCACCCTGCTATATTGCGCATAGGGGGCGCGCGATGCACGGAGGCGAAAAGTGCAGTCTGTAGCACATCCACCTTTTCCAAGCATGCCAACCCACCAAAGCGCCGCCTCTGCCATCAACCTCGTCGACAAGGGAAACAAGTAGGTGCCACAGCCCGTCGAGGCTGAGGAGCTCCCTGGCAATGCGTTCGACTATGCCGTGATGCGCATCATCGCCAGGGTTGAGCAGACCTTTGGTGCATGGCGCTTGTGCGCCACGGATCAAGATAGACATGTCAGCCCCGACAGGCTGCAGCTCGCCACACAACATGATCGATGGCGCGCCGCATAGCAAGCTAGGCGCGTCCGCGCCGATAGGCTGCGGCTCGCTCACGACGAGACCTTTGGAGCGCTGTAGAGCGAGAGGCGCGGCGTGCCGCACAACAAGAGCGGATCCATCGGTGCTTGCCCGCTATCGACACGGCGTCGCAGCTGGGTACACATCCCGTTAGTACCCCCATTCCTCGCCAGGAGTGGGCAGATGCCCTCAGCACCATACTTGCACCAGAGGTCGGCCGCGCAGTACTTGCACCGGACGCCTACCGCACCGTTCACATGGGTGCCACTGTTTGCCTTGTCCGCGGCCCGCTAGATGCCAACGTGCTGGTCTGTAGGCTCGACCGCTTCCTTGGCCCAGGTGTCTACCTGGGCGCAGTAGAGGAACATGACTGTCGCATCCTCGAGCTGGTGATCTCCGATGAAATAGCTAACTTGGAGCTCGAGATCGCGCTCCAGATGTACCGCGAGCATGTCGACCGCTTGGACGAACGCCTGCACAAGTTCAGGCAAGCCAAGAGCTACCCTAGGCAAGGGCTGCTGGTCATGGTCTCATGGACGCGTTTTATTTTGAAAAATCGTTTCGACGTGGATAGCTATTGTCGGTGTACAAAAGTGGGAGCCCTTCTTTGTACCCCTTTACTTATGCACGAGCAGTCAGAGCCGCACCTACGGCCACACTTAGCGGGGCAGAGGAAGGAAGCAAGGTCGCAAGATTACCAGAGCAGCGCTCAAGACCAGAAGCATGGAGAGCAGAAGGGCGAGGTGAACTGCCCCGGCAAGGCCCTTGCCGGGGCAGCCTTCACAGCTGACACGTCTCCAACATATCTATAATTTTTGATTGTTCCATGCTAATATATTATTTGTTTTGGATGTTTAATGGGCTTTATCATACACTTTTATATTATTTTTGGGACTAACCTACTAACCAAAGGCCCAGTGCAAATTGCTGTTTTTTTGCCTATTTCAGTGTTTAGCAGAAAAGGAATATAAAACGGAATCCAAACGGAATGAAAACTTTGAGAGAATGATTTTTGGAACAAACGCAATCCAGGAGACTTGGAGTGGACGTCAAGAAAGAAACGAGGAGGCCACGAGGCAGGAGGGCGCGCCCCCAACCTCGTGGGCTCCTCGTGGCTCCCCTGACCGTCTTCTTTCGCTTATATATACTCATATACCCCGAAAACATCTGAGAGCACCACGAAACCCAATTTTCACTGTCGCAACCTTCTATACCCGTGAGATCCCATCTTGGGGCCTTTTGGGTGCTCCGTTGGAGGGGGAATCGATCACAGAGGGCTTCTACATCAACACCATAGCCTCTCCGATGATGTGTGAGTAGTTTACCACAGACCTTCGGGTCCATAGTTATTAGCTAGATGGCTTCTTCTCTCTCTTTGGATCTCAATACAAAGTTCTCCTCGATCTCCTTGGAGATCTATTCGATGTAATTCTTTTTTTGCGGTGTGTTTGTCGAGATCCGATGAATTGTGGGTTTATGATCAAGATTATCTATGAACAATATTTGAATCTCCTATGAATTCTTTTATGTATGATTTGTTATCTTTGCAAGTCTCTTCGAATTATCAGTTTGGTTTGGCCTACTAGATTGATCTTTCTTGCAATGGGAGAAGTGCTTAGCTTTGGGTTCAATCTTGCGGTGTCCTTTCCCAGTGACAGCAGGGGCAGCAAGGCATGCATTGTATTGTGTCCATCGAGGATAAAAAGATGGGGTTTATATCATATTGCTTGAGTTTATCCCTCTACATCATGTCATCTTGCCTAATCGTTACTCTGTTCTTATGAACTTAATACTCTAGATGCATGCTGGATAGCGGTCGATGTGTGGAGTAATAGTAGTAGATGCAGAATCGTTTCGGTCTACTTGTCGTGGACGTGATGCCTATATGCATGATCATGCCTAGATATTCTCATAATTATGCACTTCTCTATCAATTGCTCGACAGTAATTTGTTCACCCACCATAATACTTATGCTATCTTGAGAGAAGCCACTAGTGAAACCTCACTACAAAAAAATACACTTCCGTGATGATACATGTTTGTCACAGTAGGTCGCGTTTTTTGTCATGCATGTACATCCATGACAAATTTATGACAGAATCAAGATAGTCATACATGTGCTGTCGTAGAAGTGTTCCATGACATTACCAAAATTATCATCACGGAAGTGTCAACTTCCATGATGATAAATCACGCGTCATAGAAGTGCTTTCGTCAAGGGTGACCGACATGTGGCATCCACCGTAACGGAACGCCGTTAAGCTATCGGGTCGGGTTTTGGATCCGTTAACCCGTTAACAGCCCCGACCAATGGGAAATTTCCACGTGTAAAATTCTTATTGGCCCGACGAAACACGTGTCAGCTCGTCAGTGGGTCAGATAGGCGCCTATGATACGTCAACACGTGGCACGACCCAACAGAGGCCCATTCCTATGAAAAGGCCGGCCCATTTGACTTGGTCAAAAGGTGGCGGGCCGGCCCATGGAAAGCCTGTTAACGGCCTGTTCGCATATAGCCCATTTACAGCCCGCTAACCCAAGGCCCGTTACGCCCTATCCGAATTAGGCCCAGTAGCATCATCTGGGCCATCCAATATGATTCCAGCCCGTTTTCACTTCTAGCCCATGTATGGCCCATGACGTCTTTCGGCCCATATGAGGCCCTATGTAACTCTTGGCCTATTAACGGCCCGTGTGAAACTGGCCCGTAATGAACAGTGTATCACTTTACACCCATTAACGGCCCGTGGTGAAACTGGCCCGTAATGAACAGTGTATCACTTTATACCCATTGATGGCCCGTTATTCCGTTGGGCTGTTTCCAGCCCATGTTATCTTTCGGCCTTCTTAGAGCCCATTTATTCTTGGGCTCATTTCCAGCATTCATTTACTTACGACCCGTTACTGTCATTTTCTGCTTGTGGGCCAAATTCAGCCCGTGGTTACAGTCGGCCCGTTTGTGGTCCGTTAATACGTTGGGCCGTTTTCATAGCGTCATGAAATACGACCTATTAACGATGGCCCGTTATGGTCGGCCCATGAACGGACGATTCCAACTCTAGCCCGTTTACGGCCATAATGCGGCCTGTTATTGGCCCTTGTTTGGCCAATCGATCATACGACCCGTATAAGGCCCATTGATGATACGGCCCGTAGAAGGCCCATTGTTTCTACGGCCCGTAGAAGGCCCATTGTTTCTATGGCCCGTAGAAGGCCTACTGGTTGCCCGGGACTCGAACCCGGAACTAGTCGGTTGGAGTAGATAATTCTTCCTTGTTACGCTAGAGAAAAATCCCTCCCCAAATTGTGCTTGCATTTTTTATTGCACACGACTTTCCCAAAGCATTGGGTCGAACTCTTCTTTGGTGTTAAGGTGGTAGCTGTGAATAGCCATCGACTACCTGGAAAAGGTAGAAGAATAAGACCTATTCTGGGCCATACAATGCATTACAGACGTATGATCATTACCCTTCAACTGGGTTATTCTATTCCACTTCTAGATAGAGAAAAAAACTAAAGGAGAATGAATGAAAAAATACATAGTTTGGAAGTTAGACCTTTTTATAGGACTCTCTTTCAATTTCAAAAAAGAGGACGTTTGAAACTTTTAACAGGCGTAATCGTGAGTCAACAAGTGACTCGAACTGTGTGTAAAAAAAGAAGCATTTTTTTTCAAAATGCTAGAACTAGATAAGGAAGTTTTCTATAACCTTGAGAAAAAGGATAAAAAGGTAGTTTTTTTAGTTTATGACTCCTTTCTACGGCCCGTAGAAGGCCCACTATTTCTACGGCCCGTAGGAGGCCCAGTGCCACTACAGTAAATATTAGCCCATGGTTATTGTGGCCTAGTTTTAAAAAAATAGGTTATTGCAGCCACTAGCAAACCACGAAAAAAGAACTGCACTGACTACAAGCAAACAAATAAACAAGACAACAAGGAAATAAATAAGCAAGCAACTTATGCTAGGCTATCACGGCTATTACAGATATTACATCCACTAGGCATCAAAGTTCGCCACTAGTGCAAATATAGGGTACAAAGTAGCATATAAACGCTGCATCAAAACAAGTCCAGAACTGAAACCACTTCAGAAGAGTTCAAGAAACAATATCCTGGGTACCCATAATGCTGGCAAGATGCTTAGCAAGCTTATTAACTTTCTCTTGTTTGGACCTTAAATCCTCCAGCGCTTGCTGTTGCACAATAAAGTACACATCTGAATTCTGCAGGGACTTCCTCAGTCCTTCGGCTTCTTGCCGCAGCACAGCTGACTGATGCCTTTCAGCTTGTAACTGAGACTGAAGAAGCCGAAGTGATTCAGGCAGCGAGTTCGAAGAGCTTGTGCCAGTGGTACTGGCCAGTAACTCGAACACTACATCAACGCAGGACTGTGGGGTTTTCTCACTATCTACAAGATCGTTTTTATCACCTTTCTTGGAGACCAATAGGGTTGTCTCACTATCTTGAACCTTATCTGCATTACTTTCTCTACCATTGAATAGTGGGGTGCTCTTCTCCAATATTCTGTTTGCATACTACAAGAGAAACAAGCAGACACATCACATGTTTAGCTTGTAGTATACCAAACTCATTTTGGTAAACTGGTTCAGTAGTAAGGTGGACAGGATAACAACATGAAACAAACATATATCTATGTACTATGGTCACTGTATTGTCCATATCATTCTAGTTTATGTTCCCTAATCAAGATAGAGACACAGTTCAACTCATATATTTTTAAGACACAACAGCATAAACAGAATATACGTGTGAGAAACTACACAACATTGGCAGCACTTGTAATGTGCATCACATGAGAACATAACTATTTATACAACTTAAACTGAAAATTAACATAGAGCAAGAAGTTAGAACAGAAATCCAGCTAAAGAAATAGGTTTAAAACATACTTGTTGCGCCATTGGAGTTTCAATTGGATCCTTCAAATTCGAAAGTAGTTGGTATGAGTAAATACAGTGATGCAACAGCAAAGGAGTATGGACCATAGCTACGGAATCTGACCTGAGAACAGTTGCTCTTCTGCTTTAAACGTGGAGTTTGGGTTAGCTATGGTGGTCTTCGTGCTTTGGGCACTGCAGTAGCTTTACAAACTGCTCGTGTGGGGGTACTCTGTGGTGGAGATGGTGCTTTGTCAACTATAAGTGGGTTACTATCCGCTGGGGTTGCGGTTAGAGGGGTTTTAGCTGGTTCTCTGCCCAACAGTGTAAGTGTGCAATCTAGAAGAGTCTCGATTATGTGTGGTGGGGCTAGTTTGTGGGCTAGTACAACCATGGTTCTATCTGCATCGACGGTTAGCACTGTCTTTTGTGAAGAACGAGTTTTTGCTCCCTTAGATACTGCCATCACCCCCTCCAATTCAAATGGCTGATAAACAAGAAAAGAAATTGAACGTACAGACATTGTATGATAGACAAATGTGGTAATTCACATATATGTTGTCTAACCAAACATGACAGCATGACACAATTTCACATATATGATGCCTAACTAAACAGGATAGCATGACACAATTTCAGATATATGATGGATAACTTAACAGGATATAATGGCATAATTCAACATATGGTGAGTACCTAAACAGGATGGCATGACAAAACTATATGATGTCTTTCTAAAATAGGTTGGGATGAAATAATTCACATACATGTTGTCTAAGTATACATGATGGCATGATATAATTGACATAATTGATTCATATCCTAAGCAGCTGGCACTCACATGTATGATATCTAAACTAAGTAGATAGAATTCAATATTATGCATATGATGTCTAAACTAAGCAATGCAAGACACCATATGCATCATATGAGAAATATAAACATTGCAACTCAGAGCATACACCTCAGGTGGGATATAGGACTGGTCATATGTCTCCGAATCCTCCTTTGAGGAGCTCCCTGTAACCATCGAGATATATGCTTCAACAGGTACCATTGCCTGCTCTGAAGACCTTGTTTTCACTCCAGATTTTTCCATAACCGGCTCAAATGGCTGATACACATGAAGAGTAGTTCAATATACACAGATTGTTGACAAATGGAATACGTAATGAAAAAAAAGATGGCATGAGATAATTCACATATATGATGCCTGGCTCCATGGCGGTGCATAATTCACATATATGATAACTGGCTGAAAAACATGGCATTGCATAATTCACATATCTGATATAGAAAGCAAACAGGAGGCATTCACACAAAGCATGTCTAATCTAAGCAGATTGCATGTCAATGCAAGACACCGTATGCATGATATGAGCAATATAACCCAGCCAAGTTAGAGCATGCACCTCGGGGGGGGGGGAATACGACTGGTCATCTCTCTCTGAATCCTCCTCTGAGGAGCTATCTGTAACCAGCAAGAAATCTGCATCGACAGGTAGCACTGGCTGCTCAGAAGACCTTGTTTTCACTCCAGATTTTCCCATGACCGACTCAAATGGCTGATGCACAGGAAGAGTAGATGAATGTATAAACATTGTTGACAAATGGAATACATTATGGAAAAAATATGGCACGATACAATTCACATATACGATGACTGGCTAAATAGGATGGCATTTCATGATTCACGTATATGATGCCTGGCTAAAGAAGATGGCATTGCATAATTCCCATATACTCCCTCCGTTGCTAAATATTTGTCTTTTTAGAGATTTCAAATGGATTCCACATACGGATGTATATAGACATATTTTAGAGTGTAGATTCCCTCATTTTGTTCCGTATGTAGTCACTTGTTGAAATCTTTAAAAAGACAAATATTTAGGAATGGTGGGAGTATGATATAGAAACCAAACAGGTGGCATTCACACAAAGCAAATCTAAACTAAGTTGATGACATATAAGATGTATAATGTAAGCAATGCAAGGCGCCATATGCATGATATGACCAACATCAGCATGCCAGGTTAGAGCAAACACCTCAGGTGGTAAACAGGCGTGGTCGGCTCCTTCTGAATCTCCATCTGAACAGTTATCTTCCTCTGGAATACAATCTGGAAATGCGGGAGGGGGGGAGGGGCACTTCGCCCACCATGGAGCGGCGTCTGCATGACATTATATTCGCACGCAACGGTCTTCTCTTTTTATCTACATGTTTAGTACGATTGTGTACAATATCTGACATGCATAATAAAAAAAGTTAGATTTTGTAAGGCCTAAGGGGTGCATGCAAAAATCAAGACTGATGGTAGCAAACGAGTGGATGGATCCAAAACTAATGATAGCAGGTAGATTATAGCTTCAGTTTAAAAAGATAGACAATGGATCATCTATTGTTTGTTTCCCACCCAACATGAACCACATAGAAGACCCAGATGAACCAGATAGTAGACATATACTATTCGTTGCTGGCTCGATATGAGACCCATGGATAATTCAAAACTCAAGATTGAACGATAAAGTAGCAGGTAATAATAACCGATGTATAACGTAAGCAAACACGAAAGACTGAGACCTCTCTTCCGGAACTGTGTAGTCCTCAGGTTCATCTGCTCAGTCTGCAGGGGGGCTGCCGGCAACGGGGAAGATGATCTGAGGCGGCGAAAGGAAGTCTGCAGGGGGGATCTCTGCTGCAGCGAACGCTTCTGTCGATGGTGCACCTCAGGTGGGGTGGATGATGGCACGACAGGAGCAGGACATAACACACATAGTTTTCTTTGACGCCTGTCTGAAAATGAAGTAAATCTATAAGGGCTCCTTAGAATTGGAGGATTCTATAAATGCAGGGACAGGAAAAACACAGGAATAGGATAGGAATGCACGTGCAAAACAAAGCATTTGGAAATATAGGATTTCAGTCAACCTGGGTGTTTGGCTCACATTAATTGGAAGAGCAGAGGAATGGAGAAACAAAGTGATGCGACGAGTGTACAACCTCTTTGGCATAGCCTTGTGGACCTCAGCATCATTGGGTTGGACATGGAGGATGGTGATGATGCTGGTGTGACTGTCGGAGGCGGGGAAGAAGATCCGAGGCCTCTGGAAACGGCACCGAGGGTACTGCTCCGCTGTGATGGACGGTTCCGTCGTTGGAGCAGCTCCGATAAAGTGCACGGCGACGAGGATGAAGCATGACAAGACATGCAACGTTAATCTGAAGTGGGACCCTAATATTATCTGCAATAGTTGATGTAAAATACATCACCAAAAAGTGCTAGATGTAAAACGCATCAACCGCGCCACGGCCGCTCCGACAGATGCTGTAAGTACTGTTCACTCCGAACTTAACTGAAGGAAATGAACTTCATAGTCGAAAATGAAATTTACTGTCAAAACTGATTGAACTAGTAATAGAGCATTGCAATAGATGTTTAGGGCGTTCGAGCACTAGTAACAGAGAAGCAGTGATCTAAATCAGCAGACGCTCGAGCAGGGAACACACTAGCAGAGAGCAAGTCGTGCTGTAGCACCACGAGCGAGTGCTAAAGCAGCAAATCCTGTAGCTGCCAGAGGTCGTGCAGCAGCAGCGCAAGCTAGAGCAAGAGCAGAGAAGCAGCACGAACGAAAGCAGGAGCAGTGCAGCAGCGTGACCGACGGCAAGAACAGAGCCGCAGCGCGAGCGAGAGCTGAGCAGCTGCAGCTAGTGCCGTTATGGAAGTCGCCACCGAGGAAGCAACGACATGGGGGAGATTTGCCATGGATGATGTGGCCGGCGACGGCACCGTCGATGGAGACACGCCATGTCTGCTCGGTATCGAGCACTGGTAGCCCTGTGAGATTGAATAAAAGATAAAATGCAGCGGTGAGTGCATAACCTCCTTGGCGGCGCCGAGTTGGCCTCGACTTCATCGGAGGAATTGGTGAGGGAGCTGCGGTTCCGATGGGGTAGGTCAAGACAGCGCTGTGGGGATTGAGGTGGCGCGATAGACGAGGCAGACATCGGGGCAGCTCCTTGGAGGTGGAGGACGGGGCGGCTGATCCGGCGGGACGACGAGATCGACAACGAATCCTCATCCAGTGCGGTGGATGAGGGACGACGAGCTGTTGCGGTGGACGACTTAGTCGGGGAAGAGTCTCCGGCTGGGCGGCGGTCCGAAGGCCGACGGAGGAGCGTGGGGTTTCGCGGGTTTTGGCGGCCTCGATGTACGAATGGGGGGGGCGAAGGGGGAGGGGGGAGCCAAGCCTAGGGACGCGCTTGTCCGAAATGTAGGGTAAGTTACCAGCGTACCCCCACCAGTTTTGACACCGTGACGTGGAGCTTCATTTTCGGCTGAGGGGTAGAAGGGGGATTTCGCGTGTCTGGGCTGCGGGAGCGATTTCGGATGAGGAGGGAGTTCTCGCGCGCGTCCAAGTTTCAGGATAAGAAGGCGCGACGCAGGTTGAAGAAGCGGGAGTTTGAAAGCAGGTGAGACAAAAGGTACTCGAGCTTGAAAATTTCGGGATAACAAGGCGCGGCGCGTGTTGAAGAAGCGGGAGTTTCAAAGCAGGTGAGACAAAAGATACTGTCGGATTTTGGGTTCCGGCAGACCCTTGAGGTTCGAACACTGGGGTGCACGCGAAGATTTCGCCTTCTACCTACCTGCACCCCACCGCCTCGCTAAGATCTAAGCTATCGAAAGAACAGCACAAGAGACACAGGGTTTATACTGGTTCGGGCCACCGTTGTGGTGTAATACCCTACTCCAGTGTGTGGTGTGGTGGATTGCCTCTTGGGCTGATGATGATGAGCAATACAAGGAAGAACAGCCTCGCGAGGGTCTGTTCTTGGCTGGGGCGATGAACTGCTAGGAGGAGTTCAGTCACCCTTCTCTTTCTCTCTCTGTGTGATGCTACTCGATCCGATCCCAGCTTGTCTCTGGATTGGCCGATCTTCCTATCCTTTTGTTCTTATTCTGATTGCCTCTACCCTGGGGGTGGCTAGTCCTATTTATAGGCAAAGGACCTGGGCCTCTTCCCAAATATTGAGCGGGAAGGGCGCCAACAATTGGCCATTTTTAAGGGGAACATCTGGTACACTAATCCTGACTAAAGTTGGTCCTCGCCTGCCAAAGGCTCTGGTGGTGACGCTGGCTTGGCCTCCACAATGACTTCCTCCCTGCCGTTGGGCTGGTCTTGGTCTCGTTGCACCGAAACGGGTGCCTTTGCTTGATGCTCTCGCCTGCGCTCGCTCCCTTTGCACCAAAGAGGAAAGGAGGACACTGCGCGGGCTGGCGCCCGCTTGGCGCCCTTGGTCGTCATGGCTTGCATCAGGGGCACCTCGTGAGGTACCCCCCCTTGATCTCTCCGCCTCCTCGCGAGCCAGCCTGATGAGGCCATGCCTGAGGAAGCTCCGTGTCGTCCGCCCCGCGAGGCTTGGCACCTCGCGAGGGTCTTGGGTCTGTGTTGATGAAGATGGGCCGTGCTGGGCCCCCCTTTGAGCCACGCCGCAGGCAGGCAAGTCTGGGGACCCCCGTTCCCAGAACGTCGACAGTAGCCCCCGGGCCCAAGGCGCGCCCGGACTTGGCCGTGCAGGGAGGCGAAAGGGCAAGAGCAAAGCGCCGCGGGCCCTAACAGCCTGTGGCCTTGGGCACCGCGTGGCGGTTGATTGGACATTGGCGTCTCTGCTTCCCCACGATGCCTCGGTAACTGCACGGATCGGACAAGTCCTTGCATGCAAAGCGGGTCATGATTACCTGCGATCGTGGAGGTCGGCGGTTGGCCTTCGCCGACCATAAGTACGGAACGGCATGCGCCCTTCCAGTCCATCTCTTCTTGCTTCTCCTTCTTCCCGGTCCTTGCTCCGTCTTGCTGCGATGGCTCCGATCCGCCGGTTCTCGGCGGCAGAGAAGGGAAAGGCTCCCTGAGAGGAACCAAACCCGCTCCCGCCGAAGAAATGGCTCACCGTCCGCCGCCGGGACGAGGGGGCCCATCAGGTGGTGTCGGGGCCCTGGTGCGAGCGGCCACTGCCGGGGTTCCCGCTTCCCTTGTACGCCCACATCGAGGGCTCTGAAGGAGTCGATGCCGATCGCCATGGGCGGCGCCGCCGTCGGCGCCGACGGGTCACGAAGGTGTGGGTCGTCCCTCCTGGGGTCCACACTGAGGGCTCCTCCCGAGAGTTCATGCTCCACGCCGCCATGCCTCCTCAGTCTTGGATTCGCCTTCCTCCCTTCTTCGCCTCCATCATCCCGCAGGGAGAACTCCTGGAGCTTTGGCTGCAGCACGCCGGCTGCAGCACCCTCGCGACCGAGGCAGAGGTCGCGGTCGTTGCCCCGGGCGAGGTCTTCATGACTCGAGGTTGGGGCGAAATCGCCTGGGTTTGCAGGACAAGAGGCGCCTTCGCGATCCACTTGGAGTACATCGGTGCTTCGGTGATGTTCTTCAAGGTCTTCGATGCGAACGGGCGCCGGCTGGAGTGCTGCCCCGGGAGAGGTGGTCGGGACCCTGCTACGGCGAGGACTGGGCCCACCGACCGCTCCCTTGGTGGCTCCTCAGGCGGCGGAGGCGGCGGAGAATCTAGCGACTCCGGCGAGCTCTTTGCGACTCCGGAGACAAGCAACGACAGCTACGAGCCCCCGAGTCGGCGCCGCTCCTGGAGCAGGGCGGGCTCGTCAGGCCGTCGCCGACTCTGATCTGGATGGGGTTGGCGCTGGTGCTTGACGGCCCACTGTTGATGATGGCATCTTTTGCAGGGGCGCGTGTAGTTAGCGTCCTTTTAGGATCTATTCCCTGCGAGGAATCAAAGACGCGTTCCGTGGGGGCTTGTAAGGTTCCTGTGATCCTGTTTGTTAATATAACCCTTGTCGTAGAATCGTGCGAGTTGCTCATTCCGTCTTAGCTCAGTTCTCCCGTTCGAACCTCATGAGGGCTTGGTGCTCTGCGCCGACAGGTCCCAGTCCCAAGGCGGCTTCAGCCGTCGCTGGTACCAGGTCGCGATGCCGTGGTCAAGGCCAGGAGGTGAGCGACCCGGGGTCCAGTAAGAGCCCCTAAGTCACGATGCTCAGGAGGTCCCCTTTGGCGCTCAAGCAGCCATCGTTCGGTGAGAAAGGAGAGCGGCATCGCTAACACGGGATTGCATTAGGTGTGGGGACGGTGCCACGGTAGATGGTGCTTCCGGGTGGTGACTTATCTCGAGAATCAGGGACCGCTCCCTGGTGTGTCGCCGGGTCCGTGCATCGGCAGGCGTGAGGTTGCTCGGCGGGGTCCTCGCGTGTCCCTACCCTCTCGCCTTTGCTCCCCTTTCTGCTCTACGTCCTCGGTTCCCGGCCCTCGAGCGAGTCTCAGCCGTCGCTGGTATGCCAGGTCGCGATGCCGTGGACAAGGCCAGAGGGTGAGGGCTGGAGAGCCAGTAGGAGCCCTGAGTCGCGATGCTTAGGCACCCCCCTTTAACATGCAAGCGGTTCGCGCGGTTGAGAGTGAAGGAGGCACCGCAAGGGCCTCGCCTGACGCAGCTCCCTTAGGAGATCCTGTAGATCCATCATAGAAAGAACGAGGGGTTGCCATGACAATTGACAGTCAGCCGTTGGTTGCTTCCGAGGGGCGATGAGGCACTGAAGGCTTGACGAGGTGGCGCCATGCGGGGCTGCCGCGGCTAGAGCTAGCCATTTAGGTTTGTCGGCATTGCAGGGACGGACCCATGCGCAAGCGTCGTGCCATTTTGGGAGCAGCTCCATCTGTTGGCGTCAGTTGAGTGGGCAACTAGGTCAAACACATTAGCCGCAAAGGAGTGGATTCATTCAAATAGATGCTGGGAAGGCGGACATCACTGGGACAAGCCCGAGTGACTTGGGGATGATGCAGCCCGAGGGGCGCCCCCAACAAAGTAAGCTAACAACTTGAAATAAAAGGGATACATGCCGCAGGGACGGACCCACGCGGCCTGGGAATGATGCAGCCCTGGGGGGCGCTCCCAGCTGGAAATGAAACTTGAAAGATGTCACCTGATGATGGTGAGGACGAATGAGTGTTGGTGTAGCAGACTCGATGGGCTGCGGAAGCCGATCCTCACGAGCCCCCAGGCCCAGGGGCCTCGGGAGGCTCCGGAGGCGCTGGTGGCTCCTCGCGAACCATCTCCATCTCCGCCAAGGCTGCGGAACGCCTGGCCTCTTGAGCCTCCGTGATGCCCCTCATGAGGCGCTGGTACGTGGCAGCCGCGTTTGGCAAGCCGTAAGGCATGCGAATGTAGCTGTGGGGTGGACCTTTGCAGCGCCCCACTTGCGAGGGCCAGAGGCTCTCCAGAGAGGCGACTCGATTGAGCCCTGGTATGTCGATGCAGACGCGCAGCCCACCATCCTCGCCTGGATGGGGAGCCACAGCTGGTAGGCGGCGGCCGCCTCTCATGACTCTTGACTCCTGTAGCTCCAGAATGGCCTTGCTGACGAACTCCTGAGGGTCCGGCCCTCCTTGCCTTACTCCTTGAGAGAAACGTCCTTCGAAACACGCCTCCATGTGGTGCCCAAGCGCCTCCCTCATGACCTTAGCCAGGTCAGTGGCCCTCCAGGGGAGAGCCCCCGAGCCCTGCCTGAGGAGGGCGCCAGGCGGGCTTTCCTATGCGATGGAAGGAGGTTCCCCCTGGGCAGGCGCAGGCCCTGAGGGGCCTGCCTCCCGAGGGGCCGGGCCGGATGATGTCTTCTTCTTCTTGGGGGTGGTCTCGGGAAGCCTCCTGCTTCCGCGATCCGGGTCTTCTAGTGATGCAGCCTGAAAGGCTCGTTCCAGGGAACACACCGCGTCCTTCTCTTCACAGGGCACCGTGATGACTCCGCCACTTCCTGGCATCTTGAGGATGATGTAGCCGTGGTGAGTTACGGCCATGAACTTGGCCAGTGTTGGGTACCCAAGGATGGCGTTGTACGGCAGGCGAATGTGAGCGACGTCGAAGTCGATGAGCTCGGTGCGGTAGTTGTCGCGTGCCCCGAAGGTGACAGGGAGGCGGACCTGCCCAATCGGGACCGTGGAGCCGTCGGTGACTCTGGAGAAAGGCTTGGTTGGCTGAAGCTGGTTGTTGGGCACTTGGAGATTGTTGAATGTTTCCACGGACAGGACGTTGAGCCCTGCCCCGCCATCGATGAGGGTCCTGGTGACCAGCACGTTGCTGATGATTGGGGAACAAAGCATCGGGAGGACTCCGGCTGTGGCCGCACACTTGAGCTGATCCGCTGAGCTGAACGTGATGGCGCACGCCGACCACCTGAGACGGCGCGTGGCTTCGAGCTTGGGGAGGACTGCATTTACTTCGCGGGCGAACTGCTTGAAGATGCGCTGAGAGGCTGGGGCTTGAGCCCCGCCCAGGATACAGGCGATCGTGCGCGGCTCCTGGAAGCCCCCAGCCCCCTCGTCCTGATGGCGGTCCTCGTTTCTCCTTGGCTGCGGCGACAACGGAGGGAGGCCTACGTTGCCTTGCGGGCGATCCTCGCGAGGCTGATCCCTCCAGTCTCCCTCGCGAGGCGGGTCTTGCCAGCGGTCCTCGCGAGATCGATCGCGCCACCCTTGGCGCGGGCCGCCGTCTTACCAGCGTCCTGCGTTCCTTCCTCCTCCTCGACCGTAGCCCCGATCACCGCGGTCGGGGCGACGGCCGATCCTTCCTTCTCGCACGGCTCGGAGCTCTTGACATTCGTTGGTGTTGTGGGTGTGGAGGTTGTGGGACACACAGTACCGACTGCCCTTGGAAGACTCGGGCTGATCTCTGCCCCGCTTGGTGTCCGGTTCTGCCGCGAGCACGACAGCACCCTTGCGCTTCACATCCTTGGCCTTGGGCTTCTTCTCTTCTGGGTTTGCGGCAGGCAGCTCGAGGAGGGAGAGACGCCCTTCCTCAGCCCTGGTGCACTTGGTCGCCAAGTTGAACAGCTCCAAGGAAGTGCACAGGTCTTCATGCATCGCCAGCTCCTCCTTCATCTTGACATCGCGCACGCCGTCGGAGAAGGCTGAGATGATGGCCTCCTCGGTCACCTTGGGAATCTTGAGGCATGCGTTGTTGAAGTGCTGGATGTACTTCTGCAGGGTCTCTCCGGGTTGTTGCTTGATGCAGCGCATGTCGCTCACGGCAGGTGGCCGGTCGCGAGTACCTTGGAAGTTGGCGATGAAGCGGGTGCGCATCTCGTCCCAGGAGGAGATCGTGCCTAGAGCCAGGTTCAGGAGCTAGGTGCGGGCCCCGTCCTTGAGCGCCATGGGAAACCAGTTCGCCATGACCTTCTCGCCTCCGTTGGCAGCTTCGATGCCCAGCTCATAGAGCTGGAGGAACTCCGTAGGGTCGGCCGTGCCGTCGTAACGAGGAGGCAGGTCTGGCTTGAACTTGCCGGGCCACGCGACGCTGCGTAGCTCGGTGGTGAAGGCACGGCAGCCTGCCGTGGCCACGGGAGGCCTTGGGTGACGGAGAGCTTGGTCTTGCAGGTCCCCATGCGCTGTAGCTGGGAGCAGCGCGGGGTCTTGACGTGCGGGAGCAGGAGCATGGTCGCGACGTGCTGGAGCAGGGAGCACCCGGGCATCTTCTTGCGGGCGAGGGCCTTCTTGGCAGCTCTGCTCTTGCCGCGCTGGCACCTGACGGAGCGGGTTCCGCCCAGGGGCCATGCGCCTTGGAGCCAGGGCGCCTTCTTGAGGAGGAGGCGGCTGGGGCGCCCCCGGAGCTTCGTCGCCCGCGCAGGACGGGGTGCGGTGCAGCGGAAAGGACGGTGCAGGAGAGCCCCCTGCGGCGCGGACGAGCTCGACGACGCGGTCGAGCCATTCTTCATAGACGTCGTCGACGGGACGGTAGCGCAGGAGCTCGTTTGCCGCGATGAGCGCAGCTCAAGCCTCCATGGGTGCGCGGAGCGCGCGGGACGAAGAACCAGCTGGGGTGAGCGAGGGAGTAGCGGTGCGGCCGTCTTGCCGCACGGACGGATGCAGAGACGACGCTTGCTGCTCGTTTCCCGCCGGGCCGGTGGCGGCGTTGACGGCAGGTGACGGGGAACGACGAGGACGCCCGCCGACAGGAGCCGTCTGGGCGACACGGGAAGCGAGGGCGGCTCGGCGCTCGGCGCGAGCCCGACGAGCGTCAGACATGGACGCGATTGTTGGAGGAGAACGGGGCGGTGGAAGACGAATTCCAGCGCACCCCTACCTAGCGCGCCAAATGTCGGATTTCAGGTTCTGGCAGACCCTTGAGGTTCGAACACTAGGGTGCACGCGGAGATTTCGCCTTCTACCTACCTGCACCCCACCGCCTCGCTAAGTTCTAAGCTATCAAAAGAACAGCACAAGAGACACATGGTTTATACTGGTTCGGGCCACCGTTGTGGTGTAATACCCTACTCCAGTGTGTGGTGTGGTGGATTGCCTCTTGGGCTGATGATGATGAGCAATACAAGGAAGAACAGCCTCGCGAGGGTCTGTTCTTGGCTGGGGCGATGAACTGCTAGGAGGAGTTCATTCACCCTTCTCTCTCTCTCTCTCTGTGTGATGCTACTCGATCCGATCCCAACTTGTCTCTGGATTGGCCAATCTTCCTATCCTTCCGTTCTTTTTCTGATTGCCTCTACCCTGGGGGTGGCTAGTCCTATTTATAGGCAAAGGCCCTGGGCCTCTTCCCAAATATTGAGCGTGAAGGGTGCCAACAATTGGCCATTTTGAAGGGGAACATCTAGTACACTTATCCTGACTAAAGTTGGTCCTCGCCTACCAAAGGCTCTGGTGGTGACGCTGGCTTGGGCTCCACAATGACTTCCTCCCTGCCGTTGGGCTGGTCTTGGTCTCGTTGCACCAAAACGGGTGCCTTTGCTTGATGCTCTCGCCTGCGCTTGCTCCCTTTGCACCAAAGAGGAAAGGAGGACACTGCACGGGCTGGCGCGCGCCTGGCGCCCTTGGTCGTCATGGCTTGCGTCACGGGCACCTCGTGAGGTACCCCGCCTTGATCTCTCTGCCTCCTCGCGAGCCAGACTGATGAGGTCGTGCCTGAGGAAGCTCCGTGCCGTCCGCCCCGCGAGGCTTGGCCCCTTGCGAGGGTCTTGGGTATGTGTTGATGAAGATGGGCCGTGCTGGGCCCCCCTTTGAGCCACGCCGCAGGCCGCAGGCAGGCAATTCTGGGGACCCCCGTTCCCAGAACGCCGACAGATACTCGAGCTTGAAAATTTCAGGATAACAAGGTGCGGATTCCTTGTTCGGCAGAACAAACTTAACGTGTAAAAAAACAATTCATACAAGACACAAGCGAGTCATGTCCCCTTTTACTATATTGCTATAGATGCCATTGTAAAAACTACAAGAAAAATGTAAAAAAAATCGGGAGAACAAGATTACCCTGCATAGTACCAAATCGATTCGCAGTTCCCTCAACAACAACAAAAAACAAATCAATTCCCACCAAAGAAAGAGTATTGTCCCTTTTTATATGATTACAGATGTCATGATCTCGAATTTCCATTTTTGAATCCACGTTATGTTGAATTCGAATATATCGTTAGGTGACCTTGCGGTTTATAATTGATGTAGTCGTACATTTTGATCTTCCATCATATATGAACATTTTACTCCACCATGTGAACATATATATTGTCGTCTACCATATGGACTAAATTTGAATCAGTTTTCCTTATTTGAATATGATTGTTGTCAAGTTATACAATAATTTCAATATTATCTTGATAACAAAAAACATACATATAACAGTAATCATATTTCACTATGAACTACATGTACCATACGCTCTCCAATTCAAATATTTGTATCCATTTTATGTTGAATTCAAATCATAGTACATTATTGGTCTAGGTAGCGAGATGTTTGGGATAATCTAACCCTGTTTTCATACGTATAATTTTTGGCTAAATTGGGACAAGTTTTGGTATAAGCCTCTTGCAAAACCGGAGATTGTCTCAACAAGCCTCGTGGTTCCGAGAGGGAACGTGTCACCTTTGTGTATGAAACAATATACGCTGCCTCCCCTCTGATTTTATTTACAGAGGCAACATAGAACTATATGAGTGCCCTGTTAAATTTTGGAATTATTTCGGGTTCATTTGGCCTTTTTATACATTAATTGAGTTCTGGACTTTTAATGTGCATAATCTAAATATGAATTGCATGCACATGCTCCGGTGCACCAAAGTGGGTTGAAAAATCACATGTGTGTCCTTGGTTGAATTTCTAGGTCCCATGGAAGAAATGAGAATGAAATTCAAACATCTGGGCGTCATGACTCGGCCGAGAACATCGAAAAACTTTGATTTTAAATTCATGTAAATCCAAAACTCGCCTGGAAATCATGAAACTTGGCATGGTGTCATGTCATGGCACTAACATCTTGTGGTAAAAAAATGGGCCGATTTGGAAGCTCGTGGTTCTAAGAGTGAACATGCCACATTTGAGTGTGAAATGATATACGCTGCCCCCCTTGAGTTTCTTAACAAAGGCAACATAGAACTACAATAGTGCCCTGTTAAATTTTGGAATTATTCTGGGTTCGTTTGTCATTTTTATACATTAATTGAGTTTCTGGTCATTTAATGTGCATAAGTCAAATTTGAACTACAAGCACATGCTCTCGTGCACCAAAGTTGGTTGAAAAATCACATTTGTGTCCTCGGGTGAATTTCTAGGTCCCATGCAAGAAATGAGAATAAAATTAAAACATCTGGGCATCGTGGCTCGGTTGAGAACATTGAGAAACTTGGTTTTAAAATTCTTGTAAATCCAAAACACGTCTAAAAATCATGAAACTTGGCATGGATGTCATGTCATGGTACTACCATGTTGTGGTAAAAAATGGCCGAATAGGAATAGATTTTGGTATAAGCTTCTTGCAAACCGAAGCTTCTCTCAAGAAGGCTCGTGGTTCTGAGAGGAAACGTTCCACCTTTTAGTGCGAAATGATATAGGTTGTCCCCCTTGAGTTTATTTACAAAGGCAACATATAACTACATGAGTGCCCTGTTAAATTTTGGAATTATTCCGGCTTCGTTTGGCCTCATTTACACATTAATTGAGTTTTTGGTCATTTAATGTGCATAATTCAAATTTGAACTACAAGCACATGCTCTCGTGCACCAAAGTTGGTTGAAAAATCACATTTGTGTCCTCGGGTGAATTTCTACTCCCTCCTTCCATCTATATAGGTCCTAATGCGTTTTTCGAGGCTAACTTTGACCAAACGTTAGAGCACTAATATATGACATGCAACTTACACAAAGCATACCTTCAACTTTGTATGTCAAAGGAGCTTCCAATAATATAATTTTCATAGTATACATCTTATGTGCTATTAATCTTGTCAATAGTCAAAGGCTGTCTTGAAAAACACATTAGGCCCTATATAGATGGAAGGAGGGAGTAGGTCCCATGCAAAAAATGAGAATAAAATTCAAACATCTGGGCATCATGGCTCGGTCGAGAATATTGAGAAACTTGGTTTTAAAATCATGAAACTTGGCATGGTGTCATGTCATGGTGGTACCATGCTGTGGTAAAAAAATTGGCCGAATAGGAACAAATTTCGGTATAAGCTTCTTGCAAATCGGAGCTTCTCTCAAGAAGGCTCGTGGTTCTACAAAGGGTTGACCCGACGGCGGTCTGAGGGGACAAGAACTCGAGGCTCAGGCTAGCGTATTCGCTCCCTGCGCATTGAAACCCAATCAATTTCATCACAACTAGACGTAGGTTTTTACCTTCATCGAAGGGGCCGAACTAGTATAAACTCCCGTGTCCCTTGTCCGGTTTAACCCCTTCAAGCTAACCCGTCGCGATGGCTCCACGACTAAGTCTTTCCAAGAAGACTGTTGAGGATATAACTGCTAAGGGTAAACCGGCCAGGAGGGGCCGGTTCACCTTTAGCTGTACCGGAGCCCAAGACAACCCAGAAGATGGTGCTTTACGGATGAAGCTTAGAGGCCCAGAGCCCATGGGCGATTTAGGGCCCATTATAGTAAACCGCCATGATTGTATAAGCTTGTATCATAAGAAAGAAAGGAAGAGACCGAGGCCGGTACTTGTATAAGCTAGCCTCAGGGCTCTGTAGACCGGTCGGGGTCCTCCTGAGTATATAAAGGGTTGACCCGGCGGCGGTCTGAGGGGACAAGAACTCGAGGCTCAGGCTAGCGTATTCGCTCCCTGCGCATCGAAACCCAATCAATTCCATCACAACTAGACGTAGGCTTTTACCTTCATCGAAGGGGTCGAACTAGTATAAACTCCCGTGTCCCTTGTCCGGTTTAACCCCTTCAAGCTAACCCGTCGCGATGGCTCCACGACTAAGTCTTTCCAAGAAGACATCTGACGTGTTAATTCCACGATAGTTGGCGCCCACTGTGGGGCTATCGCACGATGGTTTCGAGTTCTTGAAGGGCAGCTTCGAAGGACTCAAGGGGTACGCAATTGGCCGGATGACCAAGAGTCGTCGCGGCAAGCTCTACATCAACAACAAAGGGAGGGGCCCCGAGACCGGCTCAATTGAGTACGGATACCGGGTCCCCTTTGGAGGAATCCATGTCTTCATCGGAAAGATCGGCGAACCGGGTCCTGAGCTGGACATCTGCACCGACCTCGTCAAAATAGCTCAGCGTGCAAGCCCTACCCAGGTTAAACCTGCCGTGAAGCGGGCGTTCGTAGGATGCGTCCATGGGGTTGGATCTGAACCGGTGTCTGAAGGTGAGACAGTTGTTTATTCCGACAGCGAATCATCCACCGGTGAAACTGAGTCCCTGTACCAAGTCCATGACGATGGGTTCAAAGGATATTCCGACGGCAGCAGTATTCGGGATCTCCTTCAACCGCCAAGTCGGGTTACTGTTTACATGGCCGGAACACAGCCTACTTTGCAATCTTCAACAGCAGCCGCGGCAGGAGGCCCGGCGCGCCGGCCGGTTCAAGTTCTCTCCGATCTGATGGATGCTTGAGCGACCTTGCTAACCGCGGTAGTTACCCCGGAGACGTAGGACCAGCATAATGCGGACGTTGGGAAGCTGAAAGACCAGATAGCGCAGGCCAAGGAGGACCTGGCGGTTGAGGATGCGAGGATGGCCGAGGAGCGGGCCGCTTTGGATGCCCAGTCACAGTTGATACATGCACAGAATTACCGGCTGGCGTTGGATCAAAATGCATCGAATGAGGTAATGCGGCGGAAATATCGATCGCGCCTGCCGCCGGTCTTTGAAGGTCTGAACCTCTTTAATACGTCAGGGGCGGGGACGAGCAATCCAGCAGCCGTAAACCGAACCGATGCGCCTAGAGCGGCGCCGGATCAGCCACGCCTGACAGAATCACCTCGACGAACGGACAACCCGCCGTCATATGTGCCCGCGCTGCCGGGTCACTTCCCGAGCCCTTTGGATAATGATTGCAGCAGCGTCCCGCCTGGCGGCTATGCCGATAGAGGGTGATTCACTGGCGGCGATCGAAACACGGCGAGCCAGGGATCTTCTTCAAACCACCGTGGTACAGCAGCAGGCCTATTTTTATAGCCGGGATAGAATTCATTCGACCCCCCGTCCAAGCAAAAGCTACAGCAGACACATGGATGAGCCGGAAGTGTCTAGCAGTGCCAGGCGCCGTAATGCGGCCCACGGTGAGATAAATGCTCAGCATGTGGTAGACAATGGCAGGGCACGAAGGGAGGCAGGCCGCCATCAAACCGCCCTGCTTCAACCAATGGCATCGGTAGACCGAGGCACTCGGGTCGCTTTCAGTTCCTGGGGAGTGCCGTGTCTTATTCCGGCCCTCCGTAACATACGATTGCCTAAGGATTTTAAGGGTCCGCGGAAAGTACCCTATTACACTGCTGATCAGCCGCCTGAGGCATGGGTCGAGAGTTACGAGATGGCGATGGAGATGCTGGAGGTGGATGAAGCAGCTTGTGCAAAATATTTCACGATGATGTTAGAGGGGACAACCCGTACTTGGTTGAAAAACTTACCAGCCAACTCCATCGAGTCATGGGGTCAGTTGAAGGCCCAATTCATAGCCAATTTCAAAGACTCCTGCAAACAGCCCATGTCCATTGTGGATCTGGATGCCTGTGTTCAAGAGGAGAGCGAGTCAACAACTCACTGGGTGCACCGGGTTTCAGAGATTTTGCATTCTTCAGACCAGGTTAATGCTGGCCAAGCAATCTTAACACTGGAGCGCAATTGCTGGTTTAAGTCACTCAAGATGAAGTTGGGACGACTCAAGCGACATTGCAATGACATTGGAACGCTTATGGCAGCCTTGGTAAAGTATGCCGATTCTGATAATACCAAGGATCCCGAGTCTAATGAGGAGAAACCGGAGAAGGGAAATAAGAACGGCGGTGCAAAAGGGCAGCACCATAACCAAGGAGGCCATGGGAATAACGGTAAGCGCAAAGCAGATAATTTAGATTTTGGGGCTAACACAAATATGCAGCGTCGTAAAGGTAAACCGCCCCAGCGTGGTGGAGGGATGAATCTGGAGCGTTTGTTAAACCAGCCCTTTCCGAAGCATGGAACCAAGGAGGCCCCATCCACACACCTTTGGAAAGATTGTCACATAATGAGGGAATTCAAAAACTCTGATCTCTACCGGTATGATCAGGGACCGCCGGGCGGTTCAGGTCCCGGTTTCCATGGGGGCGGCGGTTCAAGCTCTGGGTTTCAAAATAACCAAGGCCATCAGAACAACCATAGCAATAACTAGTAGAACAACCAAGGGAATCAGCAGCAGTCAGGCTACCAAAGTCATCCCAAGCAGTTGAATAGCGGACAATATCTCGTGTTCACGACTAGCCTGTGCAAGCGAGATCAGAAGCTTCATAGGAGGGCAGTTAATACTGTTGTACCAGCCGTGCCACATTATCTACGATGGTCGGAGCAGCCCATTGTGTGGAGTAGAGAGGATCACCCACCCCGGGTTGACAATCCGAGTCAGCTAGCCTTGGTCGTAGCACCTCAGGTGGGGGGTTACAAATTTACCAAAGTTCTAATGGATGGAGGAAGCAGTATTAACATCCTATACTACGAGACTTTCCGTCGCATGAGGTTGATGGATAAGAATCTTAAACCGTCGAATACCGTTTTTCATGGTGTGGTACCAGGTAAATCAGCATACCCTGTGGGGAAGATTGCCTTGGAAGTTGTGTTTGGAGATGAGCATGATTCTAGGTCTGAGACCCTGACCTTTGAAGTGGTAATGATCCAGAGTCCATATCACGCGCTGTTCGGACGGCCAGCTTATGCGAAATTCATGGCGAGACCCTGTTATGCCTATCTACAGCTCAAAATGCCGGGTTATAATGGGACGATCATAGTACATGGGAGTTGCAAGATTGCTTTGGATTGCGGGGAAGGTGAAGCAGCCTATGCCGAATCGGTTTGTGCTACAGAGGAGTTGAAGTTTTATAAGGACAATGTTGATCCGGCAGACAAGACCCCTTTGAAGAAGCCTACAACGGAACATGACCCGGCCCTCACATTCAAACTGGCTAATGAGACTAAACTCGTTGATTTTGTCCCTGGTGATTCATCCAAACGGTTTAGTATCAGTGCCAATCTGGATCTGAAATAGGAAAGCACGCCCATCGAGTTCATCCGTGAGAATCGGGACATTTTTGCATGGAAGCCTTCTGACATGCCAGGTGTACCGAGAGGACTCGCTGAGCACAATCTCAATATTGATCCCAAGTTTAAACCGGTCAAGAAGTTCCTTCGCCACTTTAACGAAGAGAGACGCAAGGCCATTGGTGAAGAGGTAGCCCGGCTACTGGCAGCGGGGTTTATCGTCGAAGTATTTCATCCCGAGTGGTTGGCTAATCTGGTGCTCGTTCTTAAGAAAAATGGCACTTGGCGTATGTGTGTGGACTACACCGATTTGAACAAGGCATGCCCGACCGATCCTTTTTCTCTCCCGCGCATTGATCAGATCATTGATGCGATGGTGGGTTGTGATCGCCTGAGTTTCCTGGATGCCTATTCAGGTTATCGTCAGATTAAAATGGCAGTTAAGGACCAGGAGAAGACAACCTTCATCACCCCCTTTGGAGCCTTCTGCTACGTTTCAATGCCCTTTGGGCTCAAGAGCGCCCAGGCAACCTATCAGCATTGTGTGCAAAATTGTCTTCACAAGCAGATCGGACGCAATGTTCATGCTTACGTGGATGATATTGTGGTAAAATCTAGGAAGCAGGAAACCTTGATAGAGGATCTCAAGGAGACATTTGACAATCTTCGGGTTTATAAAATGATGCTTAACCCAGAGAAGTGCATTTTTGGTGTTCCGGCAGGCAAGCTTCTAGGCTTTCTCGTATCCAACCGAGGCATTGAGGCCAATCCAGAAAAAATCAAAGCGATCACATCTTTGGCTAAACCGACATGTATCAATGATGTTCAGCGTTTGGCGGGCCGGATTGCAGCCCTCAGCCGGTTTATCAGTCGTTTGGGAGAGAAGGCAATTCCCTTGTATCAGATGCTGAAGAAGACAGATAAATTCGTTTGGAGTGATGCCGCTAATGCAGCATTTGAGGATTTGAAGCGGCAGCTGGCTGAACCGCCCCTTCTTGCTACTCCGGTTGATAAGGAGCCTTTATTGTTGTACGTGGCTGCCAATGCCCGTGCAGTCAGTGTGGCGATTGTGGTTGAACGTAAGGAGGCTGGAAAAGAGTATCCGGTTCAACGGCCAGTTTACTATATCAGTGAGGTACTAATCAAATTCAAGCAACGATATCCACATTGGCAGAAGCTGGTGTATGGAGTTTTTATGGCAAGTAGGAAGCTCAAGCAATACTTTCAAGGCCATCCCATCACAGTGGTTAGCTCTGCTCCCTTGGGCGATATAATCCAGAAGAGAGAAGCAACTGGCCGGGTTGCGAAGTGGGTAATTGAGCTTGGTCCCCATGGGTTGAAGTATATGCCCCGAACCGCCATCAAATCTCAGGCGCTTGTCGACTTCATTAATGATTGGACCGAGTTGCAGGCACCAGAGGACAAAACGGACAACACATACTGGACTATTCACTTTGACGGGTCCAGGCAGTTGGAAGGCTCGGGGGCTGGGGTTGTCCTTACTTCCCCTTGAGGTGATAAAATTCGTTATGTCCTCCGCTTAATGTTTCCTTGTACTAACAATGCAGCAGAGTACAAGGCCTTACTCCACGGCCTCCGCGTGGCTAAGGAAACGAACTTAAGCCGGGTTCGATGCTTTGGAGACTCTGATCTAGTAGCCCAGCAAGTTTCTGGTACTTGGGATTCAAAGGACCCACTCATGGAAGCTTATAGGCGTGAGGTGGATATGGTAGCAGGCCACTTTAAGGGCTATCAGGTGGAGCATATTGATCGGCGCAAGAACGAAGCAGTTGATGCTCTAAGCCGGCTGGGATCTCAACTCAAACCGGTACCACCTAATACCTTTCTGGATATCTTGCATAACCCGTCTGTGAAATTGCCTATAGAAGAGGATTTAGCTGTTCCTGATCCGGAGGCCCAATTGGTAGCCGCTTTACATGCCACTCCGGATTGGACTATCCCATATTTGGCATATCTAAACCAGGGCGAGTTACCAGATGACGAGCTTTTCGCCAGATAGATAATTCGGCGGTCCAAGTCTATGGTCGTGCATAATGGCGAGTTACACCGTTGCAGTATTTCAGGCGTATTCCAACATTGTGTTTCTCCTGAAGAAGGGCAGGAGATTTTACGAGAAATCCATGAAGGGGAATGTGGTCACCATTCCGGTTCAAAATCCTTAGTGGCTAAAGCCTTCCGACATGGGTTCTACTGGTTAACAGCTCATTCTGATGCGGAGGATCTAGTAAAGCGGTGTGATGCTTGTCAGAAATTCTCACGTCGCATGTTCTGGCTCAAGAGTTACGCATGATTCCCATCACTTGGCCGTTTGCTACTTGGGGGCTTGATATGGTTGGACCCTTTAAGAGTTCCAAGGACAAGAAGACCCACCTGTTGGTGGCGGTTGACAAGTTCACTAAATGGATGGAAGCGGAGCCCATCAGTAAGTGTGATGCAACTACGACGGTTCAATTTCTAAAAAAGATTATTTTCCTTTTTGGCTTTCCACACAGTATCATCACAGATAATGGTACGAACCTTTCTAAAGGAGAGATGGAGGAATTTTGCCAACGAGAGCACATCCGACTTGATGTAGCAGCCGTGGCGCACCCCCAGTCTAATGGTCAAGCGGAGAGGGCGAATCAAGAGATCCTAAAGGGTGTCAAGCCTCGGCTTATGGTTCCTTTGAAGCGGACCCCGGGTTGTTGGGTGGAAGAATTACCATCAGTGTTATGGAGTATAAATACCACCCCAAACCGGTCTACGGGTTATACACCTTTTTTCATGGTTTATGGGGCAGAGGCCGTCCTTCCAAGTGATATTCGTCACGACTCGCCCCGGGTTGCGAATTATGTTGAAGCGGACAACGAGCAAGCACGCCAGGAGGCGCTGGACCTGTTAGATGAGAAACGGGACATGGCTTTGGCTCGGTCGGCGGTTTATCAAGTAGACCTGCGGCGTTATCACAGCCGCTGAGTTAAGACAAGAACCTTTCAAGAAGGTGATCTGGTGCTCAGTCTCATTCAAGACCAGACTGATATGCACAAGCTATCCCCGCCTTGGGAAGGGCCCTTTGTGGTCAGCAAGAATCTGCACAACGGGTCATACTACCTCATTGACGTTCGAGAAGACTCACGTAGCTCTGAGGAGGAGACCCGGCGGCCGTGGAACATAGCTCTCCTACGGCCTTATTATACTTGAAGCCACCGGCTTTTCTTATGTACATATTTCAACAATGTATATATTATGATGAATAAATAAACCAGCATCCTTGCTAGTCAAGCAGGGTCTCCGCCGTTTTTCTTCCAATATCTGTTAACTTGGGGGCTTCAGCTAGAAAAGATGAGTACTACCTGTTAAACCGGTTATCATGCCACCACCTAGCTTGGGAGCTTCACACCCAAGGGGCCAAAGAGAGTTTGATTGCTCACAGCACAACTCAAACATAGGCACCCATTGAGCACAGCTCACAAAGTTGGGGGCTCTTTGTGTCAAATACCAAAGAGCTTGAAAGGACCCTTGTAGCCGGGTATCGACCCACGGCTTGGAAGCCTGGTGTATTCACCTAAAACCCTGGGTTAACCTGCCTTCATCAAGTAAGCCACTCCTATCCAGGTAATCCTGGCACGACCCGTCGAACGTTTGACAGTTACTCTCTTTGAGACCCTGAACTCGTCAAAGTTAAAACGATGATTGGTTAGTTGGAGGCCCATCTTAAAAGGATTTGCTAAAATGGTTCAACTCAGTGGCCTGGCAGCCCATGAAAAGCCTTGATTTGGGCTGGCAGCCCTTGAAATGCCTTGCCATTGTTTTTTTTCATGCTAAGTTTTTTATTCTTTCATCATGTTTATATTGAAACCGGTGTTTCTTAACCCGGTGTGGCTTATAGATATTCTGTAAAAGCATACAATTCAAGGTAACCCGGCATCCTTCAAACCGGTCTGGCCTGACGCTTTGTCTCCAGCAATCGTCCGGTGTTTATCACAACCCGGTTCGACATCATATATACTAGCACGGTATGGTGGAAGTTGGCCTTTCCTCCTTCCTACTATCACAATTGGGAAAATAACAGCAATGTTTCATATCACAGGTGTGATTCATTATTGCTACGTTTTGGCAACCATGGTTGCTTGCCTAGTTGTGTTGGGTATTTGACCCATCCGGCGGTAAACCGTCTGGACAGATTTTTTCTTATGCAGAAACAGGGATTGCATAATATTGAAAATACATAAGGCAGTACCGAAATCATCATGACAGATCAAGGAAAAGTATATCCCAGTGCACGATGGCAAACGGATCACAATATTTTTATAGCCTATTACAAGGCGCTTTCAAGGCCCAAAATATGGTGTTGTTTCCCCCTGAACAAAGTTTACGGAGCATCCATCAGTGTGCCGGATTAAGTTTCGTTGCCACGATGATGCGAAGTTGACGGGTCATTTGGTGCCGGATCAGCCTCTTCCTCTTCGCCTTGTGGTTGGAAATCCGCGGTTGTCCAGTCAATCCGGGTTAAAGCCTGAAAGATAGCTTCTTCGCTGATAAGTTCTGACGGATCAACAGCAGGGGCATAAGTGTGCTTACGGATTGGTGGAATAAGATTTTGCACTTCTGGCATGTCAGCGTTCATCGGTTCGTTATTTGCATCATAACGAGACCGGTGAACAGTCAAGTTAGCATCTTCTACCAGCTGACTCGCCAGAGGACACATTTCCCTTGTCACACTTTTCAAGGCTTCGTCATCAAAGTCCAACCCGTCCTCTTGTGTGCTGGGAAAGCCCTTTGCAAGGTCAGCCGGATCAAGGTTAGCTATCCATGCTTTGGCTTGGGTGAGGGCCAACAGAGTGCCTGCCCTGGCAGCAGATCGCTTCACCTCTTCTATCTATGTTGGTATCATCGATAGCCTTGCTAGTGTCTCCTTGATCAGGGTTGGGGCCGGATTGTCATAAGATGCTGCGCAAATAACCTGTTGGGCACCAGCATACAGTTGTTCAATCAAAGTATATGCTGCTTTCAGTTTCACCCGTGTATCTGAGCCCAGATGAGTAATACGGCTTCCTACAACAGTTTAAGGATTTTATATTATCAATTGTTGCCTTACAAAAGGGAATATTTCATGTCTTAGTGGGAGTACTCACCAAAAACTGCAGAGGTCATAGAATTCACTTGGCGTTTCAATCCGGAAAGCTCCTCTTCCACCGGTTTAAGAGCTGACTCGGCGTCTTTAGCTCGTTTCTGCAATGCATCCTTCTCAGTTTCCCACTTGGCACGTTCAGTCTTGAAGCCTTCTTTAAGTTGTTCTAGGGAAGTTAAAGCGACTTTTAGTTCATCTTTGGACTTGGAAGATTCTTCTTGCTGGGATTTGATGCTTTCTTGAAGGTCAGCAATTTGAGCGCGCTGTTTGTTTATCTTCGCCTGTCAGTCACAGATGCATATCAATATAATATCAAAGTCCCAAGTATACAACTAGTTATACACTTGGCCCTTGGGGGCTAATGCGGATTGCTTCTTTACTACTGCTGGTTCAAAGTCCCGAGGATCAATACAAGTTTTAATCCTGGCACTTGGGGGCTAATGTATATTCGCTCAAAGAACATCAATAAGGAACAGTACAGAATGGGAAGGATTAAAAGTCCCGGTTTAACTTTACAAATTAACCCGGCCCTTGGGGGCTACATGATACAAGGTAGGGAGGACACAGGATAAAGATGAGAAGGAATACCTCATAGCGTTCTTTCATCAGGTTTACCAAATCAGCTTCAGAATCTCGGCTCGCATAAAGCTGGTTCAAGAATCCAGAATGCAGATCCTGGGCAGAAAGATTAGCATATTTTGACAAATCAATCTCCAGCTTCCCTTTGCCCATAAAAACAAACTCATCTTTGGATTTATGCTTTGCCAATATGACCGGATTGCCCGGGGCGGTATAAGCAGTGCCGGTGACGACAACTTCATCGTCTTTTTCTGGGTTTGAAGTCGTAGGAGGAGTTGGCGGATTGGCAGTTGAACTCAGAGGGTTAACAACTGGACTTGCAGGTGTGGCATGTGGACTTGACGTGCCCTCGTGAGTGGCCGGGTCAGCTTCCGGTGGATCAGCATTTACAATTGGTTCTGGCAGGACAAAATCATCCATGGTATTATCAAGGTTCTCACGAGCATCTTCAGGAATCTCAGCCGGTTCAACTTCGCCAGTAGGGGTACTGGTCTTAGCTTTCTTACTCAGACGAGCTTTTCCGCTAATATTAAAACAAGGATTGGCAGGATCAATGGAATTACAAAGGAAAAATGAAGGGTTGTATGCTTACCCAGGGACGGTTTTCAATGGAGGCAGCTGAGTAGTGGATGAACCGCCAGACGAGTTAGAAGATACCTGATAATTTGAATCAGATGGATTGAGAGGGCATCGGAAAAAACCCTTCAAAGGATAACGTTTTTCAGTAGAACAAGCAACCTCTGGACGGCGTTTCAGGGTTGGTGTCTGAGGTAAACCGGAGGAAGTGACATGTTGACCACTGTGCCGGGTTGTGCGACGACCTTCCGTTTGCTGTGTCTTCAAAGAAAGTTTTTGACCCACATAATCAAGAGGGTGAGAGCATTTCACTTTCCGAACTGCACGGCGAAACCTTTGAACCGGCGCAAGTTCTGAGTCAAAAAGATAAATTACCTCAACATGATCTGCATGGCTGGCCTCCGCATCGTCCTGGGAGTAATCGTTATCAATAAGGTGTATGAAATAGAAGCCAAGGGAGTCAAGTTTTACCTCTTCGACCGAATCGCTGACATCTTCCGGCGGTTCAGAAGTCTCGACAACTTTCTTCTTGGTAGTTCTCTTAGTGATCTTGCTCTTGATACGGAGGGCCTTGGCTGGTTTTTCTTGCGGTTTCTTTTTCCAGAAGGAGCTGTTGGCCTGCGAGGTTGCACAAAGGATTATTGTAAACAATGTTAAAGCGGAAAAGCATCCGGGAAGTACGAGGTTAAAGTTTTACCACTGGCGGTTTGTTGGAAGCATTAAAAGGGGGCAGACCGGTTTGAGTGCATACGGCGAGCGACTCATCAAGTATCTTCTTTACACTTTCAGTAACTTTGTCATCAGACAGTTCAATTGTGTTAAACCGTTGCGGGTCATTGGATTTGCTGGTATATTCGCACATCAATCTGAAGCGGCGTCTCAAAGGTAGAATGCACCATGAAACCCAACAGCGGACGAGATCAACACCAGTCAAACTGTTGGCAAGGAGAGCTCGGAGTCGGGCGAGTTGAGGTGCATAGGCTTGTCGATCTTTGGCAGACAATCTTGGAGGTAAAGGATGGTTGTTGCTAAGCCGGTGTGGCCGGTAGCCCGGCAAAGGATTTTCATCGGAAGGGGCAGTATTTCAATAATAGAACCAAGTTAAGTTCCAGTCTTTTGGATGACTGTGAAGCCTGGCGTGAGGGAATTCCACCTCTTTCCTCTTTTGAATGGATACGCCGCCAAGTTCGGTATTGGGGCCGTCAGAAAATTCAGTCCGGCGGTTTAAGTGGAAGAGATCTCGAAAAAGGTCAATAGTTGGTTCTTCCTGCAGGTAAACCTCGCAAAATACTTGAAAATCACATATGTTGGACACAGAATTTGGTCCAATGTCTTGAGGATGGAGCTGGAAGCTGGCAAGTACATCTTGGAAATTTTTTGATCCGGGGGGACTGAAGCCTCGAGATAAATGTTGCATGAACACAATCACTTCTCCATCTTGAGGCTCAGGAGGGCACTCGGGGCCAGGAACCCGCTAATGAAGGACATTTTTTGGAGCTAAAGCGCCCGTGGTAACATATCCGTTGATTTGAGTCTCTGTGATCCGTGACGGAGCCTTGTTGCAAGCAGAGAATTGCTTCGCCATCTTACAAATTCTGCAAAGGGAAAATGGACGGTTTACGGTTCATGTGTGTTTGGCAATGTTAAACCGAAAATTTGATCAAAGGGCACATTCAAGGTGAACCGGACATTGTTATTCAAGTACGAGGGGCGGTTTAAGTGAGGGCTAATGGCATATGACAGAATATCAACTATTGCAGGTTAAACCGCCCTTCGGTGAAAGGGTCAAATCTGAAAATCTACTAAGTGTTGCAGAAACAAGTTTCATAAGATGGTGATATAATTTTGGATCTACCGTCGGTCAATAAAGAAATTTTTCTGAGCCCTACGATGGCGTTAAGCGGAACAGAGAAGGTTCAGATAAGGATGTATCCAGGAACAACAAGATGCTGTAGTATGGTAGAGTAAAACTACAGATCCAGCCGCAAAAAGAAACTATCAGGCATAGCTAGATTCAGTGAGATGCTAAGGGAAAAGCAAATAAACACTGATGAACACCGACGAACACCAAGGAAACTTCGAAACCCTAATGCAGATCTAATAAGTAGTATTTACCAGGGCCACGCAGCGGCGGAGGAGTATCACAGGAACTCTGGTACGAACAGGGTGATGCAGCGGCCTGAGATGAGGCAGAGCTTCAAGGTTGACGACGGCAGCGATACTTGAGTTTTTCGGGTCGCGAGGAGGAAGACGATGCGAAGAAGCAAGGGGGAAAATGGAAGGATCCCCCGGTCTTATTTATAAAGGAAGAGGGAAAAAATGGCAGGCGCGAAAATCGAGGAGTCTGAAGCGGCAAAAGAGGATGCAGTTGTCGCCTCGATCTTCGGGAATTAATTAAAGAGAAGGGAGTCTTCATAAATCTTTTTATGCAGGGATGACATCACAATAATTTACTGCAGTGACAGAAGATGGCGTCACGGCGATTCACCAAAATTAACAGGGAGAAGGCAATGTGGCGGTTTACGAGGGTTGTTATCAACTTTAATAATTTTCCTAAGGATTGAAGATTGACATGAACAGGTCCAAATCAATATGGGGCCTAATGTTGAGGATATAACTGCTAAGGGTAAACTGACCAAGAGGGGCCGGTTCACCTTTAGTTGTACCGAAGCCCAAGACAACCTAGAAGATGGTGCTTTACGGATGAAGCTTAGAGGCCCAGAGCCCATGGGCGATTTAGGGCCCATTATAGTAAACCGCCATGATTGTATAAGCTTGTATTATAAGAAAGAAAGGAAGAGACCGAGGCTGGTACTTGTATAAGCCAGCCTCAGGACTCTGTAGACCGGCCGGGGTCCTCCTGAGTATATAAAGGGTTGACCCGACGGCGGTCTGAGGGGACAAGAACTCGAGGCTCAGGCTAGCGTATTCGCTCCCTGCGCATCGAAACCCAATCAATTCCATCACAACTATACGTAGGCTTTTACCTTCATCGAAGGGGCCGAACTAGTATAAACTCCCGTGTCCCTTGTCCGATTTAACCCCTTCAAGCTAACCCGTCGCGATGGCTCCACGACTAAGTCTTTCCAAGAAGACATCTGACGTGTTAATTCCACGACAGGGATGGAACGTGTCACCTTTGTGTGCATAATTCAAATTTGAAATACAAGCACATGTTCCAGTGCACCAAAGTTGGTTGAAAAATCGCATGTGTGTCCTCGGGTAAATTTCTAGGTTCCATGCAAGAAATGGGAATGAAATTCAAAATTCTGGGCGTCGTGGCTGGGTTGGAAACATTGAGAAACTTAGTTTTTTAATTCCTGTAAATCCAAAACACGCATGAAAATAATGAAACTTGGCTTGGTGCCATGACATGGAACTAACATGTTGTGGTAAATTTGCAGTCCGATTTGTGAAGGCGCACACATTAACAATCAACAAAGTCATTTTGGAACAAGTGCTATCACGTTACAATCGGAAACACAAGTATTATTGAAACCGTGGGCGTTCTACTTACTAGTACCATTTACGTGCCGCCACGCGTCCCAATTTTTTATTAGCTAGGAGGCGCCGTGCAGGGTAGCTATTTGAGTACGAGAGGCGTGCGATCAGACCCCTGTGTGTGCTCATCGGGAGGAGAGCCCTTTGACCTCCATCTGCTGTCCACCTCTCTCCCAAGGTCTCCATTAATGGTGCCCGAGCCTCTGTTTAATGGCATGGCTATGTCTCACTCGACTGAGATTTAAGAGAGAAAAAAGAAAATCTGAAAGCATGGATCTTGATGTAAGATCTGACGGACCTATATAGCATCTACTACGACTTATAGCAAGACTGATGAATATATAAGGACGATTATTTTTTTTTTCAAAGAAGGGCTTGCCCCTTCCGATTTTCATTACTGAAAACCACCACAATTCACAAGAAGTTCAGCAGAACTCCAGCCTAACACGAAGGACTAAACGCTACCAGATTGAAATCGCAACATCCCAAGAGAACAAATGCCAAACATCCGCGCTAGAACCCAACATTTCACAACCAACGACACAATCCACATCCTAAACTAATTATTACATTAAAAGAAACCAGGAAACTGAAGGAAGCCCAGCAGCAACTAGAAGAACAGCAACGCCAGGGTCGCCACAGCAAGAGTTTTCTTCATTCCAGCCTCGCAACATTGATCTTCCATAGAAAAATAAGGACGATTAATTGTCTTACATAATTAGAAAGATAACTAAAAAAGTCACATGCGGCTACGCCCGAAATACACAAGGGCAAAAGAAGAAGGAAGACAAGGATCTGGCTCACTGATCTCTACTTTCTTGATGCATTGCTGCAGGCCGCGGGAACTAGTCTCCGCGGCGAGCGGCGATGAACTCTTTCGTGTCCTCAAGACGCTGCTTGAGAACATCCACGGATTCCTCCACCAGCCTTTGGCGCTCGTTGCGGAGCATGTCATTCTCGTCCATAAGTTTCTTGACGATGACGTCGGTCCTCTTCAACAAGGCACTGGTCTCCTCCTGCTGCTCTGCACTACGGACGATCTTCTCCCTCAGCAGGTCGCGCTCGGCCCGGAGCCTCTCATTGCCCTCCCTTAGTACGTCGATAGCCTGTTCAAACGAGGCTTTCATGTCGTCCTGCAACCTCGCACAGCCGGAGATCTGATCCATCTGGCTATGGACGATCGCATGCATGCGCCTGTAACAGTCGTCGCCTGCCCGCGAGAAATTTTCCTAGGCCGCCGCGGCGCGGCGGGATATCTCTGCTGCATTTGTGGCGCGGCAGGACATCTCTGCTGCTTCCGCGACGCGGCCGGACCAGTCTGCTGCATCGACGGCGCGGCGGGACTTCCGTGCTGCTTCAGCGGCGCGGCGAGACCTCTGTGATGCTACTTCTGTGCGGCGGGACATGTCGGCTGCTCTTGCAGCGAGGCGGGACATCTCTCGTGCTTCCGCTTCCATGCTCGCCTCTCCCTGGTGGCAATCTCTCAACCCAGAACTCAGGCTGGCCATGGCAGACACAAGGGAAGGATGCTGAATTACTTGTTTGTTTTTGTGGATGAGTAGTTGAGGAGGAATGTGTAGTCATCTTGGCATACTAGTATTTATAACCGAGTACTAATACACTCCTAAGTGGGAAACCGTTTAGGTTGTTATTAGTGTGAACAGGTTTGCAATTCAATGTAGCATGGTACTAATACTCTCCTAAGTGGGAAACCGTTTAGGTTGTGATCGGTGTGAACAGGTTTGCAATTCAATATAGCGTGGAGTAATTTGGAATGTGACGAGACTCAAGCTCAAAATTTATTGACAGTTATAGTTTTGAAGTGCGGCACTATTCCCGGATGGAGTACTTCTTTTTCTACTCCCTCCTTTCCGGTTTTATAGGGCTTATCTAAAAATTTTAGTTTTTCCATTTTATAAGGTGCAATTTGGTTGTTCCCCAACACATGTTCAGATTCCAAGGTGCATTAAATCATTGCATGCAAGTATTAAGAGAAAATTGACCAATGCATGTACTTTATGCATGCATGCATTGAAATTAATGCATTGATAAACATTTTTTTTGACAAAAACAAGAGCATTAATTAGGTGCTTTTGCAAACTACAACAAATATTCCACCACTCACCATCTTGGTTGGTGAGATTTTTGAATTAAGCCCTATAAACCGGAGAGGAGGGAGTACTGCTGTGTACGTGCAATAACTGGCACCGGCGTATACATATCTTACGGTTAATGGGGCGTTCGATAGGAATAGCCGCGTGGCGAGCTCTAGGCTAGTCTTTTTTTCAGACGGATTACGTGCAATAACTGGCACCGGCGTATACATATCTTACGGTTAATGGGGCGTTCGATAGGAATAGCCACGTGGCGAGCTCTAGGATAGTCTTTTTTTAGACGGATTAAACCTATCTCTCGGGACTTCTCGCACGCACCATCGTGCCACCCACAAAAACTTGTACTCTAAGTTTAGTAGTACGTTATATAGGAAGAGAAGAGGTGCACGCACGCACTCGTCTCTCACACACGTGTCTGTTTTTTCTCGAAAAGGAGGATGATGACCCCCGGCCTCTGCATCTGTGAGTCACACACACATTTGTAGCTACGAATTGTAGTGTTCTCAACCATCCGATTGGCTCTATCATGGATGTACCTATATACTAAAACATGTCTAGATACATCTATATTTTGACAAATGGAAGGCATGTATTGTGGAACAGAGGGAGTGCTTGTCATCAAAATGGATAAAAAGGGACGTATCTAGAACTAAAATACGTCTACATACATCTCCTTTTATCCATTTTGATGACAAGTAGTACTTCTTACCCAAAGGAACTTTATATCCAACAGACACAAAATATTCGTTCCACTGTTGGAAATTACTGATCTGATGTCGAAGTAATTGCTGCATCGCCACCAAAACCCACTATTTCTTAAGCTAAAGTAGAGCAAGGTAATCCCTATATTAGCATATTACTAAGATAAACAGAAGGCACTGTAGAAACATTTAGGACGTGAGCTTGTCAATCTGAATGTGGAGGGACACAAGCTTAGCCCCAGCCAACAGCTTGGGCGGAACAGTCAAGAAGGTCAGCTCCTGCACGTCGACGTCGCCGGGATCCTTGCTTCTTGTCACCTCCATTTCCACCACGACGGCATCGGTCGTGCCTTCGGGCTCCCCCGGTGGGCCGTTTGCCCACAGCTTGGTCACGTAGTGCGGCAATGGGGACGCCCCCGCTCTGATGCAGACGACCGACACGGCGATAGGCGCGCCGATGTCGAGCACGCCGCCGACCAAGAAAAACACGCGGCGGTCCTCCTTCGCGAACAACAAGAGCTGTGGCTCCGCCAGTGGCACTTGCAGCTGGAGCACCTTGCCGTACTAGATCCTGTGCATGGGCATGGGATGCGCGGTACTGATGTGGTGGTAGAGCACCGGCGGCAGGCCTTCGTAGCCGCAGACAGGCACGGGGCATTTGCAGGGCGCGAGCAGACACATGCTCTGGTGATCGGCGAGCTTGTGGTAAGTGACGTAGAGCCCACAGCCTTTGTGCGGGCACTCCACCCTCACCAACGAAAGGACGGAGTCCACCGCCGTGTTCCGCACGTCGAAGCCACTGCCGCGCTCGCACTTCTGGCACTTCTGCTGGTTCCCGGGGCACTCGACGCGGCAGTCCACGCATGCCAGGTGCCCTCCCTTGCACTGCAGAAATCAATCGAACAACACATCAATCAAGAAACCTGCACCTTGCTCAATCAGCCGAACGGACGAGGTGTATTCGAAACTCATACACTGGAGGCGTCAAGGGGCGGAGGCACAAGGGGCAGTGGAGCACGGTGAGGTCCATCGAGACCTTAGAGAGCTCCATCGCCGGGTCGTGTTCGGTCTGCATGATCTCGCCCTCCTCGTGCACAACCATCTCTCGACTTGGGCCGGGGTATTACAAAGCTTTACTGTCACATATTTTATACTACTTCAAGGTGCATTAAATCAACACATGCAAGTATCAAAAGGAGTGTCACGGCATGCATGCATTGTAATTAATGTATCGGTAAACACAGATTATTGAAATATATCGAGTGCAGTGCTTTGATGTGTCGCGTCAACTCGTGCATGAACAAGAAGTTTGATTATCCTCTCCCTCGCGGACTTAACTGCACCTGCCTTTGGTTGTATGATAGGTTGGCCACACACCTGTCGGGCCCACTTGTCATACACGCAAAGGCAGGAGCGTCCCTCCCTCGCCCATGAGCGTGGTGGCTGGCAAGACTAGGAGAAGCTTTCGCTACACGCTTTCCCTCCCGCACACGGTGGACATGCAACAGTTCAATCGGTGTCAGATGGACAGAAGCGTACTGTAGTACTCCTCTAGTGCAGTAGTACTCCATCATTGTTCGACTTCCCGAAGAGGCGAAGAGCCAAGCGCAGCCCGGACGCTCGTGTGGCAGTTTCATGTGTAGAGTAGTCTAGGATAGCGTGTACCGTGCCTGTAAGCTTAAAATCGTTGGGGTCGGCTCCATGCTATGTGTTTGTCTCGAAGTTTTTTAAAAAAATTTAAAATAGTCTTCAGGACCTACCTGGCACCCTGGTGATTGTAGTTTGCACGCTCATCTGGTCAAGACAGGAATATATATTTTAATTTGTTTTTTTTGAAAAAGGGGGACTCCCCGGCCTCTGCATCAGAACGATGCATACGGCCACATATATTTTAATTTGTGGTGAGTAAATGTTAGAGGTTGTAGCAAATATATTGTACACTTCGGGTCTTTCAGCCAAGTTTAGAGGCAAGCATGTGGGGCCAATGCTATGATTTGTCGCATCAACTCGTACAATGAGGAGAAGCTTGATTTTACTACACGCCTTCTCCCTCACCCATGCGTGCGGTTGCTCGCAAACGAGGACATGCTTTTGCTTAGTAGTACTTCTACAACAAGCTATCCGTCCCGCTCGCGGTGGACGGACATACAGCAGTGGATTCGACACTGTAGAAGCAGTAGTAGTAACATCATTGTTCGTCTTCTCAAAGAGGCGAAGAGCCAAGCACAAACCGAATGTTGCAGTTGCGAACATTGGAGCACGCATATAGCCAGGCTCTTGCATGAGACAAAATTGCTATGTGAGACCACTATTGTACTAGTACGTACAACTACTTGCTAGTATAGCCCTGTAAACCAGAAAGGAGTATTTGCCCTTCTAGAGATTTCAACAAGTGACTAGACTACACCGAGACGGAGTACATATGGAGCAAAATGAGTGAATCTGCACCGTAAATAAATACGCACTAGTTTTATCGTTTTCCTCTCTGAGGTGCACAACATTGAGTATACTGACTAGTCTCTTTTTGACACACATTTACGTTTTTTTACACAGTACAGACGCAAGCGCTCATATACATGCGCATACACTCACTCCTATGAACGCACACACGCACGACACTATCGTCTTAAAATTTACGAAGTCACCATAGGCACCTCGTCGTCGACGGGTCCATAGGTGCTTGAATGCCAAGGAGGGAGAGGGTAGCGGTTCCCGAGACGTTGAACGGTCAATGATGCATCCTCAATTACATGCAAAGGGAATTAATTGGAGAAGCAGAATAGAGCCAGCATGATGTGAATGCAACAGAGTTTGGACTCTCATATAATAAAGGCACCCCACCACTCCAATCCATCTACACCCAAGTCTCTACGCAACACTGCTCACTCCAATCCAAGACCAAGTGACCAGAAGCCACAAGAACCTATGGAGGCGATGGACGCGAGTGGCAGTCAGCTGTGCCAAATCATCCAAGGTGCCGGCCTGCGGCCCCGCACCGCGCAACGTTTCCAGACGGTGCTGGCGACCGCAGGCATTGTAGCCCTCGCCGACGCCGGCTTCACCTCTCGCATGGACGACATGATGGTCAAGTCCATCCGCAAGTTCACCGCCATCAAGAAGCACGCGGACGACCTTGGCGTACTGCTCCAGCCCGCGCGCCCAGGCTCCTCATTGCCTGCCACCCTCATCGGCCTCCATGGTGACGAACTCTTTCAAGCCCTGGTGGCCCTGCAGGTGCCGGAGGTCGCGACGAAGAATGTGCACCTCGAGGCCGCGCTCACCGTGCAGCGCCTCGCCATGCCAGAAACCGTCGACCTGCACATCCACGTCTACGAGGAAATCGTCTACATAGGCCACTACAAGGCAAGCGAGGACAGAAAGACGTTGGCCTTCTTCCAGCGGCTAGAATCTTTGGACGCCATTGTTTAGAAGCACGTCGACCTGGCCACGAAAGCCGCTGCTACTTAGGCGCCGTTCGGTGGGCTGACACCCTGAGTCGAGGAGGTGGATGTCGTCGATGGATGCATCTCTTCTTCTTGCCTCCTATAACCAGCACTGCATCGCCTCGTGTCCTTAATGTTTTATTAGTATAGTACTCCCTCCGTTCCCAAATATAAGTCTTTCTATAGATTCCAGCAAGTGACTACTACATACGGAGCAAAATGAGTGAATCTACACTCTAAACTATGTCTACATACATTGTATGCTGTATTCCATTTGAAATAGTATCTAAAAAGGCTTATATTTTTGAACGGAGGGAGTATATGGCATTTTTATTCCAGTCGTAACGTTTTCACTGTGAGGTGGGGCCGCAGTTGAGCAAACCCACCCCGCGCACCGGGCGTCGGCCGAGTTTAGAATTAGAAGAGAGAAACGAGGGAGGAGAGCTAGCTGTAGCACGAACGCTGTTGTCAGATGGGACTCGTGTTTATAGAATAGGAGCACTGAGCACTCGTGCCTCTTTTTTCTGAGGAAAAAATTAATTGTATGTCTAGTACCACTAGTTGGATGCATGCGACCTATAGCTGTCATCACTTTAGGTCTCCTTTTCGAACCGCAGCTACGCTTCATGGTACATATTATTTCACGCATTTATCCTCCTATATGTACTCCTAGGCTATTTCCACGTGCTCCCATTCGCCGACATGTGGGACATAGAGCATCTAGGTCGTAGTGCATGCACGACTCGAAGCATATGTCGGGGTACTTTACATTTCAGACCTCATGAATTACATGCAACCCCCCCCCCCCCCGCAGAAGAATAAATAAATGAATGAATTACTACATGAAACCGGATTATTTTAGTGGAAATCGGAGCACGCTCATTAAATTTTGGACATAACACGTTTATAAAAAATGACCGGCCTGAAACCAGTCTAAGGGCCTCTTTGATTTTTTCCCGCAAAAAAGGGCCTCTTTGATTCACAGGATACTGAAAACACAGGAATGGGGAAAGTATGATGGCGATGAACCGAGATGACGAGAACTCTAACTCAGTTAGAGGTTAGAGTTAGATTCTAACCCTGAACTAACTCTAAACCAAAGAGGTGTATGGATGGCAGGGTTAGATTGACAATAAATGCTCTATCTCAATCATTTGACTACTTTGGACCCTATTTCCTGCCGGATTTGGAGGGTGCTTGGATACGTTTTAGTTCCATGACTAAAAGTAGCGGCACTAAAAGTTGCTAGCGTCACCCATGCTTGGATCCAAATACTAAAGAGACTAAAATCAAGTTAATGAGCATTTATTATCCTCCAAACCCTCCAATCCAGAACTCGCCTGTGTTAAAGGAGAGGAGTTAAATGAGGAGAGAGAGGACTAATCCACATTTTAGTAGGGGTACCCCTGACTAATTTTTTTTAGTCTCAAGACTAGTTTTAGCCCCTCTTTAGTCAGGGATGCTTGGAACTTTAGCCTCTTAAAGAGACTATTTTTAGTCAGACTAAAATAAGTCCCTTGGATCCAAGCACCCTCTTGGTGTGGCCGGCTCTTCTGTGGCCTTCTCCCGCTCACAATTGACATAAACGAACCATCTATACAAATCAAGCATGCAAAACATGATAATTTTTACTTTGTCCATACAAATGAGATATCCCACTTAAACATACAAGTCGTCAATCAAGCTTCACAAAAGAAAAAAACACTTCATGAAACAAAGAATGAGCTAACTCATCACGGAAGTCATTCACGATAGGGAGGGAGCCCGGAGCCCCTCACGCACCGAGGGAGGAGCTCGCCATCGTTGCTCTGGAGGAAGGCTCTATAGAGCCCAAGCCCCGGGAACCCCTCCGATGCTGGCCCTTGCGAGTTGAGGTCGACACCGGCATGGGTAGCAGGGCCGCTTGCCGCCGACTGGGAACTTAATCTTTGGGCCTCTAGAAATAATGCAAGCCTGTAACTAAAATACCTAGAAAGGTGAACTGAATCTTTGGGCCTCTAGAAAAAATGCAAGCCTGAAACTAAAATACCTAGAAAGGTGAACTGAATCTTTGGGCCTCTAGAAATAATGCTAGCCTGAAAGTGAAATACCTAGAAAGGTGAACTGAATCTTTGGGCCTCTAGAAATAATGCAAGCCTGAAACTCAAATACCTAGAAAGGTGAACTCAATCTTTGGGCCTCTAGAATAATGCAAGCCTGAAATTGAAATACCTAAAAAGCTGAACTGAATCTTTGGGCCTCTAGAAATAATGCAAGCCTAAAATTCAAATACCTAGAAAGGTGACCTGAATCTTTGGGCCTCTAGAAATATTTATTACCTCCTCAAGAAGCATCAAACAATTCCATGCGTGCACCACAAATATATACCAAGTTTGATCAGGATCTACTTTTCCAAATCAGAATTAGCGCTAGAGCAAGCAAGATCAATGATATGGCCATGAGACAGAGAAGGAACAAACAAACTCACCCCTCTCGTGACCTCCTTGGTAGATGCGTCGCCGCCTCGCACGACGGAGGGAGAAAAACGACTGGTGAAGGGGGAGCGGGGCGACCTTCGAAGGCCAGAGGGAGAGGGCGGCCGGAGCAGAGAATGGGCGAGTGGCCCTACGGGGAACAGAGAGGAGTAGTGCGAGAGGCGGGGGGAGCGATCTGGTGCGGGCAAGGGAGATTTTTTAGTTCTCTTTTAGTGGGCCAGAGGATAACTAACCCAATTAGAACCTCTCCACTGGGCTAGTTTTTTTAGCTGGGTTAGAGCAAACTAGCTCAAACTAACCCCTCTTGTTTCGATAATTTGAGGCTATTTCAACCCAAACTAGCTCTAGCTCAGGGATCCAAACAAAGAGTGTTGCTGTACATGCTACAGTGTGGACCGTAGCACATTGTTTTTTATGGCCATATCACCACATTGTTTTCTACTGATGGTTCACTGGGCTACTGTGGTTCGCACTGCTGGTTCACTGGGCTGCCGTGGTTCGCACTCCTCTGACCTGAGTAGTAGTATAGTACTAGTATATACCGCATCATTCTTTGCTCCTTCTTACTACTCCGACATGTGAGAGCCAGCATCCGGGTCAACGTGTCATGCACCAGATTAGAGCGCGGAACGGAAGGGGGGCATCACCCCGGTCGGAGCGCCAGTAATTCATGACTATAGTGAGTGGTCATATCACAAGTCTTTCCAGCAGTAACGCGCCGTCAAATCGCACAGCCCCTCTCGCTCACCCTCCTCGCCTCTCTGTCAAACTGCCTACCCGAAAACTGCCGCGCGTACTGCCTGGGAAAATCCCCGCCCTCAACTTTTAACTACGGGAAAATAGTTCGAGCTTGTTCGTTCTATATAAATACAATACTTACTGTATGTTTATTCACTCGTGGGGTTGTTCAATGAATGGAGGGGCGGGGAGCACAAGTGAACAATATTGTAGTACTACTAGTAGTAAGTAGGAGTCGTACAGTAGTCACCTTAAATAGAGAGTTTCTTTTCTTTAACGCCACGTACACAAATTGAAACGCTTGTTGTGGAGAGAAAAAAGATAATCACTCCACTATATATGGACGCAGGGGCATGAGAGCTTGCTTTACTAGGGTTGCTCTCTTGATTCTCTCATCCTCTCCAAATATAAACAAGACAGCGGTAGCGACATTTTCTCTCTGCTCACCGCTGGTCACAGATCCGACCGGATCACTTCGGCCGGTTTGTGTAGAGGACTAAAGGGTGCATCGTTCACGCGTTCATCGCCGCTGAGGGAGGAAACCCATAGCTGCCGGAGGGGCCTGATCCTCTGCCCGTGCCATTCTCTCCGACACAGCGCCGGCTCGAGAGGTCCTCTGACCCTTCATCCTCCCTACCGTATTGTTCGCAAATCCGACGTGCTGCCGCTGACATCCCGGCGACCCTCAGGTATAAGTTCTTCGAAAGCGGCCTTGCTCTACTGCCCCAGCTCCCCACGTGTCTGCATGTGCATCTTTTTCTACTCCCATCAGCTCTTCCAAAGCCGCCTAAATTTTTAGTATTATTAGAGGTAAAGCTACTTCATGCATTCAAATCTAGGGCTTTGTTCACACAACGAAGAAAGGGGGGAAAGTTGTAGCATGAATCTAGGACTTGATTCAAAGAGGAAATAATATGGTGAAAGTAGTAGAGACCGGATACCCAACTGGTCTCTTGGTTGAAAAGGGAAATAATGGGAAAACGCAGTACAAACTGGATAAGGAACATATCTATTATTGGTTGAAAAAAGGATAGAAAGTGGCGGCTGGTGGACAAGTCAACAGAGTATGTCCAGGATTAGATTTGTTGCCATCACATAGTAAAAGGTCTCCAGGATTAGATTTGCTGCCCTCACATAGTAAAAGGTCTCAGGATTAGATTTGCTGCCCTCACATAGTAAAAGGTCTCAGGATTAGATTTGTTGCCCTCACATAGTAAAAGGTCTCCAGGATTAGATTTGCTGCCCTCACATAGTACAAGGTCTCCAGGATTAGATTTGCTACCCTCACATAGTAAAAGGTCTCCAGGATTAGATCTGCTGCCCTCACATAGTACAAGGTCTCCAGAATTAGGTTTGCTGCCCTCACATAGCATGAACAAACTCGGCATCACCACTTTATGCCTCCTTGTAGGTACATTGTGCTGATGCGTCCACTGTCGCATGTCCTTATACCAACCTTTTGCTGTTTTTAATGTAAGGGCACATGTAAAATGAAGCGATCACACTGTTACCTTAGGGACATGTCTAACCAGTGTTATTGTTAATCTAATGCCTCCAGTGATAAGATGCAATTAAACTGTGTTACAAATGGCACTCCTGCTGTTTTCCCCAGTATGATAAGTAAGTTGCTCCTTTACGCTGCTTACTGTCCTGGCGTCCCCACGGTCCCATGCCCTTAAACTAACTCTTTAGCTGTTGTTGATTTACTGTGTTTGGTAAACAAGTAATGCCACCATTAAAGTAATCCCATATTTGAGGAATCTCATTGTTGCTCGTAATGCTTCTGGTAACATGAAGCATTGCTGACGTTTTAAAATTTCTACTGTCCTTGCGTGATTGCCATGAATATAATTAAGATGCTTCTTTTCATTTTTTATATGTTTCGTATATTCTTATTGACCAGCAACAGTTTACTTTCTATCTTTTTGTGCAGATAGGGATATCCATTTAACCTTGTTGCTATTGTGACCTTTTGGTGAACTGCACAAAACACTTTTTTTGGAATGAGTGTCTTGTGCAGTTCAACTAAAATGTCACGTGGGCAACATCTCTCAATTTTGGTGGAACTGCACAAAATGGTGATTGGAGTTTCCAAAATCTTCGTCAAGTTTCTGCTGGTAATCTCGTGCAACATTTTATTAGCCTTTGCAAGATGGAGCCGTCACTGTCACCACAATGACACTTTATTTTAGTGGAACTGCACAAAAGGATAAGAAAATTATAGTTGCACCTTACATGAGCCGGACAACCAACCTTAATGTTCCTCAATTTTAGTGCCACTACTAAAGAAGAACCTGCCAGCTCACAAGAGCAAGTACTTCTTGCTAGCTGAATGATGCAATCTTTGCTTCATTTCAGGTGAACTAAAGAAAAAGGCGCATGAATTGAATCATGGAACTCCAGGCAGACCTCATCCAAGTAGAGCTGGAGGTTGAGTTCAAGGAGGCCGCTATTAAAGAGAAATCATGCTCTCCTGTCTCCTTGTTTGTGTTGTGCAAACATGCTGTGCAAACAGGAATACTCAACTACAGATGTTGTGACGGTCAAGAGCATTCGCCAAGTTCTTCGTTTGTATGGCATGGTTAGGCAAGATGGATTTAATCCCGATATTCACTTTATCAAAAGTCTCTAATGGGTTGGTTATGAATCTTGCAAGCTGGGAATCAGTGAGATCTTTAGGCATCTTTGTTGTACTTATTATTTGAATCTTATTTGTTGGTTCTGAATCTTGCAAGCTGGGAATCAATGAGATGTGTAGGCATCTTTGTTGTACTTATTATTTGGATCTTATTTGTTGGTTCTGAATCTTGCAAGCTGGGAATCAATGAGATGTGTAGGCATCTTTGTTGTACTTATTATTTGGATCTTATTTGTTGGTTCTGAATCTTGCAAGCTGGGAAACACGTCATGATGATGCAGAGGACAACAACCATAACAAACAGTTCAAACTTGGTAGTATTATCTTTGTGAAAGTGCGAGAAATGTGCTGATCGTGTGTCTCCTAAGAATAATAATTCTAATTGTTGTGCATGTTGATCCTATGGCACTCATAGAACGAGCGAATGCATTGCTTGTTTTAAGTATAAATTTCTATTAAAGCTAATTAAATTTAAGTAAAGTGACCACTAACTCCTGTTATTACAGTAACAATACAGACCCGCTCGTGAACCGACGTGTGGCCGAGGGTGCATCTTCTGCCGGGCGTGCAGTGGACGAGGGAGGGGTAGTAATTGTTGTCGCATGTACACACTCAGCTTACTGTTGAATCCAGTTCCCCAAGAGCTGAAAAACGAACTGATGCTGCCGCCTACACACTCGTTCACTCGAAGAGACACCAATGGCGATCCGAGGGGTGAGCCTGCTGGATATGGACTTCAGCATGGAGTTCCCCTTTGAGTTCGCCGTTCAGTCCTATGGCTGCACCAAGTTGAATGTGATGTCCACCAACGATACGGACTCGGTGAAGCTCTGCCTCGCCTCAGTCCTATGGCTGCACCAGGTTCTGGAGCATTCGCCCGTTTCATCGGCAGCGCCGACTGCACCTTCGCTACGATGGAGAGAAGGAAGAACGCGACGATTCGGCCATCTGGTGCAACAAGCTTATCGACATCCAGAAGCAATACAAGATCATCAGGAATGGGCAGGAGAAGGACTCCGTGGTTGACCTTGCTGAGACCATCATCGACCCCTAATACACCAACATGAAAGAAGACGACTGAGGGAGTCCTGGATTAGGGGGTGTTCGGATAGCCGAACTATACCTTCGGCCGGACTCCAGGATTACGAAGATACCAAGTTGAAGATAGGTGTGCGGAAGGATCTTTTCTTGGCGTGGAAGGCAAGCTAGGTGTGCAGATATTCAAGATCTCCTACCAATGTAACCGACTCTGTGTGACCCTAACCCTATCCGGCGTCTATATAAACCGGAGGGTTGTAGTCCGTAGGACAACCATCATCATACACAATCATACCATAGGCTAGCTTCTAGGGTTTCGCCTCCTTGATCTCGTGGTAGATCTACTCTTGTACTACCCATATCATCAATATTAATCTAGCAGGAGTAGGGTTTTACCTCCATCGAGAGGGCCCGAACCTGGGTAAAATAAAGTGTCCCTTGTCTCCTGTTACCATCCGACCTTGACGCACAGTTCGGGACCCCCTACCCGAGATCCCCCGGTTTTGACACCGACATTGGTGCTTTCATTGAGAGTTCCTCTGTGCCGTCGCGATTAGGAAGGATGCCTCTTCCCGTCTTTAAAGACGGTGCCATTACGAAAGGAGCCTTGGCTGTCGGCCAAACTCTTCGGCTAGGTGGTTTTCTCGCAACCGCCTGTTCGGCTGTTGCGCCGACGGTGACCTCCCGGGTCATCGAAAGCAACCTCCACATCAGCTTAGAACTCGCCGAGCAATTGGATCCGATGGAGCTCTCTTCGGTTAACGAGCTCCTGGATCATATCGCCGCACTGGGCGTCGCCACAAATTACGACCAAGTTGGGCTTAAACCCGATCTGAGAGAAATTAACTCTCCCCAGGTCACCCACCACGTTGCAGTGGTGGAGAAACAATGCGGCGACCCTTCATCTATCTTAAGGACTAGCTACGTCTGAATCCCCGAACCCTCCATGCCGGATATCCTCGGAAGGGAATATACAATCCAAGACCTAAGCATAAAATCAGGCAACGGGCTAGACTCATCGGATAACATCCAAGACTCCAGATCGCAGGATTCGGATGTTCTTCGGCCTCCGAACAGTAAATTGGGTGAGGTCTCAAACTCGACGACACCCGCCCGCCCGATCATAAGCGATCCTTCCCAAATCAGGCAAATGCCCGAAGAAACAGTACATCATTACTGGGCCAAATTCCTCCTGGTTATGAACAGGATAAAGGACTGGCGCGAGGGAGACGCAATCTCAATCTTTTGCAGTAACTGCACGGACGAGGGAATACTTAACACCGTAAGTCGTCGCAATATTACACGCTTTGCCGACTTGGTGTCCATAGTACAAAAATACTGTGCGATGGAAAGTGCTCAGAAAACTGAAATAAAATTTTGGGACAATCCGGCCCTGAATAGCAATCCCGTCCGAACTAAGAGGGTGCACCACAGTAAAACACCCGAACTAAATGCCAAAAAGTCAAAACCCTCCAGAGGGCATGGAACCGTACTGTAAAAGTGGCAAGATGGACCCTGTAAGATACATAGTGCAGAGGACGCCACCCCAACTCACAGCCTCAGGGCATGTTGGATAATCCGGCAGGTGGCCAAAATTGGCGAGGACCTCCTAATTCCAGAGGTCGAAGGAAACCAGCCCGAGAATTTCAGTTCCGTTCTCATAGTCTTTGAGACTTTCACATCGAATAACATGCGAAAAAGAACACTCCGCAGCCTCACAGAAGTCTACCACATGGCGACAATAAACCCATGGAGTAATACTGCTATCACCTTCAACGCGAGTGACGAACCTAAAATTCGAACTGCCAGAGCACCAGCCGCATTGGTCCTCAGTCCCATAGTGGACGGCTGCCGTCTCGCAAAGGTACTCATGGATGGAGGTAGCGGACTGAACCTCATTTACGAGGAAACCCTTCAAAAGATGGAAATAGACTGGAACCGCGTGGAGCGAAGCAGCACAACCTTTAGAGGAATAATTCCAAGTCAGGAAGCGCGCTGCACCGGAAAAATCACACTAGATGTGGTATTCGGCACACCGGATAATTATAGGTCCGAACAAATCACCTTTCAGGTGGCCCCGTTCAAAAGCGGATATCACGCTATATTAGGACGGGAGGCATTCACAGTTTTCCAAGCTATACCCCATTACGGGTACATGAAGCTCAAGATGCCCGGGCCAAACGGAATTATCACTCTCGCTAGTGATCCGGACATAGCACTCCGTGCTGAAAACAAGACAGCCGCATTGGCCCTCGAGGCGCTATCCAAAACCTTAGCGACAGAAGAACTAACTGCGCTGCGATCCACGGTCAATAGGGATGATGTGATACTCGATAAGAGATCCAAATCCACATCCTTCAAACCAGCGGACGAAATAGTCAAATTCCAGGTCCACCCAACGGACCCCAGTAAAACAGCCTCCATCGGGGCAAGACTAAACCCTGACGTAGACGCCGCACTGCGAGAGTTCCTACGAGAGAACTGGGACATCTTCGCTTGGCACCCCTCAGATATGCCAGGAATCCCATGCAGGCTAGCAGAACACAACTTAAACATCCAGAAAGGATTCAAACCTATCAAACAAGCCCTCCGGCATTTCTCCGAACCAAAGAGACATGCCATGGGAGAGGAGCTAGCCAAGTTATTGGAGGCCGGATTCATTAGATACATAAAACATCCGGACTGGCTAGCAAACCTAGTGATGGTACCAAAGAAGGACAAATCCTGGCGCCTGTGTGTCAACTTCAAAGACCTTAATAAGGCTTGCCCAAAGGTTCCGTTTCCCCTCCCTCGTATAGATCAAATTATCGATGCCACTTCAGGACACGATTCGCTGTGCTTCCTCGACGCATATTCCGGTTACCATCAAATAAAGATGGCAGAGTCAGACCAAGACGCAACGGCATTCATCACACCATACGACCCATTCTGCTTCAACACAATGCCCTTTGGGCTAAAAAACGCCGGCGCAACATACCAGCACATGATTCAAACATGTCTGACAAACCAAATCGGCAAAACAGTTGAGGCGTACGTCGATGATGTGGTCGTCAAATCAAGACATGTCGAATCTCTAGTAGACGACTTGAGGCTTACATTCGACAACCTCCGAAAATACGACATTAAGCTCAATCCGGAAGAATGTGTTTTCGGTGTTCCAGCCGGAAAGTTCCTGGGCGTCTTTGTATCCGGTAGAGGAATTGAAGCAAATCCAGCTAAAATCCAAGCTTTGTCACAATTGGACATCCCAAAAGACCTCAAACAAATACAGAAACTCACCGGATGCGTGGCGGCTTTAAGCCGCTTTATCTCCTGTTTGGGAGAGAAGGCATTGCCCCTTTATCGTCTCCTTAGGCGCACCGAACACTTCGAGTGGACGGACGCTGCAACGGCCAGACTCGAGGAAATAAAGTCCATCTTGGCAACAAATCCCATCCTGGCCGCGCCGAATACTGGCGAACCCATGCTATTGTACATTGCCGCAACTCATCAAGTTGTTAGCGCAGTACTCGTAGTCGAACGGGTAACGGACGGACACAAACTCCCCCTTCAAAGGCCGGTTTATTACGTGTCCACTATCCTCACACCATTCAAATCACGGTACCCGCATTACCAAAAGATTGCATACGCGGTGTTCATGGCATCCCGGAAGCTACGACACTACTTTCAAGAGTGTTCTATAATAGTAGCCTCGGAAGTACCACTCAACGATATTATCAACAACCGCGATGCAACGGGCCGGATAGCAAAATGGGCCATAGAGCTCCTGCCGTTCGACATAACCTACAAACCACGATGAGCCATCAAATCGCAAGTCCTAGCCGACTTCGTCGCCGAATGGACAGAGGCCAAACTCCCTAAAGAGTACGGCACATACTCAAACTGGATCATGCACTTCGACGGATCCAAAATGTTGGCCGGACTGGGGGCTGGCGTCGTTTTGACGTCCCCTACAGGAGACACAGTCCAATATGTACTCCAAATTATGTACACGGACTCCAACAATGCAGCCGAATATGAGGCCCTTCTACATGGTCTCCGGATGGCAGTTTCCATGGGCATTCAACGCCTGGAAGTACGTGGGGATTCAAACCTCGGGATATCCCAGATAAATGGCGACTTCGATGCCAAAGACCCAAAAATGGCATCCTACCGCAACGCCGTACTAAAAATGTCAGCTCGGTTCGAGGGACTAGAGTTTCACCATATAGCCCGAGAAAATAATCAGGCAGCGGACGTCCTGGCACGCATTGGAGCAAAACGAGATGCCGTCCCCCCCCCCAACATCTTCCTAGAAAGATTATTCAAACCATCTGTAGCATGGGAGGGGGAACCCTCGGATAACAGTCCAGACACAACCGCACAACCAGACGCCGAGCAATCTGACATAATCGGAGGCCCCGCCACCGAAATCGCGCCTTCAGCCCACGTAATAATGGCGGTCATCGCCCCGTGGACAGAACCATTCCTAGCCTACCTCATTAGGCAGGAACTCCCTGAGGACCAAAATGAGGCACGCTGCATAGTGCGGCGTTCTAAAGCCTATAAAGTCCACGAGGGAGAGCTATATAAGAGAAGTACTACAGGAGCCCTTCAAAGGTGTATCTCCGAAGAGGAAGGGCGGAGTCTATTGGCCGAAATTCATGCCGGACTCGGTGGCCACCACGCTGCAGCTCGGTCCCTCGTAAGCAAGGCTTTCCGTACAGGCTTTTATTGGCCGACGGCCCGAGCAGACGCCCATGACCTAGTCAAACGATGCGTCGGTTGCCAGCTTTTTGCCAACCAAAGTCATATGCCACCCAGCGCCCTCCGAACTATCCCCATCACTTGGCCTTTTGCGGTCTAGGGACTTGATATGGTGGGACCCCTTAAAGGTGGAACCCACAAGAAAAAATACCTACTGGTCATGGTGGATAAATTCACCAAATGGATAGAAGCCAAGCCTGTCAAGACGGCCGAATCCGGACCTATGATAGATTTCATATCCGGGGTCGTACACTGTTACGGTGTCCCCCACAGCATTATCACCAATAACGGCACAAACTTCACCTCGGAGGAAGTAAAGCTGTGGTGCAAAAACATGGGCATTAAGCTCGATTATGCTTCCGTCTATCACCCACAAACTAACGGTCAGGTCAAACGCGCAAATGGTCTCATCATGAGAGGCATCAAACCCAGACTAGTGCGTTCCCTCAAGGAATCTAATAAGCACTGGGTAGAGGAGCTCGACTCCGTGCTCTGGGGGCTGCGAACCACGCCAAATCGCAACACCGGATTCACACCATTCTTTATGGTGTACGGCGCAGAGGCAGTCCTGCCCTGCGACATAATTCATGACTCACCTCGAGTGCGCATGTACGAAGAAAGAGAAGCCGAGCTTGATCGGCAGGACAACCTGGACGCCTTAGAGGAGGAACCTGGCGTGGCTAAAGCCCGTTCCGCATTTTATCAACAGCGGGCTCGAAGATATCAAAGCAGAGAAGTACGGGCCAAAAATTACAACGTTGGTGAACTAGTTCTACGCCTGCCGGATAAGAAAAAGGACAAACTCAAGCCCAGATGGGAAGGTCCCTTCATAATTGACCAAGTCCTGACTGGTGGAGCGTACCGCCTGTGAGATGCGTCGGATAACCGACTCGAGCCGAACCCATGGAACGCCACACGTCTCCGAAGATTTTATGCCTAGCGCCGAACTCGGGGTTTGTCTTCTTCCTCTGTCCATTTTTTATATTTTTCTGTTTTTATCTCCTCCCACTCTTTCCTCTTATAGCCCTTAAAGGATCATCATGCGACGCGCTACCCGCGCTCCGTAAACCTGGGGGATTCTTTAACAGAAGCTTGTATATATGGGTTTCACGCCCAACGCATGCATCAGACTTCCGCATGCACCTTTTCTTCACCATTATATGCATCGATATGACTTAAGTTTTGGCCAAGCTGGGATGCCTGGCTCCTGTGCTTACCCCTATGTTCCCTATTGTTCGGCTAGGTGGTAAAGGGAGCACCTCTGCGATTGTTACTGCCGGATAAGCCGGATGTGTACCTCAGACTGGGTGAAGCCGAAAGCTAGCGTTCTTAAGGGAATATTCGGTCGGTGAACTAAAGATGACCCTTTTTTACTTATACATGCCCCCAGATGTTTTCCTGCACTTGCAGTCCGGACGTGCACTTCAGGGCACGCCACCCCAGCAAAAGGAACCCTTAACGGAACTATTCTCTCTGGAAGATGTTTCTTACTAACCATGTAATATAACATAACTAGTTGGGCACTTGTCTGATAAAGCACTAATGACCCCTACGCCTGGTCTCCACGCATACTTTAGTTCTTATATATCCGTTACGGTATTCGGACACACTCCGGACCATCAGGTCCCGAGGTCGAAGTGAAAAGGTCGGCAACGACAACGATCTACAATCTAGCTAGAAGGCATTACACATGTCAATTATAAATTACATAGTCATCAAGACTGATTGTATTCCTCTTCTACACCATCTAACAGGCTGTCTAATTTACAGTCCTACTGGGAATACTTTGCGGCCAATTCTACTTGGCCATATACTAAGCTCACAGGGATCTCCTTCCCGTCAGGCCCCACCGGTCCAACTTCGGCCATATGATTGGGGTCAGACTTCGTAAAGCGGGTCTTCACCATGGCCCAAGCCTCCCTAGCACCCTGCCGGCAGGCCGAAATCTTCCACAACCAGAAGTGCCGCCGAGGTCCCTTCAACTTCTCCGCAAGTTCTCCAAGGCCCTCGGGTATGGAGTGGGCATGCCACAAGGCTTGGGCAATACCTCGCATCGCCTGCCGAATTCGTTCGTGCAGTTGCAAGAGTTCGGGAAGAAGATCGCCCGTTGAACTGGGCATCTCCTCTGCAGGACGACCTGTAAGCATACCTATAGACATAACTCTGTTAGTCGTCTTCCTCGCCGAACTCCTTTTTTAAGAGTTCGCTTAAGCACCTACTAAAAATGCCGCGTCGAAGTCGCTGATTCTCCTTATTGGAGTCCGACAGCTGGCCACGAACATCCTTCAGTTCAACATCCAGCTTGGTGTTGGCATCCTGAAGGTCATTCTTCTCTTGCCTCACCCTTGTCAACATACTCTCACCGGCCTTTAACCGGCGTAAGAGTTGTTGCCTCTCCGGATCAAGTCTGGCGTCATCTGCAACATGCATTGTCAGATTTGCACCCATGCCGCACAATACTAATCTTTCGAAGTGTATCTTACCTGAGGGGGTCTCTTTGGGCTCCCCTGTTACGGCTAGTGCGGCTTCTAGTTGGGCCTTGCACTTTTCCAGCTCCTGGGATAGTACGGTGTTCTTCTCAGTAAGAACCTACATGTTATATGATCCTTAAATCAGTTACTTTAACTGTTTCAAGTCTCCGGGGCTACTGGTATATATATATTTAATCGAAATTTTCTTACCCGTATGTCTTTCACATACTGTTCCGTGGCTGTGGCTAAACCATCTTGAGCGGCACGAAGGTACGCATCTCCCGAATTAAAGGCATTTAAAGCCTCTCGGGAGAAACAGGCGTCGCGCAGAACTGTCCGGCGACGCCTGTGGTTCATGGCACTCTCCACTTCTGAATTAGTGGCAGAGAGCCGGTCTGCATCCTCTGTTGGAGGGGCGTCCGGTACACGCCTGGTGCTCGTCCCCGCTTCCGGACCAGACGTTGGAGCCTGGCTGGTGGAGGCGCGCTTGGCAGCCTCTCCGGATACAGTCCGGCGAGGCCTCTTCCTCCTGGAAATAGCGCGGATGTTAACATGCCTTGACAGAATAACACTAGGGAAACAAAGGGCGCGTTATACCTTTGTGCCGAAGTCTCAGTCCGGACTACATTTCTTTTCGCCCCACGGGGCCCTACGGCCCCTAGTTGGCTGGCCGCTGCAGATTCGGCCTCCCGCCTCGGAAATCTTCCCTGCAAAATACGATTGGCATTTGAAACGCCGGAATATGTGAATGTGAAATCTCTCTTGAGGGAATAAACATTCCGGTTTCTGTCACCTGGGAGGCCGGGATTAACCCGGGGTAATCGGCTGTAATGGCCACCAAGGTATTGTCCTTGCTTAACTGGTGGAACACCCCATCGATGAGCTCCACCGATATGTCCGCATCCTCTTCGGAGTCCGGATCGAAGGACCGTTCTGGGTCCTCAGGCTGTGGAGGGCAGCTGTTGATATCCTTCACTTCCTGTCGCAGCTCCTGCATTGGAATCGTCAGATTACGTATCTAGTCATGGGAGCATTGAAAAAACAGGCAAGTGCAATTGTTCACTTACCCAACTTGGAGGTTCATACATAGTGAATCCAGCCCGCGGGTTGACGTGGAGGAAGTCCTCCTTTTCTCCCTTGTACAAAGATGTTAAAATCTTTAATAGAGCGGTAGCTGTGGCTGGCCCCTTACGGCCGTAACGGGTGGCGTCATCCTCCCCGTTGAAATCCCACATGGGGTGGCCTCTATATTGAAGCGGTTGCACCCCCCGCATAATGCATGTGGCCATGACTCCAATCATGGTTAGTCCGGAATGAGCCAACAGTCTTATCCAGCCCATCAAATAAAGGACGTCTCTTTCGTTTTCTTTCCGAGAGCTCCGCGGACGCCAACTCAAGCGTTTCTTCAATGGAGCGCTGTTAAACTCGGGGAGACCGGCCCGGATAGGGTCCGGCAGCGGGACATCATCTATGTAAAACCATTCTGAAGGCCAGTCCTCGAACGCCTCTTTTGGGGTTCCGGATGGGTATCCGGTCCCGGCGATGCGCCATACCTCGGCTCCGCCTACTTGATATATGGACCCCTTTTGAGAACGGGGCACCAAGCAGAACAACCTCTTCCACAGCGCAAAATGAGCCTCAACGCCTAGAAATAGCTCGCAAAGGGCAACGAAGCCCGCAATATGTAGCACAGAGCCGGGCGTGAGATTGTACAGCTGGAGACCGTAGAACTCCAGAAGCCCACGGAGGAATGGATAAATTGGAAATCCCAGTCCCCTTAATAAATAAGGGACGAGGCACACCCGCTCTCCTTTAGAAGGATCGGGGATGCTCTCCGCTTGCTTTCCGCCATTATAGGTGGTGAGTCCGGCTCGGACCGGGACCATACATGCCTGGGGAAGGAATCCCTTGGCCTGCAGCGACACTAACTCGCTGTGTGGGATGATGCAAGTCTCCCAGTCTCCGGATTTAGGACTGGAGGGGCGAGAGGAGGAGCTGCGACGGCTGGCCATGTTGGAATGTGCCTTTGCTGGAGACGCTCGGATGATAACTCGCGAAGGGGAGAAGATGTGGTCTGGATCTAAATCCCCATCCCGTTAAATAGGCGGCTCGTTTATGTGACTAAGGGTGTGGATGTAAAAACACCCCGGGCTTTTCGCATTCGTTCAACACGTGGAAGACGGCCATTATTGGGCGCTGAAGCCGAGGAGCGCTAAATTACAAAAATCGGACATTATTCGGACAGGTACACAAGACTCGGAGGAGGAACCCGCCTTGCAATGCCAAAGACAACTTTGCTCGCCGGACTCGTCGTCATTGAAGCCTGGTTCGGGGGCTACTGAGGGAGTCCTGGATTAGGGGGTGTCCGGATAGCCGAACTATACCTTCGGCCGGACTCCAGGATTATGAAGATACCAAGTTGAAGACTTTGTCCCGTGTCCGGAAGGATCTTTTCTTGGCGTGGAAGGCAAGCTAGGTGTGTGGATATTCAATATCTCCTACCAATGTAACCGACTCTGTGTAACCCTAACCCTATCCGGTGTCTATATAAACCGGAGGGTTGTGGTCTGTAGGACAACCATCATCATACACAATCATACCATAGGCTAGCTTCTAGGGTTTAGCCTCCTTGATCTCGTGGTAGATCTACTCTTGTACTACCCATATCATCAATATTAATCTAGCAGGAGTAGGGTTTTACCTCCATCGAGAGGGCCCGAACCTGGGTAAATAAAGTGTCCCTTGTCTCCTGTTACCATCCGACCTTGACGCATAGTTCGGGACCCCCTACCCGAGATCCGCCGGTTTTGACACGTGGGAGGTACCTCTGAATCTAGCCTACATAACCTACGCGGCCAAGGACGCATACGCATGCTACGACATGTACATGCAAATCATGGACATGAGGGCGTGTCTGCTTCCCGTAACCGACGAGTACATGGACAACCGCATCATCATGATCAAGCATGCCAGGAAGGTCTAGATGTTGTACTTTATCTGTTTGTAAGCACCTTTATCATCTGAGTGTTTCATGCATTAGCCTATGTGTCATAATTATCTGTTTTGTCCGAAATATTTCTTTTAAGAAACCATTAACCTGATTGCTTTTTTATGGCTATTTGCTTATGTATCTAAACTAGTTCACTTGTCCGTAAAAAAAACTAGTTCACTCGGCTGCCGTGCTTTGAATCTCCTTCCTCCCAACATATTCGCCTCCTCAGGTGGACCCAGCAGGTCTCTGAATTTTCGCCCACTTTCTTTTTTATGTAAACTGAGTTTTCTCCCAGTACTTCCCCTAGAACCAACTCAACTGTCCCACGTCTAGCCTAAATAATAATAATACCCCACGTACTATTAACTCATCAAATTAAAATGATATTTTATTTCGGAAGTTGAAAGTTCTTACAAAATAATAATAATAATTGTTTATATATAACTTGGCAAGTTAACTCCTAGTGATTGCGTACATAAGCTTGCAAAGATTTTACTGACGTGCAATCATGTATTTATGTTTTTATAACATTTCTCCGTCTAGCCCAACATGATATTTTCACCCAGCCCAGCAAGTCCGCGGATTTTGAGAAAAATGCAAATGGGATTTAAACGGGCTACATAGATGCTACATCATTGTTTCACCCAGCCCACCAAATGGACTAAAAAATGGACTGGCTGACATTTGGGCCAGTAGGTCGAAGCCTAAGAAGCCGTTGGATTTACATCCAACAGCCGGCATTCTTCTTCAATCTCTCGTCTTCTTCCCCCAGCGCTGCCGGAACCGCCTGCTCCAGCCTCCGGCATCCAGCGGCGTTGTTTTGTGCTCCTCAGCGAAACACTACCCCGCTGACGGCCAGGCCATCCCTCCACTCCGCACCTCCTGTTATTCTTTGCCGAGTGTAGGACCACCCCGCACCCGAACCAGTCAAGTTTCCCACTCCTCTCCGTCTGCGAGTCCACTGTCACGTCTTCCCCATCTCCGGGTTATTCCAGTCTGGGGCCTCGCCGTCGTCCACCGCCTCGGTGCGCTCGGCGCGGCATGGTCAACATACGAGAGTCATCGGAAGAGGACTGTACGTGGAGAGCCTGACGGTTGGGACCCACGAGGTCCATGGTCACACGCAAGGAAAGTTCCTCCTTATTACGCACTGTACATGCACTGTATGTGGGAAGTTCTGTATTTCGTGAAAAAACATTCCCCGGCTGACAGGTCGGACCGACCAGCTATATCTTCGCACGCAAAGAAGTGCCTCCTTATTACGCACCAAAAAATGAATACCCCCTGCTAGCTGGGACCCACCATAGTGGGTGGCTGACTTGTGGGCCTACTAAGTTGACGAGGGCGGAGGGCTTTGTCAACTAAGTCAATATGAATGACTCTAGCTCCAGTGACCGTACGATGTCCATCCAACGGCCATAGTGCTTCTTCAACCTCTGGTCTTCTTGCTCCAGCCGCCCAAAGCAGCACCGGTCATGCCGCGTGCTCCTGCCTCTCGTGGCCGGCTGTGATGTCGCGGAGGCCTCACCACCCCCTACTACTTCCACCGATGGCCCAGGGTATCCCTCTACTCACCCACACCCCATATTATTCTGCGGCAACGGCAGCCTCACGCCGCAGCCGAACCAGTGAACCCTCGTACACTCTCCGCGTGGGCATCCACTGCCGCGTCTTCCCCGGCTCCATGTCGTCCCCTTCCTAGGCCTCGCCGTCATCCACCGCCTTTGTGTTCTCGGCGCGGCATGGTCAATGTGGTCAACAACCGACTTCCATCGGAAGATTACTGTACGTGGAGAGGCTGACAGCTGGGTCCATGGCCACAACCCAGCTTTTTTGTGATTTGCCAAGTAAGTCGCTTTGTCAGGCCTGTTGGGCTGCAAATCTTTCAAGACGAGGAGAGCTTCATTCGGCTGGCCGAGAAAATGGCTTATCAGTAATGAGAAATGGGCTGTACATTTTTAAAACACATCAAATCGGCAATTAGTTTCAAATATATTTTTTTCATTTCGAGATTTTAAATTACATTAATTTTTATGCGTGGAGAATTTGTTGGATTTTATATTGATATACATTTATTTTTAAAATCAGTTTGAATGTGAGTCAAAAATTCGGGATTAAAAACAGTTCGGACCGCACCGAAATATGCAAAATTTCGTATATTTTTTTAACCGTGGCCACAATATGGGCTGTAATGCTAACAAAAAGAATATGGGCTCCAAAAAAACCTTAAGAATTAGCAAATGGGCTGTAAATTATTAGAAATAATGGCAGATGGGTTGTATGTTGTTTTCCACAGATTTGACGCTTTCCTAAAAAAAGGTTGACGCACAAGCAGTGACTGTTGGATGTCCATTGAACGCCCGTCGTGCTTCTTCAATATTTGCTCTTCCTGTTCCAGCCGCTCAAACAAGCACCAGCGGGACTGCCTGCTCCCTCCTCCCCGCGGCCAGCTGTGCTGCCGCGCAGGCCTCACCGCCCCACCGTACTCCCATCGCTGGCCTAGCCATCCCTCTACTCACCCACACCTGCTATTATTCTCCGGCGACGGCAGACGAACTAGTAAACCCTCGTACAGTCGTACTCCCATCTGCGTGGGAAACAACTGCCGAGTCTTCCCTGCCTCTGTGTCGTTCCCTTCCTAGGCCTCACCGTCGTCCACCGCCCTCATGCTCTCGGTGCGGCCTGGTCAACGTGGTCAACGACCGACATGCATCTCAAGTGGACTGTATGTGGAGAGGCCGACAGCTGGGTCCAGGGCCGCACGCAAGGAAATGCCTCCTTATTACGCGCAAAATAATGATTCCTCTACCTGACATCAGGGACCCACCGAAATGTCAGGACCGCCTTCCCAATAAAACATTTATTGAAAAGCCGACCTTTGTTTACCAGTACAGAAGAATTCTTCTTACTGGCAGACAAAACCTTGATACAAAAATCCAGCAGTACTAAATATTATACATGGTTGAGCTGAGGATGCTCAACAATTTATTACAAGCACGCCTATATTATACATAAGGCGGATATGACTCAAGGGTATGGTGGCATACTACTGACTCTTAATAAAAGTGGTGGTGGACATGTCACAGTGAAGTGACTGACATGACTCCTGTATCTTACAGCCCATCAAGCGTCGGAGTGAGGCTTGATGATTTTATTGGGTAGCGGAAGTATATATATTACAAGTGAACAACTCCAGGGTCGCCCGTGACTGACTGGGACTCCTCTAGGCGTCGGACTCGCTATCGAACTCTTCATCCATAAGATCGCCTTCGTCAACATCTGGCCAAATCAACAAGCCAGGTGAGTACTTTGAATGTACTCGCAAGACAGTTCGGACATAAGATATAACAAATGTAAACATGATGCACATGAGCAGATTAGAGATGCACATTCCGATAATAAATTGCACTGCACATTAATTAAAAAGGAAGTCAGGCGGTAGTCCTCCCGAAATCCCAATGAAAATAACTGAAGACCGATCGGGTGTCTGAAGCAACGCCTCGAAAGGTAAAAATAAATGGACATACCGCAGTCGGGCGTCGGAGCGACGCCACATAAAGGGCTTATATCGAAAAGTAAATGACAGAACGTGCCACAGTCGGACGTCTAAGCGACATTCGAAAAGGGCTTATAATGAAAATAAATAACAATGATGCCACAGTCAGACATCTGAGCGACATCACATAAAGGGCTTATATCAAAAGTAAATAACAATAATGCCACAGTCGGACGTCTGAGTGACATCACATAAAGGGCTTATACCAAAAGTAAATAATAATAATGCCACAGTCGGACGTCTGAGCGACATCACATAAAGGGCTTATATCAAAAGTAAATAACAATAATGCCACAGTCGGACGTCTGGGCGACATCACATAAAGGGCTTATATCAAAAGTAAACAACAGTAATGCCACAGTCGGACGTCTGGGCGACATCACATAAAGGGCTTATATCAAAAGTAAACAACAGTAATGCCACAGTCGGACGTCTGGGCGACATCACATAAAGGGCTTATAGATTATCATTCGAATTTAAGTAGCTCGTGAACTTAAGTTATCGCAAGGAAATACTCAGCATATAACCATAAACTGGTTAGTCCATCCACATTATTAACCTTTAACCGAGTTTACCACTCTCAATTTCATGTTCATTATCTGGCAACTGTCACTGGGGTTGATACTGAGAATTGACATTGAGGCTGACACTGACACTGAGATGATGTCCAAGTCTTTGCTTGTGGACATGGATACTCGAATGGTTTTGACTCTGCAGACTTTGTGCTCTTTAACCACAGCCAACGGATTTCAGTAGTCACATGGACTAGTTCTGTTTACGGTGTTTTAGAGGAAACACGTCTAACCAGTACACACCCATTCCATATTCCGCTGCCAGGAATCACCCTCGGCAACGTTCAAGAAAAACTTTAAGACGGGGAGGTCACAACCTCGAATAGCAAGGGATCAAATTTATATCGCGCGCTCTAAGGGGTGCCCCCCTATCGGTCCCAACCGGAAACACCCATGCCCCCTTGCCGGATGACGAGCTTTAATCCAGGGCCACGGAACCCTCATCACGGTCCCTCTGTTTGGTGTGTACAAGGAAAGAGGTTTGCAACTTACTAAACCGCACTCTTTGCAGAAAACATGTGGCAGCACGAAGGAAAAAAATGAACGGGATCGAGACTTGATCCACGTTAGTACTGAGGTTATACGGTTGACATAAGACTGGCATGCTTTAACAATACCAGCTTGCTACCCATCATGTCACCACATGATCGGTTTATCTTATCATCATAAGAGCACATCAAGCTTTGAACTCACATGTCGCTTGCCTTGCATGCAACAAAACATTTACTTATGCTTATGTATAAACATGCCATGAGAAAATTACTCGAGCAAACATGCAAAACACTCATCATATCAAAGGTTCAAACATGCTTGCCTGGTTCGGAGAAGTCGGAGTCTAGCTCGGCGAAGTTCGCGTCTCCTTTATCTCCTCCGGTATCTACGTATTAGAAGAAAATCAGATACTACATAAATACCATGCATGCACAAAAAGTATCCCAAATATTTTTCAAATAAATATGACAAAAAACTAGACAGATAAATAAAGATGATAGAAAAAGATTCAAGTCAAAATCAACTTTTGTTTAAAAGTTATAAGGGTTTTAGTCCAGGGACCTTTCTGTAATGAAACAGAAAGTTTCCAGGGTTCATTTTATAAAAACAGAAAACATTTCAGTTATAAATACGCCAGTCCAGAGGGGAGACGTACTTTGCCCGAAGGCGTTTTCAGAAAGCGTTTCGGAAAAGAGAAAAGCTGACGGGGGGTCCCACCCGTCAAGTTTGAAAACCAGAACGGGGCACTGGCGCCCGAGGGCCGCGGTGGTTGCTGGCGGCGATCCACGGCGAGGCAGGGGATTGGGGGTTACCTATGGGTTCACGATGTTCTTCCGCACCTGTGGGTGGTGGAGTTCAGCGTCGGCGAGCACCCCGTCGACGGCGGCCCCAACTCCGGCGGATGGTGGTTCGGGCGAGGTTGATTCTCTTCCAACGGAGCTGCAAGCTTCAAATTGGGGTGTGGGTTAGGAGTGTGGGTGCACTAGGAGGTTGCTGACAAGGTATGGGAGGCGGGGTTGCTCTCACCAGAGCTGATCTCGCCGGAGCCCGAAGCGGATCGGGGCGGCCGGAGACGGAGAGAAGACCTCCTCGAGACCCTCCTAGTGGCTGGGTGTGGCTCTGGGGAGGTGGAGGGGTAGTGACTGCTCGAGATCGAGCTTGAGGCCCCCTTTTATAGCCGGCCCGAGGCGGTGCCCGAGAACGGGATAACTTCGGCGATGTTTACGGCGGTGCAGAGGTTGAACGGGCCATTTAGGTGATTGGGCAGCTTCGAGATGATCCACAGGCTCCACTCAAACGCTAACCTCGGCTGGATATGGCCTGCTCCGCGGTTTCGACGGAACGGCGCCTCGCGGGCCCGTCGGCGGCAGAGAGCATGCCCTGTGCTTGCCAGGCCACGGCGACGGTGCCGCGGCGTGCATAGAGGAGGGGATGGACACACGGGGGCCTCTGGTGGCTTGGGCGGTGTCGGACGACGCCGAAAGGCAGGGCCGGCCTCTGTTGGCCGCCACGGGCGGCTCTGCCACCGCAGAAGCGCCAGCGCAGGCGGGACACGTCACCACCGACGCCCGCGCCCAGCCAAGCGACCTTGCGGCGCTCTGGATAAGGAGAAGGAGCAGTGCGTAAGGTGCCAACGTGCGCACTGGTGAGATCGACGTCGGGGCTTTGAAGAAAATGCCACTGTAGTCTGAACCCAAACACTGAACCTGAACTTTTCTGAACTTATGACAGAAACAGTGCATGCCAGGTGTTTGATGAAATGTTTTTGGCATGTGGAAAATTTTCCTGGAGATGATCTTTGGTGAGGTGACCTTTCAATGCACCTAGGAGCTGCCTGATTTATCTTAGAATTTTTGGAGAAGGAAAACAATGAATTTCATCAAAATTTGCAAATCAGGTCCAAACTTGCAGCAAACATATTTTGAAAATTTTGAACTATGGGCCAATGGATCTAGATGGATCTTGGTTGAGGGTGCTAAAGACTAGCCAGAGGAGTTTGTTTGGGACCAAAACTCAAAAGGAAACTTGTAGTTCCTTTGTAAGTCACCTAGGCCCAAAATAAATGACAGAAATTATTTTGAGGTTAAAACAAATAGAATGAAAATAAAAAATGGCTTGAAACTTGCTGGAGGTGGGAGACTTGACTTGACCAAGGCTGGGATGGGTTTTGGAAGGCAAGGTCAATATGTGACATGGCAAAAAGGGGAAATTTTTGAATGGGAAAAGGATAAACCCATAATCCCTAGGGTTTCTTTCTAACAGAAGGAATTTCAAAAAAATAAATTTGTGTAAAGTCAAGACAAAATGAAAATCTCTTAAGGCCCAAAATCAAGGTTGAGAAGAGTGCAAAAATATTTGTCATAAAATTTTTGAGAAGGAGAGGTTTTAAGAAAATTTTTAAATAGTCTCCTTCAAATCAAATAAAGATTTTGATAAAAACCAAAAAAAAATTTGGTGTGTCACAACACCTACCCCCTTAGGAAAAATCTCGTCCTCGAGATTTCAGCTGATCCACAAATAGGTGTGGGTATTCTGCCCGGAGAGAGTCCTCTCTTTCCCATGTCGCTTCATCCTCGGTGTGATTGCTCCACTGAACCTTGAAGAACTTAATTGTTTTCTGACGGGTCCTCCTTTCCGACTCCTCTAATATCTTTATTGGACGCTCCCTGTAGGTGAGGTCTGGCTGCACGTCAATGTTCTCATGTGACACTTGCTTCTCTGGGTTGCTTACACATTTCCTCAACTGTGAGACGTGGAATACATCGTGGACGTCTGACAACTCTTTGGGTAGGTCTAGCTGGTAGGCTACTGTGCTTCTCAGTGCAACCACACAGAAAGGTCCAATAAATCTTGGTGCTAGCTTCCCTTTCACCTTGAACCGTTGCAGGCCCCTCATAGGAGATACTCGTAAATACACATAATCTCCGGGTTCAAAACTGACTTCACGATGTTTCTGATCGTAATAACTCTTTTGTCGGCTTTGAGCTGTCTTGAGTCGGTCCCTGATGAGTCTAACTTTCTCTTCAGCTTCCTTGAGCATGTCTGGGCCGAAGACACGGCTGCCTCCTGTTTCCGACCAATTTAAAGTACGACACCTCCGCCCGTACAGGGCTTCAAAAGGTGCCATTTGTAGGCTGGATTGGTAACTGTTGTTGTATGCGAACTCGGCATATGGCAAACTTTCCTCCCAACTGGTTCCATAGGTGAGGACACATGCTCTCAACATGTCCTCTAGAATTTGGTTTACGCATTCAGTTTGTCCATCAGTCTGGGGTGGTAGGCTGTACTGAATGCTAGTTGAGTTCCCAGAGCCTGTTGTAAATGATCCCAGAATTTCGAGACGAATTGAGTGCCTCTGTCGGATATTATAGTCTTTGGAACTCCATGCAGACAAACTATACGTGAGAGATAAAGCTTGGCAAGATTCCGAGTGGTGTGGGTTGTCTTCACTGGGATGAAATGTGCCACCTTGGTTAATCTATCTGTGATGACCCATATGGCATCATTTCCGTGTTGTGACCGGGGTAGTCCGACAATGAAATCCATCCCAATTTCGTCCCATTTCCACTCAGGTATCCTTTTTGGCTGTAGTAGTCTAGCTGGTTTTTGGTGCTCGGCTTTAATGCTTTGACAAGAATCGCAACATGCAATGAAGGTGGCCATATCCCTCTTCATACCGTGCCACCAAAATTTTTCCTGAATGTCCTTATACATTTTGGTTCCACCAGGGTGGATTGAATATGGAGCGGTGTGGCCTTCAGCTAGAATTTGCGGTTTGAGGTCCTCTATATTTGGCACGCAGAGCATGTCTCTGTACCATAATATCCCCTCATCGTCTATGACGAACTCTGAGGCCTTGCCCATACTCACTTTTCTTTTTATGCCTTCGATGCTGGGATGTCCATGCTGAGCCTTCTTGATCTATTCCATTAGAGTGGGCTGTATTTCCAAATTTGACACAGTGCCTTCCGTGACCATCCTCAAGTTGAGTTTGGCGAATTCCTGTTGAAATTCAGGTCTTAAGTTATGTGGACTGTCGTTGTCTGAGCTGGGGTTCCGACTAAGAGCGTCTGCCACTACATTTGCTTTTCCTGGATGGTAGTGGATGCCAACATCATAATCTTTCAATAATTCCGTCCAGCGCCGTTGCCGTAAATTGAGCTCTAGTTGCGTGAAAATATATTTGAGACTTTTGTGGTCCGTATATATTTCACAACCATTCCCAAGCAAAAAGTGTCTCCACTCTTTGAGTGCATGAATGACTGCTGCCAATTCTAAGTCATGAGTGGGATAATTTTCTTCATGCTTTTGAAGTTGTCTGGAAGCGTATGCGACTACTTTGCCTTCTTGCATTAGAACGCATCCGAGGCCTTTCTGGGATGCGTCACAATACAGTTCAAAGCTTTTGTGTATGTCTGGTACAACTAATACCGGTGCTGTTGTTAATTTCTTCTTGAGTTCTTGGAAACTTTTCTCGCACGCTTCAGTCCATACAAATTTCTTATCCTTCTTGAGTAACTGTGTCATTGGTTTTGCTATGGTGGAGAATCCCTCAATGAACCTTCGGTAGTATCCATCCATTCCTAGAAAACTACGGACATCCGTTACCTTGGCTGGTGGTTTCCAGCCCAATACGGCCTTGACTTTTTCTGGGTCCACGGCAACACCTTCTTGGGTCAATACGTGGCCTAGAAAACCAACCTGTCTTAACCAAAATTCACATTTGCCGAATTTGGCGTATAATTGGTGTTTCCTTAATTCTCCCAGTACAATCCTGAGATATTTTGCATGCTCTTCTGGTGTCTTAGAGTATACCAGAATGTCGTCAATGAACACCACAACAAATTTGTCCATAAATTTCATAAACACTTTGTTCATGAGGTGGACAAAATATGCGGGGGCGTTTGTTAGTCCAAACGGAATAACTGTAAACTCATATAGTCCGTATCTGGAGGTGAATGCTGTCTTAGGGATATCTTCTGTCCGGACTTTTAACTGATGATATCGTGACTTTAAATCAATTTTTGAGAAAACTTTGGCTTGTGCGAGCTGGTCAAACAAATCATTTATCCGAGGTATCGGATATTTATTTTTGACGGTGACCATATTGAGTGTTCGATAGTCTATGCATAATCTCAGGGTCCCATCCTTTTTCTTGGCAAATAATACTGGTGAACCCCAAGGTGAGGAGCTGGTTCGTATAAATCCTTTGTCCAGTAATTCCTTTATTTGCTTCTTTAATTCTACCAACTCGGGGGGGTGCCATCCTATAGGGTTTCTTGTAGATGGGGGTGGTTCCAGGCGCTAGTTCAATGTTGAACTCTATTTCCCGGTCTGGCGGCATGCCTGGTAGTTCTTCGGGAAATACATCAGGGAACTCACATACCACTGGAACTTTTCTTAACTCTGAGGTGTCCACCTTGTTCAATCTTGGTTGCCGTGATATTGGTCTTTCTTAAGCTGTGACTTTTATTGTCTTCCCGTGATGATGAGTGAGGATTACAGTCCGATTGAAACAATCGATAAATCCTTTGTTGGTGGTTAACCAATCCATTCCTAAGATAACATCCAGTCCTTTATTTTCCAATATGATGAGGTTTGCTTGAAACTTTAGTCCTTTAAACTCAATAACCACACCTTGGCAGTAACTATGAGTGATTTGCTTATTCCCGGGGGACTTGATGATCATGGATTTTTCCAAAGGGAGCATCGAAAAATCATGTTGCAAAGCAAAATTCTTCGAAATGAACGAGTGAGAAGCTCCAGAATCAAACAAAACCATGGCAGGTATTGTGTTGACAGGGAATGTACCGAGTACTATATCCGGGGCATTCTACGCTTCCTCCTTGGTCACATGGTTCAGGTGACCCTTCTTGTGATTGTTCTTGGGGTTGAAGTTGTTACGCTTGGGTGCTGAATTGTTTCCATTGTTGTTTGGCTTTGGGGCCGAGTTTCTTGGCTTTGGGCACTGTTTAGCATAGTGTCCTTCCTCTCCACAAGAGTAGCAAGTAACACCCGGGCGATATGTAAAATCCTTGTCCCTTGCATGAATTTTTTTGTTTGGGCGTGAAACATTGGTTGTGGGTCTGTTCGTTCCAATCTTCGGAGGGTCAGTCTTGTTCCGATTATTGCGAGCATGAGTAGTCTTGTCCCTTTTCCGCTTGCGAAATTCCTCCAAGCTGTGGCGCTCATTTTCCAACGTAATAGCTTTGTCCACAAGTGTTTTGAAATCTGGAAAAGTGTGTACGACTAGCTGGCATTTAAGAGTTGGTGCCAGGCCGTCCAGGAATTTTTCCATCTTTTTGTTTTCAGTCATATGCTCTTCGTTGGCATAACGAGATAACAGGGTAAACTGACTATTGTACTCAGTCACCGTCATGCTTCTTTGCTTGAGGTCATCAAATTCCCTTTTCTTGATTTTCATAATGCTCCTGGGAATGTGCGCCCCACGAAATCCTTCCTTAAAATCTTCCCAGGTGATATTGTTTTCATTGGGGTGCATGTGTAGAAAATTCTCCCACCATGATGCGGCTGCTCCAGTGAGGTAGTGAGGTGCATAAAGTACCTTCTCACGGTCTGAACACTGGGAAATAATTAACTTTCTTTCAATGTCTCGAAGCCAATCGTCAGCCTCAAGAGGACTATCGGTGTGGGAGAACGTTGGAGGACGTGTCTTTTGTAGTTCTGACAATTTGGAGTGTTGCTAATATGGTTCGCGATGATTCCCCATATTGATAACATGGTTCATCATTTCTTGATGTTGTTGCTGGCTTTGCTCATAGAGGCGGCATACTTGAGAAAATGTTGTTTCACTACCTTGCTGACTTGACTGCCCTTGTGTGAAATTGTTACTAGTCTGGGCACCATAATTTTCCTCTGGCGGATATGGCATGGAGCGAGTCCAGGGAAGAGGCATTTTTCACTCTGGGGTAATATTGCAAATCTCATGAGAAAAATTGAGTGGCAAAGAGAAATAATTTTTTGTAAAAGGTGGAAATTGTAAGAACTCCAACATCTTTCAAGAAAAAACTAGATTGTGCATGGAGAAGCACCGCTCAGTACATATCTTACACGCAAGCCGTAATTATACAATACATCACTCAGGATGTGCGTACACATTCCTGACACTTTATTTAGGCTAGTGCACTTCTCCGAGATCCAACATGATGCGCACACAAACTACTTCCTACCAAACCTATGAACATATAAACATATCATACAAGCTGGAACATCACACTGCTGCTAGGCGCACTCAGTCGGAGATGGTGAAAACTTCCTTTGGCCTACCGAGGGTAAGGCCCATTGGTGTTGGAGACTCAACCTCCTCCTCATTAATTGGCTCCAGGCGCGAAGTACTGTGTTGAGGAGCTGGTGCAGGCGCGATACGTGGTGCAGCTCTGACTGGGGTAGGAGCAATGACCTGGTCAAACTCCTCAGTGGTAGGCAGGCGGCGAGCGGTGGCTAATATGGCAGGTGTATAGGATGCTGAGGATGAGATGAATGTCAGTGGTGGTGCCATATGGAGGAGCTCCCTCCTGTTGGCGGAGCAGCCATGGATGGAATCAATGCGAGCAGCTACGAAGTCGTCCACGAGGTTGTCGAAAGCTGCCTCAAGTGCCTTGAGGTACTCAACAAGCATCTCAATAGCCTCATCTCTTTCTCCCCTAGCGCAAGCGAATGCATAGTGAAAAGTGTATGGCACGTGGGAGGGGAGGTAGCGGTAGCGACGAGTCTTCATTGAAGGAAGAACATCCCGGAGGCGGGCTATTGCCTCACGGGCAGCCATCTGCATGGCGTGCTTCTCCGTAGGCATGGCCCTCCCGACAAATCAGAAGCGGCGGAACTCGGAACGCCCTCCCTTGAACTGTACTTAGGCCTGGTACATAGACAAATTGTCGCTGAGCTTGTGCCGGTAGAGTGTGAACTCCGGACGAACTGATGGCCCAATCGCGATATTCGTGATGGACATGAGAAGCTTGATGAAATCCTCAGGAACATTGGCGAACACCTGCGACTCACAGTTGTTGCTCGCCATCTACAAAAGTAGACAAAATCCCGATTAGTCAAATCATAAATTTATGATGACCAACAGAAAATTGCTACAATATGCAGAATAATAAAACAGGCTAATAACCGATTAGCGATCGCACCTAGTGGCTTCCTACAGTCAGCCTGACTTTGATACCAAGTTTGTCAGGACCGCTTCCCAATAAAACATTTATTGAAAAGCCGACCTTTGTTGACCAGTACAGAAGAATTCTTCTTACTGGCAGACAAAACCTTGATACAGAAATCCAGCATTACTAAATATTATAGATTGTTGAGCTGAGGATGCTCAACAATTTATTACAAGCACGCCTATATTATACATAAGGCAGATATGACTCAAGGGTATGGTGGCATACTACTGACTCGTAATAAAAGTTGTGGTGGACATGTCACAGTGAAGTGGGTGACATGACTCCTGTATCTTACAGCCCATCAAGCGTCGGAGTGAGGCTTGATGATTTTATTGGGTAGCGGAAGCGTATATAATACAAGTGTACAACTCCAGGGTTGCACGTGACTGACTGGCACTCCTCTAGGCGTCGGACTCGCTATCGAACTCTTCATCCATAAGATCGCCTTCGTCAACATCTGGCCAAATCAACAAGCTAGGTGAGTACTTTGAATGTACTCGCAAGACAGTTCGGACATAAGATATAACAAATGTAAACATGATGGACATGAGCAGATTAGAGATGCACATTTCGATAATAAATTGCACTGCACATTAATTAAAAAGGAAGTCAGGCGGTAGTCCTCCCGAAATCCCAATGAAAATAACTAAAGACCGATCGGGCGTCTAAAGTGACGCCTCGAAAGGTAAAAATAAATTGACATGCTGCAGTCGGGCGTCGGAGCGACGCCACATAAAGGGCTTATATCGAAAAGTAAATGACAGAACGTGCCATAGTCGGACGTCTAAGCGACATTCGAAAAGGGCTTATAATGAAAATAAATAACAATGATGCCATAGTCAGACGTCTAAGCGACATCACATAAAGGGCTTATATCAAAAGTAAATAACAATAATGCCACAGTCGGACGTCTGAGCGACATCATATAAAGGGCTTATATCAAATGTAAATAACAATAATGCCAAAGTCGGACGTCTGAGCGACATCACATAAAGGGCTTATATCAAAAGTAAATAACATTAATGCCACAGTCGGACATCTGGGCGACATCACATAAAGGGCTTATATCAAAAGTAAACAACAGTAATGCCACAGTCGGACGTCTGGGCGACATCACATAAAGGGCTTATAGATTATCATTCGAATTTAAGTAGCTCGTGAACTTAAGTTATCGCAAGGAAATACTCAACATATAACCATAAACTGTTTAGTCCATCCACATTATTAACCGTGAACCGAGTTTACCACTCTCGATTTCATGTTCATTATCTAGCAACTGTCACTGGGGTTGCTACTGAGAATTGACATTCAGGCTGACACTGACACTGAGATGATGTCCAAGTCTTTTCTAGTGGACATGGATACTCAAATGGTTTTGACTCTGCAGAGTTTGTACTCATTAACCACAGCCAACGGATTTCAGTAGTCACATGGACTAGTTCCGTTTACGGTGTTTTAGAAGAAACACGTCTAACCAGTCCACACCCATTCCACATTCCGCTGCCAGGAATCACCCTCGGCAACATTCAAGAAAAACTTTAAGATGGGGAGGTCACATCGTTGAATATCATGGGATCAAATTTATATCGCGCGCTCTAAGGGGTGCCCCCTCTCGGTTCCAACCGGAAACACCCATGCCCCTGGCCGGATGACGGGCTTCAATCCAGGGCCATGGAACCCTCATCGCGGTCCCTCTATTTGGTGTGTACAACGAAAGAGGTTTGCAACTTACTAAACCGCACTCTTTGCAGAAAACATGTGGCAGCATGAAGGAAAAAAATAAACGGGATCAAGACTTGATCCACATTAGTACTGAGGTTATACGGTTGACATAAGACTAGCATGCTTCAACAATACCAGCTTGCAACCCATCATGTCACCACATGATCGGTTTATCTTATCATCATAAGAACACATCAAGCTTTGAACTCACCTGTAGCTTGCCTTGCATGCAACATAACATTTACTTATGCTTATGTATAAACATGCCATGAGAAAATTACTCGAGCAAACATGCAAAACACTCATCATATCAAAGGTTCAAACATGCTTGTCTGGTTCAGAGAAGTTGGAGTCTAGCTCCGCGAAGTTCGCGTCTCCTTTATCTCCTCCAGTATCTACATATTAAAAGAAAATCGGATACTACATAAATAACGTGTGTGCACAAAAAGTATCCCAAATATTTTACAAATAAATATGACAAAAAACTAGTCAGATAAATAAAGATGACAGAAAAAGATTCAAGTCAAAATCATGTTTTGTTTAAAAGTTATAAGGGTTTTAGTCCAGGGACCTTTCTGTAATGAAACAGAAAGTTTCCAGGGTTCATTTTATAAAAACAGAAAATGTTTCAGTTATAAATACGCCAGTCCAGAGGGGAGACGTACTTTGCCCGAAGGCGTTTTCAGAAAACGTTTCGAAAAAGAGAAAAAGCTGACGGGGGGTTCCCACCCATCAGGTTTGAAAACCAGAACGGGGCACTGGCGCCCGAGGGCCGCGGTGGTCGCCGGCGGCGATCCACGGCGAGGCAGGGGGACCGGGGGTTACCTACAGGTTCACTATGTTCTTCCGCACCTATGGATGGTGGAGTTGAGCATCGGCGAGCACCCCGTCATGGCGGCCCCAACTCCGGCGGACGGTGGTTCGGGCGAGGTTGATTCTCTTCCAACGGAGCTGCAAGCTTCAAATTGGGGCGTAGGTTAGGAGTGTGGGTGCACTAGGAGGTTGCTGACAAGGTATGGGAGGCGGGGTTGCTCTCACTGGAGCTGATCTCGCCGGAGCCCGAAGCGGATCGTGGCGGCCGGAGACGGAGAAGAAGACCTCCTCGAGGCCCTCCTAGTGGCTGGGTGTGGCTCTAGGGAGGTGGAGGGGTGGTGCCTGCTCGAGATCGAGCTCGAGGCCCCCTTTTATAGCCGGCCCGAGGCGGTGCCCGAGAACGGGATAACTCCGGTGATGGTTATGGCGGTGCACAGGTTGAACGGGCCATTCAGGTGATTGGGCAGCTTCGAGATGATCCACGGGCTCCACTCAAACGGTAACCTCGGCTGGATATGGCCTGCTCCGCGGTTTCGACGGAACGGCGCCTCGCGGGCCCGGCAGCGGCAGAGAGCACGCCCTGTGCTTGCCAGGCCACGGCGACGGTGCCGCAGCGTGCACAGAGGAGGGAATGGACACGCGGGGGCCTCTGGTGGCTTGGGCGGTGCCGGACGGCGCCGAAAGGCAGGGCCGGCCACTGTTGGCCGCCACGGGTGGCTCTGCCACCGCAGAAGACGCCAGCGCAGGCGGGACACGTCGCCACCGACGCCCGCGCCCAGCCAAGCGACCTTGCGGCGCTCTAGATAAGGAGAAGGAGCAGTGCTTAAGGTGCCAACGTGCGCACTGGTGAGATCGACGCCGGGGTTCTGAAGAAAACACACTGTCGTATGAATCCAAACACTGAACCTGAACTTTTCTGAACTTATGACAGAAACAGTGCATGCCAGGTGTTTGATGAAATGTTTTTGGCATGTGGGAAATTTTCCTGGAGATGATCTTTGGTGAGGTGACCTTTCAATGCACCTGGGGGCTGCCTGATTTATCTCAGAATTTTTGGAGAAGGAAAACAATGAATTTCATCAAAATTTGCAAATCAGGTCCAAACTTGCAGCAAACATATTTTGAAAATTTTGAACTGTGGGCCAATGGATCTAGATGGATCTTGGTTGAGGGTGCTAAAGACTAGCCAGAGGAGTTTGTTTGGGACCAAAACTCAAAAGGAAACTTGTAGTTCCTTTGTAAGTCACCTAGGCCCAAAATAAATGACAGAAGTTGTTTTGAGGTTAAAACAAATAGAATAAAAATAAAAAATGGCTTGAAACTTGCTAGAGGTGGGAGCCTTGACTTGATCCAAGGCTGGGATGGGTTTTGGAAGGCAAGGTCAATATGTGACATGGCAAAAAGGGGAAATTTTTGAATGGGAAAAGTTCAAACCCATAATCCCTAGGGTTTCTTTCTAATAGAAGGAATTTCAAAAAAAAAATCTGTGTAAAGTCAAGACAAAATGAAAAGCTCTCAAGGCCAAAAATCAAGGTTGAGAAGAGTGCCAAAATATTTGTCATAAATTTTTTGAGAAGGAGAGGTTTTAAGAAAAAATTTAAATAGTCTCCTTCAAATCAAATAAAGATTTTGATAAAAACCAAATAAAAATTTTGGAGTGTCACACGAAAGGGCCTCTGTATTTCGTGAAAAAATTGTTACTGCCGCTGACAGCTCGGACCCACCGGCTATATCTTCGCACGCAAGGAAGTGCCTCCTTATTACGCACCAAAAAAATGAATACTCCCCCTATTAGCTGGGACCCAGTATAGTGGCAGGCTGACTTGTGGGCCTACTAAGTAGACGGGGACGGAGGGCTTTGTCAACTTAGTCAATATGCACGATTCTAGCTCCAGTGACCGTACGATGTCCATCCAACGGCCGTAGTGCTTCTTCAACCTCTGGTCTTCTTGCTCCAGCCGCCCAAACTAGCGCCGGTCGTGCCTCGTGCTCCTGCCTCCCGTGGCCGGCTGCGATGCGGCGGAGGCCTCACCGCCCCTACTACTCCCACCGCTGGCTAGGCCATCCCTCTAGTCACCCACACCCCCTGTTATTCTGCGGTGACGGCAGCCTCACACCGCAGCGAACCAGTGAACCCTTGTACTCCTATATGCATGGGCATCCACTGCCGCGTCTTTCCCGGCCGGCTCCGCGTCGTCCCCTTCCTAGGCCTCGCCGCCGTCCACCGCCCTGGTGCTCTCGGCGCGGCATGGTCAACGTGGTCAAGGAATGGCTTCCATCGGACGTGGACTGTACGTGGAGAGGCTGACAGCTGGGTCCATGGCCGCAGCAAGGAAGTGCCTCCTTATTACGTGCAAAATAATTATTCCTCCACCTGACAGCGAGGACCCACCGGACGGGCCACCATATTTCGCGAAAAAAACATTTGACCCTGACTGCTGGGACCCACCAGCTACATCTTCGCACGCAAGGAAGTGCGTCCGGGAAAAAAACGATTCGCCCCCCTGACTGCTGGGACCCACCAGCTACATCTTCGCAGGCAAGGAAGTGCCTGACAGTCGGGAACCACCTGGACGAAGCGTACATAGCATTGTCATTCTGGTCGCGAACGTGTACGTACATATATACTGGTGGATGTAGAGGCGCGCACGTGTCGCAGTAGAGGCGCGTACGTGTCGTAGTAGAGGCGCGCACGTAGCATGTACACGCACGTACAGTGGCCAGGGTGCAAGAAAGAAAATACATCCACGTATGTGTACATACGGGCGGGGTCTCGAACGCCTACTCGCGCATACGTACGGCCAGGGCTCGTGTACATGGCTGGGTCGGAACGGAGAAATAGCGTCGTCATCGTGTTCATGGGGAGGCAACGGAATGCGTCGTGTTCATGGGGAGGCAACGAAATGCGTCGTGTTCATCGGGAGGCAACAGAACGCGTGGGAGCCAATCGGCTGGGTCGGAACGGAATGCGTGGACGTGTTCATCGGGAGGGCTTAGACGGAACAGGCGATGGAAACGAGGCCTGGCATACCGCAGAACGGAGGAAACACCTTGTGTTCGACCGGCCACGTTCGAAACGGGATCCTGTTCATTGGGAGGGGTCTGGCGTACCGCAAAAGGAGGAAACGGACCTCCTACGGTCGAAACGGGGGTCCTGTTGATCGGGAGGGATGTGGCGTACCGCAAAACGGACGAAACGGACTTGTGTTGGAGCGCTACGGTCAAAACGGGGGTCCTGTTCATCGGGAGGGGTGTGGCGTGCTGCAAAACGGATGAAACGGACCTCCTACGGTAGAAACGGGGGTCATGTTGATCGGGAGGGGTGTGGCGTACCGCCAAACGGACAAAACGGACCTCTTATGGTCGAAACGGTGGTCCTGTTCATCGGGGCGGGTGTGGCGTACCATAAAACGGGACTCCATGGGATACTGTTCATCTCCACCGTCGACCTCCTCCAGCCTCCACGGGCTCCTGTTCATCCAGCCTCCACCACGCGCTACTCCACCGGCTACTGTTCAACCACCCCTCCACCGTCTACTGTTCATCCAGCCTTCCACACCACGGGGTCCTATTCAACCACCCCTCCACGGGCACCCCTCCACCGTCTACTGTTCATCCAGCCCTCCACACCACGGGGTCCTGTTCAACCACCCCTCCACGGGCACCCCTCCATCGTCTACTGTTCATCCAGCTCTCTAGCACACCACGGGGTCCTGTTCATCCAGAGGCAACGTCATCGCTCACTGTTCATCCAACCCCCCCCCCCCCCCCGCAACGCTCACTGTTCATCCCATCGATCGGCTTCAGTTAGCAGCAGTAGCGAAGGAATCGCTCGATTGGGTTCAGTTAACAGCCATCGATCGATCGCTCGGGTTCAGTAACGCATAGCCTGCAGTGCAATCGCTCGGGTACAGTTAGAGCCCAACGCCTCGCTCGGGTTCAGTTAGAGCAAATGCCTCGCACACACGCGCGTACGTGTACGAGAGAAATGTGCATCGCTCGGCCCCCGACCTCCCACCGTAACCGGGAACTCCCCGAAATTTTCCTCCCCCTCGCTTCTACCACAGTTTTTTCCATCATGGACGGCCCAAAGAATGTCATACAGCTGCGTCTCCAGCCCGCCCAGGACGAAAAGCCCATTTTCTGTCATGATTTTTTGTCATAGAAGTAGGAGCCCACCACATCTATGATGATACCGGGTTTTGTCACAATTATCGTCATAGAAGTGTCATATGTATGATAGAAAAAAAAATCGTTCGGCCCAAAATGTCACGCATGTGTCTTTTTTTGTAGTGCCTATGGCCCCCGGGTCTATTTTCCGTCCTATAAGTTTCGAATCTATTTTAGTTTGCAATTTTTACTTTCAATCTATATCATAAAAAAATACCAAAAATATTTATCTTATTATCTCTATCAGATCTCACTTTTGCAAGTGGCCGTGAAGGGATTGACAACCCCTTTATCACGTTGGTTGCAAGGTTCTTATTTGTTTGTGTAAGTATGAGGCGACTTGCATGTAGTCTCCTACTGGATTAATACCTTGGTTCTCAAAAACAGAGGGAAATACTTACGCTACTTTGCTGCATCACCCTTTCCTCTTCAAGTGTAGCGATCCGACCTCAAACGGTCAAATCTCTATGCATAAGTGTGTCATCCCTGGATCTGTAATGCTGACACACACAGTACTTGAATGGATTTATAACAGAGTACCAATCACACACTTATTACATCGAATGTCTCAAGAGAGAACTTATTACAATATATATGGCTTAAGGCCATCTAAATAAGATAACAGCGGAAGGCTTGGAAGATAAAGTGAGTCCACCAACTCCAACGGCATAGTTGAGTGCACGACAAACGACCTAGCGCACCTTACTCCTCGTCTGAAAAGTCTGCAACATGATATGTTGCAGCCCGAAATGGGTCAGCACATGGAATATGCTGGCAATATAACACAGTAGAGCAATGAACAGAATAAATGCTATCACTACATGCATATATGGCTGGTGGAGGCTCTATGGTTATATGGTTTTTGCGAAAAGCCAATTTTTTCCTACAACAAAGGAATATATTTTGTTTAACTATCATGTTAGTTGAAACATTGAGCAGGTTCCTCCAACTCAATCCCAATTAAAAGTAATTAACAACCCAACAAATTAATTTAGACTGATGAGATCAAATCAATAAATCAAGTACCAGATACTCAAGATGTCCATAACCGGGGACATGGCTAACCATGATTAGTTTGTACACTCTGCAGAGGTTTGCACACTTTTCCCCACAAGACTCGATCTACTCCATTGGATTTCTCGCACTACATGGTGTTTGAGAAATGGATGACCGAGACACAGTCTTTCAGAAACAATAACTCTAACCCTGGGTAGACAGTACCAACCTACATCCCCTACATCTGCTAGCCTACCACTGGAAGAGGTCATGCAACATACTCAACTATGCTAGAGCCCATAATAGCTTGTGGCTGCACACGGAAGTTTCTAGCATGAATAATCTTATGATCCCTTTGAGCCTGGGTGGCGAGCCGTAGGATGATCACACGGGTCCTCCAGGTGCCCTCAACCAATCCACCAAGATGTGTATTTAAGTAGACACCTTATGTTAACCATTAATTAACGATCTGACATCTTTCATGGATACACTCAAACCCAATCCACGTCTACGAGCATAGAATGGCAATATAAGCATAGCGTAGAAGTAACTCCCAAGGGTTTGATAATAAAAGGACAATAAGTTCTACCTCATCATCTACTTCCCAATACCCACAAGTTAATCACATCCTAATCATGCAATGTTTGAGGATTGTAACTAATGCATAAAAACTGGGTATGGAAAGAGTATGATCAATGTGTTACTTGTCTTGCTGACGATCCGCAAAACCTAGAGACTCGTAGTAGCACGCTTCGCACTCCGGGAATTCTATCGCAAACAAACAATAGCATACATAAGCACTCAAGCAAGGATGCACGGGAAAAACTCAAGTAAGAAGATTGAATCTGAAAATCCAACTGAAGAGATTCGATATGCAAAAAGAATCAATCGAATCGGAGCTACGGAACTGAAACTACGGTCAAAAGAACTTCGAATTCAAATCTGCTTGAAACCAAATTTAAAATTTTCAAAACCATGTTCAAGTTGGTTAAACAGAAAGAGGGGCTCGAGACGAAGATTTTGGCGTTGGTTTCACTGGATTTGGACAAACGGTTGAAAAGTTACGAGGGTTTGAAGATCAGGGGCTAATCTGTGATAAAAGTAATCGCAGATAGGTCTGTGGCCGAAAATAAAATAAAAAGAAAAGACTAACGAACAAATGTTCGCTATCTGAACCTAACTGGCGAAGAACATGCGTTAACACGAATGAACGGACGAACGTCCGCTAAATAACTAAACCGAATAAAAATCGAAAAAAAACAGATCTGGGGTTTTTAAAAGAAAACTGATCGGTTTTTACCTAACCTAAAAAAACGACGGTGGCGGATCCGGCGATATCCGCGGTGGCGGCGATGGCGGCGGGCGGCAGCGGCTGGCGGCGGCGATAGGGTTCGGGGGCGCGGGCGGGCTGGCGGCTCGGGCGGGCCTTGGTGGCTTATCAGGCCTGAGCGCGGACAGAGTTCGGCTCGGGCACGACCCAAGGTCGGTTTGTTTTTTTAAATAAGATTCCGCCAAGAAAAATTCTAAATAAATAAAAATCTAAAAATTCCAAAAACAATTTTCGCCGTCTAAATAAAATATTTAGAACAAAGTGAACATTTTCTTGGCCTAAAAATGCAATTTCGAAAAATGCATATTTTTCTAATGCAAACAAAATAGCGATAAAATCCAAATAAAATTATTTATTTGATTTTAACATTTTTCCTCCAATATTTCATTTGTTTTGGAGAAGTCAAATTATCTCCTCTCATATATTTTTAATATGAAATATATTTTTTTGGAGAGAAAAATAATTAAAACCAAAAAGATCCCCGTTTCAATATTTGTGAAAATTTCAGATATGAAAATAATAAAATCCCCAACTCTCTCCGTGGGTCCTTGAGTTGCTTAGGATTTTTAGGATCACTACCAAAATGCAAACACAATATGATATGCATATGATGACCTATGTATAACATTCCAAATTGAAAATTTGGGATGTTACAAACCTACCCCCCGTAAGATGAATATCGTCCTCGAGATTCGGGTTGGCTATAAAATAGGTGTGGTGGTCTTTCCATAAATCATCCTCGCGTTCCCAGGTGGCTTCATCCTCGGTATGGTGGCTCCACTTAACTTTGCAAAACTTAATAACCTTACTGCGGTTGACTTGGCTGGCAGACTCAAGAATCTTGACAGGTTTCTCCTCATAGGTCATATCACTATCCAACTGAATTGCTTCCAGGGGCACTGTATCTCTGAGGGGAATATTGGCTATCTCAGCATGTCACTTCTTCAGCCAGGGAACATGAAACACATCATGAACTCCTGACAAACCTTCGAGTAACTCCAACTTGTAGGCCACTTCTCCCATATGTTCCATAACTCGGTATGGTCCTACAAATCTCGGGGCTAGCTTTCCCTTAACTCCGAATAATTTTACTCCTCGCAGAGGTGATACATGAAGATATGCTTTGTCTTCGATTTCATAGACTACCTCCTTGCATTTTGAGTCTGCATAACTCTTCTTCCTGGACTGAGCTACCTTCAGTCTATCCTGAATCAGCTTAACCTTCTCTTCGGACTCTCTAATCAAATCTGGTCCAAACAACTGACGGTCTCCAACTTCATCCCACATCAACAGTGTCATGCACCTCCTTCCATACAAAGCTTCTGAGGGTGCCATCTTCAAACTAGCTTGATAACTGTTGTTGTATCAGAACTCTGCGTAAGGCAAGTTATCATCCCAACTAGATCCATAATCTAGCTCACAAGCTCTCAACATATCCTCCGGAATTTGATTGACTCACTCGGTCTGTCCATCTGTCTGCGGATGAAAGGCTGTACTGAACTCTAGCCTGGTACCCAAAGTCTGGTGCAGTTGCCAAAACTTTGAAGTAAACTGTGTTCCCTATCTGATACGATGGTCCTCGAAACTCCATGCAGACATACGATCCTGGTCATATATATCTTGGCCAACTTTGCACTTGTATAGGTGGTCTTAACTGGGATAAAGTGAGCCACTTTGGTCAAACGATCCACTACTACCCAGATAGACTCATATCCCGATCGTGTCCTGGCTAATCCGCTGATGAAATCCATGCCAAGCTTATCCCACTTCCATTCGGGTATCGACATAGGCTGCAGTAATCCTACTGGCTTATGATGTTCTACCTTCACTCTCTGAGATACATCGCATACGGCTACATACTCGGCGATATCCTTCTTCATACCAGTCCACCCGAAACGCTCCTTTGAATCCAAATACATCTTAGTGTTTCCAGGGTGTATCGAGTATGGTGAGTCATGAGCTTCCTGTAGTATCAGCTTCCTGATCTCTGCATTATTGGGCACATAAACACGGTCCTCAAACCACAGGGTATCATGCTCATCTTCATGAAAACCTTTGGCCTTTCTTTACTCATCTTCTCCTTTATATATCTCAGCAATTTCTTTGTCATCCTTCTGAGCTTCGCGAATCTTTCCCAATAATGTCGACTGAACCTCCATTGGTGCGACAAAACCTCTAGGGACTATCTCCAAACGAAGCTCCCTGAGATCCTCAGCTAACTCCTTTGGCAATCCTCCGCTTACGAGGGTACTGATGTAACTCTTCCGGCTCAAAGCGTCTGCTACGACGTTGGCCTTTCCTGGATGATAATGTAGCTTCATATCATAATCCTTTATAAGCTCCAACTATCTCCTCTGCCTAAGATTCAGCTCCTTCTGTGTGGAAATGTACTTCAAACTCTTATGATCCATGTACACATCACAACGGTTTCCGATAAGAAAATGTCTCCAGGTTTTGAGTGCATGCACTACGGCTGCTAACTCCAAATCATGCGTGGCATAATTCAACTCATGTGGTCGAAGTTGACGTGAGGCATATGAAACAACTCTTCCGTCTTGCATAAGTACTCCTCCAAGTCCTAAGCGAGAAGCGTCGCAATACACTTGGAAATCCTTGCGCACATCCGGCAGAATCAACACTGGGGTTGTAGCCAAACGTTTCTTCAACTCCTGAAAACTTGCTTCACATTCTTCAGTCCATTTGAATTTGATGTCCTTCTTCAGCAACTCCGTCATAGGCTTCGCAATCTTGGAATTCTCAATGAATCTCCGATAGTATCTCGCGAGTCCAAGGAAACTGTGGATCTCTCCAACTAAGGTGGGTGCCAACCACTCAGTGACTGACTGAACCTTGGTAGGATCTACTACTATACCTTCTCCCGATCTAACATGTCCAAGAAATCCTACTTCCTTCAACCAAAACTCGCATTTGCTGAACTTGGCATATAACTGATGTTCCCTGAGCTTCTCGAGAACTAACCGCAAATGCTCCTTGTGATCCTCTTCATTCTTTGGGTATACCAAGATATCATCAATGAACACCACGACAAATTTATCCAAGAACTCCATGAACACCATATTCATCATGCTCATAAAATAGGCAGGGGCGTTTGTCAATCCAAATGACATAACCATGTACTCATATAGCTCGTTCCTTGTGATGAAGGCTGTCTTAGGTATATCCTGTTGCCGGGGTTTCCTGGGCTCCCCGAGCACCTATGGGGACGGATCCCCTTCTCGGTTCGGCGGGGGGCGGAGGCCGCGCGAAGAGCGGATCGAGGCGAGGCACGCAGGGGTTTTTTACCCAGCTTCGGAGCTCTCCGGAGAGATAACACTCCTACTGCTGCTTTGTGGATTGTATTGAGTTCTTGCTCGGGAGCGCTGAGTGCTACAGTACACTCGAGCAGCTAATGAGACCAAGCGTTCCTCTGAGGATCGATCCCCCCTACGTTGTGCATGGGCCTCCTTTTATACGTTCAAGGGGTTTCCAACAGGTGGCAACGTAGGTAAGGGCAAAAGTGTAAATATGCTGCGGTAGGTACAGCTACCTACACAGTGTATCATACCTAACCCTGACGGCAGGGGACAAAGGCATTAAATGCCTGTCTACGTCACCCAGACGGTGCAAAAAAGGGACCGTCAGGGGCGCCATTGCTCGCCACGATGGCGATCCTGTCAGTGCTGCATGCCACAGTGTACCCCTGGCTGCACTGCCTCCCGCCACGTACGCTGGGAAGGGTCCCGGAGCGACACGTGGTGGGTGAGCTGGAGCGCGGGTACAGAGTGGCTGCTTGCCGCGGCTGTTGCCTTGCCGCGCCCGGGAACTTGTCGCTCGCCGGGTCCTGCCGGGAGCGTGGCGTACGGCGACAGGTTCTTTGAGATGCTCTTGTTGGGCTTCCCGACAATCTCCTCTTGCCGGGGTCTTGTACCTCGAATGGCCTTCCCGGCAAGCTCCTCTTGCCGGGGACTTGTCTCCTTGGCTTAAATACTTTGCTCTTGGATGGCTTCAAAGGATCAACGGAGGGTTTTGACGGTCACCCGGCGAGCCTTGCCGCGGGGTGCTGCGACTGCCCGTGCACAAGTTCGGGATACTAGAGTACCCCTACTTTAGTACACCAACACCTGTTCTCTGATCTTCAGCTGGTGGTATCCTGATCGTAGATTGATCTTGGAGAATACTTTAGCTCCTTGCAGCTGGTCAAACAAGTCATTAATCATCGGTAGTGGGTAATTGTTCTTGATCGTCACTTCATTCAGTGCACGATAATCAACAACCATTCTTAATGATCCATCCTTCTTCTCAACCAAGAGCACTGGGGCTCCCCATGGTGACGAACTTCGTCGAATGTAACCTTTCTCCAATAACTCCTTAATCTGCTTCTTAATCTCTTCTAGATCATTTGCGGGCATCCAATACGGTCTCTACGATATTGGTCCGGTGCCTGGCAACATCTTTATAAAAAACTCAATGTCCCGATCCGGCGGCATGCCTGGTAGCTCCTCAGGAAATACATCCGGGTAATCCTTCACAACCGGCACTTCCTCCTGAACAACTCCCGTGAGAGAATTTACTTGGGTCCGCCTCGGCGCATGCCTGGATACATACTTGATCCTTTTTCCCTTCGGGGTGGTGAGCAGAATTGACCTACTAGCACAGTCAATGTTTCCTCCATACTTCGATAGCCAATCCATACCCAGTATCACATCCAATCCTTGTGACTCCAAAATTATTAGGTCGGAGGGGAAAATATGGCTACCAATGGTTAAGGGTATCCGATCGGACCATCGACTAGCCATATACTCTGCTCATGGTGAGCTTACTAACAAGGGTGTCCTAAGGGCTAAGGTGGGTAACTTAAACTTGTCCACAAATCCCCTTGATATGTATGAATGTGATACACCAATATCAAAAAGAACGAGAGCGGTAAATGTCTTAACCAAAAACTTACCGATAACTGCATCTGGCTGCTCTTCAACCTCCTCTACGTTCACGTGATTCACTTGTCCCCTGTTGAAAGGGTTGGGCTTCTTCCCAGAGCTTCCATTGCCATAACCATTCTTTGCTTCAGAACATTCAGTGGCGTAATGTCAAGTCTTCACGCACTTGAAAAAAGTAACGTGACTTAGATCCTTCTTGGCGGGTGTTGTTGGGTTAGAGTGGTTCTGATTGCTGCCTGCTCCACTCCCATTTCTATTCTTGGGACTACTATGGTTATGCGAACTTCCTCCATTGTGGGTATGGCCTCCATGGTTATGGGTAAATCCTCCCGAGTTCGGGGTGTAACGAGGCTTCTGCTGGGCTCCTGAATTGTACTTCCCCTGTCCATACTTCCTCTTGCGGCTCTCAATTTACTGTTGCTTCCCTTCAATCATAAGAGCCATGTCTACCAACTCCTGATAGTTAGAGAATGTTGCTACCATCAACTACATGCTCATCTCATCACTCAACCCTTCCATAAACTTTTCTTGCTTCGCGGCATCGGCGGCCACATCATCCGGGGCATAGCGAGCTAACTTAGTGAACTCATCCACGTACTGCCCCATCGTACGGTTTCCTTGGCACAAGTTGCGAAACTCACGCTTCTTCATGCTCATAGCTCCAGTTGAGACATGTGCAGTGCGGAACGCTTGCTGAAACTGATCCCAAGTGACATTGGCTATAGGGAAAGTGGTCGTGTAATTCTCCCACCATGCAGCTGCGGGTCCATCCAATTGATGTGCGGCAAAACGCACCTTCTCAGCATCTGTGCAACCTGCGATGGTCAACTCCCTTCCAATCCTGCATAGCTAGTCATCAGCAACTATTGGCTCGGTGCTACTGGAAAACACCGGCGGCTGCAACCTCAGAAAACGGGCTAAGTTGTCAACTGGAAGTGGTGGCGGTGGGTTGTAGTAGTAGTAGTAGTAGTAGTTGTTGTTGTTGTTGTTGTTGTTGTTGTTGTTGTTGTTGTTGTTGTTGTTGTTGTTGTTGTTGTTGTTGTTGTTGTTGTTGTTGTTGTTGTTGTTGTTGTTGTTGTTGTTGTTGTTGTTGTTGTTGTTGTTGTTGTTGTTGTTGTTGTTGTTGTTGTTGTTGTTGTTGTTGTTGTTGTTGTTGTTGTTGTTGTTGTCGTTGTTGTTGTTGTTGTTGTTGTTGTTGTTGTTGTTGTTGTTGTTGTTGTTGTTGTTGTTGTTGTTGTTGTTGTTGTTGTTGTTGTTGTTGTTGTTATTAGAATAGAATGAGGTCTAGTGAGAAAACACTACCCATGTGCACATGAGAGAAACCCATTCATATCACACCAAATCAATTCAAGCAAGGCATACAATCGGTCTAGAACTATCGTTAAAAAAGTGCTCGGACTACTAATATATACATGGGGGAATACTACTAATCATATGGTGGTCTACTAGAAATTTTGATCGGTGGAAGACTCCATGATATCCGCTCCAGCTCTGTCTTTGTAATCATCATCACTACTGTCGGGGTCGGAGTCGGTGTCATCGATGATGATGTAGTCCTCGGGATGGTCATCATCTCCTCCTGGTGCGGGGTCTCCCATGAATACTCCTAGCTTCCTTGTCAGGCCGTCATTCTTCCCCAATAGTATTGCGATTTCCTCCTCATATCCGTCATGTGTAGACTTGAGTTCCTCTTCTAGCTCCATGTTCCGGGTCATTACCTTCTTCAAATCTATCATGCTTGCGCACATCTGGTTCTCCTGGCGACGAATGTGCTAATTTAACTCCTGGATGAAAGCTGCAATGGACCTGTCCCTCCTGGTGCTGATCATCTCCCATTGCTCATCTTGGCACCCACATATCTGATAGATGGTGTCCTTAAGCTCCTTGTAATAAACTTCGCCAATGCGTCCCATGGCGATGTGGGCTGCCATGCTCTTACCTAGATTCCAGGTTGGTGCATCGAAGGAAAACTCTATGGGCTCAGTGACTGGCGTGAATGTCCTTCCTGGAACTTGAACTCGAATCATCCAACGCTCCTCTTCTGCTAAAGTGGCGGTGTAAGTCCCAGTGAAACTTGGTATTCCTATGTTCAGGTACCTAGTGACTTCCTTCAAGTGTCGTCCAAAGGGTGTGTCTTCATCCGGTTGTGCAAACTTGTTCCTTGAGTCCGCCATCCTAAAGAGTAGAAAATGGAGAGGAGTCAGAAATGAGTAGAGAAGAGTGACCTATGGCTCATCTTAGTGGTCGTGTCCTAAAATCTGTGTGTGCTGTGATACCATCTTGTAGCGAAACGACCTCAGACGGTCAAATCTCTGTGCATAAGTGTCATCCCTGGATCGGTAATGCTGACACACACAGTACTTGAATGGATTTATATCAGATTAGCAATCACACACTTATTACATCGAATGTCTCAACAGAGAATTATTACAATAAATATGGCTTAAGGCCATTTAAATAAGATAACCGCGGAAGGCTTGGAAGATAAAGTGAGTCCATCAACTCCAAGGGCATAGCTGAGTGCACGACAAACGACCTAGTGCACCTTACTCCTCATCTGAAAAGTCTGCAACATGATATGTTGCAGCCCGAAATGGGTCAGCACATGGAATATGCTGGCAATATAACACAGTAGAGCAATGAACAGAATAAATGCTACCACTACATGCATATATGGCTGGTGGAGGCTCTAAGGTTATATGTTTTTTGCGAAAAGCCATTTTTTTCCTACAACAAAGGAATATGTTTTGTTTAACTACCATGGTAGTTGAAAGATTGAGAAGGTTCCTCCAACTCAATCCCAATTAAAAGTAACTAACAACAAAACAAATTAATTTAGAGTGATGATATCAAATCAATAATTCAAGTACCAGATACTCAAGATGTCCATAACCGGGGACATGGCTAACCATGATTAGTTTGTACACTCTGCAGCGGTTTGCGCACTTTTCCCCACAGGACTCGATTTCCTCTGTTGGATTTCTCGCACTACATGGTGTTTGAGAAACGGATGACCGAGACACAGTCTTTCAAAAACAATAACTCTAACACTGGGTAGACAGTACCAACCTACATCCCCTACATCTGCTAGCCTACCACTAGAAGAGGTCATGCAACCTACTCAACTATGCTAGAGCCCATAATAGCTTGTGGCTGCACATGGAAGTTTCTATCATGAATAATCTTATGATCCCTTTGAGCCTGGGTGGCGAGCCGTAGGATGATCACACGGGTCCTCCGGGATATCCTAGGGCAACACTGGATTCTCCAGGTGCTCGCAACCAATCCACCGAGATGTGTATTTAAGTAGCCACCTTATGTTAACCATTAATTAACAATCTCACATCTGTCATGGATACACTCAAACCCAATCCACGTCTACGAGCATAGCATGGCAATATAAGCATAGCGTAGAAGTAACTCCCAAGGGTTTGATAATAAAAGGACAATAGGTTCTACCTCATCATCTACTTCCCAATACCCACAAGTTAATCACATCCTAATCATGCAATGTTTGAGGATTGTAACTAATGCATAAAAACTGGGTATGAAAAGAGTATGATCAATGTGTTACTTGTCTTGCTGACGATCCGCAAAGCCTAGAGACTCGTAATAGCACGCTTCGCACTCCGGGAATTCTATCGCAAACAAACAATAGCATACATAAGCACTCAATCAAGGATGCACGGGAAAAAATCAAGTGAGAAGATCGAATCTGAAAATCCAACTGAAGAGATTCGATATGCAAAAAGAATCAATCGAATCGGAGCTACGGAAACTGAAACTACGATCAAAACAACTTTGATTTCAAATCTGCTTGAAACCAAATTTTAATTTGTCAAAACCATGCTCAAGTTGATTAAATAGAAATAGGGGCTCGAGACAATGATTTTGGTGTTGGTTTCACTTGATTTGGACAAACGGTTGAAAAGTTACGAGGGTTTGAAGATCAAGGGCTAATCTGCGATAAAAGTAATCGCGGATAGGTCCCTGGCCGAATATAAAATAAAAAGAAGAGACTAACAAATGAACGTTCGATGTCTGAACCTAACTGGCGAAAAACGTTTGTTAACACGAACGAACGGACGAACGTCTGCTAAATAACTAAACCGAATAAAAACCAAAAAACAGATCTAGGGTTTTTTAAAGAAAACCGATCGGTTTTTACCTAACAAAGAAATGACGGCGGCTGATCCGGCAAGATCCACGGCGGCGGCAACGGTGGTTGACGGCGGCGGTGGCAGCGACGGTCGGCGGCAGCGTGCAGCGGCGGACGGCGCGTGCGGCGGCGGTCGGCGGCGCGGCACCGGGCGGCGCATGCGGCGGGCGGCGGCGTGAGCGGCGGCGGCGGCCCTAGGGTTCGGGGCGCGGGCAGGCTGGCAGCTCGGGCGGGCCTCGGCGGCTTATAAGGCCTGAGCACGGACAGAGTCCGGCTCGGGCATGGCCCAAGGTCGGTTCATTTTTTAAATAAGATTCCTCCAAGAAAAATCCTAAATAAATAAAAATCTAAAATGCCAAAAATAATTTTCGCCGTCTGAATAAAATATTTAGAATAAAGTGAACATTTTCTTGGCCAAAAATGCAATTTTGAAAAATGCATATTTTTATAATGCAAACAAAATAGCGATAAAATCCAAATAAAATTATTTATTTGAGTTTAAGATTTTCCCTCCAATATTTCATTTGTTTTGGAGAAGTCATATTATCTGCTCTCATATATTTTTAATATGAAATATATATTTTTTGGAGATAAAAATAATTAAAACCAAAATGATCCCTGTTTCAATATTTGAGAAAATTTCAAATATGAAAATAATAAAATCCCCAACTCTCTCCGTGGGTCCTTGAGTTGCTTAGGATTTTTAGGATCACTACCAAAATGCAAACAAAATATGATATGCATATGATGACCTATGTATAACATTCCAAATCGAAAATTTGGGATGTTACATCAAGGGAGAACCAACGCAGTGCTCAAGAGGTAGCAAGAAGGATTTCTGGCGCCGTTGCCGGGGAGGCTTACACCAAGTCAAGTCAAGATTTGATCTCCCAGAAACTAGCCATTTCTGGCGCCGTTGCCGGGGAGATCTACGCCAAGTCAAGACATACCAAGCAGTGGCGGAGCCACCGTTGTATCATTGGGTGCAGTTGAACCCAACGAAACCTGGTAGCTACGTACGTATCGGCAGGTACTTTGTACGCCTGAACCCAATAAAAAGATTAGACTGACCCCATCAATCTCGTGAACTGCCTTGGTGGTGGATAGGCTAAAAGGGCCCAAAGGCCCATAAGTAAATTCCCTCGGTGCCCACAACTACCCAGGTCTCTCAATCGTGAACTGTACTCGTACGCCTTAAAAAAAAGAACTGTACTCGTACGATTTCTAGGCAGCCGCCGCCACGCCTTTACTCGTTCAATTCGCCAATTCACCTCTGGCCTCTCTCCTCTCGATCTCTTCTGTTCGTTCATCCATCCATCATCGGACCCCAGCGGCAAGCCGTCAATTCAATTCCAAATTGAAGGTACAGACTAGTGAGATCGCACCGTCACACCTTTCCTCTTGTGTATGTTCTGTCTAGCATAATACTCTAGTATGACAATATTTTTGCCCTAGTTTGCTAATGTAAATCACGGACTTTGATTGATCCAGACCATGGAACAATATTTTTCAAAGACAAATCGACCACACATCAAGACAAAGATGCAGACATGTTAAGATGACCTGTTAGATGTAGGCAAAATTCATCAAATATGCCATTGCGAGTAGTCTTCTCACACCTTGGAGAAATTAATTTATATCAGTTGCCTAATGATTCGACGGATTGGCAGAGAATTTCATAATACGCAAGTAAACCCTAGGAGCAAGTTGAGATTACACGCAAATATTTAACTGCAGGAATTAGAAGCCACCGGCTAAGTTTGATTATCCACAGAGAAATTTGAAAATACTCAACGGTGATTCAAGGATGTCAAAGAAAAACTACGCAATAAAATGGGTAACTTGCTATCGAAAGAAATACATGTTTTCTACCATTCGTAATGATCCAGTGTTTGGTCTTTTTAAGATGATGAGACAAATAAAAAGGAGACACTCTAAAATATGAGCAACTTTACTTTTTTCTTGGCTTGATGGTACTTATATTAAACTGGTCAAACTAACTTATCTTGTTTTTACTCTTTTCAGAAAGACGAGGAGCTACACCAGAGCTATGAAGTTATTTGGGTACTTTATTTATAGTATCTAAACAAGTGGTTTTAGAATTTCATCCAACTAGTATGTTTTATACTCTTCAACTATTATTAACATAACAAAATATGTAGTACGTACCTTCATTTTTCTATTTGTTCTATTATTTTGGGTGCGGTAAAATGGAGTAAAAATAGCCTTTATGATTAACTAATTCGTATCAAATCCTCACTAGTCAACAAGTGAACCCAATGACTACATTTTCTGGCTCCGCCCCTGATACCAAGTACCCATCACAAACTCTTATCCCTCGCATTACATTATTCGCCATTTGCCTCTCATTTTCCTCTCCCCCACTTTACCCTTGCCTTTTTTCGCCCTCTTTTTCCGTTCGCCTCTTTTTCTCTTGTTTTTTTGTGTGCTCGTTCTTTGTGCAATTTGCTGCCATCATGTCTAAAAATGGGGAGGTTATCATTGATAAGGATAATAATATGGAAAACTTTGATGCTTTTGATGATCCTCTTGAAGATCCTACTATTTTACACACTAAAAAGTTTCGAATTGGTAGCGGTAATATTATTGGAAAAGGAATTATTCAAGATTTCTTTGCTTGTGTCGGTGCTTTGCCCACTATGGGAGGGTCAATCCTTCATAGAACTATTAGTATTGCAGATGCTATATCTTTGCTCATAGTTGAACTTGAAAGAAAATTTTTGCATATGCATCCTTCCATACAAAGTATTTTCTTAGAATTTTCCAATATTGAGCATTCTTCTGTCAAACGCGCATCTACTATCTTTTTGGCACTTGAGTTCAGATTTATTATGAAAGAAGCCAAGGAAGTTTTTGCGCACTATAGGGTGGATGTCGACCGTCCACCCATAGAGGCTATCCTTTTTAATCAGGAAGATATTATGCGTTTACAATCCTTAGATCATGTTGCTTATAATGAAAACCTTAGAAAGAAGGTTCCTACCGATGTTCTAGTCGATAAAATTTCTGAGCTTAATGATAATTTTTCTATTCAGAACAACAGGCTAGGCTTTTCTCTTGAACGAAGGCTCATGACTTATTGCCAAAAGAATGCTTATAATGATGAATTGGTTGTGCAATATAAGGGGCCAAAGGAGGGACCCATACCTCCCGAGCTTGATCTTGGGGACTTTTGTCTCATTAAATTTAGCCCTTTGATTACTTTTTCTTGCCACAAAGAAAACTTTCTGCTGAACGTAGGGAATATGAGATGAGTTTTCGCAATTTTCCCTACTATTATTATGATAATACCTAGATCTATCCTTGCCTTTATGCCTAGCTAGGGGCGTTAAACGATAGCGCTTGTTGGGAGGCAACCCAATTTTATTTTTGTTTTTTGCTTTTTGGTTCTGTTTAGTAATAAATATTTCATGTAGCTTCTATTTCGATGTGTTTTTATGTTTTAAATTAGTGTTTGTGCCTAGTAAGACCTATAGGATCTTCCTGGATGATAGTAATTGGATCTTGCTGAAAAAGTCAAAAACTTTCTGCTCATGAAAACAGTTGTTAAAAATCACCAGAACGTGATAAAATACTGATTCCAATTGCAGTAGATCAAGAAACAAATTATTTAGGTCGTCCTATTTTTTTTCAGAACTTTCGAGTTACAGAAAGTTTGCGTTTGATACAGATTACTACAGATTGTTCTGTTTTTGACAGATTCTGTTTTTCGTATGTTGTTTGCTTGTTTTGATGAATCTATGGCTAGTATCGGGGGGTATGAACCATAGAGAAGTTGGAATACAGTAGGTTTAACACCAATATAAATAAATAATGAGTTCATTACAATACCTTAAAGTGGTGGTTTGTTTTATTTTGCTAACAAAGCTCATGAGATTTTCTGTTGAGTTTTGTGTTGTGAAGTTTTCAAGTTTTGGGTAAAGATTTGATGGATTAGGGAATAAGGAGTGGCAAGAGCCTAAGCTTGGGGATGCCCAAGGCACCCCAAGGTAAAATTCAAGGACAACCAAATGTCTAAGCTTGGGGATGCCTTGGAAGGCATTCCCTCTTTCGTCTTCATCCATCGGTAACTTTACTTGATGCTGCATTTTTATTCACTACGTGATATGTGTTTTGCTTGGAGCGTCTTGTATGATTTGAGTCTTTGCTTTTTAGTTTACCACAATCATCCTTTCTGTACACACCTTTTGGGAGAGACACACATGAATCGGAATTTATTAGAATACTCTATGTGCTTCACTTATATCTTTTGAGATAGATAATTTTGCTCTAGTACTTCACTTATATCTTTTAGAGCACGGTGGTGGTTTTATTTTATAGAAATTGTTGATCTCTCATGCTTCACATATATATTTTGAGAGTCCTTTAGAATAGCATGGTAATTTTCTTTGGCTATAAAATTAGTCCTAATATGATAGGCATCCAAGATGTCTATAATAAAAACTTTCATAAAAAGTGCATTAAATACCATGAGAAGTTTGATACTTGATGATTGTTTTGAGATATGAAGATGGTAATATTAGAGTCGTGCTAGTTGAGTACTTGTGAATTTGAGAAATACTTGTGTTGAAGTTTGCAAGTCCCGTAGCATGCACGTATGGTAAACGTTGTGTAACAAATTTGAAACATGAGGTGTTCTTTGATTGTCATCCTTATGAGTGGCGGTCGGGGACGAGCAATGGTCTTTTCCTACCAATCTATCCCCCTAGGAGCATGCGCGTAATGCTTGGTTTTTGATGACTTTTAGATTTTTGCAATAAGTATGTGAGTTCTTTATGACTAATGTTGAGTCCATGGATTATACGCACTCTCGCCTTTCCATCATTACTAGCCTCTTCGGTACCGTGCATTGCCCTTTCTCACCTTGAGAGTTGGTGCAAACTTCACCGGTGCATCCAAACCCCGCGATATGATACACTCTATCACACATAAACCTCGTTATATCTTCCTCAAAACAGCCACCATACCTACCTATTATGGCATTTCCATAGCCATTCCGAGATATATTGCCATGCAACTTTCCACCGTTTCATTTATTATGACACGCTTCATCATTGCCATATTGCCTTGCATGATCATGTAGTTGACATCGTATTTGTGGCAAAGCCACCATGCATAATTTATCGTACATGTCACTCTTGATTCATTGCCCATCCCGGTACACCGCCGGAGGCATTCATATCGAGTCATATTTTGTTCTAGTATCGAGTTGTAATCATTGAGTTATAAATAAATAGAAGTGTGATGGTCATCATTAATAGATCATTGTCCCAAATGAAAAAAATAGAAAAAATAAGAAGAAGAAAGGCCAAATAAAAAAGGCCCAAAAAGAAAGAAGAAATAAAAAGGGACAATGCTACTATCTTTTTTTCCACATTTGTGCTTCAAAGTAGCACCATGATCTTTATGATAGAGAGTCTCTTGTTTTGTCAGTTTCATATACTAGTGGGAATTTTTCATTATAAAACTTGGCTTGTATATTCCAACAATGGGCTTCCTCAAATGCCCTAGGTCTTCGTGATCGAGCAAGCAAGTTGGATGCACACCCACTTAGTTTCTTTTATTGAGCTTTCATACATTTATAGCTCTAGTGCATCCGTTGCATGGCAATCCCTACTCCTTGCATTGACATCAATTGATGGGCATCTCCCTAGCCCGTTGATTAGCCGCGTCAATGTGAGACTTTCTCCTTTTTTGTCTTCTCCACATAACCCCCATCATTGTACTCTATTCCACCCATAGTGCTATATCCATGGCTCACGCTCATGTATTGCGTGAAGGTTGAAAAAGTTTGAGATTACTAAAGTATGAAACAATTGCTTGGCTTGTCATCGGGGTTGTGCATGATGAGAACATTCTTGTGTCACGAAAATGGAGCATGACCAAACTATATGATTTTGTAGGGATGAACTTCCTTTGGCCATGTTATTTTGAGAAGACATAATTGCCTAGTTAGTATGCTTGAAGTATTATTATTTTTATGTCAACATTAAACTATTATCTTGAATCTTTCGGATCTGAACATTCATGCCACAATAAAGAAAATTACATTGAAAATTATGTTAGGTAGCATTCCACATCAAAAATTATATTTTTATCATTTACCTACTCGAGGACGAGCATGAATTAAGCTTGGGGATGCTTGATATGTCTCCAACGTATCTATAATTTTTGATTGTTCCATGCTATTATATTATCTGTTTTGGATGTTTAATGGGCTTTATCATACATTTTTATATTATTTTTGGGACTAACCTACTAACCAAAGGCCGAGTGCAAATTGCTGTTTTTTTTCCTATTTCAGTGTTTCACAGAAAAGGAATATCAAACTGAATGAAACCTTTGGGAGAGTGATTTTTGGAACAAATGCAATCCAGGAGACTTGGAGTGGACGTCAAGAAAGAAATGAGGAGGCCATGAGGCAGGTGGGCACGCTCGGGGGGGGGGGGGGGGGGGTAGGAGCTCCCCACCCTCGTGGCTCCCCTGACCTACTTCTTTCGCCTATATATTCTCATATACCCCGAAAACATCCGAGAGGACCACGAAACCCTATTTCCATCGCCGCAATCTTCTGTACCCGTGAGATCCCATCTTGGGGCCTTTTCTGGCGCTCCGACGGAGGGGGAATCGATCACAGAGAGCTTCTACATCAACACCATAGCCTCTCCGATGATGTGTGAGTAGTTTACCACAGACCTTCGGGTCCATAGTTATTAGCTAGATGGATTCTTCTCTCTCTTCGGATCTCAATACAAAGTTCTCCTCGATCTTCTTGGAGATCTATTCGATGTAATTCTTTTTGCGGTGTGTTTGTCGAGATCTGATGAATTGTGGGTTTATGATCAAGATTATCTATGAACAATATTTGAATCTCCTCTGAATTCTTTTATGTATGATTTGTTATCTTTGCAAGTCTCTTCGAATTACCAATTTGGTTTGGCCTACTAGATTGATCTTTCTTGCAATGGGAGAAGTGCTTAGCTTTGGGTTCAATCTTGCGGTGTCCTTTCCCAGTGACAGCAGGGGCAGCAAGGCACGCATTGTATTGTTGCCATCGAGGATAAAAAGATGGGGTTTATATCATATTGCTTGAGGTTATCTGTCGGTGTCAAAACCGGCGGATCTCGGGTAGGGGGTCCCGATCTGTGCGTCAAGGTCGGATGGTAACAGGAGACAAGGGACACTTTATTTTACCCAGGTTCGGGCCCTCTCGGTGGAGGTAAAACCCTACTCTTGCTAGATTAATATTGATGATATGGGTAGTACAAGAGTAGATCTACCACGAGATCAAGGAGGCTAAACCCTAGAAGCTAGCCTATGGGTATGATGATGGTTATGATGTGTTCGTCCTACGGACTACAACCCTCCGGTTTATATAGGCACCGGATAGGGTTAGGGTTACACAGAGTCGGTTACATTGGTAGGAGATCTTGAATATCCACACGCCTAGCTTGCCTTCCACGCCAAGAAAAGATCCTTCCGGACACGGGACGAAGTCTTCAACTTTGTATCTTCATAGTCCTGGAGTCCGGCTGAAGATATAGTTCGGCTATCCGAACACCCCCTAATCCAGGACTCCCTCAGTAGCCCCTGAACCAGGCTTCAATGACGACGAGTCCGGCGCGCAGATTGTCTTCGGCATTGCAAGGCGGGTTCCTCCTCCAAATTCTTCAAGAAGATAATAAACACCAAAAACTAGTGTCCGGCTCTGCAAAACAAGTTTCCACGTATTGCCATATAGAGAATAATATAAACACAAATCAAATCTGCTGACGTATTCCGCAGCGCGTCATAACACTGCGACCAAGCCTTCTGTATGGATTATTTTTTGTTGTTCCACCGCAGCACGTTCAACGAGGCTGTTTCCTTGGCACGTCTTGTCGAAGCAGAGATCGTGTGCCCCTTTTAACGGGATTCTCATTAATACGGACGTGGGTAACCCAACCGTGCCCGTTAAGCACGTCCTGCCTTGATTAAAGGCTAGTCCAAGACGGTTACGGGGAGGGCTCTTGATATTCTGCCTCTTATAAAGAGACCGAGACCTTGCTCCCCTCTTGTGTTCTCAAAACAAGCTCGCCCATAGCCTCGAGCTCCAACACCCCAGGCTTTTAGATTCTAGGCGCACCGGACCATCGACAATGTCCGGCTCCGGCCTTCAAGGCCAATGGATGCCCTCCTCCGTTATGGAGGAGGACGTATCAAGGTTGAGGGAGGCTAGGTTCCTGACCAGCGAGATCCCGCACAGGTTGCCTGCTCAAGGACAAGCGATCCCAAGCCCTCAGCCTGGTGAGAGCGTAGTATTCATCTCCCACTTCCTTCGGGGATTAGGCTTCCCAACGGATCCTTTCGTAAGGGGGCTGATGTTTTATTATGGGCTGGAATTCCATGACCTAGCTCCGGAGTCCATCCTCCATATCTCCTCCTTCATTGTTATGTGTGAAGCGTTTCTCCATATCACTCCTCACTTCGGATTATGGCTCAAGACCTTCAAGGTAGAACCAAAGATATTCGAGGGGCGTCACGTAGAGTGCGGAGGTGTTGTTATAAAAAGGAATACCGATGCTCCATGGCCCGAGGGCACCTTTCAAGAGGAGCTCGGCTTATGGCAATAGGAGTGGTTCTACATCACCTCTCCTCGAGGCACCACTTGGGTAGCGCCTCCCGCCTTTCGCTCGGGCCCCCCACCACGTTTAACATCGTGGATCAACACAGGGTTAGATCGGGGCTTGCCCAAAGACGTTCCTCTGTTGCAGGGCCGCATAAAGGATCTCCTAAAAGGAGACCTCAACCTGGTCAAGGTGACACAAGTTATGCTGATTCGCCGGACACTGCCCGGCCAACATCGCCCCCTCCGCTTGTGGGAGTTCAACCTAGAGGGGCCGCGGGTTCTCTAAAATTTCATGGGCATGACGCCTACGGAGATGTATAGACTGTTCTTTGGACCACAAGGAGTGAGTCCGGATTTGACCGAGGATGCTGGTTTAAGCCGCAACCGCCCGGACACAGAAGTAGGTGACCTTGCACCTGGACCTTCTATCCGTACAATTGACTTATTTTTTAACAGTACTTCTCCTTTTTACGCAGGAGTGGATAGCGAAGGCGAAGCTGGTCCGGTGTCCGGCTCCCCTCCCCGAGACCAGGCTAGATCCTGTGCTAGTCAGGATGTTGGAGGTGGCGCCTCTGGAGGAACATGAAGGGGCAGACAAGGAAACCGTGGCCTCTTCGAAAGGGGCCATCCCAAAGGGGGGAATCGACAACTCCTCTCCAAAGGGGAAGAAAAGGGCCGCCTCTGACGACCCGGGAGCCGTAGCTCCAAAACGGGGGAAAGAATCCGCGTCAGAGGACCCGACGCCGGGGAGCCCCTCGGCCGAACTAAATCCTCAAAAGGAGCAGCCCTCCGACGAGCCGTAAGTAGAAAGAGAGTCATTATTTTAAGAGAAATCCTTAATTTATATCTGAGAAGTTTTAACCGAAACCTTACCTTGTAGTTCGGACCTCAACCCTTCTCGGCAGAGCTCGTCATCGGGGGATCTTCTTCCGGAGATGATGGAGAGCGGAACGCCTCCTCCTTCATCGCCTAGCAAGGCGGGCGACGCCGAAGTGTCGTCGCAGAGGATTTCTCCGAATCTGCCAGAGGCAGAAGGTGATCATGCGGCCCCCCGGGGTTCTCCGTGTCCGGCCTCCGAAGAAGGCCATGGGACGAGTTCGGCACCATCTGGTGTTCGGTCGGAGGAGCTGAAGGTTCTGCTGGGCCGAGCCTCTCTTTCAGAGGAGCATCGTGTGTTGATGCACACGGTGATTGAAAAGATTTCATCCGCGGAAAGCGGACTGAATGAGGCCGTCAAGAGTTTACTGGCGGGCTTTGAGGTACGTTTTGAATAACGAACATTAGTGTTAATTGCGCATAATAACATGCGCCCTGTATAGATAGTAGCCCCTGAGACTCTGTGTGCCGCAAAGATTAGCGGCGCGCAGAGGATCTTCATCCCAGGTCCTTTAAGTGGCACCTTTGTATGTAGGTGGCAGGTTGTCCGGAGTCGAGCCGGACTCGAGAATTTGCCTAAATGAAACGGCAACTCGATGAGGCAGAAGCCGACATCATGCTTGTTAACAAGCGGCTTGATGATGCTCAAGGTATTGAGTTTATTTGGCGATTGTTAGTAAGAGGAGCTTTATGTCAATATCTTACCTTGTGTATGCTTGACGCAGATCGTGCGGCGGCCGTAGAAGGACTTAGGGCCGAGCTCGCCAAAGCAAAGGAACAAGCCAGAAAAAGCGATGCGGCTGCCGGAAGAGCCCGTGAAGAGCTAAAAGCCGAACAGGCTTCCCACTGCCGAAGCAAGGAGGAGATGGCTGATATAGCCGTGAAGTTGAAAAGTGCTACTGACCGTTGCAAACTCCTTGAAGAGGAAGGTCGAGCCCGGAAGACGGATTTAGAGAAGGCCGTCGCCGACGCCAAGGACGCCCGCTCTGATATGAGAGCGTCAAGGGAAGAGCTGCGTCAAGCCGGACTAATTGCGGATGGAAAGCCCTTCCTGCTGCGGAGAAAATTCTGTGATCCGAAGTTCGCCCCGTTGGACCGAGCGAGGAGCGTAGAGGACACCTATCTGGATTTGTCGGCTAGTGCCGCTCATGTGACCAGGTACTTTCAAGATAAGAAAGATCATGAAGTGGAAAAGCTCTTATGGTCGCAGTTCACTAATCCAGAGCGTCCACTATCAGTGGATGATCGCCTGGCCCAATGGGCCGAGCTGAATAGGTTGTCCGGACTCGCCATGAAGTATGCCATGGACCGCCTGTGTCCGGGGAGATCGAAGCCGAGAAGCTATTTCAGTTTGGTGCAGCAATTTCTTGATGTGGTGCCTCGGATTGAAGCTCTAAAGAGGTCCGCTTGCATAGAGGGCGCGCGGCTGGCTCTTGCCCGTGTCAAGACATACTGGGCAGATATGGAGCCCACCATTGTTGCGTCCTGTGATTCGGATAAAAGCCGAATTCCTTCCGAGCACTATTTTGAGGAAGTCCTCGCGGGCGCTCGTATAATAGAGACGCAGTGTTCGAAAGATGCTGTTTTATGACAGCATATGTAATCGTAGATCAATATTTTTATAAATTGTAATGGCATAATTTAGACTTGTGCCTTCAAGTATTAATAACACCTCCTGTGCGGCCGTTTTGATATATAAATTCTGAAAGATTGCAGTCGTTGGCTTCAGCCCCCACGCACATAGTGCAGGGGTGCGCGCGGAGAACGCATTTTGTCAGGACCCCGATCCTAAGTCACAACGATCTAGCATGTAACACATCATATCACTTTGCGACCTCACGCACGGTATTCCTACGGGTGCCACCTTACCTGGCCCGGGACCGTTTGCGCCTTTTGGCTCACGTATATGATAGTGTCGCTAGCATCCATATGACAAAGAACCCGGGCCGACATGGCTAGTCGTGAACCCAAGGCGGCACTAACCCATGAGGACAGGCATACATGAATCACATCGAGCATGTCGGTCAACAACGTATATATCCGGGCTGTAGCACTGGGCTAACAGGACTCCGGTAACCCGGGCTGTAGCAGGCTAGGCAGGACTCCGGATAACACCGCGTGACATTTCCCCGAAGGGACAGACACAGGAACGACGTGAATCACATGCCGGCCAGTCAAGTGTTCTAAGCAGTAGTGCTGGGCTAGCAGGACTCCGGTGAATCGGGCTGTAGCGGACTACTATCGCTCAGAAGCACTAGACTACATTTCCCCATATGATAGGCTACCAAGGATAAACAACTAGATAGTCGGATCCCACACATAGCAAGCATTTCAATCATACACACAATATGCTCGATATGTGTAGATACAACATGGCATCACAACAAGACTCTACGACTCAAGTATTTATTCATTAGGCTCCGAGGAGCGAGATATTACAAACATGGGTCTCATGACCCAACATTCAGAGCATACAAGGCAAAGCACATGCGGAAGCTTAACATGTCTGAGTACAGACATCTACAAATGAAAAAGGTTGAGAAGCCTGACTATCTACCAGATCCTGCCGAGGGCACAAGATCGTAGCTGAGGTAACAAGCTAAACGTCGAAGTCCAAGCGGTACTACTAGCGAGACTGAAGTCTCTCTGCAAAAACATAAAATAGGCAAACGTGAGTACAAATGTACCCAGCAAGACTTACATCAGAGCTAACTACATATGCATCAGTATCAATAAAGGGGGTGGTGGAGTTTGACTGCAGCAAGCCAGCTTTGACTCAGTGGCTAACCTGAACTACGACTGCAAGCGACTCTTTTGAGGTGGCGCACACGAGTCCACATATTCACCATCCAATACACCACTATGGATCCACTTCCGTCTCCCTACGAGAAGGCCATCCATAGCACTCACGCTTATCTTGCGTATTTTAGAGTATCCACTTTCACTTGTCTATGAACTGTTATAGGCAACCCAGAAGTCCATTACCGCGGACACGGCTATTCGAATAGATGATATTAACCCTGCAGGGGTGTACTTCTTCATACATGTTTCCACCACTTAGCGTCTGCACACGACATGTGCTCGGCAGACTTCAAGCGAAAGCCGACGTGGGTGTAGACCACGACCTACCTAAACACTCAAGTCTCTAGTCCAGCTTTATCGCCTATTCGGGTTCCATCCGCAGGGAGTCCGGCCGAGGTTTCCACTAACGGCCCCGAACGATGTGTACAGGGTCCGAGACACCAAACGGGCGCCCGGCTGCCCGGCCACGTGCCTACCGCAACACAGCCCACCCCGATGGTCAGCGCTGCGTGCGGCCCCCAGCATACTACAAACACCAGAAACTACTTGCAACTCCTGGACAGAGGACAAGGGTGATTAAGAAGTCGAGCGGGGTCATATTTCAGGGCCCAATGCATGGTAGTAGCTGTTTCATGGATCACAAACACAGAACTCAGTTCCTGAGGACGGCTTCAATGAGACAACCCACCATGTACTCCTACATGGCCTCTCACCAATACCTTTACCAAATCGTATTCACACACTTAGCTCACACACAGTAGGACATGTTCATCACCATTCCAATTCATTCCCGATGAATCAGACCCGACTCAACTCTAAGCAGTAGCAGGCATGACAAACAAACATGAATGAGTAGGCACAACATGGGCTCAAACAACTCCTACTCATGCTAGTGGGTTTCATCTATTTACTGTGGCAATGACAGGTCATGCAAAGGATAAAGGGGTTCAGCTACCGCAGCAAGTAACACATGAATCGTTGTTGTCCTAATGCAATAAAAGAGAGCAGGAGCGAGAGAGTGGGATTTTATCGGAATGAACAAGGGGGTTTTGCTTGCCTGGCACTTTTGAAGATAACATTGAGTCTTCATCAGTGTCAACGACCACATCGTCGGAACCACGTCTACTGAGAGGGGACAATTACCGGCAAACAAAGAGGAACACAATCAATGCAATGCCACAATATGATGCATGATCATGACATGGCAATATGCTGTAATTTGAGCTAATGCATCTAGCTATGATTTAAATGAAGTTGGTTTGAATACATGATTCAAAATCCAACTCCATATATGACTATTTAAATGTCCTTTATTTGTTTTGTCCAAAACAGAGGACAAACATTGTTCAAACATGCATGAAAATGGTACAGATGGATTCCTTGAATTTTTCTGATAATTTTTCATATATAAATCTTTTCATTTGGAGCTATAGATTAATTTCTATGATTTTTCAAAGTTTTGGATATTTTCTGAATTAAACAAATCATTTAAGATTTATTTAAAATTCAGAAAAGGATTACTGCGTCAGCCTGACATCATCATGACGTCAGCAAGTCAACGGCGCACGGTCCAGGTCAAACCTGAACGGTGGGGCCCGCGTGTCAGTGTCATTAGACTAACTAAATTTAATTAGTACTAATCCTAAAAATTAGCAGGGCTGGGTCCCATTTGTCATCGACCCAGAGGGGTCAACTGGGCCCACCCGGGGTCAAACCCGCCGGACTTGGTCCACGGCTCGCCGCCGGCGACGACAGAGACGGCGGAGGTTTCGGGAATCGCCCATAGGCGACCATTTGCACGGCGGAGAGGCTCTACGTGACGAGGAGACTCGTCCGCGTCCAGTGGTGCTCACAGCAGCTGCTCTAGTGGCCTAAAACGCCGGCGGCGGCGACTTGCGCGGCGGCCGGAGTTCGGTAGTTGAGCGGGTCGGCGTTGCAGGGAACGGCAGGAGCCGCGGGTGGTCGCGGTCGACTCCTGGGAACGTGCTGAGCACGGTGGCGCGCTCGGTTGCGAGCTTGCACGGCCGTAGCCGTGGTGGCGACATGAACGGCGGCGAGAGGCTACGGCCATGGCGGGGAAAAGGGGCTACGGCGTGCAGGCGGCTAAACAGAGGGAGGGGAACGGGGCTGGAGCTCACTGCGGTTCCGATGGAGACTTCGGCGAGCTCGGGGAAGCACCGGAGCGGCCGGGGCAGCGAGGTCGATCTCCGGCGACCGAGGAGGGGGAAAGCCTTGGTGGCGGAGTTGCAGCGCGTCCGGGGCCTCGTGGGTCGTCGAGGAGGTCGGGGACGTCGAGTCGGAGCTCGCAGGCATGTCCAGGGGGTGAGGGGGAGGAAATGGCCGCGGTGGGGCTTGTCGGCGGCGACGAGCTCCGCTCGGTGTGTTCGGGAGAAAGAAACAGAGGAGGGGGAGGAGCACAGGGAGAGAGGGGAGCGGTGCAGAGGTCCGGAGGGGGGTCGTGGCGCCGCGGGAGACGTCCAGGGGGAGGAGGAGGCAGCCAGGCAGGGAGGAGGTGGCCGGCGCGGGGCGGGCACGCGTCTCCGTCCTCCTGGCAGAGGAGGAAGACGACAGGGGAGGTGGCGGTGGTGGGCTGGGCCGGCCAGCTACAGTGCTGGGCCGGTTGGTGGGCTACGCAGGTGAGGCCAGGTAAGAACCTTTCTCTCTCTCCTTATTCTATTTATTTCAGTTTTCTAATATACTGTAAAATTGAGGGCTTTATTAAAAATAGCTAAGCACTTTCAAAAATCATGAGACTGCTTGTGGCCACTGTTTGGATTATTTCCAATAACCGGCAATTCAGTTCATGAATATTTGGACATTTAAAATAATACATAAAATTTAAATGCCCAAATGCAAATAAGGTATGATTTAATTCAGTGACCAATTATGTCATGGAAAAATGTGCAACACTTCTGGTTATGGTTTTAGTATTTTCCAGAAATGATGAACATTTTTAAAAGCCATTTGGATTACTGAAAATATTTTAGATGAACCTAGTTGAATTTCATTTGGTGCTAGGGTTTCAACAATCCCCATTTCAAGTTTCTTTGGAATTAAAACATGATGGCATGCTCACTGATGCAACTAACTACTAGCAATTCTAGGGCTGTGACACATTTTCACACTTAACCCAACGTCTTGGTCCTACAAAGGAGGTGATAGCGCCGCGGGCTATGCAACCGGACTATAATGCTTTAACACTTTCACTTAGCCATAGGAGCTTGACAGTGGGACTCTTTAGGTAGCCCTTTAATGGCGACTGCGTTTACCCGAATTTGGGACGCGTATGTGCCTGACCGGGAAGCGGCCCTTCGTCAAAATGGAGGAATTCGATAAATTCCTATAAGTCATCGAGTGGCGACCAGTCTCGCGCTACATCATGACAGTCGATTTTCGGCTTTCTCTACTGAGGTGCTCACCCGGCCGAACCGGGGCACAATCGCAGTAGTTCTCCTGGTGCATCCTTAGCCGACAGAACGGAACGTAAGGTGGCCGAACTCAGGAGCCGGGCAACCCAACATGTGACCAAAATCATGACTCGGAGCTGATGCATATAGTGCCAAAACTCGCAACGCCGAACACTCCCTAAGGTGTTCGGTCTTTGTGGGTGCGTGTGAAACAACATCCTTGAAAAAGAAAAAAGCCCCTTGTGTCCAGGTACGAGCAAGAATTCTGGCGTGGCCACATGCCAAAACGCCAGTCTCCTCCATGGTTATAGTGAGGTAAACCAGGGGATGTATAGCAGCAAGAGACAGTAAAAAAGGTTTACGCAGGGTCTTAATCTAAGAAGAATCCTTTGGGGCGGGTCCCTACTGCACGTCTGCGCCTGTGTCTCCGCTGTGCCGTGTCCTGGACGGGCGCCGTACGACGTTCATCTGTAAAAGGGAAGAACTAAATTGAAAAATGGGTCGTGCGGATCAAAAAGAATAATAAATAAAATGTGAAGTGAGAAATGGATACGGTCGAGTTTTATTGTCTCTGCGTACAGCCCCTGGTGAGGCGTACCAAGCCTATAACGAAAATGGGCTTGTGCCAAACTCATTGAGTCCGGGTCCGCGGCCTTTTGTGACTTACATCGAAAAAGTCTTTTGGCTGGCGAGGCCATTTTGTTGGGCGGCCGTTTAAGCGGCCGCACAATCCTCCGTTTGGAGGAGATGTAGTTTAGTATGTTCCCTTTAAAGAGATGATGCCTCGAGGATCGGGCATCTTTAGCGTGAGGGATGCATAATGCAGTATTGCGTTAAAGCGAGCGAAAGCTCCGCGTCCCATTAGTGCTTGATGGCGACTTGAAAACGGGACTATGTGGAAGATAAGCTTTTCGCGACGACAGTTATTGGCAGAGCCAAATATGACCACAAGCCGAAGAAAACCCATACAGTGGGTGTCCGGGCCTGGTGCTACTCCTTGAAAGGAGGTTTTACTGTGACGGATTCGTGCTGGGTTTATGCCCATGCGGTGAATTGTATCTTGATATATCAGATTTAGTCCACTGCCACCGTCCATAAGGACGTTGGTAAACTGGAATCCGTCTATTATTGGATTAAGTATCAGGGCAGTCCGGCCTGCGTGTTTGATATTGCGAGAATAATCTAGCTGATCAAAAATTATTGGCTTTAGTGACCAATGGCCAGACTCCTGAGGGATAGGCTTGAATGTGCGGACCTTTATGGGTGCCTCATGCCTTGTTATGTGAAGTGAGTTCACTGTTTTGACTTCTTGCGGGAAGTTCTTTTGCTTCCTGGTGTTCTGCTTTTGGGTTTCGTCATCTTCCTCACTTGGTGTGTCGAGCCCCTTGTGTTCGGCGTTAAGCCTTACGGATTGTTTGAAAACCCAACAGTCTTTGTGGGTATGATTAGCAGGCTTTCCAGGAGTACTGTGTATCTGACATATCCTGTCCATGATTCTCTTTAGACTGCACGGATCTTCCCTATTATCCTGAGGGGGTGATTTTGTCTGATTTTTCCGTGAGCCTTTGAATCCGGCATTGACTGTCGTGCTCTTCGGACTTTTTCTTTTGACTCGGCGAAGGTCCTTGTTTCGCCGTGGTTTCCCGTTTCCAATGGCCAGACTCCTGATGATTGAGGGGCGACACGCAGAGTGCGGAGGTGCCATAATAAGCAAAGGCGCCGATGTTCCATGGCCAAAGGGTTCCTTCCCGGAGGTGTCTAGTTTATGGCAACGGCAGTGGTTTTATATCACAGCTCCCCAGGGTACCAGGTGGGTGGCCGCTCCTGCCTTTCGCTCAGGCCCCCCACCACAACTGACGTCATGGATCAAGAAGGGGCTGGACTGGGGGCCAGCAAATGATGTGCCGATGTTGCAGAGTCGCATCGGAGATCTCCTCGAGAGAGATGTCGGCCTGGTCAAGGTAATGCAAGGCATGCTGGCTCATCGAGTCCCGCCTTGCAAACGTCGACCCCTCCGTATGTGGGAGTTCAACCCGGAAGGACCGCGAGCTATTCAGCACTTCCTCGGCATGACTCTCGAAGAGATGTACAAATTGTTCTTCGGACCACAAATAAGGTGTCCGGACATCACCGAGGATGCGGGTCTGAGCTGCAATCATCCAGATACCCAAGTAAGTAATCCTGTGGCCGAATACATTGTCTTTTTATTTATCACGACATCATTCTGAAAAGTCGCTCTTTGACCAGGACTGGGTAACAAAGGCGAAGATGATCAAGTGTTCGGCCCCTCTTCCCGAAGGCTCAGTAGATCCAGTACTAGCCAGAATGCTCGAGCCGGCGCCTTATCAGGCGCCCTCAGGGGAAGATAAAGGGGGAATAAAGAGGCTGAAAGCGGGCCTCACTCATTATTCATCCAAACCGGGGGAATTAGCGCCTCCGTGAAGGAGGATAACCAGGGAGAAGAATCTGAAATTCCCTCTCCCCAAGGAAGGAAGAGGACCACCTATGAAGACCCGGAAACAAAGGTTTCCAAACGGGGGAAGAAATCTTCGCCAGAGGGTCCTGCCGCGGAGGGTACCCTTGCCACACAGTGTCCGCAAGGGGATCAGCCCTCCACCGAGCTGTAAGTAAAAAAGGTACTTAATAGTAGAAATATCCTACTTTGCCTATGAGGACAATAACCGAAGCATGTATCTTGTAGTTCGTATCGTAGCCCTTCTCGACAGAGTTCGTCTTCGGGGGATCTTCTTCCAGAGATGATGGAGACCGAAACACCTCCCCAAACCACCCCACCTCATGAGGCGGTCGACGCTGAAGTGTTGTCACGAAGGGTTTCTCCTGATCCGCCAAGGCCAGAGGGTAATCCCTCGGCCACCCGAAGTCCTCAGTATTCGGCTCCTAAGGAAAGTAACGGAAAGAGTCCGGAACCGTCCGGTGTGAGATCAGACGCACTGAAGGATCTTCTGGAGCAAGCGGCTATCTCAGAAGTGCATCGTACGCTAATGGGTACGATGATCCAGAGGATTTCGTCTGCCGAAAGCGGGTTGCATGAAGCTTTTATGAGTCTGCTGAAAGGCTTTGAGGTAGGTGAAATAGTGTATGTGTTTGACGATACTGCACACGTTAGGTGTGCCCTATACAGATAGTATCCCCTGAGACTCTGGTTACCGTCGAGAACGGCGGAAAACAGAGGATCATAGTCTCAGGTAATAATCAGGCCGCCTTCATGTACAGGTGGCTGAAGGTCCGGTGGCTAGCCGGACTGGTGAGTTTGCCAAGCTGAAGCGGCAACTTGATGCGGTAGATGCCGATATCGTGCTTGTCAACAAGCGGCTCGACGAGGCACATGGTATGTGATTTCTCCGGTGATCAACACATAGTAAGAGGAGCATGATGCTAGTATCTTTAATATGTTTGTGACTACAGATGGAGCTGCCGCCGTGGAGACCCTTCGGGCGGAACTTGCCCGAGCCAAGGAACAAGCCAGGAGTAGTGATGCGGCCGCTCTAAAGGCGGTCGAAGTGCTGAGAGCCGAACAGGCTGCACATTGTCAAAGCAAGGAAAAAATGGCCAAGACGGCCGTTGAGTTGAAAGATGCCGCTGACCATTACCAGCTTCTTGAAAAAGAAACCCGAGCGAAGGTGAAGGACCTGGAGAAGGCCATGGTAGCAGCCAAGGAAGCCCGCTCTAGAATCAGAGTGGCGAAGGAGGAGTTGCGTCAAGCTGGAGATATCGCGGCTGGGAAGCCCTTTTTGTTGCGGATGAAGTTCGGAGATCCGAAGTATGCCCTTCTTGATCAACTATGGAGTTCTACAGACGCATACGTGGATTTGGCAGCCAGTGCTGCTGATGCGGCCGAGTACTTCAAGGATCAAAAAGATAGTGAAGTGGAAAAGCTGTTCTGGTCATAGTTCGATGGTGCAGTGCGTCCGGTGCTGTTGAATGAGCGAATGGCCGAGTGGGCCGAACTCCATAGGTTGTCCGGGCTTGCCATGGGGTTTGTTGTGGATCATCTGTGGCCGGAAGGGCCAAGGCCGAATAGTTATTTTAGTTTAGTGCAACAGTTCCTTGGTGTTGTGCCGCATATCGATGATATGAAGAGGTCGCCGTGCATAGAGGTTGCGCGGATGGCACTTGCCCGTGTCAAGACATACTGGGCAGATATGGAGGCCACCGCTATTACAATCTAGAGTTCGGCCGTAGGCCGAGTATCTGCAGAGCACTACTTTGAAGAAGTCCTTCAAGGCGCTCGTGCAATAGAGGCTCAGTGCTCGAAGAAAATTATGTTCTAGTGACATGTATTCCCATTGTAAAAACAATGCTTTATTGAATTATAAAGGTTGTGTTTATACTTTTGCCTGAAAGTATTATGATGCCTCCTGTGCGGCCGTTTATGTATATATGTATATAACCTGAAAGTTTGCAGTCGTCGGCTTCAGCCCCCACGCATATAATGCGGGGGTGTTCGCAAAAAACGCATATTTACACTTGATCCAACATCTTGGTCCATTAAGGAGGTGGTAGCGCAGCGAACGAGGCAATCGGACTATATTGCTTTAACACTTTCACTTAGCCATAGGAGTTTGACGGTGGGACTACTATATAGCCCCCGGTACCTCCGCGCTCGTCTGAATACGGGGTGCGTACGTACATGACTGGGAAGCGGACCTTCGTTAATGCGGAGGAATCCCGAAGATTCTGCTAAGTCATCGAGTGGTTGACCAGTCTCGCGCTTTGTCATGAATGTCAGTTTTCGGCTTTCTCTACTGAGATGCTCATCCAGATGAACTAGGGCACAATCGCAGTAGTTCTCCCGGTGCCACTTTAGCCGATAGAGCGGAACGTAAGGTAGCAAAACACGGGAGCCGGGCAAACCCAACATTTGACCAAAGACATGATTCGGAGTTGATGCATATAAGGCCAAACTCGCGAAGCCGAACACTCCCTAAGGTATTCGGTCTTTATAACATATGTCGGGCTGAACAGCGCCCTTGATAATGAACCCCGAGTGTCCAGGTACATGCAATGCTCTGACGTGGCGAAATGCCAATAATTTCAGCATCCCTCTCGGTTATACTAAGTATCCGGAGGATGTTAACAACAAGAGACAGTAAAAAGGTTTACGCAGGGTCTTAATCTAAAAAGAAACCTTTGAGCGGGTCCCTGCTGCACGTCTGCGCCTGTGTCTCCGTTGTGCCGTATCCTGGACGGGTGTGGCGCGATTGTCATCTGTAAAAGATAAGAACTTAGGTGAAAGTTGTCGTGCCAAAAAATTGGTTAAAACCATTAAAATTCAAGATAAATCAAGTTGAGCCGAACTAGCTCTGATTACACGCGGGAAGCCCCTGGTGCTGCCTATGGGGGTATAACCATCAAACCAATCTCGGGTTTATCTAAGCTATTATAGCTAGTAATGCGTCGGGCTCGTCTAGCCGTGTCCGCGGTCTTAACGACCGATCCTTTATTCTGGTTGGAGGGGCCATTTAGTGTTCAGCTATTAAAGTCGTCACACATTCTTCCGCTTGTAAGGAATGTTAAATGTTTCCGCTAATGGTGATGATGCCACGTGGACCGGGCATCTTAAGATTGAGAGAAGCGTAATGCGGTATTGCATTAAAACGAGCGAGTAGTGCTTGATAGCCACTTCGGAATGGAGTGATGTCGAAGGTTAATGAAAGCACAAGTGCTCCCCAGGTGGTTTTGGTAATTAATGACAACATATCTCTTGTTGGACTAATGTTTCTATCTAGCATGTTTCAGATAAGTTCAACAATGGAGTGGCATGGACTAAAGGATGTGGGAACTCCTTCAAGATGCTAAGGACAAAGGATTGGCTAAAGCTTCAAGCTCAAGACTCTTCATTTTATATTTTAGTGATCCAAGATCACATTGAGTCCATAGGAAAAGCCAATTCTATCAAGGAGGGATGAGGTGTTGCTTAATGAGCCCTTTGCTTGGTGTGCTTAATGATATGCTCCAAAACCCTCAGCTACTTTCCCACTTCCACATATGACCTAAACCCAAAGCCAAACTCGGACCTACCGATTCTTTCTACCCGGCGCCACCGAGTTTCACTTGTCATAAGCCACTGCCAAACCCTAGCAAATCGGTTCTACCGATAGGGATCTCGGTCTCACCGAGATGGGATTGCAATTTCTCTGTTTCCTTTTCGTAACTTTTTGGTCTCACCGAAAGAGCGGATCGGTCCCATCGAGATTGCAATGTAAACTCTCTGTTTCCTTTTTGTAACTTTTCGGTCTCACCGAAAGAGCAAATCGGTCCCACCGAGTTTGCCTGACCAACTCTCTGGTTAGCTTATTACCAAATCGGTCTCACCGAGTTTGTGTAATTGGTCTCACCGAGATTACGTTATGCCCTAACCCTAACCATATCGGTCCTACCGAGTTGCATATCAGTCCCACCGAAAATCTCTAACGGTCACTAGGTTTACTATTTCGGTCCGACCGAGTTTGTTGATTCGGTACCACCGAGATTGGTAAATTGTGTGTAACGGTTGGATTTTGTGTGGAGGCTATATATACCCCTCCACCTCCTCTTCACTCGTGGAGAGAGCCATCAGAACACATCTACACTTCCAACTCATATGTTCTGAGAGAGAACCACCTACCCTTGTGTTGAGGCCAAGATATTCCATTCCTACCATATGAATCTTGATCTCTAGCCTTCCCCAAGTTGCTTTCCACTCAAATCTTTTTTCCACCAAATCCAAATCATGTGAGAGAGAGTTGAGTGTTGGGGAGACTATCATTTGAAGCACAAGAGCAAGGAGTTCATCATCAACACACCATTTGTTACTTCTTGGAGAGTGGTGTCTCCTAGATTGGCTAGGTTTCACTTGGGAGCCTCCGACAAGATTGTGGAGTTGAACCAAGGAGTTTGTAACGGCAAGGAGATCGCCTACTTCGTGAAGATCTACCGCTAGTGAGGCAAGTCCTTCGTGGGCGATAGCCATGATGGGATAGACAAGGTTGCTTCTTCGTGGACCCTTCGTGGGTGGAGCCCTCCGTGAACTCGCGCAACCGTTACCCTCCGTGGGTTGAAGTCTCCATCAACGTGGATGTAGGATAGCACCACCTATCCGAACCACGACAAAAACATCCTTGTCTCCAATTGCGTTTGAATTCTCCAAACCCTTCCCTTTACATTCTTGCAAGTTGCATGCTTTACTTTCCGCAGCTCATTTACTCTTTGCATGCTTGCTTGATGTGTATTGTGTATGTTGAAATTGTGCCTAAAACTCCACTTAAACTGAAAAAGCTTAAAAACTGCAACTTTAGCACTAAGTGTCTAATCACCCCCCTCTAGACACACCTCTTGAAGGTCCCACAGTTAACTTTTCGCTTCGAAAGTTGTCGGGAGAACCGAATACAACCTCTAGTAATAGAGAGCCCGTGCAGCGGGCCTCTGGGCCTGGTATTACTCCCTTGAAGGTAGTATTACTGTGGCTGCTTTTTGTCGGGTCTATCCCCATTTTGCGGACTGTGTCCTTATATATCAGATTAGGACTACTGCCGCCGTCCATAAGGACTCGTGTGAGATGGTATCCATTTATTATTGGGTCTAACACCAAGGCAGCCAATCTTTCGTGCCGGAAGCTTGTCGGGTGATCCCTGCGATCAAAAGTAATCGAGCAGGCCAACCAGGGGTTTAACTTAGGGGTGACGGGCTCATCGGCGCGTGTGTCTCAGAGTGCATGTTTGCTTCTCCTCTTCGTCACGTGGATCGTGTTTACTATTTTAACCTCTGGTGGGAATTTTTTCTGTCCCTCAGTGCTTTGCTGGCGAGGCTCGTCCTCATCTTCACTTGGTGTCTCCCTCCCCTTGTATTCGGTGTTTAGCTTACCGGCCTTCTTGAAGACCCTGCATTCTCTGTGGGTGTGATTTGCAGGTTTATCGGGGGTGCCATGAATCTGACATAGTTTGTCTAGAATCTTGTTTAGGCTGGACGGTCCATCTCTGCTGCCTTTGAAAGGCTTTTTCTGGTGACCTGGTCCAGAGCCCCTGAATTCGGCGTTTACCGCCGTATTATATGGGCTGTCTTCTGTATTTCGACGCTTGCTTTTACTGCGTCGTGGTTTTCCATTGCCATCCCTGACTTCGGATGTGCTTGGGTCGCTGGTGCTACTGCGGGCTAACCATCTATCTTCGCCCACGCAAAAGCGGGTCATGAGGCTTGTCAAGGCTGCCATTGCTCTTGGTTTTTCTTAGCCGAGGTGTCTGGCGAGCCATTCGCCTCGGACGCTATGCTTGAAAGCTGCTAAGGCTTCGGCGTCCGGGCAGTCGATGATTTGGTTCTTCTTAGTGACAAACATGTTCCAAAGCTTTCGGGCTGACTCTCTGGGCTGTTGAATTATGTGACTTAAATCGTCTGCATCCGGAGGTCGGACATAGGTCCCTTGAAAATTAGCCCGAAAAGCATCCTTGAGCTCCTCCCAACTTCCAATTGAGTTTTTGGGGAGGCTTTTTAGCCAATGCCGAGCTGGTCCTTTAAGCTTGAGGGGCAAGTACTTGATGGCGTGGAGATCATCTCCGTGAGCCATATGTATATGGAGGATAAAGTCCTCAATCGAGACCCCAGGGTTTGTGGTCCCGTCGTACGCCTCTATGTTCACCGGTTTGAATCCTTTTGGAATATCGTGGTCCAACACCTCATCGGTGAAACATAGGGGGTGTGCGTCACGCCTATATTTAGATGTATCATGGTGTTCGGATGGTTGTAGTATTCTGTTTTGATTTTGTGCCGTAGCGCGCTTCCTAGATCCATAGATGGATCTGGTCATACTAGATTTTTGGTGCAAGTCCTCACGTAGATCGTGTGTTGACTTATGTGCGGCCTTGTTAGCCGCTCTATCGTGGCCACAAGGTGGTTGATCCGACCGGTTGGCTGTTTTATTTTTTGGCTGTGTGGGCTCTAAGGCCTCATCGTCAAATTCGGGCAATAGCTTGCGCTTTGGATAGCTCTTTGTGTGGTAACTACCACCATACTTTTCTTCATTGTCGAGCACTTTGTTCCATCTATTGTTGAGCGTATTCTGTGCGGCCCTAAGCCTTTGCTTCTGCTTCTTCAGACTCCTCGCGGTGGCAGTAAGCCTTCTGCGGAGGTTTTCTTGTTCCAAGTGCCTTTCTGGGATGATGTGTGCATCTTCGTCCGGACTGTTTTCCTCTCCGGAGGGAGGTTGGTGAGCTTTATCCTCGGCGTTGCCGTGTTCGGGCAGTGGATCCATACTATGTTCGTCGTTTGCTGGTTCATCCTGCTCTGCCACTGGGTTGATGTGGTCGTCGTTTCCTCTGGAGTCGACTGGGGTGTTAGTTTCTCTTTCGCTGTTATCGCTATTTTTGCCGAGGCGGGATTTGGAACGGCGTGTACGCCGACGCTTTGTTTTCTTCTCGATGGAGTTGTTCTTCGCTGCTTCCTTCCGTTCCTCGTCATTGTTTTCTTTTGGTGTATCCACCATGTATATGTCATGTGATGAAGTGGCTGTCCAGCGCCCTGTGGGCGGTGGTTCCTGTTCTTCTCCTCCATCGTCGTCCATGCCGTCGAGGTCTTCGGAGTCGAAATCGAGCATGTCGGTTAAATCGTCGATAGTGGCTATTAAGTGGGTGGTGGGTGGGCAGCGAATTTTTTCATCGTCCGCATCCCCTTCTAGCAGGACATAGTTCGGCCAAGGTTCTCCTGACAGGGAGAGGGACCTTAATGAATTTAGCACATCGCCGAAAGGCGAGTGCTGAAAAACATCCACGGAGGTAAACTTCATGGTCGGTGCCCAATCGGGTTCAATAGGCACGGATGGAGGCAGCTCGGAGCCTGTGGCCAGGGACGAATCCAATGGTTCGGCAACACGGCTCTCGTAAGGGGTGAAGTCAGTATCCGGCTCTATCGCCACTGAGAGTGCGGCTTCCATGGCGGGGTCTATCCACCCGTCCTCGGATGGCGCAATTTGCTCCGGATTGAGGGCCGGAGTAGTCGCAGGTGTGATCTCCCGAACACTGTGCGACGGCAGAGCTAGATCATGCTCGTCGTGATCGTGTGGCGCACCTGACATGGGCTCGAATCCGTCAAAGATGAAATCTCCGCGGATGTCGGCGGTGTAGTTTAAATTTCCAAACCTGACCTGGTGGCCAGGGGCGTAGCTCTCGATCTGCTCCAGATGGCCAAGCGAGTTAGCCCGCAGTGCGAAGCCGCCGAATACGAAGATCTGTCCGGGGAGGAAAACCTCACCCTGGACCGCATCGTTACCGATGATCGAAGGAGCCATCAAGCCCTATGGTGACGAAACAGTGGAACTCTCAATGAAAGCACCAATGTCGGTGTCAAAACTGGCGGATCTCGGGTAGGGGGTCCCGAACTGTGCATCTAAGGCGGATGGTAACAGGAGGCGGGGGACATGATGTTTACCCAGGTTTGGGCCCTCTCGATGGAGGTAATACCCTACTTCCTGCTTGATTGATCTTGATGATATGAGTATTACAAGAGTTGATCTACCACGAGATCGTGGAGGCTAAACCCTAGAAGCTAACCTATGGTATGATTGTTGTTGGTCCTACGGACTAAACACTCCGGTTTATATAGACACCGGAGGGGGCTAGGGTTACACAGAGTCGGTTACAAGGGAGGAGACCTACATATCCGTATTGCCAAGCTTGACTTCCACGCCAAGGAGAGTCCCATCCGGACACGAGACGAAGTCTTCAATCTTGTATCTTCATAGTCCAACAGTCTGGCCAAAGGATATAGTCCGGTTGTCCGGAGACCCCCTAATCCAGGACTCCCTCAATGCGAGACCGCGAGAGCGAGGAAGCGGCTATAGCTTAGCAAGGAAGGAAGGATGGAGGAAACAAGGGAAATGTGACTTGTGGTCGGGGAGAAAAGGTGGTGGGGAAGGGGGAAGGGGGCAGGGTAGATATTTTGGCCGTAGGCCAAAATTTTGGAAATGTGGATGGAAACTTTGCACGCGTTGCCGCAGGACCATTCACTTTGAACGATTGTGTGCATCGCAAATGATTCTTCTGCTTTACGCGCATGGGATGAGTTTGATAATTCAAATTTTGGTGGAAATTTCCCTGGGTACGTCATTGCATAATTTAACATCGCTTGCTAATTTGGGCACACAAAAGAGCGTACAACAGACAGGCCACACTTACTGAATCGAGCAATTTTAGCAATTAAACAGAGCCAGTTGACCTAAACATTGCTCTAATAAAAGACCAGCATTAAAAACAAAGCCTAAGTACGCATAATTTTAACAAATCCGCCGCTGTGCCGTCCTATGCATCGCCGGTATGAGATGAGACGTCGATGACTTGTCCTGGCGACATGCCCTCGTTGGTGGACTCCACGTCCCCCTACTGAAGTCGACCGTGTCCTCGTCCTCGTCCTCGTCCGCGGCGCTACCCTCAAGGTTGTAGTACTCATAGTAGTGGTTGCGCCAGATCTCGCGTTGGTACTCCACCGCCGATTCCTCGACGGACAGACTCTTCTCTACCTCGACCTCAGCCACGCGCAACTCCTCCTCCCGGCGCTCCTCGATCTCCACTGCCTCCTACATCTCCAGCTCCCACTCAGCGACCTCATGACGAAGCAGGTGCTCCATGGCCACCGCCGCCTTTTCAGACGTGGGTTGCATGCTGGAGCCCAAGGTGGACTGGAATATCTTGGCGTGTGCATCCTCGATCTTGGCGTGGATGGACTCGACCCGGGCCAGGGCGACATCAGCGGCACGGACGACAGCTCGAGCGCTCTCGGCGTTTGCAGCTGCCATCGTAGCAGCGGCTGCAGCCGTCTCGGCTGCAGCTGCTGCCGTGTCGGCTGCCGCAGACGCCCTCTTGGCGGAAGCGGCCACGCTCAATGCGGAAGCGGTGGCACTCTTGGCATAGACGGCCGCGCTCTCGGTGCAGGCGGCGGCGCTCGGGGGGACGCGACCATCGTACGGGCCTTCACGAAGGGTTTCCACGGGGTCATCTTTGCAAGAAGGGGGTGCGGGAATGGGGATCGGTATTCATGGATTCGGGGGTTGCCGGCACTGGAGCAGACGAGCCGACAAAGCTTAAGGAGGGAGAATTAAATAGACCCAGATATTTTCATCGCAAACAGTTCCTACAAAACAACTGTGTGTGATGTTCTAGATATTTTTTTATTAGCTGCGAAAGACGAATTTGGACTAAAGTGCTAACGGATGGTGTTTTAAATGAACGAGAAATTTTGTAGTACTAATACAACTGTCATGTCAAATTTTGGAAAATTTCAAGGGTCATTTGACCTTTTAAGACATTTAAGTGATTTTCTAGCCATTTAATGACTGTAATTGAAATTTGAACTACATGTACATGCAACAACTAACCATAGCAGTTTGAAAACTCATATTCTGTGTACTTGTGTGCGATTTAATTCCATGTGCAGTAAATTAGAAGGAATTTTCAAACATATTGGTCTAACGACTATGACATACAATTAAGCATGGAGTGACATGGCATTTTAATTCCAAAAATAAAAAAATCAGAAACACATGAACCCTTGGTTGATGTAATGTCATGCTGATGTCTACTACACAACCTTGTTGTTTTAGACGTTGTTGGGCCTCCAAGTGCAGAGGTTTGTAGGGCAGTAGCAAATTTCCCTCAAGTGGATGACCTAAGGTTTATCAATCCGTGGGAGGCGTAGGATGAAGATGGTCTCTCTCAAGCAACCCTACAACCAAATAACAAAGAGTCTCTTGTGTCCCCAACACACCCAATACAATGGTAAATTGTATAGGTGCACTAGTTCGGCGAAGAGATGGTGATACAAGTGCAATATGGATGGTAGATATAAGTTTTTGTAAACTGAAAAATATAAAAACAGCAAGGTAGCAAGTAATAAAAGTGAGCATAAACGGTGTTGCAATGATAGGAAACAAGGCCTAGGGTTCATACTTTCACTAGTGCAAGTTATCTCAACAATAATAACATAATTGGATCATATAACTATCCCTCAACATGCAACAAAGAGTCACTCCAAAGTCACTAATAGCGGAGAACAAACAAAGAGATTATGGTAGGGTACGAAACCACCTCAAAGTTATTCTTTACAATCAATCCGTTGGGCTATTTCTATAAGTGTCACAAACAGCCCTAGAGTTCGTACTAGAATAACACCTTGAGACACAAATCAACCATAACCCTAATGTCACCTAGATAGTCCAATGTCACCTCAAGTATCCGTGGGTATGATTATATGATATGCATCACACAATCTCAGATTCATCTATTCAACCAACACATAGAACCTCAAAGAGTGCCCCAATGTTTCTACTGGAGAATCACGACGAAAACATGTGCCAACCCCTATGCATAGGTTCATGGGCGGAACCCGCAAGTTGATCAACAAAACATACATCAAGTTATTCACGTGATATCCCATTGTCACCACAGATACGCACGGCAAGACATACATCAAGTGTTCTCAAATCTTTAAAGACTCAATCCAATAAAATAACTTCAAAGGGGAAACTCAATCCATTACAAGAGAGTAGAGGGGGAGAAGAAACATAAGATCCAACTATAATAGCAAAGCTCGCGATACATCAAGATCGTGCCAAATCAAGAATACGAGAGAGAGAGAGATCAAACACATAGCAACTGGTACATACCCTCAGCCCCGAGGGTGAACTACTCCCTCCTCATCATGGAGACCGCCGGGATGATGAATATGGCCACCGGTGAGGGATCCCCCCTCCGGCAGGGTGCCGGAACAGGGTACCGATTGGTTTTTGGTGGCTAGAGAGGCTTGTGGCGGCGGAACTCCCAATCTATTCTCTGTTCTGGAAGTTTTAGGGTGCGTTGGTATATATGGGTGAAAGGAGTACGTCGGTGGACCGAAGGGGGGGCACGAGGCAGGGGGCGCGCCCCCTACCCTTGTGAGCACTTCCTTCATCTTCTGACATAGGGTCCAAGTCTATCCGGTAGGTTTCCTTCCAAAAATAACTTCTCCAGTTGATTTCGTTCCGTTTCGACTCCGTTTGTTATTCCTTTTCTTCGAAACACTGAAATAGGCATAAAACAACAAATCTGGACTGGGCCTCTGATTAATAGGTTAGTCCCAAAAGTAATATAAAAGTGGATAATAAAGCCCAATATTGCCCAAAACAGTAGATAACATAACATGGAGCAATCAAAAATTATAGATACGTTGGAGACGTATCAAGCATGCCCAAGCTTAATTCCTGCTCGTCCTCGAGTAGGTAAATGATAAAAAAGATAATTTTTGATGTGGAATGCTAGTTGGCATAATTTCATTGTAATTCTTCTTACTTGTGATATGAATATTCAGATCCGAAAGATTCAAGACAAAAGTTCATATTGACATAAAAATAATAATACTTCAAGCATACTAACTAAGCAATTATGTCTTCTCAAAATAACATGGCCAAAGAAAGTTATCCCTACAAAATCATATAGTCTGGCTATGCTCTATCTTCACCACACAAAGTATTTAAATCATGCACAACCCCGATGACAAGCCAAGCAATTGTTTCATACTTTTGACATTTTCAAAACTTTTTCGAACTTCACGCAATACATGAGCGTGAGCCATGGACATAGCACTATAGGTGGAATAGAATGGCAGTTGTGGAGAAGACAAAAGGAGGGGAAGATAGTCTCACATCAACTAGGCGTATCAACAGGCTATGGAGATGCCCATCAATAGATATCAATGTGAGTGAGTAGGGATTGCCATGCAACGGATGCACTAGAGATATAAGTGTATGAAAGCTCAACAAAAGAAACTAAGTGGGTGTGCATCCAACTCGCTTGCTCACGAAGACCTAGGGCATTTTGAGGAAGCCCATCATTGGAATATACAAGCCAAGTTCTATAGTGAAATATTCCCACTAGTATATGAAAGTGATATCATAGGAGACTCTCTATCGTGAAAATCATGGTGCTACTTTGAAGCACAAGTGTGGTAAAAGGATAGTAGCATTGTCCCTTCTCTCTTTTCTCTCATTTTTTTATTTTTTTATTTGGGCCTTTCTCTTTTTTTATGGCCTCTTTTTTTCTCTCTTTTTTTTATTTTTTTATTTTTCGTCTGGAGTCTCATCCCGACTTGTGGGGGAATCATAGTCTCCATCATCCTTTCCTCACTTGGGACAATGCTCTAAAAATGATGATCATCACACTTCTATTTTCTTACAACTCAACAATTACAACTCGATACTTAGAACAAAGTATGACTCTATATGAATGCCTCCGGCGGTGTACTGGGATGTGCAATGACTCATGAGTGACATGTATGAAAGAATTATGAACGGTGGCTTTGCCACAAATACGATGTCAACTACATGATCATGCAAAGCAATATGACAATGATGGAGCGTGTCATAATAAACGGAACGGTGGAAAGTTGCATGGCAATATATCTCGGAATGGATATGGAAATGCCATGATAGGTAGGTATGGTGGCTGTTTTGAGGAAGGTATATGGTGGGTGTATGATACCGGCGAAAAGTGCGTGGTATTAGAGAGGTTAGCAATGGTGGAAGGAAGAAAAGTGTGTATAATCCATGGACTCAACATTAGTCATAAAGAACTCATATACTTATTGCAAAAATCTATAAGTTATCAAAGCAAAGTATTACGCGCATGCTCCTAGGGGGATAGATTGGTAGGAAAAGACCATCGCTCGTCCCCGACCGCCACTCATAAGGAGGACAATCAATAAATAAATCATGCTCCGACTTCATCACATAACGGTTCACCATATGTGCATGCTACGGGAATCACAAACTTCAACACAAGTATTTCTCAAATTCACAACTACTCAACTAGCATGACTCTAATATCACCATCTTCATATCTCAAAATAATTATCAAGCATCAAACTTTTCTTAGTATTCAACACACTCATAAGAATTCTTAGAAATCTTGTATGCTTAGCATATTATGATTATTTAAGCAAATTACCATGCTATTTAAGACTCTCAAAATAATATAAGTGAAGCATGAGAGTTCATCTATTTCTATAAAACTAATCCACCACCGTGCTCTAAAATATATAAGTGAAGCACTAGAGCGAACGACAAACTACTCCGAAAGATATAAGTGAAGATCAATGAGTAGTCAAATAATTATGCAAATTATGTGAAGACTCTCACATTTAAGAATTTCAGATCTTGGTATTTTATTAAAACAGCAAGCAAAGCTAAACAAAACGACATTTTAAGGATAGCACAAATCATGTGAAGAAGCAAAAAACTTAGGTTCAACCGATACTAACCGATAATTGTTGAAGAAGAAAGGTGGGATGCCTACCGGGGCATCCCCAAGCTTAGATGCTTGAGACTTCTTGAAATATTATCTTGGAGTGCCTTGGGCATCCCCAAGCTTGAGCTTTTGTGTCTCCTTAATTCCTCTCATATCATGGTTTCCTAAATCTCAAAAGCTTCCTCCACACCAAACTCAACAAGAACTCGTGAAATAGGTTAGTATAAACCAATGCAAAACCTTATCATTTTCTACTGTAACAAATCACTAAAATTATTATTCAACATTTCATACTAAATGCCTCTGCATATTTAATACTCCTATCATCAAATAGAATCATTAAACAAGCAAACATATGCAAACAATGCAAACATAACAGCAATCTGCCAAAACAGTACAGTCTGTAAAGAATGCAAGATTCATCATACTTTCCTAACTACAAAAATTATAAAAGAAAATTCCCACTGTAGTAAATTAATCAGAGATTATTATGCAAAAGGTTTCAACATTTTATCACATTCTGACTTTTCTAGGGAATTTTTGCAACAGTGGTAAACTTTCTGTTTTCAAACAGCAACATGCATACTTGCAAAATAAGCATGGCAAAAGCTATACTTGACACTTTTATTGAAACTAGAGGTGCAAAACACTATTCTGAATGACAGAAAGCAAAAACTAACAAAAGTAAATGACGCTCCAAGCAAAACACATATCATGTGGTGAATAAAAAAATAGCTCCAAGTAAAGTTACCGATGAACGAAGACGAAAGAGGGGATGCCTTCCGGGGCATCCCCAATCTTAGACGCTTGGTTATCCTTGAATATTACCTTGGGGTGACTTGGGCATCCCCAAGCTTATGCTCTTGCCACTCCTTATTCCATAGTCCATCGAATCTTTACCCAAAACTTGAAAACTTCACAACACAAAACTTAACAGAAAACTCATGAGCTCCGTTAGCGAAAGAAATCAAAACACCACTTCAAGGTACTGTAATGAACAAATTATTTATTTATATTGGTGTTAAACCTACTGTATTCCAACTTATATATGGTTTATAAACTATTTTATTAGCCATAGATTCATCAAAATAAGCAACCAACACACGGAAAACAGAATCTGTCAAAAACAGAACAGTCTGTAGTAATATGTAACTAACGCAACCTTATGGAACTCCAAAAATTCTAAACTAAATTGGTAGACTTGATGAATTTGTCTAGTAATCATCTGCAAAAAGAATCAACTAAATATCACCCTCCAGTAAAAAGTTCTAGCTAATCTCGTGGGCGCTAAAGTTTCTGTTTTTTACAGCATGATCATAAAGACTTCACCCAAGTCTTCCCAAAGGTTCTACTTGGCACAAACACAAATTAAAACATAACACCCCATCTAAAAATAATCTATATGAATTATTTATTCCTAAACAGAACCAAAAAGCAAGAAACTAAAATAAAATTGGGTTTCCTCCCAACAAGCGCTATCGTTTAACGCCCCTAGCTAGGCATGATGATTTCAATGATGCTCACCTAAAAGATAAGAATTGAAACATAAATAGAGCATCATGAAGAATATGACTAGCACATTTAATTCTAACCCACTTCCTATGCATAGGGATTTTGTGATCAAACAACTTATGGGAACAAGAATCAACTTGCATAGGAAGGTGAAACAAGCATAACTTCAAAACTTTAAGCACATAGAGAGGAAACTTGATATTATTGCAATATGTAGAAGCATATGATCCTCTCTCATAATAATTTTCAGTAGCATCATGAATGAATTCAACAATATAGCCAGCACCTAAATAATTCTTTTCATGATCTACTTGCACATAAATTTTACTACACTCCACATAAGCAAAATTCTTCTCTTCAATAGTAGTGGGAGCAAACTCAACAAAATTACTATCATATGATTGAAAATTAAGATCTAGATGACAAGTTTCATGGTTATCATTATTCTTTAGAGCATACGTGTCATCACAATAATCATCATAGATAGGAGGCATGCTTTCATCATAGTAAATTTTCTCATCAAAGTTTGGCGGACAAAAGATATCATCTTCATCAAGCATAGCTTCCCCAAGCTTGTGGCTTTGCATATCATTAGCATCATGGATATTCAAGGAATTCATACTAACAACATTGCAATCATGCTCATCATTCAAAGATTTAGTGCCAAACAATTTAGTGCATTCTTCTTCTAACACTTTGGCACAATTTTCTTTTCCGTCATACTCATGAAAGATATTAAAAAGATGAAGCGTATGAGACAAACTCAATTCCAGTTTTTAGTAATTTTATTTTATAAACTAGACTAGTGCTAAAACAAGAAACAAAAAGATTCGATTGCAAGATCTAAAGATATACCTTCAAGCACTAACCTCCCCGGCAACGGTGCCAGAAAAGAGCTTGATGTCTACTACACAACCTTCTTCTTGTAGACGTTGTTGGGCCTCCAAGTGCAGAGGTTTGTAGGACAGTAGCAAATTTCCCTCAAGTGGATGACCTAAGGTTTATCAATCCGTGGGAGGCGTAGGATGAAGATGGTCTCCCTCAAGCAACCCTGCAACCAAATCACAAAAAGTCTCTTGTGTCCCCAACAGACCCAATACAATGGTAAATTGTATAGGTGCACTATTTCGGCGAAGAGATGGTGATACAAGTGCAATATGGATGGTAGATATAAGTTTTTATAAACTGAAAATATAAAAACAACAAGGTAGCAAGTAATAAAAGTGAGCATAAACGGTGTTGCCATGATAGGAAACAAGGCCTAGGGTTCATACTTTCACTAGTGCAAGTTCTCTCAACAATAATAACATAATTGGATCATATAACTATCCCTCAACATGCAACAAAGAGTCACTCCAAAGTCACTAATAGCGGAGAATAAATGAAGAGATTATGGTAGGGTACGAAACCACCTCAAAGTTATTCTTTCCAACCAATCCGTTGGGCTATTCCTATAAGTGTCACAAACAGCCCTAGAGTTCGTACTAGAATAACACCTTAAGACACAAATCAACCAAAACCCTAATGTCACCTAGATACTCCAATGTAACCTCAAGTATCCGTGGGTATGATTATACGATATGCATCACACGATCTCAGATTCATCTATTCAACCAACACATAGAACCTCAAAGAGTGCCCCAAAGTTTCTAACGGAGAATCACGACGAAAACGTGTGCCAACCCCTATGCATAGGTTCATGGGCGGAACCCGCAAGTTGATCACCAAAACATACATCAAGTTAATCACGTGATATCCCATTGTCACCACAGATACGCACGGCAAGACATACATCAAGTGTTCTCAAATCTTTAAAGACTCAATCCGATAAAATAACTTCAAAGGGGAAACTCAATCCATTACAAGAGAGTAGAGGGGGAGAAGAAACATAAGATCCAACTATAATAGCAAAGCTCGCGATACATCAAGATCGTGCCAAATCAAGAACACGAGAGAGAGAGATCAAACACATAGCTACTGGTACATACCCTCAGCCCCGAGGGTGAACTACTCCCTCCTCGTCATGGAGAGCGCCGGGATGATGAAGATGGCCACCGGTGAGGGATTCCCCCTCCGGCAGGGTGCCGGAACAGGGTCCCGATTGGTTTTTGGTGGCTACACAGGCTTGCGGCGGCGGAACTCCCAATCTATTCTCTATTCTGGAAGTTTTAGGGTGCGTTGGTATATATGGGTGAAAGGAGTACGTCGATGGACCGAAGGGGAGCCACGAGGAAGGGGGCGCGCCCCAGGGGGTGGGCGCGCCCCCTATCCTCGTGAGCACCTCCTTCATCTTCTGACGTAGGGTCCAAGTCTATCCGGTAGGTTTCCTTCCAAAAATAACTTCTCCAGTTGATTTCGTTCCGTTTCGACTCCGTTTGATATTCCTTTTCTTCGAAACACTGAAATAGGCATAAAACAGCAAATTTGGGCTGGGCGTCTGGTTAATAGGTTAATCCCAAAAGTAATATAAAAGTGGATAATAAAGCCCAATATTGCCCAAAACAGTAGATAACATAGCATGGAGCAATCAAAAATTATAGATACGTTGGAGACGTATCACATGCCACCAAGATGATGTGGTAAAAAATTGGCATGTTTGACAAAAGTTTGGACGCACACCCTCACAAACCGGAGCAACTCACTAGAAGGCTCGTGGTTCCGAGAGGGAACAATGAATGTTTGATGACGAACAGGAGATAGCTAGCTTCCTCTTAAGGCCTTCAAATTATTTTCTACGTCTAACGTGCACTACTACAACTGTATTGTGAATTTTTTGAAAATTCTAGGGGCATTTACCCTTTTAAAGACATTTAAGTGATTATCTAGCCATTTAATGACCGTAATTCAAATTTGAACTACATCTACATGCAACGCCTAACCAAAACGGGTTGAAAAATCATATTTGTGTACTTGCGTGTGAGTTAATTCCATGAGCAGTAAACTAGAAGGAATTTTCAAACATATTTGTCTCACGACATGGACACATGCATGCATACGTATGCATGGAGTGACATGACATTTTAATTCCAAAAAAATCAGAAACACATGAAACCTTGGTTGATGTAATGTCATGCCACCAAGATGATGTGGTAACGAAATTGGCATGTTTGACGAAAGTTTGGACACACACCCCTCACAAACCGGAGCAACTCACTAGAAGGCTCGTGGTTCCGAGAGGGAACAATGCATGTTTGATGGCGAACAGGAGATAGCTTCCTCTTACGGCCTTCAATTTATTTTCTACGTCTAACATGCACTACTACAACTGTAATGTGAAATTTTGGAAAATTCTAGTGGTCATTTGACCTTTGAAAGACATATAAATGATTTTCTAACCATTTAATGACCGTAATTCAAATTTTAACTACATCTACATGAAACGCCTAACCAAAACGGTTTGAAAAATCATATTTGTGTACTTGTGTGCGAGTTAATTCCATGTGCAGTAAATTAGAAGGAATTTTCAAACATATTGGTCTCACGACATGGACACATGCATACGTATGCATGGAGTGCCATGGCATTTTAATTCCAAAAAATAAAAAATGATCAGAAAAACATGAAACCTTGGTTGATGTAATGTCATGCCACCAAGATGATGTGGTAAATAAATTGGCATGTTTGATGAACGTTTGGACACACACCCCTCACAAACCAGAGCAACTCGCTAGAAGGTTCGTGGTTCCGAGAGGGAACAATGCATGTTTGATGACGAACGGGAGATAGCTTCCTCTTACGGCCTTCAAATTTTTTCCTATGTTTAACGTGCACTAATACAACTATCATGTGAAAATTTGGAAAATTTCAGGGGTCATTTGACCTTTTAAAGACATTTAAGTGATTTTCTAACCATTTAATGACCGTAATTAAAATTTGAACTACATATACATGCAACGCCTAACCATAACGGTTTGAAAAATCATATTTTTGTGTACTTGTGTGCCTGTTAATTCCATGTGCAGTAAATTAGAAGGAATTTTCAAACATATTGGTCTCAAGGCATGGGCACATGCATGGAGTGCCATGGCATTTTAATTCCAAAAAAATAAAAAATGATCAGAAAAACATGAAACCTTGCTTGATTTAATGTCATGCCACCAAGATGGTGTGGTAAAGAAATTGGCATGTTTGACGAACGTTTGGACACACTCCCTCACAAACCGGAGCAACTCGCTAGAAGGTTCGTGGTTCCGAGAGGGAACAATGCATGTTTGATGATGAACGGGAGATAGCTTCCTCTTACGGCCTTCAAATTGTTTCCTATGTTTAACGTGCACTAATACAACTGCCATGTGAAAATTTGGAAAAATTCAAGGGTCATTTGACCTTTTAAAGACATTTAAGTGATTTTCTAACCATTTAATGATCGTAATTCAAATTTGAACTACATCTACATGCAACACCTAACCACTAGGAATGTGGACCCCTCAAAATGCTAAGGACACATATTGGCTCAAGCTCAAGACTCTACATTTTCATTTTAGTGATCCAAGATCACATTGAGTCCATAGGAAAAGCCAATACTATTAAAAGGGGATGAGGTATTGCTTAATGGCTTGCTTGCTCAAAATGCTTAGTGATATGTGATACGTCCATTTAGAATCATGCTTTTATATCGATATTTATTGCATTATGGGCTGCTATTACACATTATGTCACAATATTTATGCCTATTCTCTCTTATTTTACAAGGTTTACATAAGGAGCGAGAATGCCGGCAGCTAGAATTCTGGGCTAGAAAAGGAGCAAATATTAGAGACCTATTCTGCACAACTCCAAAAGTCCTGAAACTCCACAAAAGTTATTTTTGGAAATAATAAAAAATACTAGAAGAAGAATCTACATCAGGGGGGCCTCCACCTGTCCACGAGGGTGGGGGGCGCGCCCTACCCCCCTGGGCGCGCCCCCTGCCTCGTGGGCCCCCTATTGGCTCTCCGATTCCCATCTTCTGGTATATGAAGTCTTTCATCCGAAGAAAAATCATAAGCAAGCTTTTGGGACAAGACTCCGTCGCCACGAGGCGGAACCAATCTAGGGCTCCGGCAGAGCTGTTCTGCCGGGGACACTTCCCTCCGGGAGGGGGAAATCATCGCCATCGTCATCACCAACGCTCCTCTCATCAGGAGAGGGCAATCTCCATCAACATCTTCACTGGCACCATCTCCTCTCAAACCCTAGTTCATCTCTTGTATCCAATTCTTGTCTCCAAGTCTGGGATTGGTGCCTGTAGGTTGCTAGTAGTGTTGATTACTCCTTGTAGTTGATGCTAGTTGGTTTATTTGGTGGAAGATCATATGTTCAGATCTTTTATGCATATTAATACTCCTCTGATTTATGAACATGAATATGCTTTGTGAGTAGTTACGTTTGTTCCTGAGGACATGGGAGAAGTCTTGCTATTAGTAGTCATGTGAATTTGGTATTCATTCGATATTTTGATGAGATGTATGTTGTCTATCCTCTAGTGGTGTTATGTGAACGTCGACTACATGACACTTCACCATTATTTGGGCCTAGAGGAAGGCATTGGGAAGTAATAAGTAGATGATGGGTTGCTAGAGTGACAGAAGATTAAACCATAGTTTATGCGTAGCTTCGTAAGGGGCTGATTTGGATCCACATGTTTCATGCTATGGTTAGGTTTACCTTAATACTTCTTTTGTAGTTGCGGATGCTTGCAATAGGGGTTAATCATAAGTGGGATGCTTTTCCGAGTAAGGACAACACCCAAGCACCGGTCCACCCACATATCAAATTATCAAAGTACCGAACGCGAATCATGTGAACGTGATGAAAACTAGCTTGACGATAATTCCCATGTGTCCTCGGGAGCACTTTTCTCTATATAAGAGTTTGTCCAGGCTTGTACTTTGCTACAAAAAGGATTGGGCCACTTTGCTGCACTTTATTTACTTTTGTTACTTGTTTCTCGTTACAAATTATCTTATCACAAAACTATCTGTTACCTATAATTTCAGTGCTTGCAGAGAATACCTTGCTGAAAACCGCTTATCATTTCCTTCTGCTCCTCGTTGGGTTCAATACTCTTACTTATCGAAAGGACTATGATATATCCCCTATACTTGTGGGTCATCAAGACTCTTTTCTGGCGCCGTTACCGGGGAGCTAAGCGAAGGAAAAATTTATATAGTGTGCTGAAATTTACTGTCACTTGTTACTATGGAAAGTAATCCTTGGAGGGGCTCGTTCGGGGTATCTTAACCCCGACCAGTAAAGCAAAGAGTTGCTCCTCAACCTACTGAACCTTCTGAAAATGAAAATGTCTACTTTGAAATTCCTTCGGGTATGTTAGAGAAACTGCTAGCTAATCCTTTTGCAGGAGATGGAACAATGCATCTTCATGAGCACCTAATTTATGTGGATGAAGTTTGTGGATTATTTAATCTTGCAGGTATACCCGATGATGTTATTAAGAAGAAGGTCTTCCCTTTATCTTTGAAGGGAGATGCATTGACATGGTATAGGCTATGTGATGATATGGGATCTTGGGACTATAAACGATTGAAATTGGAATTTCATCAGAAGTTTTATCCTATGCATCTTGTTCATCATGATCGCAATTATATATATAATTTTTGGCCTCGCGAAGGAGAAAGCATCGCTCAAGCTTAGGGGAGGCTTAAATCAATGTTATATTCTGCCCCAATCATGAGCTCCCAAGAGAAATAATTATTCAAAATATTTATGCTCGGCTTTCTGATAACAATCGCACCATGCTCGATACTTCTTGTGCTGGCTCTTTTATGATGAAGACTATTGAATTCAAATGGTATTTATTGGAAAGAATTAAACGCAACTCTGAAGATTGGGACCTCGACGAAGGCAAGGAGTCAGGTATGACACCTAAGTTTGATTGTGTTAAATCTTTTATGGATACCGATGTTTTCCGTAAATTTAGCACTAAATATGGACTTGACTCTAAGATAGTAGCTTCTTTTTGGGAATCTTTTGCTGCTTATGTTGATCTCCCTAAGGAGAAGTGGTTTAAATATAATCCTCCCATAGAAGTAAGAGTAGCTGCACCTATTAAAGTTGAAGAAAAGAATATCACTTATAATGATCCTATTGTTCCTACTTCTTATGTTGAGAAACCACCTTTCCCTGTTAGGATAAAGGATCATGCTAAAGCTTCAACTGTGGTTCGTAAAAGCAATATTAGAACCTATACACTTCCTGAGCAAGTTAAAGTTGAACCTAATATTGCTATTGTTAAAGATCTCTTGTCTGATACATTGATGGGCATGTTATTCATTTCCGTGATGAAACTGCTAGAATTGCCAAACCTTATGCTAAAGAAAAACATAGACCTATGGTAGGCATGCTTGTTATTTCTGTTAAAATAGGAGATCATTATTATCATGGCTTATGTGACATGGGTGCTAGTGCTAGTGCAATAGCTATTGACTTATACAAAGAAATTATGCATGATATTGCACTTACTGAGTTAGAAGATATTGATGTCACAATTAAACTTGCCAATAGAGATACTATTTCACCCATGGGAATTGTTAGAGATGTTGAAGTCTTGTGTGGGAAAACTAAATATCCTGCTGATTTTCTTGTTCTTGGTTCCCCACAAGATAGTTTTTGCCCCATTATATTTGGTAGACCCTTCTTGAACACTGTTAGTGCTAAGATAGACTGCAAAAAGGATGTTGTTACTATTGGCTTGGGTGATATGTCTCATGAGTTTAATTTCTCTAAATTTTGTAGACAACACCATGAAGAGGAATTGCCTAGTAAAGATGAAATTGTTGGTCTTGCTTCTATTACCGTACCTCCTAATGATCCTTTGGAACAATATTTGCTAGACCATGAAAATGATATGTTTATGAATGAAAGAAGGGAAATAGATGAAGTATTCTTTAAACAGGAACCCATCCTGAAACACAATTTGCCTATTGAAATCCTAGGGGATCCTCCTCCACCCAATGGTGATCCCGTGTTTGCGCTTAAACCATTACCTGATACTCTTAAATATGCTTATCTTGATGAAAAGAAGATATTTCCTGTTATTATTAGTGCTAACCTTTCAGAGCATGAAGAAAAGAGATTATTGAAAACTCTGAAGAAGCACCGCATTGCTATTGGATATACTCTTGATGATCTTAAGGGCATTAGTCCCACTCTATGTCAACATAAAATAAATTTGGAGAAAGATGCCAAACCAGTTCATGATCACCAACGACGGATGAATCCTAAGATGAAAGAAGTGGTAAGAAAGGAAATACTAAAGCTCCTTGAGGCAGGTGTAATTTATCCCATCGCTGATAGTCAGTGGGTAAGTCCTGTCCATTGTGTCCCTAAGAAGGGAGGTATTACCATCGTTCCTAATGATAAAGATGAATTGATTCCGCAAAGAATTATTACAGGTTATAGGATGGTAATTGATTTCCGTAAATTAAATAAAGCTACTAACAAGGATCACTACCCCTTACCTTTCATCGATCAAATGTTAGAAAGATTATCCAAACATACACATCTTTGCTTTCTAGATGGTTACTCTGGTTTCTCTCAAATACCTGTGTCAGTCGATGATCAATCAAAGACCACTTTTACTTGCCCTTTCGGTACTTTTGCTTATAGATGTATGCCTTTTTGTTTATGTAATGCACCTGCTACCTTTCAAAGATGCATGATGGCTATATTCTCCGACTTTTGTGAAAAGATTTGTGAGGCTTTCATGGACGATTTCTCCGTCTATGGATCCTCTTTTGATGATTGCCTAAGCAACCTTGATCGAGTTTTGCAGAGATGTGAAGAAACTAACCTTGTCTTGAATTTGGAGAAGTGCCACTTTATGGTTAATGAAGGTATTGTCTTGGGGCATAAAGTTTCTGAAAGAGGTATTGAGGTTGATAAAGCCAAGGTTGATGTTATCGAAAAGATGTCGTGTCCCAAGGACATCAAAGGTATAAGAAGTTTCCTTGGTCATGCCGGTTTTTATAGGAGGTTCATTAAGGACTTTTCCAAAATTTCTCGGCCTATGACTAATTTATTGCAAAAAGATATACCATTTGTCTTTGATGATGATTGTGTAGAAGTATTTGAAATACTTAAGAAAACATTGATCTCTACACCTATTGTTCAGCTACCTGATTGGAATTTACCCTTTGAAATTATATGTGATGCCAGTGATTATGCTGTAGGTGCTGTTCTAGGGCAAAGAGTTGATAAGAAATTAAATGTTATTCAATATGCTAGTAAAACTCTAGACAATGCTCAGAGAAATTATGCTACTACTGAAAAAGAATTCTTAGCAGTTGTATTTGTTTGTGGTAAGTTCAGATCTTATATTGTTGATTCTAAAGTAACTATTCACACTGATCATGCTGCTATTAAATATCTTATGGAAAATAAAGATGCTAAACCTAGACTTATTAGATGGGTTCTCTTGTTACAAGAATTTGATTTGCATATTATTGATAGAAAGGGAGCTGAGAACCCCGTTGCAGACAACTTGTCTAGGTTAGAAAATGTTCTTGATGACCCACTACCTATTGATGATAGCTTTCCTGATGAACAATTATATGTCATAAACGCTTCTCGTACGACTCCATGGTATGCTGATTATGCTAATTACATTGTTGCTAAATTCATACCACCTAGTTTCACATACCAACAAAATAAAAAAATTCTATGATTTGAGACATTATTTTTGGGATGACCCACATCTTTATAAAGGAGTAGATGGTGTTATTAGATGTTGTGTACCTGAGCATGAACAGGAACAGATCCTACTCAAGTGTCACTCTGAAGCTTCTGGAGGACACCACGCTGGAGATAGAACTGCACATAAGGTATTGCAATCCGGTTTTTATTGGCCTACTCTCTTCAAGAATGCCCTAAGTTTGTCTTATCTTGTGATGAATGTCAAAGAATTGGTAATATTAGTAGACGTCAAGAGATGCCTATGAATTATTCACTTGTTATCGAACCATTTGATGTTTGGGGCTTTGATTATATGGGACCTTTTCCTGCCTCTAATGGATACACACATATTTTAGTTGTTGTTGATTATGTTACTAAGTGGGTAGAAGCTATTCCAACTAGTAGTGCTGATCATAACACTTCTATTAAAATGCTTAAAGAAGTTATTTTTCCAAGGTTTGGAGTCCCTAGATATTTAATGACTGATGGTGGTTCACATTTTATTCATGGTGCTTTCCGTAAAGTGCTTGCTAAGTATGATGTTAATCATAGAATTGCATCTCCCTATCACCCACAGTCTAGTGGTCAAGTAGAATTGAGTAATAGAGAGCTCAAATTAATTTTGCAAAAGACTGTTAATAGATCTAGAAAGAATCGGTCCAAGAAACTTGATGATGCATTGTGGGCCTATAGAACTGCATATAAAAATCCTATGGGTATGTCTCCATATAAAATGGTTTATGGAAAAGCATGTCACTTACCTCTCGAACTAGAACATAAGGCTTATTGGGCTATTGAAGAGCTCAATTATGATTTCAAACTTGCCGGTGAGAAGAGGTTATTTGACATTAGCTCACTTGATGAATGGAGAACCCAGGCTTATGAGAATGCCAAGTTGTTTAAAGAAAAGGTTAAAAGATGGCATGACAAAAGAATACAAAAGCATGAGTTTAATGTAGGTGATTATGTATTGCTATACAACTCTCGTTTAAGATTTTTTGCAGGAAAACTTCTCTCTAAATGGGAAGGTCCTTACGTTATCGAGGAGGTCTATCGTTCCGGTGCCATAAAAATCAACAACTTCGAAGGCACAAATCCGAAGGTGGTGAACAGTCAAAGAATCAAACATTATATCTCAGGTAATCCCATAAATGTCAAAACCAATGTTATTGAAACCGTAACCCCGGAGGAATACATAAGGGACACCTTCCGGAACATTTCAGACTCCGAAAAGGAATAGGTATGTGGTACGGTAAGTAAACCGACTCCAAAACAGTTCTAAAGGCAATTTTTCTCCGTTTTGGAATATTTAGAAAAATAGAAAAATAAGAAGCAGTCCGGGAAGGACACGAGGCCTCCACGAGGGTGGAGGTCGCGCCCTACCCCCCTGGGCGCGCCCCTGCCTCATGGGCACCTCGTGCGCTCTCCGGACTCCGTTTTCTTGCACGATACGTATTTTGGTCGGTAAAAATTCATTATATAATCTCGCGAAGGCTTTGACCTCCGTATAACGCAAATATCTCAAGTCTTTGTTTCGAGTTGTCCTGCTACAGATTAGAGCAACATGTCGTCCCAGGATTCGGAAGGAGAAAGCTATGTGGCTGATTACCTTGTAGATCCTAAAGTCTATGGGGATGTGGAGCATTGTGGTTGGACTACGGAAGAAGAAGAGGACTATGAACCCAAGAGAAAGAAGGAGACATAACCACATGGGTATGGGCACTCCCCTTGGCAACCGCCAAGCTTGGGGAGATGCCCCGGTATCGTATCACCATCACACTCCTATCTTTACCGTTTTTCTTAGTTCGATCATGTTAGCAGTATCTTGATCTAGTAGAATAAAGTTTTAGTATGATCTAGTTCTGAGTTTTGCTTTTTGATCTTTCTTTGTAATCGAGTCTGTGAGTTATAAAATAAAGATTAGTGTTGAGTCAAGGGCTTGATTATTTTTCTATGATCTTGAGTGAATAAAAGAAAAGATAAAATAATAAAAGAAATAAAGAGATTATATTGATCTTATGGAGAGTAGTGACTTCACATAGAAAGAGTATGATGATTAAAAGTTGTTGAGAGTTGACAAACATAGTTTTGGTCATCGTTGCAATTAATCGGAAGTAATAAAGAAAAAGAGGTTTCACATATAAATATACTATCTTGGATATCTTTTATGATTGTGAGCACTCATTAAAATATGACATGCTAAAGAGTTGATGTTGGACAAGGAAGACAACATAATGGGTTATGTTTTCTTATATCTGAGATAAAGTATATTGTCATGGATCATCCAACATGTTGAGCTTGCCTTTCCCCCTCATGCTAGCCAAATTCTTTGCACCAAGTAGAGATACTACTTGTGCTTCCAAATACCCTTAAACCCAGTTTTGCCATGAGAGTCCACCATATCTACCTATGAATTGAGTAAGATCCTTTAAGTAAGTTGTCATCGGTGCAAGCAATAAAAATTGCTCTCTAAATATGTATGATTGATTGGTGTGGAGGAAATAAGCTTTATACGATCTTGTGATGTGGAAGAAATAAAACCGACGGACTGCATAATAAAGGTCTATATCACAAGTGGCAATATAAAGTGAAGTTCTTTCGCATTAAGATTTTGTGGATCCAACCCTGAAAGCGCATGGCAACCTCTGCTTCCCTCTGCGAAGGGCCTATCTTTTACTATTATCTTCTACATTATGCAAGAGTCATGGTGATATATATATATATATATATATATATATATATATATATATATATATATATATATATAATTGGATGTGGGTTAGCATGAATTATTATTATTGACATTACCCTTGAGGTAAAAGGTTGGGAGGCGAAACTATAAGCCCCTATCTTTCTCTGTGTCCGATTAAAACTCCGTAACCACGAGTATTGTGTGAGTCTTAGCAATTATGAAAGACTAAATGATAGTTGAGTATGTGGACTTGACTCTTTCTGATGTTATGATAAATTGCAATTGCCTCAATGACTGAGATTATAGTTTGTTAGTTATCAATAAAGTTTCCTATTCATACTTTGCATTGTGAATAGATTATTACTTGAGCATAAGAAATCATATGACAATATCCATATATGTTGCTGTTATGAGAATAATCATGATTCCCTCATGTCCGTATTTTATTTTATCGACACCTCTACCTCTAAACATGTGGACATATTTATCGTTATCGGCTTCCGCTTGAGGACAAGCAAGGTCTAAGCTTGGGGGAGTTGATACGTCCATTTTGCATCATGCTTTTATATCGATATTTATTGCATTATGGGCTGCTATTACACATTATGTCACAATATTTATGCCTATTCTCTTTTATTTTACAAGGTTTACATAAGGAGGGAGAATGCCGGCAGTTGGAATTCTGGGCTGGAAAAGGAGCAAATATTAGAGACATATTCTGCACAACTCCAAAAGTCTTGAAACTCCACGAAAGTTATTTTTGGAAATAATAAAAAATACTGGAAGAAGAATCTACGTCAGGGGGGGCTCCACCTGTCCACGAGGGTGGGGGGCGCGCCCTACCCCCTGGGCGTGCCCCCCTACCTCGTGGGCCCCCTGTTGGCTCTCCGATGCCCATCTTCTGGTATATGAAGTCTTTCCTCCGAAGAAAAATCATAAGCAAGCTTTCGGGACGAGACTCCGCCGCCATGAGGCGGAACCAATCTAGGGTTCCGGCAGAGCTGTCTTGCCGGGGACACTTCCCTCCGGGAGGGGGAAATCATAGCCATCGTCATCAACAACGCTCCTATTATCGGGAGAGGGCAATCTCCATCAACATCTTCCCCAGCACCATCTCCTCTCAAACCCTAGTTCATCTCTTGTATCTAATTCTTGTCTCCGAGTCTGGGATTGGTGCTTGTAGGTTGCTAGTAGTGTTGATTACTCCTTGTGGTTGATGCTAATTGGTTTATTTGGTGGAAGATCATATGTTCAGATCCTTTATGCATATTAATACTCCTTTGATTATGAACATGAATATTCTTTGTGAGTAGTTACGTTTGTTCCTGAGGACATGGGAGAAGTCTTGCTATTAGTAGTCATGTGAATTTGGTATTCGTTCGATATTTTGATGAGATGTATGTTGTCTATCCTCTAGTGGTGTTATGTGAACGTCGACTACATGACACTTCACCAAAATTTGGGCCTAGAGGAAGGCACTGGGAAGTAATAAGTAGATGATGGGTTGCTAGAGTGACAGAAGCTTAAACCCTAGTTTATGCGTTGCTTCGTAAGGGGCTGATTTGGATCCACATGTTTCATGCTATGGTTAGGTTTACCTTAATACTTCTTTTGCAGTTGCGAATGCTTGCAGTAGGGGTTAATTATAAGTGGGATGCTTGTCCAAGTAAGGACAACACCCAAGCACCGGTCCACCCACATATCAAATTATCAAAGTACCGAACGCGAATCTTAGAACGTGATGAAAGCTATCTTTACTATAATTCCCATGTGTCCTCGGGAGCGCTTTTCTCTATATAAGAGTTTGTCCAGGCTTGTCCTTTGCTACAAAAAGGATTGGGCCACTTCGCTGCACTTTATTTACTTTTGTTACTTGTTGCTCGTTACAAATTATCTTATCACAAAACTATCTGTTACCTATAATTTCAGTGCTTGCAAAGAATACCTTGCTGAAAACCGCTTATCATTTCCTTCTGCTCCTCGTTGGGTTCGACACTCTTACTTATCAAAAGGACTACGATAGATCCCCTATACTTGTGGGTCATCAATATGCTCCAAAAGCCCTCAACCACTTTCTAATTTCCACATTTGTCCCAAACCAAAAGTCAAACTCGGCCCTACCGATTTGATCTATCCGGCGCCACCGAGTTCATTTGACATAGCCATAGCCAGAAACCCTAGTCACTTCGGTCTCACCAATAGGGATCTCGGTCTCACCGAGATGGGATTGCAAACTCTCTATTTCCCTTCATAACGTTTCGGTCCAACCGAGTTGAGCGATCGGTCCCACCAAGTTCGCAATGCAAACTCTCTGTTTGCCTTTTGTAACGTTTCGGTCTTACCGAAATGAGCGATTCGGTCCCACCGAGTTTGCCTGACCAACTCTCTGTTTGCCTATTACTGAAATCGGTCCTACCGAGTTTATGTGATCGGTCTCACCAAGATTACGTTATGCCCTAACCCTAATGAAATCGGTCCCACCGAGTTGACATGTCAGTCCCACCGAAATGCCTAACGTTCACATTTTGAACTAAATCGGTCTGACCGAGTTTCTCGATTCGGTCCCACCGAGTTTGGTAAATTGTGTGTAACGGTTAGATTTTGTGTGGAGGCTATATATACCCCTCCACCCACTCTTCATTCGTGGAGAGAGCCATCAGAACGTGCCTACACTTCTAGCATACATTTTCTGAGAGAGAACCACATACTCATGTGTTGAGACCAAGATATTCCAATCCAACCACAAGAATCTTGATCTCTAGCCTTCCCCAGGTTGCTTTCCACTCAAATCATCTTTCCACCAAATCCAAATCCATGAGAGGGAGTTGAGTGTTGGGGAGACTATCATTTGAAGCACAAGAGCAAGGAGTTCATCATCAACACACCATATATTACCTTTGGAGAGTGGTGTCTCCTAGATTGGTTAGGTGTGACTTGGGAGCCTCCGTCAAGATTGTGGAGTTGAACCAAGGAATTTGTACGGGCAAGGAGATCGCCTACTTCGTGAAGATCTACCCTAGTGAGGCAAGTCCTTCGTGGGCGATGGCCATGGTGGGATAGACAAGGTTGCTTCTTCGTGGACCCTTTGTGGGTGGAGCCCTCCGTGGACTCGCGTAGCCGTTACCCTTCATGGGTTGAAGTCTCCATCAACGTGGATGTATGATAGCACCACCTACCGGAACCACGCCAAAAATCTCCGTGTCTACATTGCGTTTGCTCCCTCAAAACTCCTCCCCTTTACCTTCATATGCAATGATTTACATTCCGCTGCTATACTCTTAGATTTGCATGTGTAGGTTGATTGCCTGACTTGTGATAAGTTGCTAAAATCTGCCAAGACTTAAAACTGGGAAAAGGCTAGATTTGTATTTGGTCAAGGAGTCTAATCACCCCCCCCCCCCCTCTAGACATACTTTCGATCCTACACCTAGCCCCCTGACCATTCCCCCCGCTCGTTCCCCTAGCTCCAGACGAACCCGAGAGCGCGACCGTCGCCGCACCACCGTCGTCGACGTGCCTACCGGCCACCATTTGTCGTTCTGTGAAGTCCGACAGTACCACAACCTTCGTCTTCATCTCCCTCAACATCGGATTGAAGCCGAGGAGCCCCTGCAACGCCACCCGCGCCAGTTCCCCCTCGCCAGAATCTGCCTCAGCCGTCGTCATCGATCAGTCGCTGCAACCTGCTTCCGGCCTTCCCCTTGTGAGCAGCTTCCACCCCCTCCTCTTTCCCCTTCAATACTCTTTGCTTAGTAGTTCATGTAGTGTTAAATGCTCGGTAACTGGATCATTTTTCTCTTTTAGATTTTTTGGTAGTGGAATCTCATATTACCTATGCTTTCACTGCTATGGCTTGTTCTTAATCTGTAGCACAAAGTAACTTACAACGATTTGTATTTATTTTTTTTGCAGAAAAAAGACTTCATTGCATGCCAACTAAGCACAAAATTGGGAAAAAATTGGTTGGGGGTAGAATGTGGCACCAAAGTGCATCAATGAAGGTTCAAATTGAGAAATTTTCAAAACATGAGTAATATCAGTTAGAAAGGTTAACATCTGGCACACTGATATTAATAGAAAATCTATTAACAATGGTAACAAACCCTAGCAGAAAGCTATACTCCACTCTATTGATGACCTTTCAAAAGCACAGTATCACACATCCTAATACAACGGAAGATAAGGTATACATGACCAGCATTTTCACACACAGTCTCAGCATGGAATCTAGGATGTTTGAATATTCCTTGGAATTGTTGGATGCATCGAATAATTGTTTCCTTCTTTTTGTTTCCTGACGTCGTTTCCTTAGCGCTTCCTTGAGAGGCATGTGGTACAAATGTGTACGGGTTTCCTCCCCTTGTCCGTGTGGAAGAGGCACTAAGTAAAACATCTCAGCCTGCAAGCCATGCTCTTTGTATTTATTGATGTTGTCCCTGATAATTTGTATTGAACTATCGACGGCGAGGCAGTGTTTTTTGTAATATTCCCATGTGAGCATGCCTCTCCTCACGAGTTTATTGTAGTCCTCAGGTGCTAATCTAAGAGGCGCGCAGTACAGTAATGTGGTCTTGAGCATAAGACAGCGGTCAACAAAAGAGAAATTATCATACTCATCACCACGACAAAGTCTAAAACGTTTTTCTTGACATCTTGATATTTTTGCCCAGATGGCTTTTAATACACTTTAAACAAATAATTGATGGATTAACAGCCAGTACATTAACATTAAGAGAAAATCTCTCAACGAGGAAATAAACCGTACCAAACAAGCTATACTGCACACTGTTGATGACCTTTCAAAAACACAGTATCACACATCCTAATACAATGGAAGATAAGGTATACATGACCAACATTTTCACAGACGGTCTCAGCATGGAGTCCAGGATGTTCGAATATTCCTTGGAATTGTCGGATGCATCCAATAGTTGTTTCCTCCTTTTCATTTCCTGCCGTCGTTTCCTTAGCGCTTCCTTGAGAGGCATGTGGTACAGGTGTGTACGGGTTTCCAGCCCTTCTCCTTCTGTATACGGCACCAAGTAAAACATCCCCGCCTGCAAGCGACGTTCTTTGTATTTTTGGATGCTATTCCTAATAATTTGCAATGAGTTGTTGATGGCGAGGTGGTGTTTCGTGTAAGCTTCCCATGTGAGCATGCCTCTCCTCACGAGTTCATTGTAGTTGTCAAGTGCTAATCCAAGAGACGTGCGGTTGTATTTTTCACGGTACAATGATGTGGTCTTGAGCATAAGACAGCGGTCACCAAAAGAGAAAGTACCATACTCATTACGTTGACAAAGTCTAAAACTTTTTCTTGGCATCTTGATTTTTTTGCTCGGATGGCTTTTACTGCCCAATGTAAAAAAAACATGATGGGTCAGGTTTACAATAATATCATAATGAGATGATGCTCAACATACGACGAAGAAAAAAAGTACCATGACTCGTGAAATTAATCAATGTTTGTAGTGGGAAAAAAATCAAGTTTAACCCGTGTAATAAAAATATATAGCCAAGATTGTGTTAATCGAACGGGTGGACCATACCTGTGTTCTCGGTTCCTATCCATGGCCGCTGCTTTATTATCTCCTAATTAGCGATCCTCGAGAACTATTTACGTTTGTCTACAGGTTTGCCGGCTGCTGATATTCTCTGGGTCCTTGCGAGATCTTTATACACACCAGAACACGGAAGTTTTTGAGACAAACTCTTACACGTAAGTGCGTAGCAGCAGCCCTAAGGAGGAATCCGTACCGTATACGCACAGAAGAAGCACAGCCCGGGCCCCCGAGATGAAGCCCAGTAGCGGTGGTTTCTTTCCTATGCTGTTTTTATATCGCGAGAGGCTACTTCTCGCTTTAAGCGAGATGGATGAACCCTCTCGCGTCGAGCGTTGCAGTACTGGGCCGGCCCACCCGCGCATATTTTCGAGAAAACAGAGACTAAAAAAGATTGTGCGCGCTAGAGCTGAGTTGTTGTCTAATTCACAGGACGTCGCCTAATAGAAGAAAACAGAAGCCGTTCTTCATATTGGTCATTCTTTTCCTTTTTTCTTTATTTTTATTCTTTACTGTACCACTGGTTCGTTCTCAGGGGGTTCCCCCCTTATCTTTTATTTTTTGTTTGCTTTTCTTACTTTTTCTCTTATTTTTTGTTTTTTTTCTCCAGTTTTTTAATTTGTTCTTAAGATTTTTTCTTTTTTCTTCTCCTTTGGTTTAATTTGTTTCTTTTTTTGGTTTTCAACATTTTTTAAATACTTGTTCCACATTTTTTATGTACATGATCAACATTTTTTTCAAATACTTGTTCAACACTTGTCAAATACATGTTCAACATTTATATATACATGATAAAAATTTTCTCAAATACTTGTTCAATTTTTTTCAAATAATTGCTCACATTTTTTCAAATACTTTTTCAACATTTTTAAAAAATTCTGTTCAACAATTTTCAAACTCTTGTTCAACATTTTCTCAAATGTTTTTTGAAGAGTTTTTTTTCTGAATATTTTGAAGTATAAACAAAACTGCAAAAATAGAAGTAAAAAAGAAAACAGAAAATGTAAAAAAAACAGGAAAAAGAAGCTTTAGCCTTCCGCACTCGTGGGCCGGCCCAGCTCTCTCGCCAGTTTTCGCTATTTTTTTAGGAAGGCAAGAAATAGGGGCACCCTTTCTATATTGGAGGGGGGGGGGGCAGTTTTCGCCATTTTTTTAGGAAAACTTAGAACTTTATTTAAATCTACTAGTTCTCGGATATTTATGAAGATATGACATGCAAAATACAATCTGGGGGAACTGAGTCCCAAAATAAACTACCATCACAACATAAACGGATAAACCCTCCCTAGCCAAGGAGTAGGCTGCTCCATTTGCCGATCAATGTACCCAGCTTACTTTGGCTTCCTGAAAACCACCGATCCTCACCTTCAAGTCCTCAATCAGCGGTCCATTTGCTGAAAAATTCTTCTCCCTTTTATCCAGCATCGTAACAAGGCCCTTGCAATCAAGCTCTATGTGCAGCTTAGCAATATTCCGATCCTTGGCTAGTTGAACCCCTGCCCGGCATGCAAGTATTTCATCAACCTGTGGGTCTGCAGTGGACTGAAAGCCATATATACATCGCACCTCCCTGATATGCACCGGCACCGTTGTGGTCTCTCATGACGACACCTCCGCCTCCTTTGTCCCGGTGCTTTGCTAGTGCCCCGTCAGCATTCATTTTCATCCAGCCCACGTCTGGGGGTTGCCAACGTTCCTTCAGCGCCGGCACCGGCGCCGGCGTTTTCATTTTCAGCGGGCGAGCGAGCTGTGCAGACTTCCACTCTGCTGCATAGCTGAGCACCGAATTGACCACTACCTGAGGCTCCACAAATCACAATGCGTACGTTTCCCCTCCCTTGTCTCGTTCCTTGCCAACCATAGGCCATAGACAGCTTGCAACATCAACGCTCTTTCCTTCTCCCCAGCTTCCATGAGCCATGATAATAGCCGGCTAGACGTTGCACTCTGAGAGCGTCTTCCAATATTTATCTTTCTGCCATCCCCAATCCGCCAAATCATACCTTTCCCTTAGCAAGTCTCTTCCATATATGATGCTCCTGAAAGTGAATGATCCTCCTTGAGGGCACATGGCGTTCATAATATTTGCATCCTTGAAATAACGGGCTTTTAAAACTCTCCCACATATAGAGCTGGGTGTATGAAATATCCTCCAAGCTTGTTTGGCAAGCAGAGCTTGATTAAAAGCTTCATGGTTCCTGAAGCCCAAAACCCCCTCATTTTTTCTCTCACACATCTTGTCCCATGCGATCCAACGTACCTTCTTTTCATCATTTGTTGCATCCTACCAGAAGTTCGAAGAGATCGAAGTCAGGTTTTCGCACAATTTCTTTGTGAGTTGAAAACAACTAATGGTGTAAGTTGGAGTAGCTTGGAGCACAGATTTGACAAGCACTTCTGTTGCCGCGTTGGAGAGCCCTTGTCCTTTCTAGCTTCCCACTTTTCCTTTTGAGCTTTCCCTTGCATGCTTAGAGCATCTCCAGCCGTTGGCACCCCAGGAACATCACCCGAACCAAAAAAGTTGGTGTGTTGGGGCTTATCCGGTAAAATCCGGCGAAATGAAGAGGGCATCTTCCCAGTCAAACCCCACCCCAAACAAAAGTTTGTGAGGAGAATGATTAAGTGGGCCAAGAAAAAGGACATGTGGTGAGACACGATTCGCCGAAACTTGTGCCGGCGTCCCCAAGAGACCCCAGCGCGCTGGGTTTCGCCTGGGTTTGCCGGCGCTATTTTGACGTCCTGGGGGCGCTGGGGGCGTGGCTGGGCTGTTTTTCGGCGAAAAGTGTTGTCCGAGCCTAAAACCGAGCCTAAAAAGGTGTCCTGGGGGGCGTCCTAGGGAGGCTAGTGGAGATGCTCTTAAAGGCACCCTCCTTAGATCTACCAACCACCGTTGGTAGCCCAAGATACCTTTCACTCAAAGCTTCCGAGGTGAAAACAATAACAGATTTCAAAGCTGGCTTATCCTCCTCTTTTCGCTGGTTTCGAAGTGCATATCCGCTGAGATTTTTATTCATTTTTCCCTCATTTTACTTCTTATTTAAGTGTTTTTACATTTTTCGCTTCCTGTTCCATTTTCGTTTTTCTTATGTTTTTCTCATTTTGTTATTTTTAAGATTTTGATGTAGTTGTTTTTTTTCTCTTACATTTTGTTTCCTTTCCCTTTTTTTATTTTTTTCAATCCTGTATTTTTTTAAACTATTGTGCATCAAAATATGGTTTTGTATTAAAAAAATTATTTCAAATAAATTCACCGTGTTAGAATATTTATCGTCTATTAACAAATAGTCATCGTGTATTAAATAAAGTGCATCATGTATTAGAAAAGTTTTAATGGTGTACTAAAAATATCCATTGGTTATTTAAAAATTGTTCTTTCTGTATTAAAAAATTCTCACCATGTATTTAAAAATGTCCATCGTGTATTAAATCTTGTTTATAGTGTAATAAAAATGTTCATAGGGTATTTAAAAATGTTCATCGTGTACTAAATTTTTTAGACTGTATTTAGACAACACTTCTCATTTTTATAACACACAATAGTTTTTTTCAAAATGCATGAACATTTCTTGAAATCATATGAAATTTGAAAAAGTATAAGGACCACTTTTTAATCACAGGCGACATTTTAAATGTAATGTGTGAACAATTTTTAAAATTTGTAAGAACAATTTTTCGCCTTTAATTTTCTCAATCGGACATATAAAACTAAAGAATAATTTCACTATACCATTTGTTTCCCTTTTTATTATTCTGAGCATGTATTGCAGATCAAACCACTATGTGCGTTCAAACAAAGTGCACCATCGCGTCAATCATCGCACTTTGTTTTGGAGTAGATGGATGAGTCATTGTCGCAATAGTTTGCTCCTGGGACAGCCAATTGTTTGTTGGAGAGGCGAGCTCATACATCGAAATGATCTGTAAAGGGCGAAAACCAAATACAACCGAGAACTTTGATAAACTATTTGAAGTTGCCCAAAAAAAAAGATAAACCATTTGAAAAATGTTTTTCCGAAATTGTTTGTAAATTGTTATCTTTGTATTTACTAATGACAATTAACAATGATCGTTGACCATGGTTTATTTGGCGATGCATAAGTCATTTTCTTGAGCAAGTGAATGCACTCTAAGTTTTCTTCATGCCCCGGACTTACTTCATTTCAAAATTGTGGGAAAAACCTTGATTTTAAATGGAACTATTACTGCGTACTACACCCTTGGGTGTGTTGTCGGCTGTCGACGAGCAGATCGCTCAGTAGGGCACAGCCGAACAAAACAGATAGTCGCAAAGAGGACCGACCAGGGCACCAAACATTCTGGTTGATAGAAAGTCTGACCAACCCCACGCCAAATGAACTCAACCATCAGAATCGGCCACACAACACACAAACACACATCCATCTAAACAAAACAACACACATGTAGGACCCCCCCCCCCCCCCCCCCCGCGGGAACGTATAACAGGCTGCCTTGGCTTTACCATTGGAGTCCCTTTGGCATCTTTATCAGAGCATCTGACTCCTAGCAATCCTCTCACCCTCACACGACGCAGGTGTGGGTCAGGGCATCTGAGCACGCGCATTGAAAAAGACAATATTGACACACATCGGTCGCTCGTTCGCACAGATTGTACCTGGATCATGCGCTGAATAGAAGGTGATGTACTACATAGCAAGCATCCGGTGATTGTTTGAGTATGCCGAATATTTTTCGGGAGCCCAGCCATTTGTCGGCTTCGCACGGACGACACTAAAGCATTAAGCTCAAAGGCTGGCCAAAATGGCTCGCTCGAAATACACGTCAAATAAATAGTCGACGTTTCCAATCGCCCACCAAATAAAGTACTTAGGGTTTAGAGTGCATTCACTTGGTGGACCTTGCTTTGAGGAAAAGTAAATCAGAGGAACCTAAAATGGATGTGCTGGGTATGCAGACCTTAAAAAGGCTTATGATATCAAAGTTGAGAAATAAAAAAGATCTAACATAATGGCACTTCTCCTTGTGATTTTCCCCATCTAAACTTATATAAAGCGGGTTATTCCCGAAAAAGGAAATGTGGTTGAATATTTAAAATCAGCAGAATAGTATACTACTGACTTGTGGATATGCTTCTTGAAAAATATGATGGGCATTAAAATGTGAGGGAACATATCTTAAGGATGGGCCATGCTACGAGAAAGGTCAAACCAATGAAGTGTGTCATGAGCGAAGGGCTTCTTGCGCTCTTAGTTTCCAGGTACTACCCTCACAATTCCCGCCATTTAAGATAAACTATAATGCTCTCAAGACTAAATGAAAATTGCCTAAATAGAATCTTCTGTTCACTTAAAATTCTCTCGTCCTCCTGGACATAGTGTACAATAGTGTCGAGAGCATTATAGTTTGTCTTGATGGAAAAACGGTGAGAGTAGTGACATGAAAACTAAGAGCACAAGAATCTTTTCGCTCATGTCACACTTTATTGTTTTGACCTTTATCACAACATTGCTCGTCCTTAAGATATGTTCTCTCCCATTTCAGTGTCCATCATATTTTTTAGTAAGCGTATGAAAAAGCACATCATCATATACCTTTTCTGAGCCCTTGTACTGCTCTTCTACTGATTTTGAATAATGAAAAACATTTTTTTTCAAGAATAGCCACCTTTATATCACTTGAGATGGAGAAATTCATAATGAAGAGTCCCATTCTGTTTCATCTGTCCCATTTATCATCTTTAATATCATAAGCCCTTTTAATGTCTCCATACCTAGGGGCATCTTTTTAGGTTTCTCTGTTTTACTTTCCCTCAAAGCGAGGGCCACTTCATTCCAGCGTAAGCGTAACACAATCTGTTTTCCCATGTCTGTAAATTGTTTCTAGTAAGTGGCTCGATGTTCTCGAAACCATAACGACAAGAAACTGCCATAATTTTAAAATATACATAACTAAAGAAAATGAACATATTTGAATAAAATTGCACAAAAGTTAACCCTATGTTGCTTTGATCAATCTGCATGCAAAATTATTTCCAAATTATATCACGGGCAGAAAATAATGAAGAATTAATGGGGGTGATTCAAAATTACAAAACATCGTTGGTCAGAACTACAAAAATGATCAAATTAATGTCTAATATAATATCAAAATTCAAACATTATTAACACATCAGTTATTGATATTACCAAGAGACCTCATAATTATGCCACAAAAATGACACGCACATTAATTGCATAAAAGTTTTCTTAAAAAAAACCTCATCGGTCTCATTCTATTCAAAAACTAAATAATAATTTACAACATAATTTCATGGCAATTTTTCAGTTTATAGCAGTGAAAAACATTTTTAGAATAATTATAATACAAAATACACCTAATAAAAAAATGACCATAAGATGACTTTGGCCCAATACTACGCACGACATCCCATTAATAACCTAACCCAACAGTAGAAAATCATAAAAGGGGGAAATTATGTGCGGGCCAATATAACCTAGGCCATAGCCATGGTTGAAATCGGTGCATTTTTTGATCGAGGCATGCTCTGAGCATTGCATCAATCTCAAACGTTCGCTCGAGTCAGACGGTCTTCCACCCAGAACAAAAACCACGCCCGATCAACTAGTCTAACTTCATTTTTCTCCCCCACCCAATTTCTCTGGCAAAAGCAGGGTAGGCGACCGTGGCGGCGACCCCGTTTGTAAGAGCAGCATGCCTGGTTCAAGGTCGCATGCTCCTTCGCCGAATGGCGCCAACGGCATAGAGCTCATGGCAAGACCAGTAGTCCATGAGCGCCAGCGACGCATATGAGGCGATGGGAGGTGAGGTGGGGAGGCTACCGCTGGCACCCTGTTCTTTAAGGGTCGACGGCGGCGTGTGCGACATAGAGGCCACACAACATTCACGTCACGTCCATGAGCACGGTGCCGTCCGCCCGTACTTTCCACGCACTGCCATGCGGATCTGACGCATCGTCAACATATGTGGCCCAAAATTGTTCCTTTTCTCGATCTTTCTTTTTGGGGAATTTTTCTGGGGTTTCTAAACTGGGACATTATTTCCCCCTCCCCCCCCCCCCCCCCGCCCCTCCTTAATATGTGAACCAAGGCTAACAATCCTAATTAGAACATCACATGACGCCGATGAATGGCTAAATTAATCCAACAAAATATATTGTACATTACAATTGTCTAATTAGCACTAAGCCGTAGCAATTTAATCTTAACCGAAACCTTTTAACCCTAATCATGCATGATCAACTTAACAGAGGGCATTAATCTTTCTGTTAATCTTAACAAGTGACCATTAGTTCTTGATCATGCACACTAACACAAATGGAAGATCACTAGGAATCTAATATAGGCATTATCAACTCTTATACCAATGTTAAACCTAATTTTTAGAGTTATAACATGATAGGATCGTTAAGCATAGACATTAGATCACCTACACATGATTAGCGAGGGAGATAGTTGAGGAACTTACTACCAATGGGTGCTCTCATTGGCGTTGCCGATGCGATGTCCGGTGCGGCCGTGCCTGCCTGCTTGATGCAGCCGTGATATAGGTTAGGCGTAGTCGATTGCAACGGGTAGCGGCGTTCCTCTGGGTGCCAGCGGCACTGCGCTGGCAACAGAGGAGATGTTCGGAAAGATCTTCCCACCGGACAACGCTTCCCCAGATTGGGCAAGTGATTTTTGAGATGTAGAGGGCAGAGCAGACGCACATGAACTATTCAGATCAAGCGTGGTCGGCTGCCTCTCATCTTAATATTATATGTATGATGCTGGCGATTAGGGCATGAGCTCCTCCGGCAGGAGGTCCCCTAGCTTCAGGCCGATGCGACGCTGGTGCCTAACATAGGCCTCATCAAGGTTGCGGACGACGATCCGGTTGGCAAAGCACGCAGCAACACACCTGCGCTAGAAGAGAAACTCGTCGTGCTCCTGCAGCTCATTGACCCCTGACCAGTGCCGGTCACTCAAGTACCCGAGCTTCTGTTGCTCCTCCTCCGTCGCTCGCACAACCAGGCCGCCCATCTGGACCAGAAGTATCAAAGACACTCTAAAAGAAACATAGACGGTGAACCAGGGTTCGCGGGTGGGGATCGAACCTGGCTGAGCGAGGCTCTCCTCAGCGGTTGTGGCCGCAGCAGGGCGGGCGAGCGGCTTCTCGTTCGCATCTCCCTTATCCTCCGGCGCCGGCAGGTACGCTCTCCTTCCCTGCGAGATGCCGAACGGAGCTGTTAAAGAGATCTGTGAAGTAAACCTAGCTTTTGGGTCATCAAACGCAAAAACAAGCACTTTTGCGGCATGGAGTGGGGATCAGAGGGAGCCCGGGCCAGTGATCACCGCCCCGAGGTCGAGCGGCGGGAGTGGTTCTCGGGTCGGTTGCATCGGACTAGTTTGTTGGCCTACGATTAAAGCTCCTTGGGAAGTCCGATATTATAGATCGGGTCATTGATTTTTTTTTTTCAGCTAACGTGGTTTATTTTGGAAATGTTATCTCGCGAACGTAAGATCTCTAGCATTTCCCGGCGAACGCATTCTCTCCCATTGGATTCATTTGCGCGAATCCTTGGCGCAGGATAGAGCGAAATCAGAATGTTAAACTAGTTCATTGTGTGATAAAGGCGAGCCAATGCGTTGCAAACCAAAACACTACAGCCACTGCATTTGCTAGTGACTTGCCCCCACCTAGGAGGCCTGGGATCGATTCTTAGTCGCCCATTTGTTTCTCCTTTTTTTCATCGGATGGCACCTTTTCACTTTTTCTAGAAAAAATTAACATGACAGCCTTTTTTTCATCAGATGGCACTTTTTCTAGAAAAAATTAACATGATAGTTTTATAAAATTGTAAACTATGTCACATTGCATTTTAAACATTTTCCCCTTTTTTCTCAAGTGGATTTTTGTTTTTCTGCATGACATTTTTTTAAGACATAACATTTTTATTATTAAGAGATGGCATTTTTCATTATTTAAAATATGACATTTTTTATTAAGAGATGTCATTTTTATTATTATAAGAGATGTCATTATTTATTAAGAGATGGCATTTTTATTATTAAGATATGATATTTTTATATTAAGTTCTATTATTAAGAGATGACGTTTTCCCCTAAAAAAGATGACATTTTTAAAATGGTTTTTTTCTGTTCTTTTGTTCACATGTCAACTCAAATTATAGGACCACAACAAGTTTAAATATATTTTTCAACATCCATGATTAATTTCTGACTTAGAGGACTACATTTTCATAAATTAAGTGCATGCCATTTTCAATTTTTTAGATTTTCTATGTCTGTATAAGAAAATGTTTTTTGGGTTTATGTCATTTTTTAATATAGAAAATAGTTTAACTAGGCATTATGAGTCAACTGGGGTCGCCTGGCCCGTCACCCCACGAAACGATTATAAACAACCACTGAGAACTGCTCATGATTCGTTCAATTGGGGTCCTCCAGCGTCCGGACGCCAGATATTAGTGTCTTTTTTCATAGGTACTAGATCGTTTGTGGCGCGCGTTGCTGCGCCCGTCTATTTTGTCTCTTAGTTGGTAGGGTATAAAGTTTGCTGGTTTTAGATGTTGAAACCAAACTGGGAGAGAAATTTAGTGCTTGTTAGTGATGAAGCCTCAACCTGAAATATAGCAGAAGAGGAGAGAAATTTGATTTATACAACCAAGAGAACACAGAATATGTACATCCCAAGTATAAAACATTGCACAACTGGCACATCAAGAATTGAGTCTTATGAAGAACCTATAAGCTCAAGAGCCCAATACATGTTAACTTGGAAGAGGCCAAGAAATATATTAACGACTTCTTGGGAGGGGATGGAATAATATCTTTAGCAGTTTTGCCAATGAAGATGATAGTACAAAACTGGCACTTGGCTTGACCATACTTGCCAGTTTTAGATGTTGAAACCAAACTGTTTGTTTCAAACGCATGTGATTAGAAATCAATCAGCAAGGACAAGCAATATAATTAACCATCAGCACAAGAATGAACAGAGAATAATGGTTAATATGTACAGCTCAATCAGCTTCATGTGCAACATGCAGAAAACCTAGGGAATGACACCAAAGGATGTGACATCTGTACAGGTGGATTTCACGGCAATGTGCCAACGGTTTGAGCATCCCTACAGCTTGTGCCACCGTGGCACACAAGCCACTCTACCCTCCCAGTCATTGTTATCTCGATCTAGTCATCGAGAAGGCCATTGCCGTCACCTCCTCATCCATCTCTTGCATCTTCCCCATAAATCAACAACCATGCCTTTTCTCTTATAACTAAAATAGATGAAAGAATAACTGTTGGTCTATAGCAGCTACATTATTTCAAATAGCAGAATAAAAAAGCAAGACAGGCCTCTTTCATAAGCCATGTCTATACAGAAGTGAACAGAAGATAATCCATGAAGTTACTATTTTTTTAAATGGATCAAACATAGTGAGCACTTAGAAAAGCAGCGCAAGAAACAATAAGATAACAAAAGTGGTGTGGTTTACTCATACTATTCCATATGTCAACCTTTAACTGTCCACAGATTCACCTGGAGAATACCTGAAAAAAGGTGAAGAAAGAGAGGAGACAAATGAATGTGCTGGACTGAAATAAAAATCAAACATTCATACAACAGAGAAGACCAGAATTACTACATCATAGGATATAGGTATTGGTAAACAACCGCACCTGTTCAGCAGCCATGGTTGTAGTTCCCAGTGATGCACACACTCTGAGCACGGAAATTCCTGTAACAGCAATAAGAAGTCAGCTGGATATATATAAAGCATATATACGACATTACAGGGAATGAGAACAGAGAAAGATAGCGGCCAAAAATGAAACTATAAGGAAAGAAAATGTCTGATGAATGGCTGGAGATCCGAGACGGAACGGAGAAAGGAAAATATCCAGCGCATCATATTATATGAGCAACGTGAGGATGCACTAACGCAAATGGGAGGACTTACTAACACATCTATGGAGGAAATGAATTCACCATCAGTACAGTAGGGAGATAATCGACCTTTATCAGCATAGGCAGTGGAACAGTAAAATACCTCCATCGGTCACCACCGGCGAGTGGCGCACCTCAGTTTTATTGTATTGAGTGGTTGTTAGCACCATCTCCTGGAGCACGGACTTTTAATGGTAATCCATCCCATACGAATTGTCCTAAACAGGTATATGCTACTCTGTAATCTGTCGCGCCAACGGGAATAGCTATATTATTACCTCAACGATATCTCTTGATCAGTATCTATTAACAATTGTATGGAATAGGTGATGGGGTTCTGCTCAATGTCCAGTTATGAAAGTTGTACTTTCTGAGATTGTTGTTGGCTTCTTGGGTTGTTGATATATGTCAATGGAATCAGAGGCGCCCCTGCAAACACAAAACAATGATCTTCTTTAGGAGATTATAAGCAGATTTGTCTATAAGGCACCTTTGTTTTACCAAGATAACGACAACTACAACTAATGTCCTGTGTACTAATTTGTTCTGCTACTCTTTGCATGTCACTCACAAGGCAGTGGCTGTTGAGCGTGCGATTCCAATCTAATACATAAATCCAATCTGAACTTCATCCCCAAATTCAGCAGCGATGTTATGGTGAGTCGAGGTGATGGGATCGAACCGTCCGGGTTGCGATGGGGATGGCAGCCACGAGCGCTTGTAGATAAATGCCATGCCGGATCTCGCCGGCTTCAGCGCCAACGGCGGCGGGCGGCGGTACACCACCAGTCCCGTCCGTTGGTAGAGAGAACGGGAGGTCGGGGAGGAGGTCGCACCTAGATCACATGCGCCTCGTGCCCGTCGGGGTTAACCTGGTGGTGGCGGAATTGTGGCGGCGCCTGATCGCACACATCGTGGGAGAGAGATGAGAGGTCGGGGAGAGGGGGCGGCTTTCTGCTGCTCTGTATCGAGCACTAGTTTTCAGTAATCGGTTTGTACGTAAATGGGCCTGCATACCAGCCCGTTGAAGGCCAATCAACCACGGGCCTTCAAAAAAGTTTCCAGAATAGCGGCCTAAGGACAGCCAGCAGAGCTCACGGTAAACAACCATCTAGACGAAGATCTGATGGCCAGAAACGGATCAAACGCAAAATCCGACGGCTGGGGACGCTGAGGGCGTGAGAGAGCTCGCTTTAGGTGCGATTATACTGTCCTTAATGTGGGCTCCGGTGGCTAGCTTCCATACATGCATCAATGTTACGAGCACCCCAGCAGATAAAAAAAAGGCTTACTTAGGCCTCTAGCCAATCCCAACCTATAAAGAAGGATATTTTTCGTTCATCGCGTATCGGGCATCTATATTTACTCCACCGCTCAGCGGCGGAGTAAAAAAATCCTCACCCTTCTCTGCACCGTTCTACCTCTCCTCCTCCCCCATCATCACCCCCAACGCCGGCGACCACCCGCCCCCTCCCTCGACGTTCCCCGCCGCCCCCTCCTCCCACCGGATCACATAGCCGCCGGGCCCCGCCGCCCATCCGCGGAACGTAGCACGAATCCGTGCCGCCACAAGAGCCGCGCATCCTCAAGCCGCCGCCACCACCTTCGCTGAGCTTGTTGCCCTCAAGTATGACCGGTGGCAGGTCCGGTTGCACGGCACCGATGCCCGCATCAATTTCCCATAGGGCGAGGCGCCCGTCGAGCTTGCACCGAAGCCGCCGGGGGTGGTGTCTACGGCGGTGGCTAAGGAGGATCGGGAAATGGAGGGTGCACATCGCGGCGGAGGCCGCTGACGAGGAGTACATGGAGGACCTCCACTGCCAGTACCTCGAGCTGGTGGAGGCAGAGCAGAAGATCTTCGCGGAGCGCGTGGTCAACGGGAAGGTCATCGTCCTCTCGGACGACGAGGAACATGGCGGCGATGATGGCAGCAACGCCGAGGAGAACTTCAACATGAAGAATAGCAGAGGATCTTCCCCGATTGCGACGACGACGGTGCAGGGCCAGACTTCATGGGCGGTAGGATTTTGCAGGGGGATTGGCTCGCCCTCTATAAAGGTCATGATGTTTAGGTTTAGTTTAAGTTCACGTTTAGTTTTAAGTTCAAGTTCATGTTTATAGGTTTAAAAACTAGACTATGTGTTCGACGGATGATTATGTACATTATGTATCGAATTTCAGTTGTTTAAATCAAATGTATGTTGGACTTATGAAAATTTGCTTTTTACTCCACTAAATTTAGGAGTCCGATTAGGTCCAAGCAAAATTTGTAGCGGAGTAAAAATTATTCACTAAATGTACGCCGCCGTTTTGCTCCTTTATTTTTAGGGGATCGGTTAGAGTTGGCCTTATGTCAGTAATAACACGCTGACGTTTTATAACGGAGGCCACCCAAGCTAACAAACTTCCATACACAAGTACTCTACTCCTATATACTCCCTCTGTTAAGGTGTATTATTTTCAGCATGGCGATCAAGGCACATAATTATAGACAAGTTAGGATGAAATTACCCTTGGCAAATCTATTAGTTAGTGACAAGTAAATCAGTTAGTCGAAGGAAGTTAGAAATACATGCACTTGACAGAGAGACACTTCCCTTCTTTTGCTATAAGGATAGATACACACAATCGAAAGATATATACCTTTTCTTTTTTTGAAAGGCTAATAAGGGAATTATGAGAAATTAGAAGAAATACACTACACCTTACACTCTGAGATTTTATCAAAAAATAAATAAACAGAGTGAGTATCTACAGCTTCCATCCTTAGCGATCAACCTGTGCAGAAACGCTCCTTCGCGAGCGAGCGCTCCAACGAGCGATCTCGCATCCTCATGCTATCGGAAGCCAAAGGACAGATGGGCCCACCAACGTTAATGCATCAGCCCACATGCGCGTGTACATCGCTCGACCTTCCCTGCTCTCTCTCTCCCATGAACTCTTAATCTTCGCCCCCCCCCCCGATTTCAATGGGTGGGGCCCGGGGTGGGGCCTAGATTTACCTTAAATGACATTCCAAACTTGCTAAAAAAGGCAAAGTGCAGCCTGTCGGAAATCGCGCGTTCCAGCGCGCGCGCGAGATAGCAGCGCCCCCTCTCTCTTCGGCTTCACCGCTTCGGGTCCACCATTGCTACCACGCAAACAGTGTCATCGTCAGGTCGAGAATGAACCGATCTTACGCCTTGTTTGTTGCGTCTGTTGGGAACTCAATTTTGGCGGTACAAACATTTGCGCTGTCCCCGGGGGCGGCTGCAGTGAGTAGCCTGGACCGATTCTTCGTTCATTGCCTATGCGATGTACGCCAGCAACAAACACGTGCAGTCCAAGAGGAACGAGAAGTCACGACGCCGCTCCACACCAAAGCAAGGTGACGCCCAATCACTCGTCGAACCGCGTTTATCTAAGGCTAGTCATAGTGAGAGAAACTTAGCTAGTAACCTAACACATCCTAAGACAAACTTGCTTATGTGACAACTAATTAACACTGAGTACTCCATGCAACTACTAATGTATCATAACCCAATGCATGCCAATCATTGGTAGTCTTTTTTTATTGATTGATTAATGATTAAGTACTCCTTGATTTAAGATATGAACTCCATGATTTAGGAGAACGCCTTGATTAACAGAGAATATCAATGACGGTCGGATCTTAGTTCATATACTCCCTCCGTCCGAAAATACTTGTCATCAAAATGAATAAAAAGGGACGTATCTAGAACTAAAATACGTCTAGATACACCCTTTTTGTTTGTTTTGATGACAAGTATTTCCGGATAGAGGGAGTACTATATTAAATTCTCACGTGCACTCATATATGAAATATGAATGGGATGCATGTATCAATCTAATCTCGTGCATGTTATTGCATGTTGAGATTAACCGCGAGTAAACAAGCAGTTATGTTATTTTGTTTGATATAAACCTACATGCTCCACAGATGATGTATACTTAGTATCAGTCCTCCATCGTTTAAAATTATTTTCCTGTAAATTTTTTGACACTAAAACAGTAGGAGAGATTTCTACTACTCCCAGATAGTGTAAAAAAACGTTTATATTTTGAGACAGAGAGAGTATTAAATTAAAAAATTGTTACAATTTTGCATGGCAACCTCTAAAGGTGGTTTTGCACCAATGAGCAAAGTAGAGGGGGTCACAATGTGTGTACAAGGGAAGAAATATCCTTAAGTCACCAAGCTCCCTTGGATTGGAGCTCCCAGGACCAAGTGCTGAATGATTCCATGGTTGACCCAAATTTTCACTGCGTCATCCGCTAGTTGCCTAGCTGGGCCCACTAGCAAGGGAAGGTTGTTTTGTGGGCCACAAGTATTAGGGTGTGCAAGGAGCGCCGCATCCCGAAGAACTCACCACCTCCGTGTCCCCATATCCTCGTGCTCCTGTCCCCGTGCCCCCAACTACCTCTCCATCGCCCATCTCCATCTGGCTTCCGAGTAGGAGTACTAGGCGGAGGTGGTGCCGGCAGAAGGATAAGGATGTCGCAGGAAAGAGAGAGGTGCGGCTGATGGCAGCAACCTCGCGGTGGGTCATCTTCCTCCTAGGCTCTCTCTCTCTCTCTCTCTCTCTCTCTCTCTCTCTCTCTCTCTCTCTCTCTCTCTCTCTCTCTCTCTCTCTGTGTGTGTGTGTGTGTGTGTGTGTGTGTGTGTGTGTGTGTGTGTGTGTGTGTGTTTTAGCTTAGCTCTTGGAACTTTTTTGGGAGGAAAAAAACTAATATTTCAGTATTTATTGTATTCAGCTCATTTCTAGGTTAACAGTTGAGGACGCTCTAAGTGCAACTATAGCAGAGTTGACATATGCTCCAAAACTCCATAATAACTTGTAATATCAAGGCTAAGGGGGGAAAGGCACTCTAGAAGAGACATCGTCTTTACTATCACTAATGTAGAGTCATCATAATGCGACCTTCATATTTTCCATGCAAGTAAGACCCACGAATCATTGGTTCATAGGTTCTTCCCCAATAACCAAAAATTAAAAACACAAAAAAAAAACACATTAGATTCAAATCAATCTGTTCCTAATAATTTCGATGGAAAATTAGTTGCACCGCGACTCACATTGATAGAACAACTAATAATAGCTAACTAGTCACGGACGACGTAGAATGCGGGTGCGACAGGTGAGGCCCCAATGACCTCAAAATGCACCTCAATAGCGTTGTTCCATGTCGGCCATTCGTTGACGGCGGCGGGGCGGCCAAGATGTCCCAAATCCTTCTTCACAACCTCCTCCTAGCCACGTTCATCCAGGCCTAATAGGGGTGCAGGGATCCGTCTACTTCTCTTCCTCCTCATCTCCAAAGCTAAAGATTTATGAGGATTTGGTTGATCGAAGGCGAACGGGAGGGGTTGGAAGTGCCAGAGTTTTTAAAGGATAAGGAAGATAGGAGAGAGCGTTGATTTTTATTGACAACTGCAGGCGCAATTAAGAGGGCATTTAGGGATGTGGTAGGTGGCAGGCACCCATGAAGGGACGTGCTTCTTGATGAGAAACCCGACCATGGCCACCCGCCTCCTCCCGGCCTACTCACAAGCAAGCCAAAAGATGTTGTCGTGTGGCGGCCATTCGACGAGCGGTCATAGAAATTCAATGGACGACTACGCCCTAATGTGTGGGTGGTTGCATCACCGATGGTGCATGGGATGCCGTGCCGCTTCAAATCAAGCATGTGGCGCCATGAGGAAGAAGATAAAAATTTTCCTCTGCACATTGATAGTTAGGATTGGAACAAGCTTCAAACGAGACCTACACAACCTCCAAATATGAATGTGTGGATTGCTTGGTGGATGATCTTCGATCTCTTGAACTGTCCCCTTAGCATTGTTGTCTGAGTGAGTAGCTTTGAGGTGTTCTTGTTGGGGGGGGGGGGGATGATGTCTACTACGCAATCTTCTTCTTGTAGACGTTGTTGGGCCTCCAAGTGCAGAGGTTTGTAGGACAATAGCAAATTTCCCTCAAATGGATGACCTAAGGTTTATCAATTCATGGGAGGCGTAGGATAAAGATGGTCTCTCTCAAACAATCATGCAACCAAATAATAAAGAGTCTCTTGTGTCTCCAACACACACAATACAATGGTAAATTGTATAGGTGCACTAGTTCGGCGAAGAGATGGTGATACAAGTGCAATATGGATGGTAGATATATGTTTTTGTAATATGAAAAATATAAAAACAACAAGGTAACTAATGATAAAAGTGAGCACAAACGGTATTGCAATGATAGGAAACAAGGTCTAGGGTTCATACTTTCACTAGTGCAAGTTCTCTCAACAATAATAACATAATTGGATCATATAACTATCCCTCAACATGCAACAAAGAGTCACTCCAAAGTCACTAATAGCGGTGAACAAACGAAGAGATTATTGTAGAGTACGAAACCAACTCAAAGTTATTCTTTCCTATCAATCCATTGGGCTATTTCTATAAGTGTCACAAACAGCCATAGATTTCGTAGTAAAATAACACCTTAAGACACACATCAACCAAAACCCTAATGTCACCTAGATACTCCAATGTCACCTCAAGTATCCGTGGGTATGATTATACGATATGCATCACACAATCTCAGATTCATCTATTCAACCAACACATAGAACCTCAAAGAGTGCCCCAAAGTTTCTATCGAAGAGTAAGACGAAAACGTGTGCCAACCCCTATGCATAAGTTCACAAACGGAACCCGCAAGTTGATCACCAAAACATACATCAAGTGAATAAATAGCCCATTGTCACCACGGTTATCCCACGCAAGACATACATCAAGTGTTCTCAAATCGTTAAAGACTCAATCCGATAAGATAACTTCAAAGGGAAAACTCAATCCATTACAAGAGAGTAGAGGGGGAGACACATCATAAGATCCAACTATAATAGCAAAGCTCGCGATACATCAAGATCGTGCCAAATCAAGAACACGAGAGAGAGAGAGAGAACAAACACATAGCTACTGGTACATACCCTCAGCCCCAAGGGTGAACTACTCCCTCCTCGTCATGGAGAGCGCCGAGATGATGAAGATGGCCACCGGTGAGGGTTCCCCACTCCGGCAGGGTGCCGGAACAGGGTATCGATTGGTTTTTGGTGGCTACAGAGGCTTGCAGCGGCGGAACCGTCGGTGATACACAATAGATCGCAAACGATTTGCAGCGCTACTATGTGTGCGTAGGTTCTCTGGAACCGTTTGTGATATCGCGTTATCGCACACGAGAACTGGGAGTAAACCGTGCCCAATGCAAAATACAATCCCAGTCGTAATTTTTTCAGGAAACGTGTGGGATCCCAAACGAAAAGCACACGTCACTCTTGCGGCAACTGTCGGTGATACCTAACAAATCACAAGCAGTCTGCAGCACTTGTATGTGTGTGAAGGGGCTCCTGAACCGTTTGTTATAGAACATTATCACAGACGGTAATTGTTGGAAAAAGCGTGCGATGAAGTCTAGCATGGCAGACGGGTTACGCAGAAAACTCGTGTGCGATAGGGCACAAATCGCACACAGTTCATATGTTGGCCCGTGTGCCTTACATACTGTTTCCCAAACGGTTCCTTACGACAGATCGTATGGTTTCACTGCGTCATTAGAAACGCTTAATCACCGATACCACACGTGCGAAAGAATTTAGTGTGTGCTGCATCGCACACGATTACATTTTGGAAGGCCTCTGGATCACCGCTCCATATCCCGACGGTTTCTGGGTCGTGTGGGAAGGACACCCTATCGCACGCACTCACTTGCCGACGGTTCCAAATGCCATCACAGAAAGGGGTTAAAAACCGTTTGTTTAGGACCGACGCGCACCAGTGATATGTGACATTGAGTGCACCTACCTTGAGGGAGTGAGTGCGCCACCACCACATACAGAGAGTGAGGTCATTTCGATTTCTAACAACTTAACCTCTACCTCTATTGTGTCTTCCCCTTTGGTGCTAGGTCTCATATATGACGACTCGCCGATTCGCGACGACTTTGTCCTTCCTTTGGACAAGACGATGGCCATGGTGGAATATGATGCACCCCCCCCCCCCACATGGTTCCATCAAGTTGATGATGATACCACCATTTGGTCTTTGCCACCTCACCTACACCACACGAGTGGAATGAGAATGGTAACATAGGTGAAGGTGATGCTCTAGTCCCACTAGTGGACATTCTCGACATTGATTGCTTGCATGATGTTGATCCACCTATTGTCATGCTTCATGCTAGTTCGACTTCCCCGTGCGATGATTTACCCATTTATGATGAGTTTGATGATTTCCATGTGGAGTCTATTAGTTGTGATGCCATGTTACATAGGATTTCTTGTGATAATTCTCTCGCTCACATCATGTTTGACAACTCGCTTGACTTGTCATATGCTATGAATGAGATCAACCATATGTCATATTTGCAATCTCTTCATAGTGACTATGCATATGCCATTAAAATAAACCCAATTTTCACATATGGCATAGATGACAAACCCATGGTAATTGGCATTTGTTTTTCTTGTGATGATATTGATATGCTCCCTTTGCATCATTTATCTCATATGCCATGCCATGACCACCTAGCTTCGGATATGCATTGTTTTGGATGTTATCCATTTTCTCCATATGATGTTTCCAGTATTGCTCACGAGGACACCCCCATAGTTTCCTCATACATTTTAGGAGATTTTGATCCATCCTATCCATTGCATGATCCCAATACTCGTGTGCACCATATGCTCCCCATGAATAAACATGCTAGTGATGTGCCATATACTTGCATTCTCAATTTGCGTCCCCATCGTGTCATACACAACAACTATTCTTTCATGATGGATGACATGTTCTTGTACCATGCATCAAATTTCTTTGAGCGATGTTTATCTTGTGCTAACCCACACATGCACATACACATCATGATGGATGATGTGTACATTTACCACGCACGCAATTTCTTTGGTTTGTGTCTCTTTTGTGTAGGTACCCATGAATACTTGTCAACCTCGCAATCCCACGAGTTGACAAAACGAGCTCTAGAGAGCAACGATGACTTGGTATCCCATGGAGTGTCTTTCCCACCGCTCTCTTCACGCAAAGACTTCGCGCACTTCTTCTACGTGGACCTCACTTGGCTATGGGCTATTGTCCATTACATATTCTATACCCATCTTGCCATGTTCACTTTGCATGATATGCTCATTCCTATGCCTTTACCATGAATTTGTGACCCATGCTCTGCATTACACATGCTTGTATGTGTATTTGCAAATTTGGTGGAGATATTGCTTGTTATTGCCATGTTCTATGTTCTCTTCACATTTCCGTCAAGTTCAATTCCTTCTTTATTCTTCCTCAATTGTTACTTTTTTAATTGTGTTACCATCCATTATTACGGTTCAGCTTCTTCTTCCTCGGTGCATCGGTACTACTCCAGTGTCACCTTGTACTAGTCTTCTGTTTCATGTGATATGCGTTCTTTCTTACACTCATTTGATTGTCTTCTTTTCAAGTCCGTCCGATTAGCTTCTTCATATTGCGTGCCATTGCAAATAAATGGCATGCTTCAACGCATTGCAAATTCGTGCTCTTTATTTGATTTCCATATTATGGTACGACACGTCATGCCATCTTGGACATAATCCTCGTTCCATTGGATTTTTTTTTGCTACGGATACTACTATGATTTTATTCTTCCAACCGCAATGATTGTTCTTTTATTTGATTTATTCTTACTTACAAGCTTGTGGATCTTTTTTTGAAGTTATGTTCTATGAAACCAGCCTGTCGTTTCTTTTCTATCTAATAACACTTTAAATCTTATAAGTTCTTTCCTTTGAAACTTGCATTTGTACATACCAAGTTTGGCTTTGAGAAACTTACCAGACAACATTGCTTCGTACTTAATAAATTTGTAATTTTCTTTCTTCTTCCCGGATCATGCATGTCGTTTCTTCGAGTCATGAAACATTTATTTTTTCCGTGCCAACTCCGCGACGCATGAACTCTTCATTCCTGGTCTCTTACGTTTGTTGTCTTTGTTTTCCAGAAAACCCCCACTCCCCTTCTTCCTCACTTGCACTACACCTTGCTAGACTAATCTCCTCATCTGCCACTCTGCCCAAATCTCTAAGCTCGACGTCGGCCTCCCTCAAACTTGACTTGCAAGTTTCTCCGCAAATAGCTCTTCATTTCTATCACAATAAGATGGACTTCACCGGTGATGAGAATGGGTAAGTTATTGAAACTAGGATGAAATTTCTCAAAATAAATAAACAAACAATAAACCTTTCGAATCTTCGAAGAATCAACTTCTTTCTTTCTTTTTGAATTATGGGCATCTGCCTCGATAACCATCGAGCATCCAACATTCTGAGATAAACTTGAAAAAGGACATTAATCCTCCCTAACCCCATTGTCAGCAACTCCAAAATACCATTGAGGAACACTGCACTTTCACCTCCCGACCGCCATGTGCAAATGCTATATGTAGCTTATAGTGGTAGGTCACTCATAGAGGCATCACAAGGGCCAGCTCGGTACGGAAGCATGGCGGCGAGTATGTTTTCTCTATTTTCTGGTGGTTTTATTGGGTTTCTCTGGTTTTTATAATTATGTTATAGTTTAGGAATTTTTCTGTTTTCTTGTTTTTCTTTATTTAAGAAACACTTTTTGTTTAATATATAATATTTGCGAAACACAAGAACTTTTTTTCTAAAAATGTGTGAACATGTTCGGAATTACATTTTGTAATTTCCTGAACACTCTTCAAATTACGTGAATACTACTATCAAAATGGTAGATGAACTTGTTTCAAGAAAGTCTGAACATTTTTTTATATCGAGAACAATTATACAATTTCTTGAATATTTTAAAATGCATGAACACCCCTTTATACTTTCCTGGTCAGTTTTTAAAATTCCATGAACATTTATCAAAAAAGTGTGAACACTTGTAAAAACATCATTTCGTAATATAAAGAGGGTTCTCCCTGCAATTTCATTTATCAGAAACCACTAAATTTTTTACAACAACTAAACATGAAATAGAAGATATCACACACCAGATATCCTAGGGCACCTAACAGCTCAAGCCGACCATGATCTATGGAATGCCACCTGGGATTTCATATCATCATCAGGAGGTACCTAGGGAGCAAGAAGCAACGTTTGAGATGCTGATTATGCTAATACACGCGACCAACTACCAAACCACAGTCCAAAGTATAAACGCCAGTCATTACAGATATATTAATTTTGAGCAAACTAGAACAACAAATAACCAAAATTAGCTTCTCCATTATAAGGTTATTGCACCAACTAACTTCCCAGATCTTCACTGTAGTCGTAGCACACCAAAATGCCAACCTTGAGATGCACAAAATGCTTTATTTTTTGTCTGGTCTAGCATTCCTATCACCCACTTCAATTTTCTGTGATTTTCATGTTTTTTCCTGCAAAACAGCCCAATCATTTAGCCAACTAGCAATCATATTAATATGGACACAAGGGTCAGTATTTCTAATTTTTCAAATGGTCCGGAAGACCACACTCCTGCGAATATCATATGTTTATCATCAATTCTAAAACTTTTCAGTAAAGTGTTAAACAAAGCCTCAGTACTGTCAGCTATATCAAGCAAATTGAAAGAACATTTTATAATGTTCCAGAACATTCTAGCCAAGGAACATTTCATGAAAAGATGATCAATAGGTTCATCTACCACAGAAGAGCCAACCAGATAAAAATCTTAACTCTCTGAGGAATTTTTCTTTTCCACATAAATCTGTGGAAAAATTAATACCGGCTTAATCAGTTTTCTATAAGATGATTTAACAGAGTGAAAACCATTTTTTTCATGGTCCACCTAATAGTATATTTTTCATCAGTGAGGGTAATATCAGCATACTGAATCAAATTACTGTGATTTCCTGAGAAGGATCCTTTTGAAATGTATTTGGTCAAATCCTTTTGTGAGCATCTGCTAATGATAAGTTTTTGTCAAAGCAACTAATATATATTCTTGGAAAAATTGTATTGGAGTGATTTATCTCCCAACTAGCAATCTTCCCAAAATCTATTCTTTTTTCACTCTTTTAGAAACATCAGAAAATTTAAAATTTCTCCCATAGAAAAAAGAAAATTTAAATTTACCCGCAAAAAACATTTTAAAATTACCTAAACATTTGTTTATATTAAAAATAAAGGGTGTGTCCAGAACTCAGTCAACTGAGACTTCACGAAGTCTGAGTCCACTAACGTTAGCGTCGTTTTTTTGCTACAAGCGGCACAGTTGGATGCTATAAGCGTATATGTTGCGACGGTATTGCAAGCAACAACAATAAATGCTACAACCGTTCTAACTAAAATGCTACAACAGTCAATGAAGGATGTTGCAACCCGTGAGATAACATGCTGGAATCGATGAGGGACGACATGCTACAACCAGCAAGTCGGATGTTGCAACCGGTAGGAAAAAGTATTGCAAATGAGCGCATAAAATATGGCAAATCCTATTTAGCGCTGCAGGCGCCCGTTATAGGCAAATTTACAAATTGACCCCTGCAGCGCCCCGCGCTGGGCTGGCCCATTACTGTTTATGTTAATTCGCAAAACGAGAAAAACGCATCGCTACGATAAGAATTGAACGACCACCACGCCACAAGGCAGGACCTGTTGACCTTCAACTCTTTCTTGCTTTTATTCCATCCTTCTCTGTTTCCTTTTTTCTTTATCCTTTTTTCCATTTTCGTTTTCTGTTTTCCTTTTTTTTCTTCTTCCAAGTTTCCTATTTTCATGTTTTTTATTTTCTTACATGTGTGAACTTTTTCCAAATCGACGATGTTTTTTATGATTCGATGAAATTTTCTTTTCAAAATCAATGTAATTTTTTAGTGAACTATTTTTTAACAATTAATTATTTCCTTTCCTAATTCAATGAACCTTTTCCGATTAGACGAACTTTTTTTTCAAAATTCGATGAACTTTTTAAAATTTGATGAACTTTTTTTAACATTGATAAACTTTTTTCAAATTCAATGAACTTATTTTCAATGGACATTTTATGAAATTCAATGGAATTTTCCTCAAACTTGACGAACTTTTTTTCAAATTGATGAACTTATTTTCAAATTTTGAACTTTTTTCAAATTCGATGATCTTGTTTGAAAATTGGTGAACTTGTTTATAGCTACGGTGAAATTTTTCTAAAACCGATGAACTTTTTCAAATTCGGTGAACTTTTTATCAAATCCAATGATTTTTTAAATTTCGTTGAACTTTTTTTAAATTTGATTAACTGTTTTTAATTCGATGAACATTTTTCAAAATTCGTTGAACTTTTTCTCAAATTCAATGAACTTCTTTCCTATTTGATGAATTTTTCCCAAATTCTATTATTTTTCTATTCCAAAATCGATGAACTTCTTTCACATTTTGTGAACTTATTTCAAAATCGGTGATTTGTTTTCTAATAGATGAATTTTCGTACCAAATTTGATGAACTTTTTTCATAAACGATGGAATTTTCTAATTCGTGAACTTTTTTCAAAATTTGATAAACTTTGTTTCATAAAAAATATAAAAAAGTAAGTTGTATTGGATAATAAATAACGCGGCGGCAGTACTTCTTTAAGCGTTCGCGTTACTATTTGTGAAAGTGGTCTAGTGGCTCTGGTGGTTAGCTGAACCACCATTTGATGAAGGAGCGAAGCGAGTCCGAGTACTTGCACCCGCAAGTTTTTGCGTTTCTTTTTTTCACGAAACAGTATCTGCGCTGGTGAATCGGTGGGCCAGCCCACTTGGCGCTTGCTGTAGGCGCCGGTTGACTTCAGCGGCGCTTAAAGCGCTGAATAGGGGCTCCTATAAAATATGGGAAACGTTGCCCACCGGCGGACCGGCCTAACCGCGCGCCGGTCGCGTGCGCGGCGTACGATCGGCATTAATCGACTGTCTCCTGTTGCACCAACGACGCACATGCTGTGGGCCTCTCCCGTTTCTTTTAGCTACCCTTTTTTTCTAGAGGTAATATCAACAGAGGTCATAAAACTTGCGCTGGATGTTCAGTTTGGTGCTAGAACTTAGAAAATACGGATTTATTGTCACCCAACTTGCGTTTTCGTGCAAATACGGTCACTTTATCTGTATCGGACGTTATCCCGCGCTTATGTGGCATGTCAACATGGCTATGGCCGAATAAAAAGAAAAAAAGAAAAAAAAGGGGAAAAAGAAAAAAACGTGGCTATGGCCAACTGTCAGTGACCGGAACTATTTTCTGCAGAAACACCCACGATTTGTATTTAATTGCATAGAAACCTCCTCATCAGCATGCGAGGTCCCGCTTGAGAGAGAAATGATAAATAAAAAGTTCATACGCGCGTATAGCTTGACATACATATGAGAAACAAAAAGGCCGCGCGGGGCTCGAATTCGCTACGCCATGCATGCAAATGCGTGTGCCAACCACTGCACCAAGCACGTGTTTAAACAAATTTACCTTACTTCACTTTATAGTGAAAAGCAGGGTTTAGCTGATATTTTCACAAACTTGCAAGCTGGGGCCACCTACTGGATGCGCACTACTAACCACTGTAACGTGCCCAAGCTTTGTTTTTTTCTAGTTTCAATTTATATATTTTAATACCAAAAACTTTTGAATTCAAAATCCATTTGAATAAATTCTGGCGAAAAAAATCCGCTGATCCTCGAGTAGTTGTCGTTGCCGATATATAAAATTATATGTTTCTTCTTAGGCACATGAACTAGTGCGGATTTCAAAAATTTCGCTCATCCTCGATATGGCCACAAAATATTTGAGACAATCAACAATTTTTTGTTTGAATTCAAATGATATAAATTTAAAAAGCCTAGATAAAATAAAATATAACACATAATGACTATATCATTTTTATCCTGATGTTAGTCCATTAATTAGCTAGCAACTGGCCCTTGTTTGAATCTTGTGTAGGTTAAACTTTTGCAAAAAAAAAAACATATTTGGTACAAAAGTAATCAAAATGTTTGTGCCTCATGATTTGAATTATAGACCTAGAAGTGTGAAGAAAACTAACCTACCGCGGTACAAAACTGGAATTTTAATTTTAAGTGATCCAAGTCCATTTTGACATATGAGTTCAAACCAACCATAAAAATATTGAGGGGAATGAAAAAAAATTGCGCACCCTCTAAATCCGTTTATATAACTTGATCTTAGAGCAAGCTTATTGCTAATATCATTTGTCTTTTTATATGCTTGAATATATGGTTGTTCCGGCCAAAAAAGAATTTATTTGTCGGGTCGAACAATATAACAGCATATGTATCTTGGTACCAGACAGCAAAGCATGTCATGTGTGGTAGTTAGCACGTGAGACTGGAGTGATGAGTTGCTGGTTCAAATCCACTGGCCTGATTAATTTTTTGAATCTACAAATCTTTCTCACGTCCACTAGCAGTTGGGTCCCACATAAAGGTAGAAAGAGTAGGCTGACTGTCAAGTGATACGTACGTGCGAATGAATTATACAGCCATAATTATTACGTGGGTATGAATTATACAGCCGTATTATCAAAAAGCTAGGGTTGTTTCTGCAAAGAGGACGACACACATGTCACACCTAATGGCTCCGCCAAGAACAGTCATTGACAGTGGGGCCATGCATGTGTGGAACGCCATGCAAGCGGCGAAAACGCCCGCATACACGTTTTGTGACCGTATTTGTACCAGAACGCAAGTTGGATGATCACAAATCCGTATTTTCGAAGTTTTAGCACCAAACTGAACATACATAACAAGTTATATTACTCCCGGTGATATTACCTCTTTTTTCTATATCTCCAGCCGTGTCCACTCGTTTTATCTTTTTTTTGTTGCAATTGTCATGGACAGCCCGGTGGAGCTCCAAACCGGTTGATACTGACCTACAACCGGCTAGTCGTTTTGATGACTAGCGCAATTTTTTTGCTATGGCCGATCCGATGAGGCATTTTTTGCTACAACTGACGAGTCGTTTTGATGGGTCCAGCGTGATCTTTTGCGATGAGATACGGTGAACTTTCTTTTGCTACAAACGACGAGTTGTTTTGCTATGGCTATAATTTTTTTGGGACTAGCATGACTTTTCATTGCGGCCACGACCGGCGAGAATTTGTGTTACGAACTGACGATTGCGAGTAAATTTATTTTTGCCGGCGATCATTTGTGCTGGGTCCGATGACTGTTTTTGTTGCGGTTGACTACCGGCGACAATTCTTGCTACAACCCAGCATGGCAAGTCTTTTTTTTTGCTCAAACCGTCTATCATTTTTGTTGGGATTGTTGAGAATTTTTGTTGCGACCGGCAAGATTTTTTGGTTGCCGGGAATGCATGAAGTTTTTCATTGTAGAATGGGAGGAGATTATTTGCCGGGACGGGCGAGATGACAAGCTCCAACCGGCACGATAATTTGGTAGGACCAGCAGAGACCATGCTACAACAAAGCTTTTTGTGCGAGCCAACGGCCACGATTTACGACGGTGACGCAGAGCGGCGACAGCGAGCTGCGACGTTGGACGGGGCATTCATGGCCGCCTCCTACCTTCCACGACTTCGCTTGAAGCTTTTTCAGAGGTCGGTTGTAGCTTTATCATAATCATAGCATTTTTCACACCGGTTGCAGTCCATGTTTTTTCTGGTTGTAGCAAAAAATGACATCGGTAGTAGCTTTTTCGGCCGTCGGTTGTAGCATTTTTTGTTGCTGATTGCATCTCTTCTACGCGCTCGTCACAACCCTAAATTTCACTGGTTGTAGCAAAAAACGACAGCCCTCGTAGCTTTCTCGGCCGTCGGTTGTATTATTTTTCATTGCTGGTTGCAGCTCTTCTGTGCGCTGGTCACAACCCTAAATTTCACTGGTTGTAGCAAAAAACTACAACCCTCGTAGCTTTCTTGGCCATCGGTTGTAGCTTTCAGTGCTGGTTGCAGCTCCTTCACACACCGGTCGCAGCCCTAAATTTTACTGGTTGTAGCAAAAAAAGACAGCCCTCGTAGCTTTCTCGGCCGTCGGTTGTAGCATTTTTCGTTGCTGATTGCAGCTCTTCTGCGCGCTCGTCACAACCCTAAATTTCATTGGTCGTAGCAAAAAACGACAGCCCTTGTAGCTTTCTTGGCCGTCGGTTGTATTATTTTTCGTTGCTGGTTGCAGCTCTTCTGTGCGCTGGTCACAACCCTAAATTTCACTGGTTGTAGCAAAAAACTACAACCCTAGTAGCTTTTTGGCCATCGGTTGTAGCTTTCAGTGCTGGTTGCAGCTCCTTCACACACCGGTCGCAGCCCTAAATTTTACTGGTTGTAGCAAAAAAAGACAACCCTCGTAGCTTTCTCGGCCGTCGGTTGTAGCATTTTTCGTTGCTGGTTGCAGCTCTTCTGTGTGCTGGTCATAGCCCTAAAATTCACTGGTTGTAGCAAAAAACGACAGCCCTCGTAGCTTTCTTGGCCTCCAGTTGTCGCATTTTTCGTTGCTGGTTGCAGCTCTTCTGCGCGCTAGTCACAGCCCTAAGTTTCACTGGTTGTAGCAAAAAATGACAGCCCTCGTAGCTTTCTTGGCCATTGGTGCTGGTTGCATAGGGTGCACGGTGATCGGCGCCGGAGTCGTGCAACGGTGCATAGGGTGTGATGATCGGCGCGCTAGGACGGCGGTGACTCGGTGCTGCGATGGCGACCATCACGTGTGGAGGCATCAACAGTGACGGTGCTCCAATCACCAGCGGCTTTATGAGTGCGGCGAACGACGGCAGGCCGATGGTGCTTCGATGTATTTCGCCTCGTGTGTCCATGGCACGGTTCGGCGTTGATTCGACGGATTCTGCGACGACGGCCAGGACGACGATGCTACAAACATCCCCACGGCGAGCTGCACGGGCGGCCGGTGTTGACGGCCGGTGTTGCCCTGAGTGTTGAGTAACGCGATTGTATTAGGAAACATAGGTTAGACTAGGAAATATTTTGGCTTGCCTTGTACTCCAAGTAGATCATGTACTCCTATATATATGCCCACGAGTCAAGCAATACAAACAACTATTTCACCAATCCTCTCTCTTCCTTCTAACATGGTATCTATCGCAAGTCGATCCTAAACCCTAGCCGCCGCCGCTTCCGCACCCGCGCGCCGCCCCCGGGGTGGTCGGCCTCCATGACCGCCGCCGGGGGCCGCGCCGCCCGTACCTAGGGTTCGTCCGCCGATCGTGTTGACCGGCTGCTCTAGAGAGTCTTTTTCCCGATCCATTGATCCGGGTTTTCTCTTTCTCGCCGGTCGCTTTGATCGGCGTCTACTTTTTGGTTTTCCGGTCTATGTGATCCGGTTTGCGTCGCCCATCGCCGCTGTCGACCCCGTGCACCTCTACTCCAACACCGGCGCGATCAACCGGCTTCTTCACCGACTCGGCGGCCTCGCGCGTCGGCCCGCCGGTCGCCCCAACCCGGCGGCCTCACGTCATGCGGCGGCCCTTCGCCGCCGCCGTTCGCGCGCCGGCCCGCCCGTCGATCTACGCCGGCCGTCATCGCCCTGCTCCGACCGGGACTCCTGCATCACCCCGACCCGGCGGCCTCGCTCATGCAGCGGCCAATCATAGCCGCCCTGCTGACCGCCGTTGCCGGCTTCATCTCGGACTCCGCCGCCACCGCGCCTCCATCGAGCGGCGTCCCCGACCTCGCGCGCGATCGGATTGATCACCCGCTCGCCGCCGCGATCCGCCTCATCTACGCCGCGCGACCGACCTGGCCCGTTGGTTACGCGCGCCTCCGCAGGTCCCGTGAAGATCGTTCCCGAGTTCAGCGCGCCTCTCCACCGATCGAGCATCGGGCTGCCGCTGCGTCGCCCCGTCGGGCCGCAGCGCCGCCGCCTCGTGGTTCTTCTCCCGGCTGCACCGACCCGCGTCACCGCTGCGTCGCCCCTTCGGGCCGTAGTGTCGCGGCCTGCGGTCCCCCGCTGCCCCGAGGGCATCCGCTCTAGGCCGTCCCGTGGCTGCATCGACCCTCGCGCCGCCGCTGCGTCGCCCCGTCGGGGCGTAGCGAGCGTGGCACGGGGTCCACGCCGCCGTCCCAAGGCCGTCCCCACGGTTGCACCGACTCGCGAACCGCCGTTGCGTCGCCCCTTCGGGCCGCAGCGTCGCGGCCCGCGGTCCCCGCCGCCGCGCCGAGGTATTCCCGCCGTCGCCCCGACCTGCCTGTCGCCGCTGCGTCGCCCCTTCGGGCCGTAGCGCCGCGGCGCGCGGTCCACTTCATCGTCCAGGCGCGTTGACTTCCCGTGGTATGCGTCGCGCCGCCTTCCTTGGCACGGGAACGCCATCGTCCGCGCCGGTCTTCGTCATGCTGTCAGGGTTCATCGCCTACTTCGAGCACGGCCGCCGAACTCCTAACCTAGCCGCCACCGCCGTCGTCAGGCCGCCGCCGCCGCTCTTCTTTGGCCGCCGCCGCTGCTACCTTCGTAGCCGCCGCCGCCCGTCCACCCCCTTCGTCTTCGTCCAGCACCAGCCCGTCGCCAGCTAGCGTCGCCGTCATCTACCCCGACCACTTCGTCTACTCCGACCACCGTAGGTGACATCGGCCCCGCGCCGATGGACGCCGCAATCGTCGTCGAGTTCTTCTCTGCTGGCCTCTCCGACTTCTTCGACATGGTGTACAGCTTGTGCAGGTCCCTCGTCTACGCATGCCCGGTGCTGGCAACACCGATGCGTGCTTTCATCCACGACGTGTCCCCGGGCCTGGCAAGCCTGGTCGGCGCTTCGTCAACTTCGTCTTCGTCCGTCTACGCATGCCCGATGCTGGCAACACCGGCGCGTGCCTTCGTCTACGATGTGTCTCTGGGGTTGGCAACCCCGGCGCGACGCGTCGTCAACACAATTCTCCTTCCTGGCGCATCACTACTTCGACACCAATGCGCCCATACTAACTCGGCGCCTCCTTGCGCCCGCGGCTCCACGACGACATCCTCGACACCGGCTCCCCGACTCGACATCGACCACGTCATTCTTCGCACGGCTACTTCGGCCACGGCTCCACCACCCACGCTCTCGGCTACATCGACAAACGGCACAAAGGGCTACCGCCTGCTTGAGCAACCTCGTTGGTTTCCACTCCAGCCACGACTCCGCAATGCGTCGACCGTTACGACTGTGGGGGGGTGTCCGTCGGCTTGCCTTCGGATTCTTCTCCAGTCTCACCTTCTGCGTCGCTACCGTTGTGACTGCGGGGGGATGTTGAGTAACGTGATTGTATTAGAAAACATAGGTTAGACTAGGAAATATTCTGGCTTGCCTTGTACTCCAAGTAGATCATGTACTCCTATATATATGCCCACGAGGCTCAAGCAATACAACAACTATTCCACCAATCATCTCTCTCCCTTCTAACACTGAGAGGACGAGTGACGCGGTGAGCCAATGATGATTAGCTACGAGCCCTGTAGGGAACGCGCGCCACCGCTGCTACAAATCAAAATACGTACACAGATTAAATAATCGCGCATGGGAGAGACGTGCTCCATCAAACGGTTGCAAGCAGCAGAATCGGACAGCTCACACAGGACCGGCGGCTAGGCGTTCCGCCGGTCGCCGGAGTACTCCCCATAAAATAGGGGTTGCATGGTCGATTTTTAGCAGGCCCGTAAAATAAAAGGGAAATGAATAGCTGGTGGGCGAGGTAGAGGCTGGCTTAACGCAAAAGGAAAAAAAAGGGGGGGGGGGGGGGGGTAGAGGCTGGCGTAACGTGGTGGTACGCGGCGAGTGGCTGCACGGCAGAGGCGGAGTCGGTGGCGGCCACGGGCATGACCAGCGGAGGAGGATAGCGACGTGGCAATGGTGCGCATTTGGCCCAGGACCGCGTCGGCCGCACCCATGTTGTCTACATCGAGCGACGCGGAAAGCGACCACTCTGCATGGAACTGCCGTCTACATCGATCGATGTCGTGACCTGGCACCAGTGGTCATGCACCACGTTCTTGGTGTGGTATAGCGCTGCATGCAAGGATGGTGCTCCTCCGCACTATGACCACAAAAGTTACTCCAATGTGATGTGAGCAAGATCTTGGCGGCTCTACGGGAAAAAAGAAACTGCTACATCTTGAACTCTTGGAATTTTTTTCCCAAAGTTAAGACGTGGTTAGGGCATCTTCAACGGTAACTCATAAATTTTCTTCTGCATCTGTCTACGGATAGGGAGATTAGTCAGCGGACACGGATGCTGTAGGACGACATCCAACGCTAGCTGCATACATCCGTCCTTTCTTTTTTTTTAAGTCCACACGATCAAATAGCCGCATGCAAAGGGTACAGACATTCAAATAACTGCATGCAGCACTAGTTTGAATTTTTTTTAAAAAATACTACATTCCAACATTGTTGTCCCCTTTGACGCCCACTGATACTCAATCTGTTCTTCCTTCAGCTGCTCATGAGTTGGTTGATGCTGAATTTGCTAATGCATTTGAATAAACTCTTCAAATGTGGCTAGATTCTGGTCCGGAAGTCGGATAGGATCATCCATGTTCTCAAATTCCAGAGCCGCGGCAATATCGTCACCCTCATCCTCGACGATCATGTTGTGCATGATCACACAACATGTCATCACCTCCCACAAAGTTTTCGGATCCCACTGTTTAGCAGGTCCACGAACAACTGCAAAAACGGGCCTGTAGAACATCAAATGCCCTCTCGACATCCTTTCTAGCAGCTTCTTGTCTTTGGGCAAAGTGAGCCTTCTTCTGGAAAATTGAGTTTGAGATGGTGCTGACAAAGGTAGCCCATGGAGGATAGATACCGTCAACCAGATAGTAGCCCATGTTACTCATGTCCATTGGCAGCATAATGGCAAGGTGGAGATTTTCATTTAGTCAGCCTCGCAAACAACGGCGATCGCTGCAGCACATTGTTGACATTGGTGAGACCCGGGAATGCCAAAGAAAGTGTGCCAAATCCTAAGATCCTGTGATGCGACTGCTTCAAGAATGATGGCGTGCTTCTTAACATGACCTGATATTGCCCTTGTAAAGCATTCGGGCAGTTCTTCCATTTTCAATGAATGCAGTCAAGAGGTCCAAGCAAACCTGACCACCCTCTTGCTTCTGAGATTGCCAAGAGCCTCTCGGTGTCTACCACAGTTGGTTCTCTCGGGTACTGAAGTCCAAACACCTCGACCACGACAGTTGCAAACCTGACCATGGCATCTCTGCATGTTCTCTCATACGCCCGTAGGTACTTGTCCCGCGAATCAATGGTTGTCCCATATGCAAGCATCCGGAGTGTGGCCATGCACTTCTGGTAACTAGACAAGCCAATCGCTCACACGACGTCCTTCTTCAGGATGAAGTAGTCATCGTAGGACCAGATGCCATGGTACAAACAATCAAACACAGTCTTGCGCATCTGAAAACAACGGCAAAAATGATCGGCGAATAGTGCATCAGGGGCAAAGTAGTCGGCCATTAGTGTCAAATGGTCGCGCAGCCTGTTGGGGTTGAGCACTCGATGACCCTTGATCGAGCCCTTGAAATTAAGAAAATGCTCCTCCGCACGCTTCGCGTCTTCAAGGACCGCCTACATCATTGCAATCTCATCGGAGTACTCCTCTTCGTTTCATGAGCAAACCTGACCATGGCATCTCCGCATGTTCTATCATGCATCCGTAGGTACTCGTCCGACGAATCAATGGTCGTCCCGTATGCAAGCATATGGAGTGTGGCCGTGCACTTCTAGTAACCAAACAAGCTGATCGTTCACACGACGTCCTTCTTCAAGATGAAGTAGTCATCGTAGGACCGGATGCCATGGTACAAATAATCGAACACAGTCTTGCGTATCCGAAAACAACGACGAAAATGATCAGCAAATAGTGCATCGGGGGCAAAGTAGTCGGCCATCAGTGTCAAATGGTCGTACGCCCTATTGCGGCCGAGCACTCGATGACCCTTGATCGATCCCATGAAATTGAGAACATGCTCCTCCACACGCTCCGCATTTTCAAGGATCACCTACATCATCGCTGTCTCATCAGAGTACTCCTCTTCGCCTCATGAGCTATCGGACAACTCAACATACTGCTCGTATATGTACTCCAAATTGAAATCCTTTGCTAGAAAGAAGAAGGGGAACTGTTTTAGCTCTGGCGATTCATCAAATAGTTTTTGTGCATGGTGACAATAGGAGTAGCGGATGGTACATGGCGGGAGGACGGAGGACAGGGGTTGAACGGGGATGGAGGAGAAGCAGCGTGGAGCCCTGCTGGAGCGATGGAGGTGCCGGAGACGTAGAGTTCCGGCAGAAGTCTGGAATGATGGCCGGGGTGGTGGAGCAGCGGCGAACGCAAGAGAGAAAGAAGGAAGGAGAAAAAATCGGAAGGATGGAGTCGCGGGGTCTGGAGAGGGTTTTGGTGGGTCAGGGGTGTCGGATTCCTACGTTTCGCGTGTTCGGACTCCCATAGAGCTCCCCTGCTTTTGTCTCCGGTTTGCGGGAAAATCGTGTCCGAACCGCCCCGCAGACTGATACCGGCCCGCGTTGGATGGCTTCCACGGATCCGGACAACACGGTCTGGACGGATGCGGGCGGTTTGCTGGTCCGTCTAGAAGACACCCTTAGATCATATAACCCAAACCCTGGTGTTTCTGGTAATCAATCAGCAGACCAGTTTTAAGTCATATTTTCACTTTTGTAGGAAACCCTCTGATATTTTTGCAGGAAAGCCCCAGATATTTGGGTGAATCAATCCGCAGTACGTACCAAATGCTTTTTAAAATATTCATATATTTTAAAACCCTAACTCCAAATTTAACATGTTATATATGAAATTTGATTAGAAAAAATATGTACAATTTGAATATGATGTTATTTTATCATTTAACTATTTTAAAGTTCTATTTAGAGTGCAATCTTAGTCAATCACGCGTGATCCGTCTTTCTTTCACACTGGTGCCAATCCGGATTGAAAATTAAAACCTCAACAAAACCATGATTGGAGACGAAATAAACCATCTATATCCACACATGCATGCCTCGCAATAACCTGACAAGAAAAAAAGAAGATTTCTCATCTTTTGGAGAGAGAGAGAGGCCTTACGAGTGACAACATTTAGATGCGTTGTGATTGTATGAGCACTAGGGCGACCGTCAATGATGGTGATAAGGAGGATAAGTGGCAACATAAATGGGATGTCATGTGTTGAAACAAAGGACGTGCATGGACGAATTGGGGTCTGAGTTATGGTTTTTGGGTTAGGGGAGTGTGCTATTTTTCTCTCATTGCAACACACGGGCTCTTTTGTTTGTATCCCTTATTTGAACCGTTCAATTTAACGATATGTCAAGTTGGTGAGGTGTGCTTTTGGTACACCCCTATTCAATCAATAGTTTGAAAAGGGTTTTTTTATTTCTTCCATCCACGTGAGTTAAAAGCATTAATAAGTTAATCCTTTGAGTGTTCTAAAAAAATCACTTAGCGGTACAAAATTCTATGGCAGAATTTTAATCCTAAAGTGGTTTAATTAATTCCTTCATCTCACTTATACAAGACCACTTGACAATGGTAGTACTATTATTACAATGTGATCTTCTATAAACATACACTAGGAGTAGATGATAGTATAGGTTTAGTGAGCACATGGTAATTAAGTATTCTCATTGTGCTGAGGCTCACCGGCGCAAAGGAGAAATTGTTGCCCGTCTCACCGGTGCTGCGAGCTGCGACACCCGTGGGGTGTCGTTTTTACTTTATGGAAGCGCTGCCATCGCCTCCTCATGTGCCCCTCTTTGAACTCATCTCATTGTGCTGAGGCTCACTGGTGCCAAGGAGAAATTGTTGCCCGGCTCGCCGGCGGTGCGAGCTGCGGCACCCACGGGTGTCATTTTTACTTTCTGGAGGCGTTGTTATGGCCTCCTCATGTGCCTCTCTTTGAACTCACGGAAAACCCTACGTCCGGTTCTCCGGATCGGATGGCGACGGTGTCATGGCATTGTTTTACTTCATGAAGGCACTATCTTGCTCGCTCATGGCATCCTCATGTTGGCTATTGCGATGTTGGGCTTCATATTGGTTCGGCCTGCCCCTCTAGATCGGGGCTTGGTCATTTTGAAGTTTGGTATCCCCAGTTTGGGTTGAGCATCACTTGTCCCTTTGCTCTAGGCACCATGTTCACGCCTTCTTGCATTCGTGTCATGAGTTGTGCCCTCTTTATACTCATTTCATTTCCTTCTATCAATGAAAGATATGCAAACTTCGCATATTCCCGAAAAAATGGTGCTAGTACTCCCACCTTGCAAAAAAAATAGTGTGATCCATTGTCGGAGAGGGCATGGCTTTGTTGGACATGGAGTTTTTAGCGGGCACAACAGTAGTGTCTTCATTGGTCACGGCTAAGGTGAGTTTGTCGCACATGATTGCTCAGGGTGGCGCGTCCAACCCGAGCTTCGCCTGCGCCACCAGTGGCGAAGCCAAGGGGGACGAGCAAGCCAAGCAGTAAGTCCTTTTGTTTGTTTTGCCCGGGGAGCAGGGGTAGTACTTGATCCTGCCCAGTACCATAACGCAAGCGGGTCTCGCTCGACTAGCCCTAGAAATTGAATAGGCTTTTATCGATCGTTCTTGACAACGTTGCGCCTAGGGAAGTTTAGGGAGCGGAAAACCGAGATGGGTCAACTCCGGTGATGTCACATTGTGTCCGGTGGCCGGCGACTGCGATTGTGCAATGACCTGCAACGCCACAAGGAAAAGTTATGTGTTTAGTCTGTCATGGGTGATGTGTGTTATCAGATTGATTTGCATACTACTAAATGTCGTTTTCAGAATACATACTATGATTTGATTTAGATGGAATAGCTCATGTGTGTGATAATTTTCTCTTTGTTTTATCCTCACTAATTGTTTTCCAAACTGTTGTCCTCACTAATTGTTATCGGAACGATGCATGGATGTCGTGATTTAGATTTCCTTTATATAAATTGTGCTTATGTGGTTATGGAGAGATAGAATTTATCTAGTCAATGACATAAATGGTTAAGCTCACGATACGAATCTGGTAGTACCATTCTAAGTTTCTAGCAATCACCGAGTAGCTAATATACAAAATAGCACAAATTCTAATCCAACAAATAAGCACTCTTCATCTAGGCGATTGTAAAGCAAAATGAGTAAATGGTTGAAGGAAAGGTAAGCTACTATATATTTGATATATCTATTTCTTTTGGCTTGTTGTCTCTTCGTCCATCCTATGCCAAAATCCTGGCTTCGCCTCTGTGGGCCACAACAACAACCTCCCTCATAGTTGGGCATCATTCTACACCTCATGTGGGCCCATGCTCGTGAGCCATGTTTCGAAGTCTAGCTTAAGCTCCTCCTGCTAGTCAGGCAGCCTACGACAACGAATCCCTACTATATATCTCCGTGTTTTTTAGAACCGGTCTGTCATCTCTCCCCTTTGACTCTCCTTCGGCGTCGTGCGTATGTTTTATCTAATAACACGCTCTCATCTCCGTTGTTTCGATTTACACATGCAACATTTCAAAATTTGAATCGCTCAATCGATGTGCAAACCAAACATAGTGGAGAAAAAACATGTGGGCTGCACCCAGCCAAAAAAAAATGCGGCTTGGTGGCCCACTTGCCTAATAATCGAAGAGAATATGCTCACCCACTCCCGCTTCCATGATTGTCTAAAAAAAACTCCCGCTACCGCCAGGTAGAGTTCGGGCTCCTTTTTCGGCACATCGGCCTCCTCCCGGGCGGCTGGCGCTTTTCAGTCCTCCCAGATTTCGGCCATTCCAAACTAACCCAAACTAACTCTAACCCATGGATCCAAACAAAGTCAATGTCGGAGTCAACCTCGAGAAACTAAAGACTTGATGTATTTGTCACATCGTCGCCCATGAAATCGAAGAATATCTTTTTCTATCGGCCTACTCTTGGATGAGCGGTTAGACACAGGGAGAGCCTCGTGGTTAGGAACCACAAAAGATCTTTCCAATAGTTAATTGATTGATGAACATAGACCTCACGCTCTGGAGCAAAGAAGCTGTTTTCTGCTCTGGTGGGGTCTTTGCATACGGATAGGACAAGACCAGGAGCTGTCCTTTCCGGTGCGGTCTTTATGTCGAGCACAATGCAACAACGGCTGGTCTACTCGCTTTTATATACTCCCTCCTTTCCGGTTTATAAGGCTCAATTCAAAATTCTCACCAACCAAGGTAGATGGTGAGTGGTGGATTACTTTTTGTAGTTTGCAAAAGCACCCAATTAATACTCTTGTTTTCCGCAAAAAAGTATGTTTACCAATGCATTAATTGCAATGCATGCATGCATAAATTACATGCATTGACCAATTTTCTCTTAGTACTTGCATGCAATGATTTAATGCACCCTGAAATCTGAACATGTGATGAAAAACAGCCAAATTGAGCCTTATGAAATGAAAAAACTAAAATGTTGAGATAAGCCCTATAAACCGGAAAGGAGGGAGTAGTCTACTAATAATAATCTAATAATATACTAAGTACATACTCCTACTCCTACCTACTCCCCCATGCCCAGGTAACAAAACCTAGTTGTACGTACTCTACTTAACCAAGGAGTAATAAAAGACTGCTAATGAATCAATGATCGTAATGCATTGGGTTATGATATTAATTGCATTGATTACTCTGTGTTAATCAGATACAGTACTTATATTAATCCTATGTGAGGGACGCGTGGTTAGACTAGCCACAGTGGGAGTAACTTCAGCAGTAACTTCAAGTCCAACTCAGCAAATTTGTCTACGTGGCAATGCGTTAATGAAGAGAGAGCTGGTTCTAGTAACTTAGCTAGTTACTGTAACATCACACATATCAAAGTAAGATGAGTCTATAGCATAATAAACGAAGTATTGCATGTTACCACACATATGTTACTTCCCACTACTACTCTATTCTATGTTACTATCCATTGTGGCTAGTCTTAGATAAATCAAGAAAGATCTCAACTCACGTGATGGAGCACGACCTATTTCCTACTGGTCGCCTCCAGGGATCACCCACGGGGACCACCAACCTTACTTTTCGAAGACAGCCACAGGCCCACAGCCCACAGCGAGCGAACGCACGTGTGCGCGGTGCGATTGAGCGCTTTGGCGATGCAATGGCAGCTGATTTGCCTTCTGTTGCAAACTCCGTCTAGATTTTTCAAACTTTTGTGTACAACCTTTAATTTGTGCCAGATTTTTCTACCTAAGCCAGATATTTAGTCCAAACATTCTGTGAAAAGTGTGCAAGTGCAATACGACATACAAAAATCCACTAGGTAAACATTTGAAATTATAAATTTGAGCACAAATCGTTAGATGTCTTTTTTGTGTGCGAATGAATGCTTGTTATCGCACGAGCTTGTGAATCTTGCAGAAGAATTGCAATGTGACAAAAAATTAAACAAAGACAAGGATATAAATCTAATCCATCATGTCCGCTCCGACATCCTGGCCCATGTAAAACAAAAAAAATTAACCAAACCCCTTTTGTCCCACACTGCACTCCTCCGTTCTCTGACCCCCGCACCGAGACCGCAATGCCGCCCCCCCAAGTCATGCCGAACCTTCGACGCTCCACCTCGTTGCCTCAACGGCAAAGCCATCATTGGGAGCAAAAAATGGCTTAAAAACAGAGTAGTAGTTGGAGGGGCACACAAGTAGGGAAAATTTTGGAGCTAGCGTTAGGTGTCTATAGATCATGAAGGTGCCCGTTGAATGTTTCGACTTGGAGAAGCCCAATGCTCGCGGTGTAGACGGGATAGCTAGCCCTGGTTCATTCTTAGTTTTCGACTTCAACGCTTCGGGGCCATCGATGCTGGTACGCGCAGTGACACGCCTTCAAGGCGCACTGATCATACGCCTTCATTTCTGAGTCAAACAAGTAGACGAAGAAAAATATGTGTCTGGTACAAACAATTTCCGGTGTGAACTTCATTCATTCATTTTGGCGGTTAGGCCTTGTACAACGGAAGATGCTTAGGAAGGTGCTTAGAAAAATAAATCGAGTTTTTCTGAAGCACCGGTGCCTATTTCTACAGGAGAGACGCTTAATTAAACGTCTATCATGTACAAATAAGCACCGATGCTTAAGAAAAAGCCCGATTTATTTCTTTAAGCATCTTTCCTAAACACCTTGCATTGTACAAGGCCTTAAACAGCTTGCTCCGTCGCCGGTGCTACAGTAGCTTTTTCTGCAGTTCGGTCTTCCCACCTCTCGGACGGACGTGGGAACAACACCAGGCGCCTTTTTCGGAGGAAAGGATCAGTCCAACACTCGGTTTGTGCTAAGCGAAAATGCAAGCCGGCCCGCCAAAAAAATTTATTGTGGAACGAGAAGACACTCCAGGAGCTTCGCCTACTATGTGGTGTGGTGCCACAAAAGATCTGGGGGGCTCACGTGCTGGCGCTACAGTAGATTTTTTCTGCGGCGCGGTCTTTTCACCTCTCGTACCATATGGGATCAACACCCAATGCCTCCTTTTCGAAGGAAAAAGGTTCCCTCCAACACTCCGTTTGTGCTAAGCAAAAATGCAAGTCGGTTCACCGTTGATTCTCAGCACTCTAAGACGGTAAAGCAAGAGGATAAGAGTAAACCAAAGCAAGATCCAGTAAAAATGTTGGGAGCCTCATGCATGATGGCACAAAAGATGTACGGGTCTCACGTGCTAGAGCTACAGTTGTTTTCGGTCATGGTGCGGTCTTTCCTCCTCTGCGCACCGATAGGGAACAGGACCCGAGGACTGTCTTTTGGAGAAAATTATCTGTCCAACAATCAGGTTTGTGCTACGCAAGTAATCCCTCCTTCCGAAGCATCAAGAAATTAAACGCAATCCTGTAGTACTACTACCAGTAGTATCCTTGCTCCAGGATTGCGTTCAGAAATAGGAAAAAGAAACTACTCACTCATTCATTCCAACGGGGCCAAGACCAAATAACAATGCAAAGAGAGCAAAAAGAAACTATTCACTTAATCAGGCATTTCGATCAGAAAAGGCGCACAAAGATAAATCGCTGGAAAAACATACTGTCGATGCACCGAATCCCCACTAATCTCGAGCAAATCTGACTCGCTTTTGCAATGCAAAACCCTACACCTGCTACTACATCGGGCCAAACCAACACATCCTCGGATCTACTACTATAAGCGGAGGGAATACTGCTTGCAATGAAAAAATCGCTGGAAACCTCGAGTTGCAGATCTACAAAACGAGACATCTTCTGCCACTACTGTTGCATCAGGGCAAACGAACAAACATGTCTTCTCAAGCGGGCGAGCTGGCGGATGGATGAAACAAAAGTAAAGCATGAAATTCACCTTAACCAAGCCACGAATCATGATAGTATATAGTTACCAGCCGAGATGCTACAGCATGCACCACTAATGTGGTTCCGACTACACGAAAACATGACGGGATCTGTGTAGATCAACAAAACTCCACGGTACGGAAGACCTCGGCCCACTAAATCACGAATCATCCCGAACCCTACAGTACTACTGATGACCAGCGACATACAAAAGCAACTAGTTGGTTACCGCCCGGGCCTCCAGATGCATCGGAGTACTACCTCGCCGACGCCGGCCATGCTGTCGGCGAGGCCGTTCGTTTGGTCGCCGCCCTGGCTAGGTGGCCAGGGCAGCCTCCGCCGCCGCCGCGCCCTGGCCCGTGCCGTCCGCCGCCGCCGCCGCGCCCTGGCCCGCGCCGTCCGCTCCGGCCTCCGCGCCCTGGCCCGCGCCGTCCGCTCCACCCGCCGCCGCAGGCTCCTCCTCGTCGTCGTCGCCGTCCTCGTCCGCCAGGGCGAACGGCCCGAAGCTGTTGATCGGGGGTGAAATCCTCGTCGCGTGGCGGGGCACCGGGACGTCGTCGCGCACGCAGGAGGGGTACAGGACCGAGACGACGAGGCGCGGCTGGGGCATCCGCGCGAGCGCGGCGCGAAGATCGGCCGCTCCGGGCCCGTTCGCCATGGGAAGGGCAGGGGAGTGGGGAGGTGGAGGTGGGCGTGGGCTTCGCTCTGAGCTCTCGCTTTTGGCAGGGAGGGGAGGCGGGGTTTGCTCTGGGAAATGGGATGAGATGGAAGATGAAGAGGGTGCGCTGTGAGGTGGGTTTATTTTTATACAGGCTGCGGCGGGCGGGGGTTCTGGAAGAATCCATTGCTCTGACGGCGTTAGCCAGCTAACATTACCTTGTGCTGCAAGTCCGCATGGAAAGATTAATTAATTGAAGTCTCTTCAATTAATTTTGTTTTACAAACACAGGACCAGAGTCTTCAGTTAATTACTCCTACTATATTGTACTACCTTCGTTCTGGTTTATTAGTCTCCATGTATTTTGGGTCAAACTTTGACATTTGATTTAACTATCAAAAAATAAGTTATATACCATAAAAACAGTATCATTGGAAACCTCTTTCGAATATGAATCCAACAATATAAATTTTGTGGCATACAATATAAGTTTTGTTGGTCAAATCTACGGTCAAAATTAGGCACAAAATACAAAGTGGACCAATAAATCCGGATGGAGGTAGTAGTTTGCAAATGCCGAACACGGACCCTTAATTATGTTTACATATGCGGAGCCGATGATTTTCCCTGGCGCCACCCATCATAATGTTTTCCCAGTATAATGACTTGAATAGTTGACGCAGACTAGATTTATTGAAGTTCAAACTGAGTAGGACATTTGATCAAATAAATAAATAAAAACTATGATGCGTAGATATTAGAAGGGGTCGTGTGCGACCAAATTATTGTAAACGTCTTGACAAAGAATAGCCACGTCGTGCATGCTAGCATTGGAAGCGCCGAGGAGATCAACGCAGAAAAGAAACGAATGAACACATCAATATCAAATCGGTCACAAAACTATGTCTAAACCGACTTCGTGCCATCATCACATGCATTATTTAGTCACTGCAGAACCGGACCTCCAATATTTTGAACTACTGTAAATCATTTTATTTTACTTTTCCCTATATAATTGATTCACGTGGAATGTTGACAAAATCTTGTGATTTTATCTAGCATTGCACTCAAATTTTGCAATTTCGAACATTTTCCTAGTGGTATTTCGTACGTCGGTGACGGTCATTTGAACTGAAGACGTTTGGTTCTCACTTAGCAAGTAAATCAAGCACAAATTGACAATTTTTATTTTTTGAAATTTGAGGCAGAGGCTGCGAGAAATCAAGCTGAAGTTTTCGACAAAAGGTAAACAAGTACAGAGTTGGACCGCATCTCACAGTTGTGTTCGATTGTTATTTGCTGCTGCTATATCCGAAAAGTGAGGCCGGTGGTCCTATGCATTGTCCCTCGAGGCGACCAGCTGAAAACAAAGTCTTGCTCGATGCCTCCATCTCGTGACCTCCTTATATATTTAACCACCATGTCTTCTCAAGTACTCCTTCCGTTTTTATTTACTCTGCATATTAGAGTTGACTGAAGTCAAACTTCATAAAATTTGACCAAGTTTATAGAAAAGAATATAAACATTTACGATAACAATTTTATATGATGCGAAAGTAAGTTCAATAATGAATCTAATGGTATTGATTTGTAATTGTACATGTTAATATTTTGTCTATAAATTTTGTTAAAGTTTATAAAGCTTGACTTTGACCAAAACTAATATGCGAAGTAAATAAAAACAGAGGGAGTACTAGTAATAACATAGTCCTATTAATTAACATTGACTACTCTATGCAATTAATGTATCATAACACAATGCATGGCAATCACTAGAACTTTTTTGCTCCTTGATTAATCATTAACTACTCATGGATCTTGTCTAATTCATATACTACCTCCATCCATTTTTACAAGGCCTTATCCCAAAATCAGTTTTTTCACAAATACTAGGCCGAATTAGCCTCGCGTCGCGCATGACCATTTACTATGTGGCACGCCACGCCTGGCCCTTTCCATCCTATTCAGGGCTTCTTTGATTGGCAGAAATTGAAAATACATAGGTTGGAGTGGCATTTTCATTTAAATTCGACAGGATTAACAAGGAGTGTTTGATGCCAAAGAAAATAAATATAAAATGAGATTGGTGTGGTCTTATGAAATATAGTACAAAAGATTTCATGGGAAGAATTCCTATGGGATCCAAATCTATGAATCAAATGACCAATGTAGGAAAATTTTATAAGGATTTCAATTCTCCAATTTTTTTTTATAGAATTCCTTTGAATCAAAGGAGCCATTGGTTTTCTTTTCTAAAAAACAGATTTATTATAAAAGTTAATAAAAAATACAAAGCATCTCAACATGATAAAAATTACACTGGTGGCCTTAGATCATCTTACGACCCTGAACGGTACATTGCCAGCATTGCAATATCGGAGCTGGTTTGACCTCGTCGATGACTGTTGAGAAGTGTTTGTGCATGTGCCCCTCAGAAACAAAACGTCCTGGAGCCGAAATTGTCGCCGTCGAACCATTAAATAGATGTGAAGCAGTTGACATCAAAGCTCGCTACCACGCACGCATAATGAGAAAGCTTAACCCCTCACCATCCCGAGGAGATGGTAGAATCTACTTCGGAGCTCCGTCAGCAACATCCAGCTGGACGAACTCAACAAGGGTTGGAGCTGGAAAGACAAACTAAGGCAGAGGGAAGATGAATCCACAGGCTCATCGGCGAAATCTTGAAGGAAGAGTTTTTCTTAACCGCCGAGGAGAAGGGAAGAAAATGCTTTGCTGTTTGATCGAGCGTGACAGCTACCCACTCGTACTTAGTCAGTTAATAAACAACGTTAGTCAATGCATTCTTCTAGGTATTTAAATAGTACTCACTCCGTCCGGTGAAAAATGTACATATAGAAATTTTAGGACAAATTATGGAGTGGAGTAAAAAAATGTATTAAAAAGGTGCAAGCCACCATCTCTCTCATCTTTAATTACCTAACCCCCAATAAGCTAAGTGCATGTAAAAATTAAGAAGACCATGCGTAGAATGTTATTGGTGTTGATTACCATGTTACGAGAGAGAAATATTTTTTTACTCTAAAGTGCATTGGAAAGATAGAAGTATACTCTTTTGTGGACAAATTTCAAAGCTAAATGTACACTCTTCACCGGACGGAGGGAGTATAGTACTCCTTAATCAAGGAGTAAAAAAGACTGCTAATGATTTCCATGCCTTGGATTATGATATATGAACTGCATAGATTACTCACTGTTATCAGGGTAGTACTTGTAAACCAAAGATCTCACCTCACCGTGACGTGATGTAGAACTACTAAGGGCATGTACAACGCGTCGCGCCAGCTAGCTGCCCCGCATGCCACATAGGCTCGGGTGTCAGGGACAGTGGCTTCGCAGCGTGTCAGAGTCGCCTGCAGAAGAGGCCGCTGCTTGGCCGCGAAAAGCATGAGCGAAAGGAAAAAGGAAGGGATGCCTGCTTGTTGCGTGAGTGAATGAACAAAGGAAAGTGACATAAATTAATCGGAAAGTAAAACAGAGGGAGATTTGGGCCCTGTTAGCTACCGCTGCTCCGACTGAGTGATAATCACGTGGAGCGATTGCTTCACCAGTGCAATCCTATGTGGAGGGGATGAGACCACCGTTTGCTATAGCCTCCATAGTTCATGCCATAAGCAGGACTTGTTTTGTGCAGGACTTGTTTTTCTGACACACCAAACAAGCGCGCGTGTGCGTTGCGGCCGAGCGCTTTGACGAGAGGCTGCTGGTGGTTTCAGTGCCTTGGAGATGCCCAACGCACTATGGGATCCAAACCTATGAATGAAATGACCAATGTAGGAAAATTTTCTAAGGGTTTCAATTCTCTAATTTTTTTATAGAATTTCTTTGAATCAAAGCAGACCTCAATTTTTTTTTCTAAACAAACAAATACATTATCAAAATTCATCAAAAGTACAAAGCATCTCAAACATGATAAAAATTGCAGTGATGGCCCTAGATCATCTTACGACCCTGAACGATCCATTGCCAATATTGCAATGTCGGAGTCGGTTTGACCTTGTCGATGACTGGTGGGAAGTGTTTGTGCATGTGCCCCTCACAACGTCCTGGAGCCGCAGTTGTCGTCATCGAACGCTTAAATTGATCTCAAGCAATTGACATCAAAGCTCGCTGTCGCGCACGTATAACGAGAAAGCTTAACCTTGCTGTCCCAAGGAGATGGTAGAATCTATTTCGAAGCTCCGTCAGCTATATCCAGCTGGACGAACTGAACGAGGGTTGGAGCTGGAAAAATAAACTCCAAGCACAGCACCTTCTAAAAAAAAACTTAACTTAAACTACTATCCGGAGCGAAGGCACCGAGATTCAACTTTTCACCACCAAACACCGAAGCATAAGGCAGAGGAAAGACAAATCCACAAGCTCGGAGAAATCTTGAAGGAGGAGTTTGTCTTAACCGCCGAGGAGAAGGGAAGAAAATGCTTTGTTGTTTGATTGAGCGTCACAGCAACCTAGAGGGTGCTTGGATCCAAGGGACTATTTTTAGTCTGACTAAAAATAGTCTTTTTTAGATGCTAAAGTTTCAAGCACCCCTGACTAAAGAGAGGCTAGGACTAGTCTTGAAGCTAAAAATTTTTAGTCATAGGAAACCTACTAAAATGTGTATTAGTCCTCTCTCTCCTCATTTAATTCCTCTACTTTAACACATGCGAGTTCCGGATTGGATGGTTTGAAAGGTAATAAATGTTCAACAACTTGATTTTAGTCTCCTTAGTATTGGGATCCAAACATGGGTGAGGCTACCAAGTTTTAGTCCCACTACTTTTAGTCATGGGACTAAAACGTACCCAAACACCCTCCTACTCGTACGTAGTAGTAAGTTAATAAACAACCCTAATCAATGCGTTCTTCTAGGTAGTATTTAAATAGTAGTACTAGCATCTACTTAATCAAGGAGTAAAGAAGGACTGCTAATGATTTGCATGCCTTGGATTACCATATAGGGAACTGCATAGATTACTCACTGTTATCAGAGTAGTATTTGTAAATTAAATAGAGAAGAGTATACTTTGCGTCCTTCAATTCTTGTCGAAGTATAGATTTGATCCCTCAACTATGAAACCGGACAACTTGCATCTTCAACTCTTCAAACCGGACAAGTTTCATCCATCCTCTTAGTTTTGACCAGTTTTGGTACTGACTCACCCGGTTTTGACCGGTCCATGCTGACATAGCAAAGAAGAACCGCAAATTGACCTCCCAATTTCTCTGGCTCGTACTTCCCCACTCTCTCACGCGGCGTCTGCGGGCACGGGGAGGAGCAAGCTGTCGTTGATGGTGGTCTCAGACGGCATGAGCGCGGCGCCAAGAGAGGGGCATCACCGTGCCTCAACCTACTCGTCAACTGGGCTGGAGAACGTCACCGTCGTGGACAGGCTGGGGCACCTCATGGTTGTGGTGGTGCTCGCCGTCATCGCCGACCTTCACGCATGGGCCACCGCTTGGATCCGACAGCGTGGTGCGGAGGCGGAGGCGCTGCCTCCCGTCGTTGGCGTGAGAGCGTTGACGTGGGTGCTCTCCCGCGGCCTACATCCCTACTATAGCCCATCGAGTTCGTCTCCGCCTACCTCCCGCAAAGCTCGGCCACAAGCTCACATTGGACATGTACCTCGCCGTCGAACGCAGACCAAACTCGTCCATCCGTATTTCCTGTTGCTCAGAGCCTGGGATCCCATGCGCCGGGGGCTCCACATCACTCCCCCACGCGTCTTCACCCCAAAAACATGGTAAGTCAGCATGAATACTGCTTCGGTTGAGTCGATGGATGGAACATGACCGATTTCAAGAGTTGAGGGTGCAAGTTATCTGATTTCAGAGTTGAAGGATCAAATTTAGACTCGGCTAAAAACTGAAGGAGGAAAAGTATATTTTTATCTCACCTCGCCTGATGTACTAGTACTAGTACTAAGCAGGACTTGTTTCGTGCTGGTCGCCTCCGGGGATCACGCACGTGACCACCTACCTTTCTTTTCGAGGATGGACACACTAGTAGAAAAGGGGGCAATGGTCCAGGGTGGGTTAGCCCATTAGTCCCGGTTCAAACTAGAACCGGGACCAATGGGGGCATTGGACCCGGTTCGTGAGCCCAGGGGGCCGGTCGGGCCACGTGGGCCATTGGTCCCGGTTCGTCTGGACCTTTTGGTCCCGGTTGGTGGGACGAACCGGGACCAATTGGCCTCGCTCCTGGCCCACCACCATTGGTCCCGGTTGGTGGCCTGAACCGGGACCAAAGGCTCCCATTTAGTCCCGGTTCATGCCACGAACCGGGACCAGTGGTGCCGCCTATATATACCCCTCGCGCCGGAGCAGAGCACTGAGTGCTCTGTTTTTCTGGGCCGGCGAGAGGAGGGGCTTTAGGTGCTCTAGCTCACCTCCTATGCACATGAGGTGTTCGATGAAATGCCCGAGCCACACTAGTTAAGCTTTCTCCTCTCGAAGCTCGACCTCAAAGCTCCATTTTCCTCGAGATTTGTCTAGATTTAGCGGTCCGTCACGCCCCACCCCTGTCTTCACCGCCGTCGATCACCCGCGCCGATCTCATCACCGACACCACCGTGGTGAGCCTATTGCTCTTATCTTCTTTCTGAAAGTAAAAATATTCTTACTTGTATGTTTAGATAGATACTTGTATCATTTTCTTACTTTTATTATTGCATCTTATATAGTGCGATGGTTTTGGTATCCGCCCCCCGTCGGCCCTCGTCCTGTCTATGATTCGGATGTGGTATATATATTAATCTTTATAACTATTGGTTCATTTATTGTTTATGATAATTATGCGGACCAACGTGACATAGATTTTATTTATCTAGGATGTATGTGAACCGGAAATTCCAACCGACCCTATTGTCGAGAGGTTAAATTTAGTTGAAGAAGAAAACAATTTCTTGAAGGAAAAAATAAAAAAAATTGAGGAGGAGAAGATGATATTGGAGTTGCCTGTTGCGGATGTCGTCGATGATCACAAGATCAAGATGGATGCAATGCGCTTGAAGATTAGAAAGATTAGAAAATATGCCATTCATACCGAGGCTTGGTATCATTATGCCGTTGGATCAATTGTTACCTTGGTTGCGATTATGATCGCCTTTGTTTTAATTAATGTATGGTTTAATTAATTAGATGCTCTGAAGAGCTATATGTTGTTAGATGAGAACTATGTATGTACTTTGCTTTCAATGCATGTGATGATGAACTTCTATTAATTTGGACACTTAATTATATATAATGCACGCAGATGAACCGGCAATGGATGTACGGTGACAGACACACCTCCGAGTACATTAAGGGCGTGCATGAGTTTCTCGATGCGGCTCAGGCAAACAAGCAGAATGGTTTTATGTGTTGTCCATGCCCTGATTGTGGGAATACGGAGTCTTACTCTGACCGGAAAATCCTTCACACCCACCTGTTCTACAAGGGTTTCATGCCACACTATAATGTTTGGACGAGGCACGGAGAAATAGGGGTTATGATGGAAGACGACGAAGAAGAAGAGTACGATGACAACTACGTGCCCCCTGAATACCGTGATGCTCCAACGGGGGGAGCTGGTGAAGATCAAAAGGAACCAGACGATGTGCCCAATGATGCTGCAACGGGTGAAGGTGCTGAAGATCAAGAGGAACCAGACGATGTGCACGATGATGGTGATCTCCGCCGTGTCATTGTCGATGCAAGGACGCAATGCGAAAGTCAAAAGGAGAAGCTGAAGTTCGATCGCATGTTAGAGGATCACAAAAAAGGGTTGTACCCCAATTGCGAAGATGGCAACACAAAGCTCGGTACCGTACTGGAATTGCTGCAGTGGAAGGCAGAGAATGCTGTGCCTGACAAAGGATTTGAGAAGCTACTGAAAATATTGAAGAATAAGCTTCCAAAGGATAACGAATTGCCCGACAGTACATACGCAGCAAAGAAGGTCGTATGCCCTCTAGGATTGGAGGTGGAGAAGATACATGCATGCCCTAATGACTGCATCCTATACCGCGGTGCATACAAGGATCTGAACGCATGCCCGGTATGCGGTGCATTGCGGTATAAGATCAGACGAGATGACCCTGGTGATGTTCACGGCGATCCCCACAGGAAGAGGGTTCCTGCAAAGGTGATGTGGTATGCTCCTATAATACCACGGTTGAAACGTCTGTTCAGAAACGGAGAGCATGCCAAGTCGATGCGATAGCACAGTGAGGACCGTAAGAAAGACGGGAAGTTGAGAGCACCCGCTGACGGGTCGCAGTGGAGAAAAATCATGACAAAGTACTGGGATGAGTTTGCAAAGGACCCAAGGAACGTATGGTTTGCTTTAAGCGCAGATGGCATTAATCCTTTCGGGGAGCAGAGCAGCAATCACAACACCTGGCCGGTCACTCTATGTATGTATAACCTTCCTCCTTGGATGTGCATGAAGCGGAAGTTCATTATGATGCCAATTCTCATCCAAGGCCCTAAGCAACCCGGCAACGACATTGATGTGTACCTAAGGCCATTAGTTGAAGAACTTTTACAACTGTGGAATGGAAATGGTTACGGCGCAATAAGCAAATGACACAAGCGAAGAAAAAGTGAAGAATTTCTCCCGCAACTATTATGATGATACCATGCCAAATTTGTAACAGACGAGTATGTTATGCCAAGTATTTTAGAATTCATTTGAAAACAGACGAGTAGGTGCATCTATGTTAAATTTTTTTATTAAAGTTAATCACAAACTTGTGATTCACACAAATTTCAAAGAATTCAAATTTTAACTATTCAAATTTCAGTTTATAATTTTTCTAAAACTAATGGCACTAACAGAAACTTTATAATTTTGCTGACCTAAAAGCAAAAAGAATAAAAAAATAAAGCAAAGAACAAAAGAAAATAAATAATACAGAAAGCAAAACAAAAACAGAAGCCCGTCCCTCTCTGCGTTGTTGAGCTCCTCTCAAAGTGAAAAAAATGCCTATAATATTTGTTATGACTAACTAAAATTACCAAATTGATTATAATGATAAAACACAGTAATATTAAATAGCAGGAAAAACAATGACTAAAAAATCAATTTTTATTGTAAAGTTATTCATAAACTAGTGATTCACACAAATTTTAAAAAATTCAAATTTAAACTTTTCTAATTTTAAAACTAATTGCGCTAACAGAAAGTTTATAATTTTTGTGACATAAAATAAAAAAGAAATCACTGCAAAACTATAAGTATTTAGTTCTAAGTAGAAATGAAAAAAAAAGAAAAAAAATGCCACCTACTGGGCCACCACGGCCTGAATACGACTAGAAACCCAACCACCATGGGCCAGGATTCAGGCCCGCAGCAGGCCCAGAAGGCCCACAGGCATTGCAGTAACAATTAGGCCCGAAAGCCTGCAGTCGAGAGGAGCTCGAGAGGGTGGGCGCAGCAGCGCTTATAAACCACTCTCGAGCTCTCTCAGCTAGCGAGGTGGGACTAAATTTTTGGCGCGGGGCAGCACAAGGCCTTTGGTCCCGGTTGGTACCACCAACCGGGACTAAAGGGGGGCTTTGGTACCGGTTCGTGGCACAAACCGGGACTAATGCCCCCCTTTAGTCCCGGTTGGTGCCAACAACCCGGACCAAAGGCCGCCGCTTCCCGCCCTTTGGGCTGCTGAAAATAAGCCTTTGGTCCCGGTTAGTGGTACCAACCGGGACTAAAGGGTGGAATTAGTCCCGGTTTGTGCCACGAACCGGGACTAATGCTTTTGCTATATAAGCAACACTTAGCAGTTTTCGACCAAATCCATTTGTTTCTTCTGGCCCCGACGCCTTCTGCTCCTCGTCGCCGTCGCCGCCGAGCCCTGCCCCGACGCCGTCAGGCTGGTCCACCTCGCCGTCGCCGCCGCCGAGCCACTGCCCCGACACCATCGCCGCACCCGCCGCCCCTGTCGGCCCCGACATCATCGCCGTCGCCACGCGCGCCGCCCCTTCCCCGACCCCGTCGCCGTCGCCGCGCACGCCACCCGTTCCCTGACCCCGTCGCCGTCGCCGCGCGCGCCGCCCCTTCCCTGACCCCGTCGCCGTCGTCGCGTGCGCCGCCAGTTCCCCGACCCCGTCGCTGTCGCCACGCGCGCGCCGCCCCTTCCCCGATCCCGTGGCCGTCGCCGCGCGCGCCAGCCCCTTCCCCGACCCCGTCGCCGTCACCGTCGCCGTCGCGCCTTCCCCAACCCCGTCGTCGTTGCCCCGACCACACGCCGCCGCCTTCGGTCCGGCCGCCGGCGCCCTTTTCTCTTATTTTTTTGCATTATTATAAAAATGTGTATATATGCATATGTTCTCTGTGTATATATGTTCATATATGCAAAAGTTAGATTTTAGAAAAACTTTATATATGCAAAAAATTTACATATATGCAAGTATATATGTATGTATGTGGATACATGAGGGGGGTCGATATACCCCCTCTCCGATAGCATTTGTGTGTATTTTCATATGTGCATTTTTTCACATATGTATTATTTTTTAAGTTGTTAGTAGATATCGATTTTAGTTTAGTGCATTTTATCACTGATTTTAGGTTAGTTGATCGATTTAGTGCATTTTATGTTTGTTGCATTTTAGGTTAGTGCATTTTATGTTAGTGGAGAGGAAAAAGTAAAATAAGGAAAAGGAAAATAAGTAGAGAAAGAAGGAGAAGAAGAAGGAGAAGACGAGGAGAGGAAGAAGAGGAAGAAGAAGAAAAAAAAGAGGAGAAGAAGAAGGAATAGATCCTCTTTTTTTTATCGGGAACGAGGGTCGTCGAACATGACAGGAAGAAGAGGATAAAAAAAGAAGAGGAAGAAGAAGAAAAAAAGAGGAGAAGAAAGAATAGAGGAGTTCTTCTCCTCTCTTTTTTTCTTCTCCTCTTTTTCGTCTTCTTCTTCCTCTTTTTTTATCGTGAACGAGGGTCGCCGAGCGGTAGAGGAAACCCTAATTAAATAGCAAGTATCGTCGGTGTGAGATACATGTGGCCGTCGGTGTCGGACACTACATCCACGTCCCACAAGTGACGCGGGCTTCGACGCCCACGTCACTTGTGGGACGTGGATGTAGTGTCCGACACCGACGGCCACTTGTATCTCACACCCACGATACTTGCTATTTAGGGTTTCCTCTACCGTTCGGCGACCCTCGACGACCCTCGTTTCCGATAAAAAAAGAAGAGGAAGAAGAAGAAAAAAAGAGGAGAAGAAAGAATAGAGGAGTTCTTCTCCTCTATTCTTTCTTCTCCTTTTTTTTCTTCTCCTCTTTTTTTTTCTTCTTCTTCCTCTTTTTTTATCGTGAACGAGGGTCGCCGAGCGGTAGAGGAAACCCTAATTCAATAGCAAGTATCGTCGGTGTGAGATACATGTGGCCATCGGTGTCGGACACTACATCCACGTCCCACAAGTGACGCGGGCTTCGACGCCCACGTCACTTGTGGGACGTGGATGTAGTGTCCGACACCGACGACCACTTATATCTCACACCCACGATACTTGCTATTTAGGGTTTCCTGTACCGTTCGGCGACCCTCGACGTCCCTCGTTTCCGATATATATGATTCCTTACTATGATTAGCTAGCTAGCTAGTTCTACGTTTGCCACTAATATATCCATTTGTCATGTTTGAATAATAATTGCCATGTTGTAAATATTTGTAGAAACTATGGACACTATCGCCTGAGACGAAGCAAGAGAAGCGATGTTGAGGGACATAATCGCAGAAGGAAGTGATGCCGTCTCGTTGTATCTCAACGACACCGATGGTAGTCTGGAAGGAGAGGGTGAAGAAGCTGGCTCTGGTGACCTAATGCCGGTGCAAGAAGAAGAAGAACGTAACGGCTCCGGTGACCGAACCGAGTCCGGCCAGGTATATATATTAGTTAATCCTGTGCTGACTAGCTAATTGATGCATTCATTGTTTTGGTATGTACACATATTAATTAAGTCTTTGTTCTTTTTCCTAGCCCTCCGCATCGAGCACAACTGAGGTAAAGAGACGAGGCCTGAAGAGAAAGTTGAGGTCGGATGAAAGGTTTGAGATCATAGCAATCGCGCCCGACGGCCAACCTACTGAACCCATCCGAACAAAGAAGGCATTTGTTGCTCAGTGCGGGGTTCTGGTTAGGGACAAGATCCTGATCAGCATCCAGCAATGGTATAAGCCTAAGAACGAAGACCCTGAGGTGTCTTATGTCAATGATCTGCAGAAAAATGATCTTTGGACTGAGCTGAAGTCAAATTTCACCCTACCGCCAGAGGATGATCCGGAGAAGCCAGTTAAAGAGCAATTAATCAAGTCTTTTGCTCTTAAGAGGATGGCAGACCTATTCAGGAGGTGGAAGAAAGACCTGAATAGGTTTGTCGAGAAAAAAGAGACACCAGAATTCAAGGGCATATATGAGAAGATCAGAGATGACTGGCCTGCATTTGTGGCCCACAAGACATCGGAAAAGAGTAAGAAGATGTCGGAGACAAACAAGAAAAATGCTGCGAAGAAGAAGCATCACCATCACACGGGGTCAGGTGGCTACCTGGTAGCCCGGCCTAAGTGGGCCAAGGCTGAGAATGATCTGGTTGAAAAAGGGATCGAACCAGAGACAATGAGCTGGCCAGACCGTTGCCGGACTTGGTTCTTCGGGGCTGGCGGAACCTTGGACCCTGTAACAGGGAAGTGCATTTGGACGGATGAGCAACATGACATTCCCTTGAAGAACCTTCGGTACTATATCAAAGCAGCGCAGGAAGGGACGTTCCTTCCAGACAGAGAGAACGACGAGCTCACAAAGGCCCTCGGGAATCCTGAGCACCCTGGACGGACACGAGGCACGTCAGGCTCCATTCCGTGGAAGGTTGGGTTTCCGGACGCAGGCGGTTGAAAAAGCCAGGAGAGGAGGAAGCAAGTGCAACAGTCCGAACTGCATGCGCTTAAAGCAAGGGTACTCGGGATAGAGGAATGAGAAGCAAATCGCAGCAACCGACCTGCCGAAGCTTCCCCTGAAGCTACCCCGCCATCTCAGCGGAGAAGCAGGGTTGCTTCCACCAAGCTGCTTCAGCCGGAGCTTGTCTTGACGGCTCCTGCCAGCTATCCCGTGGATGCTATCACGGAGGCTCAAATTTGCCACCTTATGACGCAATGGATGAATTTGAAGGTCAAGGCGACTGTTGGCTCTGTTTTTCCTAATGAACCCGGCGCAACTTTTCACTGTCGGCCGATTCCAGAAGGATATGCTAAGGTGATGGTGGATGAAATAAGGGAGGTATTTGAGGACCTCTCGCTTGAGCACCCTACCGGAGAAGGGGAGACTCGGCTGGGTTCTGCTCTGAAGACTCCATGCCTATGGCGGAAGGAGCTCATCAACCTTCCGAACTGGACGCCTCCGCCTCCTCCTCCTCCTCCTCCTCCGGCGAGTCAGGGCACTCCGCCTCCTCCACCGCCTCCTCCTCCGGCGAGTGACGACCAGGGCCCTCGGCCGGCTCCTTCTCCGGCGCGTGGCGGCACTCCGCCTCCTCTGCCTGCGCCGGCGCGCCCGAGCAGCCAGCCTCCTCCTTCTCTGCCTTGTCAGCAAGGGCGGAAGAGACCCGCCGCCGCACCGGCAGCTGCTCCGGCGCGTCGTAGTCCTTCTCCTCCGCCTCGTAAGCAAGTCAAAAAGACTGCCGCTCCGTATGCTCTGCCGGCGTCTAGCAGTACAGCCAGAGGCGGGAGCAAATACAGATTCGGTCCTTCTCTCAAGACTCCAGAGAAGTTACCATACGAGAGGACCCCCCAGGAGAACGCGGGGATCGCGCAAACCGAGGTGGATGACTGGTTTGAAGGGTTGAAAGCAAAGAGAAATCCACCTCCGAAGGAGAAGCTAGATCCGGTGAAAGTGAAGCGCACTCTGGCTGCCCTGGCAAAACCACCCAAGTCTCCGCCGAAAGGCAACTATGAGCGCCTTATTGCAAAGACATGGGCCGAAGCGTCGCGGTCGGGAAGTACAGTCAGTGATAAAAGGCTGAAAGAACGACGAGGAGCTGGGAAACAAATTGCCCAGCTCGGCAAACAAGCAAAGCAATCATGCCCTCCGCTCAAGGTGCCTAGCGTCGATCCGAGGATGGCGCCCGGTTATAACAATCCTGACGATTACCTGCCCGACGATGTAGATTATGGTTTCCTGGACGTGCAGATACAAAGATACGAGTACGGGAAGCCTCTCGTCAAAGATGAAAGATCTCTAACAACGATGATGCGAAGATTGCATGATTGGTACATGAAAACCTGCAGAGAGTTAGGAGGGAGGAGTACTTTGTATGTGAGAGTTAAACCGGAGCATGACCTCGTTGGAATTGTACTGTTGCATGTTCCATTTGAGGATTTCTATCAGTTCTTCAATCAATTGGCCCTCGATAAAACAACGGTCACCTGCTACTGTCTGTAAGTACTACTACTACTACTTCTGTCATTAAGTCTCTCTATATAGCTCAGCTCTTTCATTGCATGTATTTATAATTATCCTCACTATATTATGCAGATTGAAGATCGCCGAATTGAAGAAAAGACAAATCGGTGATATTGGGTTCATTAACACAAATCTCATAGATGCATTTCAGGTTAAAGATCATGCCGCAGATACCGAGGCCAACTTGCTACGATCATTCGAAATAAATGAACACAAAGATATAATACTCTTTCCTTACAACTTCAAGTGAGTGTTGTCTTGTGCATATTCGGTTTCCCTTGTATATTAGTCCAGGTATAGTACTGTAATTGATGAGTTATGCATGCGTGCGCAGTTTCCACTATATAATCTCCTGGAGATTAGGCTTGAGAAGGGAGTAGTAACTGTCTTGGGCTCGAGACGAAAAGATCCCGAGGAGTATGCGGACATGATTAAAATCCTAAAGAAGTAAGTTAAATTGATCATTATCCACCATATCAGCAAATTTGTTCATTTCGTGATATCAAGTAATTGTTTTCTTTTGTCTGGCAGTGTTTGGAGAAAATTCAGCACAAATTCCCCGGGACTCCCGAAGGAGCTGGAATTTAGATACCCGAAAGTAAGTACTATAGTACCATGTTCCGCGCGTCTCCTAGCTATTGATTCAAGCGCTAGTTTCATCAATACCATTTGGCATTCTTGCTTATCTGTTTAATTGACCTCTATTTTTTGTAAAGTGGTTGTGGCAGGAACAAGGGAACGATTTCTGTGGATACTACGTCTGCGAGTCCATCCGCCACACGACCTGTGAGCGGGGCGGGTACTCTGAGAAACAATATGAAGTGCGTAAGAAATAATATTCACAATTTTTGTTTATTACCATCATTTGTGTTGAGTTTCATTCATTCATATATATATATATATATATATATATGTGTGTGTGTGTGTGTGTGTGTGTGTGTGTGTGTATTGACCCCCTTCTTCAAATTAGATGTTTCGGCAGCGGAATGAACTCCTAGGACCAGATCGCATGCGAGCAATTCAAGAGAAATTGGCGGCATTCTTTCTTAACCACGTGATCGCTGAAGACGGAGAATACTATGTGGACCAGGCGTCCGTAATTTAAGAGATTATATTTGTAAAAGATAATTATTGTATATATGTAGCCGGTAGTGTCGGACGATAGATATACGAGAACTTGTTGTTCGACCAATCTCTCGGAGAAGGAGATGTGGTCGATATATCACTTCTCTCTGTATGCATATATGTTCATGATGATCTTCTGTTTCCTTCGTTTGCTTACTAGCTAGCATATGCCTAGTCTTCTCTATACGTATGTTTAGTACGTAACGTCGACCAAGCACGGACATAAGAGAAGACACTTCTCTCTATTAGCTATCTAGCTAACACAATATATGAAATACCTAAATTAACCCCCCAAAATCCCCAAACCCCCCTCCCCCCTTTCAAAAAAAACCAAAAACTCCAGACACAGAAATGCTGACGCGTGGAGGTCTATTGGTCCCGGTTGGTGCCACCAACCGGGACCAAAGGCCCTCCTGCCTGGGCTCGGCGCACAGGCCACGTGGAGGCCCATCTGTCCCGGTTCTGGTTTGAACCGGAACTAAAGGGTGAGGGTATTAGTAATGACCCTTTAGTCCCGGTTCAGGAACCGGGACTAAAGGCCCTTACGAACCGGGACAATAGGCCTGTTTTCTACTAGTGACACACCAAACAAGCGGGCGTGTGCGGCGCGGCCGAGCGCTTTGACGACTATAGCTACTGGTTTCAGTTGGCTTGCAGATGCCCTATGCTCACAGACGGTGACAGGACGTCGGTTTAGACACAGTTCACTCTCTCTTTCTCTCTCTCTCTCTCTTCGACTTCACCGCTTCGGGTCCTCTATTGCTACCACGCAAACAGTGGCATCGTCAGGTCGAGAATGATCCGATCCTACGCCTTGTTTGTTGTCTCTGTTGTGAACTCAATTTTGGCGGTACAAACATTTGCGCTGTCCCGGGGGGGCGGCTGCAGTGAGTAGCCTGGATCGATTCTTCGGAGCAGTTTGGTTTTAGGCCTAGTAATGCCACGTTTTGTCATACAATATTGTTAAATTTATTTAAGATTAGTTTTTAAAAATAATAGCCATAAGTTGGCAAGCCTAAGGAAGTTTTGTCACACTCTTTATGTGTATGTCATGTGGGGCCCTAGTATGGCTTTTCTAAGATGTGCCTTGAACCAAACACTCATCGAAATTAACCAAACTTGCCTAACCATAAGTGTGATAATCTTTGGCAATCTTAGTCGCAAACCAAACAGCAACAAACATGTGCAGTCCAAGAGGAACGAGAAGTCACGACGCCGCTCCACACCAAAGCAAGGTGACGCCCAATCACTCGTCTAAGGCTGGTCGCAATGGTAGTATCATAGCTAGTATCATGCATGCCAACTAGGCAATTTTGATGAGGTGTCATAGCAATAAATAAACAAAGAGAGGGTGTAGTATCATATCATGATACCGTATCATATTAAATGCTATGCTATTTTGTGTCATGCATGTCAATAAATGAAGTACTACATGATACTAATACTCCCTCCTTTCCGGTTTATAAGGCTCAATTCAAAATTCTCACCAACCAAGGTAGATGGTGAGTGGTGGAATACTTTTTGTAGTTTGCAAAAGCACCCAATTAATACTCTTGTTTTCCGCAAAAAAGTATGTTTACCAATGCATTAATTGCAATGCATGCATGCATAAATTACATGCATTGGCCAATTTTCTCTTAGTACTTGCATGCAATGATTTAATGCACCCTGAAATCTGAACATGTGATGGAAAACAACCAAATTGAGCCTTATGAAATGGAAAAACTAAAATTTTGAGATAAACCCTATAAACCGGAAAGGAGGGAGTATATGATACTATGCATTACGGAGGTAGTATCATACACTAGTATCATATGCATGATACTAGTATATGATACTCCCCATTACAACCAGCCTAACGGCGTTTATCTAACTCCGTTTGCTGAGTGCATGGCTTGATCTACACGCATTTCCGTAGGTTATTAATTGAAGAGACTTCCATTTATTGCTCTTGCTGTGATGTTTGCAAACGAGGCGGGATCGGCCACACTTCGCGTAGATTAACTATAAATGCACAGACTTTAATTTAATACTATCTTTGTCCTGATTTATTAGTCCCTTTCTTATTTAGTGGCAAATTTTGATCATAAATTTAAATAGCAAAATGTTAATGCATGTCATGAAAAAATATACCATGAGAAACTAGATTTAAATACGAGTCTGGCGATATAATTTTTTTATGACATGCATTATCATTTTGTTAGTTAAATTTATAGTAAAATTTTGACACAAAATATGAAGGGATCAATAAACCAGGACGGAGACACAGTACTCTGTATGAGATTTATTCCCCGGTGAGACTGTGATCCGGGTCCTGTTGTGCCTAGAGCTATACTGCACACCGCTCCTCCATCTCATGCGTCGCTTTAGATTACTCTCCGAAAAACGAGGACCAGCCGATGGTCCTGCGCGTTGTCACTTGAGGCGACCGGCCGGAAACAACAACATGCTCTCCATGCCTCCATGCAGTCAGCTCTTTTGATCTACCTAACCACCACGATGTCTACCCAGTCCTCACGTGGAACTCGTATAATACTGGTAAGATAATATTACAAGTACTAATATGATCTGATTAATTAACACTGAGTACTCCATGCAACTACTAATGTATCATAACCCAATGCATGCCAATCATTGGTAGTCTTTTTTTATTGACTGATTAATGATTAAGTACTCCTTGCTTAACTGAGAATATCAATGACGGTCGGATCTTAGTTCATATACTGGAGTATTAAATTCTCACGTGCACTCACATATGAAATATGAATGGAATGCATGTATCAATCTAATCTCGTGCATGTTATTGCATGTTGAGATTAACCGCGACTAAACAAGCAGTTATGTTATTTTGTTTGATATAAACTACATGCTCCACAGATGATGTATACTTCGTATCTGTCCTCCATCGTCTAAAATTATTTCCCTGTAAATTTTTTGACACTTAAACAGTAGGAGAGATTTCTACTACTCCCAGATAGTGTAAAAATCCATTTATATTTCGAGACAGAGAGAGCATTAAATAAAAAGTTTGTTACAATTTTGCATGGCAACCTCCAAAGGTGGTTTTGCACCAATGAGCAAAGTAGAGGGGGGTCACCATGTGTGTACAAGGGAAGTAATATCCTTAAGTCACTAAGCTCCCTCGGATTGGAGCTCCCAGGGCCAAGTGCTGAACGATTCCATGGTTGACCCCAATTTTGACCGCGTCATCCTCTAGTTGCCTAGCTGGGCCCACTAGCAAGGGAAGGTTGTTTTGTGGGCCACAAGTACTAGGGTGTGCAAGGAGCGTCGCGTCCCAACGAACTCACCACCTCCGTGTCCCCATATCCTCGCGCTCCTGTCCCCGTGCCCCAACCGCCTCTCCATCACCCATCACCATCTAGCTTCCGAGTAGGAGTACTAGGCGGAGGTGGTTCTGGCAGAAGGATAAGGAGGTCGCACGAAAGAGAGAGGTGCGGTTGATGGCGGCAACCTCAGGATGGGTCATCTTCCTCCTAGGTCCCCTGCATCCCCGCAAGATCCAAGGTCGTGCTTCTCTCTCTCTCTCTCTCTCTCTCTCTCTCTCTCTCTCTCTCTCTCTCTCTCTCTCTCTCTCTCTCTCCCTATCCCTCTGTTTTAGCTTAGCTCTTCGAACTTTTTTGGGAGGCAAAAAAACTAATATTTCAGTATTTATTGTATTTGGCTCATTTGTAGGTTAACATTTGAAGATGCTCTAAGTGCAACTCTAGCAGAGTTGACATATGCTCCAAAACACCATAATAACTTCTAATATGAAGGCTAAGGGGGGAAAAGGCACTCTAGAAGAGACATCATCTTTTCTATCACCAATGTAGAGTCATCATAATGCAATCTTCATATTTTCCATGCAAGTAAGACCCACCTACAATTGGTTCATAGGTTCTTCCCCAATAACCGAAAATTAAAAACACATTTGATTCAAATCAATTTGTTCCTAATAATTTGGATGGAAACTTAGTCGCACTACGACTCACATTGATAGAATAACTAATAATAGCTAACTAGTCACGGCCTCGGTCACAGACGACGTAGAATGCGGGTGCGGCAAGTGAGGCCCCAATAACCTCAAAATGCACCTCAATAGCATCGTTCCATGTCGGTTATGCGTTGACAGCGGTGGGGCGGCCGGGATGTCCCAAATCCTTCTTCGCCACCTCCTCCTAGCCATGTTCATCCAGGCCTAATAGGGGTGCAGGGATCCGTCTATTTCTCTTCCTCCTCATCTCCAAAGCCAAAGATGTTGGGGCCTCACTTGGGACGGGAGGGGTTGGAAGCGCTAGAGAGTTGAAAGGACAAGGAAGATAGGAGAGAGCGTTGACTTTTATTGACAATTGCAGGCGCAATTAAGAGGGCATTTGGGGATGTGGGAGGTGGCAGGCACCCATGAAGGGACGTGCTACTTGATGAGAAACCCGACCACGCCCACCCGCCTCCTCCCGACCTACTCATAAGGAAGCCAAAAGATGTTGTCGTGTGGCAGCCATTCGACGAGCCGTCATAGAAATTCGATGGACGACTATGCCCTAATGTGTGGGTGGTTGCATCACCGATGGTGCATGGGAGGTCGTGCCTCTTCAAATCCCGCATGTGGCATGAGGAAGAAGATAAAACTTTTCTCTGCACACTGATAGTTAGGATTGGAACAAGCTTCAAATGGGACCTCCACAACCTCCAAATACGAATGTGTAGATTGCCTGATGGATGATCTTCGATCTGTTGAACCGTCCCCTTAGCATTGTTGTCTGGGTAAGTATCTTTGAGGTGTTCTTGGTGGGGGGGGGGTCTTTTGTGCTTTTGTTGTGTCGATATTAGTGGTTGTTGTGTGTTTGGAGCGAGATGTCGAACAAAGCTATTAAAGAGATGAGAGAGGAAATCTATGAAATGAACCTAGCTTTTGGGTCATTAAACGCAAACAAGCACTTTTGCGGCATAGAGTGGGGGATCGGAGGGGAACCTGTGCCAACGGTCACCACCGCGAGGTCGAGAGGCGAGAGTGGTTCTCAGGTCGGTTGCATCGAACTAGTTTGTTGGCGTACGACTAAAGCTCGTTGGGAGGTCCGATATTATAGATTGGGTCATTTATTTTTTTTAGCTTTTTTGGTGAATATTGATTTTTTTGTGAATGTTGATTTTTTAGCTAACGTGGTTTATTTTGGAAATGTTATCACGCGAGCGTAAGATATCTATCATTTCCCAGCGAACTCCTTCTCTCCCATCGGATTCGTTTGTGTGAATAGTTGGCGCAGGATAAGAGCGACATCAGATATTTAAACTAGTTTGTTGTCTGATAAAGGCGAGCGAACGTGTTACAGACCAAAAGACTACAGCGACTGCATTGGCTAGTGATTGCATTCGCTAGCGACTGCATTATCAGAAAAAAAATGACATTTTTTCTAGAAAAAATTTAACATGATAGTTTTATAAAATTTTAAACTTTGTCACATTGCATTTTAAACATTTTACTCTTTTTTCAAGTCAAGTTTTGTTTTTGTGCATGACATTTTTTTATTAACAGATAGCATTTTTATAGGGAGATTTACATTTTTTCTCCTAACTTTGTCCCGACCTCATCTTTACCCCTAAATAAAAATAGTGCTCAACTTTATCCCTCTTCCGTTAAGTGCGCTTATAGAAATACCCTTCCGTACATTTTCCGTCCAGTCAAAGGCCTTTGACCGTTAAGTGCAGGCCTTTGACTGGACGGAAAATGTACGGAAGGGCATTTCTATAAGCGCGCCTAACGGAAGAGGGGCAAAGTTGAGCACTGTTTTTATTTAGGGGTAAAGATGAGGTCGGGACAAAGTTAGGGGAAAAAATGGAATTGGCCCTTTATTATATTAAGATGTGGCATCTTTTATTATTTAAAATATGATTTTTTTTGTTAAGAGATGTCATTTTTTTTATTAAGAGATGTCATTTTTATTATTAAGAGATGTCATTTTTTATTAAGAGTTGACATTTTTATTATTAAGATATGGTATTTTTTATATTAAGAGATGACATTTTCCCCCTAAAAACAAGATGCCATTTTTATCATGTTTTTTCTTCTTTTCTTTTGTTCACATGGCAACTCAAACCATAGGACTACAACAAGTTTCAACATCCTTGGTTAGTTTCTGATTTAGAGGGCTACCTTTTTCATAAATTAAGTGCATGCCACTTTCAATTTTTTAGATTTTCTATGTTTTTATAAAAGAATGTTTTTCGGGTTCATGTAATTTTACAATATAATAAATAGTTAAATAGGCTTTATGGGTCAATTGGGGTCGCCCTGGCCTGTCACCCCAGCGAACGATGGGAGAGCTGCTCACGATTCGTTCAATGGGGTTCCCCTAGCGGCAGGACGCCGGATATTAGGGTCTTTTTTCAAGGGTACGTGGGCTTTGGTACCTAGCTTCCATGCATGCATCAATGTTATGAGCACCCTAGCAGATAAAAAAAGGCTTACTTAGGCCAACTCTAGCTGATCCCTTACAACAGGTCAGAGGAGTAAAACTCGTTTTTACTCCTCTAATCGGGACCTAGCCAAACTCCTAAAACCCATAAAGGAGGATGACTTTTCCTCCACCGAGTATCCATCACCTATATTGAGGGCCTGTTTAACAACAGCGTAGCTTCCCAAGCTCCTCAACTTCTACTCCTCGCTTCGGTTTTCCAGCTTCTCACAGCGACGGAAAAACGTTCGGCCGCGTAGCCCCTGCTTCTCATCACTGACATGGGTTGACAACCCATTTAGATGGCCTGAAGCCCGTTTGAGAGGAAAGGGAGCAAAGCCCAGCTCGGTAGGCATACAGTGGCACCTTCTAATTAAAAAATATACAACAACAGTGATGGAGATGCTAAGAAGGGGAGATATGAGTTGTTCGGGGGAGAGACCGAAAGAACTGATACGCACAGCTCACTTGGTGGTGGCAGCACCTCATAATAATGCTCAACTCCGGCTCCTCCGTTTTCACAGAGCCAGGGACGTCGATCAACCCCCTCTCGCCCGACCAAACCCTAGAAGCGTCGAGGTCACCACAAACCCTAGAAGCATTGCCGAGGGCACCCCAAACCCTAGAAGTGTCGAGGCCATCCAAATTTACCAAGTTAAAAGAGCATTGTCGAGGCCATCCCAAACCCTAGAAGCGTTGTCGAGGCCAATGTCGTGGTTCTAAGTCTGACAGTAATGTAGGGGGGTAGGTATGGAGAGGCAAGATCTTAGCTATGGAGTAGTTGTAAGCACACGAGGTTTACGAGTTCAGGCCCTTCCCAGAATAAGTAATAGCCCTATGTCTCGAAGCCCAGAGGCGGTCGACTGGATTATGAGTGTGTGAATTACAGGGGTGCGAACCCTTTACACTGAGGAGGGGGTGGCTTATATAGAGTTTGCCAGACCCCTCCGGCCCTCAGCTATGCAGGGTTTAAAGTACATTAAGGTTGGGCGTTACTGGTAACACCTCTAATAAAGTGCTATGATGACCATAAAAGCTACTCAACGACCGACGGTTAGCGTGTGGAGTGGCTTTAGGTCTCCTGGCCGTCGAGTGGTTGGATCTTGGTCGAGTGATTGCTTCATGGTCGAGTGTCTTCGAGTCCGTCGAGTGGAACACCTCCAAGTCGATTGAAAGGTGATTTCTTCTAGGGATGTCCTTGGGTAGGGCAGTTAGGATAGGTCCATGACCCTACCCTAGGTACATGGCTTCATCATTAGCCCCCGAATGGATCGAGGTTTGAGTGGGGAAGGAGTTGAGAATTCTTCCGACCCATTCTTCGTGCCATGAGTACATCTTGTTTCGGATCAATGGACATGGGTGACGTCACCAACTTCTTTTTCAGTCGCCTTGATCCATTCTTAGTTTTCTTTAGTCGAGTGAATCCCTTTACTTGTAGATTTCCAAGTGGTTGCATGGAGGAGATCCTCCATCTGACGAGTTGTTTTGCTGCCCGCGGATTCCGCGGGATTCGAATTTCGGGAAGTGCGCGGGACGGGGGAGGCCGCAGTAATCGGATGGGATAGAACGAAGCCTCCTCGATCTCCGCGCCACCTTTTTCGCCACGTATCGCGTGCGCGACTGTTGCGGGATTTGACAGGATCGCCTGGGCCTACATGTCAGTCACTCGGAAACGACTCCATATAAGCTGCCGGCCCAGGGCTTTCGAACAATACGCTTTCACTTTTCCCCTTCCCTCTCGAATTCTTCTGCCGTCTTTGTTCTCGTCTGAGCGCTGTCGGCTTGTTCGAGCTTCGTCCGCGGCGATGGTGAAGGAGAAGACGTCGGCCCTGGAGCGTGCGAAGAAAGCGACGGCGCAGGCGAAGGCGAGGAAGTCCGGTCGGGGCGGATCTTCCTCGAGGTCCGCTCTGCCCAAGGACTGGATCCAGGGCGATTGGATGCCCTCGGCGATTCGGCAAGATGACATCGATGATCTGATTGACGGGGGATTCATTCCCCATGGATCTGCGCGTCTCCCGGGGAACGAGATCGAACCTCAGCCTCGCGAGGGTGAGTGCGTGCTCCTCACCAACCACATCGATCGCGGATTTTCTCTGCCTCCTCATTCTTTCTTCTGGAGTTTCTTGAACTTTTTCGGAGCGCAGCTCCATCACTTTACTCCAAATTACATCCTGTACCTTGCCGCCTTTGTATCTTTGTGCGAGAATTTCTTGGGTTGTCGCCCCCATTGGGGCCTCTTCAAGCACATTTTCACTTGTCGTTCTCAGTCGGTTACGAAAGCCAAGTCGAGTGATGAAAAGACGCAAGTGATTCAGATGTGCGGGGGTCTTGGGATCCAAATGAGAGGCAAAAGTTCTTTTCCAGCTATGACTTTTCCCGAGTCGGTCCGCGGGTGGCAGTCGACCTGGTTCTACTGCAAAGACCAGGCGACTCCAGGACAGACGACTGGGCTTCCCCCTTTCTCCCTGAACCGAGCAGAAAAACCTTCCTATCTGAAAGTGACGCCAGAAGAAAAGGCACAAGTCAAAGTGCTGGTCGGTCGAGTGGTTCAGCTTGTCCGCGACGGGGTGACTGGCATGGATTTATTAGAGGTCTTCCTCCGGAGGCGCATCCAACCGCTCCAAGCTCGTGACCATCCAATGTGGATGTATTTGGGCCTCGATGACACCACTCGGATTCATTCGGAGGAGGTCGACGATGAGATGTTGGAAGGGTGGCTGTCGAGTATCACAGGGAACAAGGACAACCCCCGAGGAGCCAGGAGGATTCCTCCACTCGACCAGACATACGAAGTAGACCAGGTCCGATTCTGCATCTCCGACTGTAACCTTGCTTTCTTCATTTTGTTCTCTTAGAATCAGTTGATTGACTTTTGTCTTGTTTGTTGTCTTCCAGGCCATTACTGATATGTACTCGATGCCCAACGGAGCACAAGAGCAGGCCGAGGAGGGGGAGGCGAGCGGAGGCGAAAGTGGAGAGGAGTGGCAATCTGACGGTGAAGGGGAGGGGGATGATGACGACGACTCCAATGGAGAGGAGGAGGAAGAAGTCGATCCTCCCCGCATGTAAAGGCGATCCAAGCTCAAACACAATCCTGCGCGCGAACGTGGTAAGGCGACTGTGCCAGTTGGGCAGTCGTCAAAACGCCCTCAGACGTCTTCCCCAGCGCCGACTGAAAAAGCTCCAAAGCATCCACGAGCGACGCCGTCAAAGCCGCCGAAGGCCCTGCCCAAGATGAAGATGACCGTTCCCACCATTTCCGGGTAACAATAGAACTTGCTTTCTTTTGTTGAACATGGACGAACTCTTGGTCGACTCATTGAATAAACTGACTGGTTTTTGAAATTTGCAGTGCTGCTACCTCTAAGATATCTACCAAGAACGATGACCAGGAAATGGAAGATGCTGTTACCTCCAACCTTGGTATAATTTCTGATGTTCCGCTCTTAGTCGACTGACAGTCTCTTCCGGTCGATTGGATTTTCATCTTTAACTTTGGATTTTTCTTATAGCTCCTCCTCATGTCATTGATCTCCCTCATGATGATGACGAAGTGCCGCTGAGGGCGAGGAAGAATAGGAAGGCGTCAGCTGGCAAGACCCCACAAACCGCATCAGCGCCTGAGGCAGTAGTTCAGGAGGGTGGTAATACCACTCGGACTTCTGTGTCCTTCGCTGTGCCTCTGACGAGTGTTTGGCCTTCATCGTCGACTGCTGATCCGCCCTCCCTTTTTGCCACACACCACGTCTCCGAGGATCAAGTGGGTGCTGCTAAGGAGGCTATACGCTAGGCGGGGATCATCATGGAGCAGGTGAAGGTGGTCCGGGAAGCCAGCCAAGCAGCCTGTGATGCTAGTTCAGCCCTTCAAAGCAATGTCCAGGTTAGTCGATCATCGCTTGTTCTGTTAGGATATGCTATCTGAAGACTCTTTTCCGAAGATCTTTGTATCTGTACACCCACTGGGTGTGTCGATTGAATTTTTTTGACTAGTGGGGGCACGCTGAGTGCACCCACTGGGTGTACTCCCCGAGACTTAGGTGGACTGCTGGCAGTCGACTGTAGTCTTTATATTGTGTTGCTTTACTTGAACTTCTTCACTCGGTCTGGTCAGGCCATGTCGAATGGAATCTTGGAACTAGTGGGGGCACGCTGAGAGCACCCACTGGATATGGTCGGCTACCTTTTTTTTGGTCGAACCAGTGGGGGCACGCTGAGTGCACCCACTGGGTGTAGTCCCTGAGACTACTGTCGAATATTTTTGATTCGGCTGTAGTCTTAGAAACGTCACGATTTTTCTCTTAGTTGCTCGGAAGCAACCTACCTTTCACATCTGTCGACTGATTCTTCGCAGAAATCCTGCGAGCTTGTGGCTCGCTATACTGAATTGGAAAACAAACAGATCCAGCTCAACCTTGACTTGAAGCTTGCCCAAGAGAACTTGCAGAAGGCGAGAGAGAAGCAAAAGGTATGGCTGGTGAGAATCTGACGACTGTCCTTTCTTTTCCGCCCATTCGTGATGTTGATCTCACTGTCATTTCGCAGATAAAATGGAGGAGGCTCTGAAGAAGAAGGACCATGATCTTGCCGATGCGCAGAAGGTGGCTTTGAACAAAACGAAGCTTGCGGAAGAAAATCTGGCTTCAGTCGGTAACCTTGAAGAGGAGAACTCCACACTGAAAGCCGCTCTCAACACGGCCAACCAAGAGGTCAGCCGTCTGAAGAATGATAAGATGCTCTGAGTAACAAGGCAAGTGAACTGGTAGGGAGGAGGAACGATCTGGAGGCTTATCTTGGAGGGCTCGCCAAGAAGTTATTCGTCATGCTTGAGGGTAATCACTCCTACCCGACTGACTTGTTGTCATCAACCCAATGTAGAGCCACTGACTTATCTTTGAATTGTGTTTACAGAATTCTGCTAGAACTTCGAGGAGGAAACCAGTCGAGTGGAGACATGTTTGGACCCCATTAATTCTTCGGTGAAGGATGAGGCTGCTATGAACATGCTCCGACTGGAGTCTCGTGTTGCTGGTGTGGTTGACTACCTTGCTCGACTGAAGGTTCGGCGTTGCGGATCGACACGGCGCTCTAGCCTGGAACGACGCTTCAAAACGACCTCGAGTCTCTGATGACTCAACTGAATGAAGTTCCCGGTCGAGTGCAGGAATGGAAGAAATCTTCTGCTAGGTGCGGCGCTGACGTCACTCTGTCCTTGGTCCGTGTTCACTGCAAGGAGGCGTGAGAGGAAAAGCTGGCTGCTATCCAAGTTGCCAACACCAGGAAGCACAACTTTCAGTCTTTCATGGAGACCTTCATCGCTGCTGCCACTCGGATTGCTGACGGGATTGACTTGGACCAGTTTGTCGCACCCTCCAGTCCTCTGCCTAAGGAGTAAAAACTTCTATGCTTAACCTTAAATTTGCCTCGGAATGCCGAGTGGATTTTGTAACCGTTAAACTCTTTCGGGCTAAATGCTCGAGTACTTTGATCTGCGATCTGGGACTTTTAGGATTTATCTGAACTTGGTTTATCGTCGAATATCTTCATGAATTATCTGTCGAGTGGAACTTGTTCTTCACTCGAGACAACTTTTGTATTTGTGGCGCAGCTCCGAAGAAGAAGGTAGCAGTCGACCTGCACCTCGTCGTCCTTGCGGATTGGGATGTGTTTGATACTTAGGTGAGTACTGGACTGCAACTAAGTCCCCGAGTGGGAGGGTCGCTCTCCACTCGGTAGGATTTTTCAAACTTAGGCGAGTACTGGACTGCAGCTAAGCCCCCGAGTGGGAGGGTCGCTCTCCATTCGGTGGGATTTTTCAAACTTAGGCGAGTGCTGGACTGCAGCTAAGACCCTGAGTGGGAGGGTCGCTCTCCACTCGGCAGGATTTTTCAAACTTAGGCGAGTACTGGACTGTAGCTAAGCCTTCGAGTGGGAGGGTCGCTCTCCACTCGGAAGGACTTTTCACATTTAGGCGAGTACTGGACTGCAGCTAAGCCCCCGAGTGGGAGCGTCACTCTCCACTCGGTGGGATTTTTCAAACTCAGGCGAGTACTGGACTGCAGCTAAGCCCCCGAGTGGGAGGGTCGCTCTCCACTCGGTAGGATTTTTCAAACTTAGGCGAGTGCTGGACTGCAGCTAAGCCCCTGAGTGGGAGGGTCGCTCTCCACTCGGCAGGATTTTTCAAACTTAGGCGAGTACTGGACTGCAGCTAAGCCTCCGAGTGGGAGGGTCGCTCTCCACTCGGTAGGATTTTTCACACTTAGGGGAGTACTGGACTGCAGCTAAGCCCCCGAGTGGGAGGGTCGTTCTCCACTCGGTAGGATCTTTCACACTTAGGCGAGTACTGGACTGCAGCTAAGCCCCCGAGTGGGAGGCTGGCTCACCACTCGGTACGATTTTCCATACTTAGGCGAGTACTGGACTGCAGCTAAGCCTCCGAGTGGGAGGGTCGTTCTCCACTCGGTAGGGTTTTTCACACTTAGGCGAGTACTGGACTGCAGCTAAGCCCCCGAGTGGGAGGCTGGCTCACCACTTGGTAGGATTTTTAAACACTTAGGCGAGTACTGGACTGCAGCTAAGCCCTCGAGTGGGAGGCTGGCTCATCACTCGGTAGGATTTTCAAACACTTAGGCGAGTACTGGACTGCAGCTAAGCCCCCGAGTGGGAGGCTGGCTCACCACTCGGTAGGATTTTTTTTTACAAACTTAGGCGAAACGGATTCGCAGCTAAGCCACCCACTGGGGGATTTCTCACGCAAACAGAAGCAACAACAATCACTGGGAAAATTATAACACTCTTGTCTTTGATAAATAAACTACAGAAGTTTTTCTTATTACATCTCATCCGAGTGAGAATTCAAGTGTAAAAGGGGCGGAGCAGCTCCGCATTCCAAGCTCGTGGCTCATCAATCTGGCGATCGACATTGTAAAGGTGGTACGCTCCATTGTGGAGGACTCTGGTGACGATGAAGGGACCTTCCCAAGTAGGAGCGACCTTGTGTGGTTTCTGTTGATCCACTCGGAGGACCAAGTCTCCTTCTTGGAAGGCTCGACTCTGCACATTTCTGGCATGGAATCGACGCAAGTCTTGCTGATAGATGGTCGATCGGATCATGGCCATTTCTCTTTCTTCTTCCAGGAGGTCGACTGCGTCCTGCCGGGCTTGTTCTGTTTCATCTTCAGAGTAGAGCTCGACTCGGGGTGCATTGTGAGGCAGGTCACTCGGCAAAACTGCCTCAGCTCCGTAGACCGGAAAGAATGGGGTTCTTCCAGTCGACCGGTTCGGGGTGGTCCTCAATCCCCAAAGAACTGATGGAAGCTCGTCGACCCATGCGCCTGCTGCGTGCTTGAGATCGCGCATCAATCGGGGTTTCAGTCCTTTGAGAATCAGACCGTTTGCCCTTTCCACTTGTCCATTTGACTGGGGGTGAGCGACTGAAGCGTAGTCGACTCGTGTGCCTTGAGAGGCGCAAAAAAGCTCTGAACTTGTCCGAATCAAAGTTTGACCCATTATTAGTGATGATGCTATGCGGAACTCCATATCTGAATATCAACTCTCTGATGAAACTGATAGCAGTGCAGGCATCAAGATTCTTGATAGGCTTAGCTTCAATCCATTTGGTAAACTTGTCGACTGCCACTAACACATGAGTGAATCCGCTCCTGCCTGTTCTCAGTGGTCCAACCATATCCAATCCCCAAACAGCGAAGGGCCAGACGAGTGGAATGGTCTTCAGGGCTGACGCGGGTTTGTGGGACATGTTGGAGTAGAACTGACATCCTTCGCATTTGTCGACTATCTCTTTCGCCATTTCATTTGCTCTTGGCCAGTAAAATCCTGCTCGGTATGCTTTAGCCACAATGGTCCAAGAGGACGCATGATGACCACAGGTCCCCGAGTGGGTATCATCAAGGATTATCTGACCTTCTTCTGGTGTTATACACTTCTGACTGACTCCAGTCGTGCTTTCTCTATACAACTGTCCCTTTATGACTGTAAAGGTCTTGGATCAACGGACGACCTGTCGAGCCTCTTCTTCGTCTTCTGGGAGTTCTTTCCTTAGGATGTACGCGATGTATGGTACCGTCCAGTTCGGAGTGATGACCAAGACTTCCATGATCAGGTCGACCACTGCTGGAACTTCAACTTTAGTCGGATCCGTGGCACTTTTTGGCTACGGGGCTTCTTCAGTGAAAGGATCCTCTTGAACTGATGGCGTGTGGATGTGTTCCAAAAACACATTGCTAGGAATGGCTTCTCTCTTGGAACCTATTTTTGCCAAATCATCAGCTGCTTGATTTTTCAGTCGGGGTATGTGATGAAGCTCTAACCCCTCGAATTTCTTCTCTAGCTTTCTCACTGCATTGCAATAACCAGTCATGGCTGGACTTCTGACGTCCCACTCCTTCATCACCTTATTAACTACCAAATCTGAGTCGCCATAGACCATGAGGCGACGGACGCCGAGTGAAATGGCCATGCGCAACCCATACAAAAGTGCTTCATATTCTGCTTCATTATTGGAGGAATCAAAGTGAATTTGGAGAACATATCTGAGCTTATCTCCTCGGGGGGAAACCAATACTACCCCAGCACCGGAACCATTAAGCATCTTAGACCCATCGAAGAACATGGTTTAGTGCTCCGAGTGAACTTGAGTCGGTAGTTGCTGTTCAATCCACTCGACGACGAAATCTGCTACTGCTTGGGACTTGATAGCCTTCTTTGCCTCAAACTTGATATCTAGGGGAAGGAGTTCAATCGCTCATTTTGCCACTCGACCAGTTGCATCTCTTTTGTGCAGAATCTCTGACAATGGAGCGTCGCTGACGACTGTAATGGAATGGTCAGAGAAGTAATGTGCAACCTTCTTCGTGGTCATATAAATCCCATATACAAGCTTCTGGTAATGAGGATATCTTTGCTTTGATGGAGTCAAAACTTCAGAAACATAATATACTGGTTGTTGAACTTTAAAGGCTTTTCCTTCTTCTTCCCGCTCGACCGTAAGTACTGTACTGACGACTTGTCCCGTGGCTGCAATGTAAAGCAGCAAAGGCTCTTTGCTGATTGGGGCAGGAAGCACCGGCTGGGTGGGGAGTAGAGCTTTGAGCTCTGCAAACGCTGCATCAGCTTCCGGAGTCCACTCGAACTTGTCTGACTTCTTCATCAGTCGGTAAAGAGGCAATGCCTTTTCACCGAGACGAGAGATGAATCGACTTAAAGCGGCCAAGCACCCTATAAGCTTCTGGACGTCGTGCACACGCACAGGACATTTCATCCGGAGTATAGTACCGACTTTTTCTGGATTGGCGTCGATTCCCCGTTCGGAAACGAGAAAACCGAGTAACTTTCCGCCAGGGACTCCGAATGTGCACTTTGATGGATTAAGCTTGGTATCATACCTTCTGAGGTTGGCAAAGGTTTCAGCAAGGTCAGTCAGCAGGTCGGAACCCTTCTGTGACTTGACCACAATATCATCCATGTATGATTCCACATTCCGATTGATTTGAGTGAGCAAACACTTCTGAATCATCCTCATGAACGTGGCTCCGGCATTCTTGAGGCCGAATGGCATGGTAACATAACAGAAGCACCCGAATGGAGTGATGAAAGCTGTTTTGATCTCGTCGTGTCCATACAGATGGATCTGATGGTACCCGGAATAGGCGTCTAAAAAAGATAGTCGCTCACATCCCGCAGTCGAGTCGACTATCTGGTCGATGCGGGGGAGAGGAAAATGATCTTTCGGGCAGGCCCGATTGATATGTTTAAAGTCAATGCACATGCGAAGTGACTTGTCCTTCTTGGGGACCATGACAACGTTGGCGAGCCACTCGGAGTGGTAAATCTCTCGGATGAACTCCGCTGCTAAGAGCCGAGCCACCTCCTCACCAATAGCCTTTCTCTTCTGGACGGCGGACCATCGGAGATGTTCTTTGACAGGTTTCACTTTTGGGTCGACTCGTAGGCGGTGCTCTGCCAGCCCCCTGGGAACACCCGGCATGTCAGAAGGCTTCCATGCGAAGATGTCCTAGTTCTCATGGAGGAACTGGATGAGCGCTTCTTCCTATTTGGAGTCGAGTGTTGTTGAGATATGAGTCGGAGCAGCATTGGGATCGGTCGGGTGAATGTGAACCGGCTTCGTTTCGCCAGACGATTGGAAAGCTGATTCCGTAGCGGGCTTCTTGGCTCGCAACAAATCACTCGGGTCCGCAGTCTTCTGGTACTCATGTAGCTCTACCACTGCCATCTGGGCATCAGCGATCTTTGAGCCTTTCTGAAAACATTCTTCTGCCTTCTTCCGATTGCCCATAACAGTGATCACACCTTTGGGACCAGGCATCTTCAATTTGAGATACACATAACATGGTCGAGCCATGAAGCGTGCATAAGCTGGCCTGCCCAAAAAAGCGTGATAAGCACTCTGGAAGTCCACAACCTCGAACGTCAACTTTTCTTTGCGGTAATTCTTGGAATCACCGAAAACCACATCGAGAGCAATTTGGCCGAGTGACTCAGCCTTCTTCCCCGGAATGACTCCATGGAAACTCATGTTGCTGGTACTGAGTCTGGACATCGGAATGCCCATCCCTTTCAACGTCTCTGCATACAGTATGTTCAAACCACTGCCCCCATCCATCAAGACTTTGATCAGTCGAGTGCCTTCGACAACTGGGTCGACCACCAAAGCTTGCCTCCCAGGGGTGGTAATGTGCGTTGGGTGATCGGACTAGTCGAATGTGATGGCAGTCTGAGACCACTTCAAATAACTGGGTGTCGCCAGAGCTACCATATTAACCTCACGGTTGATAACTTTCAGTCGACTTTTACTTTCAACATCAGCAAAAATCATCAGGGTGGAATTGACCTGGGGGTATCCATCATCACTATCTTCCTTGTCCTCAACTTTGTCTGACTCCTTTTCCTTATCTTTGGGTTGTTTGCCCTGGAACTGCTGGATCAAGAGCCGGCACTGTCGAGTGGTATGTTTCGGGTAAATGAGTTTACCCTCTTCATCTTTCTTTGTGTGGATGTGACATGGCAATCCAACACATCATTTCCATCTTGGTCTTTAACTTTCTTGGGGTTCCAAGGCCCTTTGGGTTTCCCCTTAAACTTTCCTTGAGTTACAGCCAAGATTTCCCCAGGAGTAGCTGGCTCGGCTTTCCGCTTTTGTTTGCGATTGGAATTTCCTCCTCCGGTTTCTTGGGCGACTGACTTGAGCTTGCCACTCCAGAGTCGATCCTCATCTTCACCATTAGCGTACTTGGTGGCAATCTCCATCATCCGATTCAGAGACATGTCTCCGGTTCGACCGAATTTCAGATTCAGTTCTCTGTACTTGACGCCTTCCTTGAAGGCACAGACTGCTTGGTGATCAGGCACATTTTCAACCGTGTGATGCAACGTGATCCATCTCTGCATGTAATCCCTCAAAGTTTCATTCGGCTTCTGCACACAAGACCGCAGTTCTGTCAGCCCTGCCGGTCGCTTGCATGTTCCTTCAAATGTTGTGACAAACACTCGGGCGAGATCTTCCCAAGTGTAAATGTTGCTGGGTGCTAACTGATTCAGCCACGCTCTGGCTGAGCCCTCCAACATGAGAGGCAGGTGCTTCATGGCCACTTCATCATTGCTACCGCCAATCTGGACAGCCACTCGGTAGTCTTCAAGCCAAGTATTGGGCTTGGACTCACAAGTGAACTTGCTGACTCCAGTCGCCAACCTGAAGTTGAGAGGAATCACTGCGGCCCTGATGGCTCTATTAAAGCACTCTGGCCCTGCAACATGCACTCTGCTGCTGGTAGGTGCATCTCTGTCGTGACCTTCTCGGTGAGCTCTCTTCCTGTCGACCAAACCTTGAACGAGAATGGATCTCGCATCAAAGCCTGGTTCCCTGGGGTCGACTGGAATCCTTCACCCAACACTATGAGGGCGCATGTCATCCTGCTGTCGAGGCACGTACGATCCACTGCTTGGGGGAGGGGTGGGCACTCGACGTCGATCGTCACGATCGAATCGGTGACCATACTGCTCACGGTTCCTGTACTGATCATGCTGGTCTCCACGTCCCTCATGCCTCGGGGGCGATCTTGGGCTGTGAGCCAACTGGACTGTGTCTGCAGCAATGGATCTGCTGTGGATCCTGTTCCGCGACTGAGAAACAACGGAATTCTGGTCTCTTGCTGCCCCGAGTAACGCTCTGATCTGCAGCAAGCCTCTGCCAGCCTCTGACTAGGAAGGCTGAATCGACTCTGCTATACGGGCTGCAGATGCTAAATTCTGAATCGGAGTTCGATATACCTGCGGGGGCGGAAAGAACTGACGGCGACTGGATTCTGGAACCCGTTGTCGTGCACGCTCGTCGAGTGCTTGCTGGAGGTTCCCCAGTCGAGTGCGCTCAGCCAAGTTTGCCAGGCGTGCGTCCTCCAAGGCACGGTCCTCGGGGGTTTCTCCAACGATAGGCGTGTGCAGTGCATCCATGTTCCGGCGATGAAATTCTTCTCGCTGCAGCGACGTGAGAGGCTCGGGGAGATATTCCTCATGGGGATGCGACGGGTCTCCTCCACCAGCGCCTCCGTCGGCACGGGAAAAACCGGGAGGGCCGCGCGGTCCATCGACCATCAGAACCTCCGCCGCCGGATCACTGTTGACGCACTCGGATGCGGTCTCTGCGGAGCCAGTCGACAGGTCGAACAGGCCGTAGAGGGATTCGTCGGGCTCGATCGCCGCGACTTGAAGGGTGGCCGAGTGGCGTACCACCGCATGTCTCACCCACCGCTGAAGTCTCGACCGACCGGAGCGCTTGCGCCGGCGGGAAACAGGGAGGGAGGACAATACATGAGCCGTCCGATAATGGGTCGACGGTTGCCGCAAGAGGACGCCGCGGACGCACGCGCGAAAGTGCGTTGCCCCGCGGACAGGAAGCGCGTCGACGTCGAGCAGAGCCTCCTGAAGCCAAGCGGAGTCGTCGGCGATGAACGTGAGCGCGCCGAGACGGATCTCGCGGCCCTCCACCAAAACTTTGCCAGAAACCATGATGATTTGGATCGGAAAAAATCGCAACTTCTCCAACAAGTCGCTAAGACACCTGCCCAAGGTGGGCGCCAACTGTCGTGGTTCTAAGTCTGACAGTAATGTAGGGGGGTAGGTATGGAGAGGCAAGATCTTAGCTATGAAGTAGTTGTAAGCACACGAGGTTTATGAGTTCAGGCCCTTCTCAGAAGAAGTAATAACCCTACGTCTCGGAGCCCGGAGGCGGTCGACTGGATTATGAGTGTGTGAATTACAGGGGTGCGAACCCTTTACACTGAGGAGGGGGGTGGCTTATATAGAGTTTGCCAGACCCCTCCGGCCCTCAGTTATGCAAGGTTTAAAGTACATTAAGGTTGGGCGTTACTGGTAACGCCTCTAATAAAGTGCTATGATGACCATAAAAGCTACTCAATGACCGACTGTTAGCATGCGGAGTGGCTTTAGGTCTCTTGGCCGTCGAGTGGTTGGATCTTGGTCGAGTGATTGCTTCATGGTCGAGTGTCTTCGAGTTTGTCGAGTGGAACACCTCCAAGTCGATTGAAAGGTGATTTCTTATAGGGATGTCCTTTGGTAGGGCAGTTAGGACAGGTCCATGACCCTACCCTAGGTACATGGCTTCATCAGCCAACCCAAACCGTAGAAGCGTCGAGGCCACTAATATGATTCCTTGTTGTGATTAGCTAGCTAGGTCTATGTTTGCCACTAATATATTCATCTCTCATGTTTGTATATTAATTGCCATGTTGTAATATTTGCAGAAACTATGGATCAACGAGACTTAGAACAAGAAGAGTTGTTGGGGGACATAGGGCCTGTTAGGACGAAAGCCTGGACAATGTGCCTGGGAAGAAATAGTGCCTGGATGAAGCCTGAGATGACGCATGTTTTCCCTGGCCAGGCTAGCTTGGTGCATGCGCGTTTGGTTCCCTTCCTTGCCTCCTGATTTGTCCTTTTGTATTTAAAAGATATCTAATGCTACTGCCGTCCCTTGCTTAGTGCCAGGCACACGAATAGGCGTGAAAAATCAAACGCCTGGACCAGGCTGATGACACTGCCTGGGATGGGTATATTATTTTATTCGAACTTTTTAATCAGGCCAAGCTAACCAGGCTACTAGGGATGGCCAGGCCAAGCAATCAATTTTTGCGCCAGGCCACTAACCAAGCAAAGGCCAGGCAGGAACCAGGCACTGGCCAGGCCAGGCTTACAATGGTGTGGACTCCAACCAAACATGCCCATAATCCGCGACAGGCGTGATGTGTTGTCGTTTCTCAACGACACCGATGGTCTGGAAGGAGAGGATGACGGCTCCGGTGATCGAACAATGGAGGAGGAAGGACATAATCATGACGGCTCCGGTGACCGAATGACGCAGGAAGGAGAACATGATGACGGCTCCGGTGACCGAACGGAGGAGGGAGCTGTTGCAAAGTCCGGCGAGGTATATATATTAATTAAGGCTGTGCTGACCAATTGATGCATTAATTGTTTTGGTATATATGTACATATATTAACGTTTCTTTCTTCTTTTATAGCCCTCCGGATCGAGCCAAACTTTCGTAACGAGACGAGGACCGAAGAAAAGGTTGCGCCAGGATGAAAGGTTCACGATCATAGCAATCGCGAATGATGGCCTACCGATTGAACCCAAGCGGACCAAGGATGCATTTTCTTCTCAGTGCGGAGCTATTGTTAGGGACACCATCCCGATCAGCATCCATCAATGGAATAAGCCTAAGGACGACGACCATGAAGTTTCTTATGTCACCGATAGACAGAAAGATGATCTTTGGACCACGCTGAAGGCAAATTTCACCCCACTGCCGGAGAAGGATCCAGTTATAGAGCCACAGGTCAAGGCGTGTGCTCTTAAGAGGATGGAAGATCTATACAGGAGGTGGAAGAAAGAGTTGAAATCAAAGTTTGTCGACAAAGGGAAGACTCCAGAATTCACCGGCCGATTTGAGAAGATAAGAGATCACTGGCCCACATTTGTGGCCTACAAGACATCGTACAAGAGTAAGAAAATGTCAGAGAAGAAGTTTCACCATCACACAGGGTCAGGTGACTACCTCAAAGCCTGACTGTTGTGGGACAAAGCTGAGAATGGCCTGCTTGCTAAAGGGGTCGAACCAGAGACATTGAACTGGCCAGACTGTTAAAGGACTTGGTTCTTCGGGGTTGGGGGAGTGTGGGACCCTGAAATAGGGGAGTGCCGTTGGACCGACGAGCAACTTGCAATATCCGTCAAGAAGCTTCAGAAGTATATCACCATAGTGCAGGAAGGGGCGTTCATTCCTGACAGAGAGAAGGATGAGCTGACTGAGGCCCTCGGGAATCCTGAGCACCCTGGACGAACATGAGGCACACTAGGCTCCGTTCGGTGGGTGGTTGGGTTTCCCGGCGCAGGCGGTTATATATGCTGGGAGAGGTAGAGGAAAGCGGAGCTGAGCAAAATGCAGAAGCTCAATGCAAGACTATTAAAGCTAGAGGAACTTGAGAGCTAGCGAGCTGCCGACCAACCATCTCAGCGGCACGAAGCTACCCCAGAAGCTACCCCCCCATCTCAGCGGAGAAGCAGCGTGGCTTCCACGAAGCTCATTCAGCCTGACTTAATGGCTCCTAGCTACCCTGTGGATACTATGATGAAGGCTCAACATTGCCAGCTTATAACGAAATGGCATAACCTCACTTTGAAGGCGGCTGTCGGCTCTGTTGCACCTCCTCAACCTGACGAAACTTTTCACTGCCGTCCGATTCCACATGGCTATGCTGTTTGTGACGGTGGATGAAGTAATGGAGGGATTTGAGGAGCTCGAGCTTGACCACCCTACAGGTGAAGGGGAGAATCAGTTGGTTAATGCTATGAGGAGTACGTGTCTATGGCGGAAGGAGTACATCAAGCCTCCAAACTTGACGCCTCCTCCTCCTCCTCCTCCTCCTCCTCCTCCGGTGAGTGATCAGGGCACTCCGCCTCCTCCGGTGCGTGAGGCCACTCCGCCTCCTCCTTCACCTGCTCCGGCGCTTCGGAGCACTCCGCCTCCTTCTCCGCCTCATCAGCAACGGCGGAATACAGACGCCGCCGCTCCGGCTCCTCCGGTGCGTCGGAGCACTCCGCCTCCTTCTTCGCCTCGTAAGCAACAACAGAAGAGAGACGTCGCCGCTTCGGCGGCTAGCAGTACAAGCAGAGGCGGGAGGCAATTCGGATACGGTCCATCTCTCAATCCTCCGGAAAAGTTACCATACGAGAGGACCAAGAAGGAAAACGCGGAGATCTGTCAGCCGAAGTGAGGGACTTTTTTTGCAAAGAAACCTCCACCTCTGAAGAAGACGATAGATCTGGTGAAAGCAAAGCACACTATCGATACCCTGAAGCGACCACCACCGCCTCCACCGGATTCCAACTATGTTCGCTGTCTTAAAAAGACATATGAAGATGCGCGGTGATCGGGAAGTTCTTCGAGTGATAAAAGGTTAGCAAAACAAAGAAGTGGGAAAAAAATCCCTAGCTCGGCGAACAGGCGAACCAATCGTGCCCCCCGCTCAAGGTGCCTAGAGATATCGTCGATAATCTACCGGGGATGGTGCCCGGTACCAATCCTGCTGATTACCTGAGCGATGATATAGTGTTTGAAATAATGGAGGTGGACGAATTCAGATACCAGTACGGGAAGCCTCTCGCCAAACTTGGTCATCCTCCTCTAATAACAATGATGCGAAGATTCCATGAATGGTACATGAAAACCTGAAGCGAGTCTGGGAAGGATACTATGCCGCTGAGAATTAAAGAGAAGCACGACCTCGTTGGAATGGATCTGTTGTCTGTTGAATTTGACGAGTTATTCCAGTTATACAATCAAAAGGCCCTCGACAAAACACTCGTGATTTGCTACTGTCTGTAAGTACTACTTCTGTAATTAAGTCTCTATATATAGCTTAGCTCTTTCATTGCATGTGTATATATAATTATCATCACTATATTGTGAAGATTGAAGATCATCGAATGCAGAAAAGCACAAATCTATGACATTGGGTTCATTAATCAAAATGTCATACATGAATGGATGGTTCAAAAGAATGTCACAGAAACCGAGGACAACTTGCTACAATAGTTGCTAAAAAATCAAAACCGAGATAAAATACTCTTTCCTCACAACTTAGTGAGTGTTACTGTCTTGTGCATATTCGGTTTCCCTTATTACTCGAGATTATAGTAATGTAATTGATGAGTTATACATGCATGCGCAGGTTCCGCTTTATTCTCCTAGAGATTAAGCTTGACCGGGGAGTAGTAACCATCTTAGACTCGAGACGAAAAGATCCCAATGACTATGCGAACATGACTGAAATGCTCCAGAAGTAAGTTCAATCGATCATTATCGACCATATCAGCAACTTTGTTCATTTCCTGATATCAAGTAATTATTTTCTTTGCCTGACAGGGTTTGGAAAGAGTTCACTGTAATTGTTCCGAGACTGCCGAGGGAGTTGCGATTTACACATCCGAAAGTAAGTACTACTACCTGGTTCCGCGCATCTTCCTTTAGTTCCAGCTAGTTTCAACAATACCATTTAGCATGTTTGGTTATCGGCAGGAAGCCGGAAATGATTTTTGTGGATACCACATTTGCGAGTTCATCTACAACGCGACGGCCTCTAAGCGGGGCTACTCTGAAAAACAATATGAAGTGCGTAAGCAAAAATATTCGCCATTTTATTTTATTACCATCATTTGTGTTGAGTTTCATTCATATATATGTATTGACCCCCTTCTTCATATTAGATCTGGCAAATGCGGGATGAACTCCTACCACATATTCGCATACGAGCAATTCAAGAGGAATTGGCGGGATTCTTTCTTGACAACGTCATCAATAAAGCCAGAGAATACCATGTGGAAATTGACATTAGATGTTAGGGATTGTAAGAGATCTTATATTGTATATATACGTATAGTAGCATCAGATAGATATACGAAAACTTGTCGTTCGACAAATCTCTCGGAGAAAGAGAGGTGCACTTCTCTCTGTATATGTTCATGACGATCCTGTGTAATTAATGGTTCCTTCATTTGCTTACTAGCTAGCGTGTCGAGTTCTCTTTATACGTATAGTAGCTAGCGTCGACCAAGCACGGAGACAAGAGAGGTCACTTCTCTCTATTAGCTAGCTAACACAATATATGAAACCCCTAAATTAACCCTCCAAAACCCCCTAACCCCCCCCTCTTAAAAGAAACCCCTGCTCCTGCCAGCTGCTGACGTGTGGATGCCTATTGGTCCCGGTTGGTGTTACCAACCGGGAACTAAAGGTGCCCCTGCTTGGACGCCCCGCAACGGCCACGTGGAGCCCCTTCTGTCCCGGTTCCTAAAGGTTTTGGGCTTTACTCCCGACCATTTAGTCCCGGTTCTTGAACCGGGGCTAAAGTGCCTCTGGAACCGGGACGAATGGGCCGTTTTCTACTAGTATCGGGAGGCGAGGGAGCGCACATCACGGCGGAGGCCGCTGACGAGGAGTGCATGGAGGACCTCCGCTGCCAGTACCCTGAGCTGGTGGAGGCGGAATAGAAGATCTTTGCGGAGCGCACAGTCGATGGGAAGGTCATCGTCCTCTCCGACGGCGAGGAGGACTTCAACGTTGAAGAATGGCGGTGGATCTTCTCCGATGGCGACGAGACGACAAAAAGCCAGACCCCATGGGCGGTGGGATTTCGTGGGCGGATTGGCTCGCGCTCTATAAGGGTGACGATGTTTAGTTTTAGTTTAAGTTCATGTTTAGTTTTAAGTTCAAGTTCATGTCTAGGTTTAAAAACTACACTGTGTTTCGACTGATGATTATGTACATAATGTGTCAGTTGTGAAAAACAAATTTATGTTGAATTTATGAAAATTTGCTTTTTACCCCATTAAATTTAGGAGTCCGACTAGGTCCGGCCAAAATTTAGCAGAGTAATAATTCTTCACTAAATTTACGTCGATGTTTTGCAACTCTATTTTTAGGGTACGGTTAGAGTTCGCCTTAGGACACATAACACGCTGACGTCTCCTAACGGAGGCCACCGAAGCCAACAAACATTCCGTACACAAGTAGTACTCTATATATCTAAAGCTTCCAGAGGCAGATCTAGGGGGGGTGCCGTGGGTGCCATGGCACCCCCTATAAAAATGAAGATAGTTTGTATAATATTTTTTTTGGGACTATTTGTTGGATTTACTATAACGTTTAGGCACAATCATACTACTTTTGTGTAATTTCTCTAAGACTTTCACCCATGCATTGATGTATGGTACCCCAGTAATTAGATCCTACTAGGTCCGCCACTGACAGCTTCCATCCTGAGGGATCGACCTGTGTTAGATTTAAGCACGACGTGGTGTACTTGTCCGAGTAGGATACGAATTCTAATCCTACTTGACAGCTGATGCTATATATGCGTGTATTACCTCCTAGCTTGTAACATCACCGGGCGTTTCCAGCCAGACAAATCGATCAGCTCTAGCTGCCTCCAGCGAGACCGGCGCATCAGGTTTGCACGTCCCTTGCCGGAAAGTCGGTTAAGATGGACGCCGTGGCGACGGCATCTCCCAATGTTTACACGCTAGACCTCGTGAGTTTCGGGCGCGGGGTCCTCGACCGTGGCCTCGTTTTCCTGGACGCCAGGATCTCTCTCCCTGTCGACACGTTCGAGATCCTCCGCATCGATGACTCTATCGTGCATAAGAGCGCCGGCGACATCAGGGTGATCGACAGGAGCCACCTGCACCCGGGTCAGGTGGTCGGATCAGCGTCCGACGTCGGCGGCCAGATCGGCATCGTCACCGGCGTTACCACCGTGCTCGACCTGGTCGACTTCGACAAGAGCGGCATGGCGACCAAGGTCATCAAGGGCGTGTCCCCGTCTAGCCTGCGGCGTGTGAGGAGCCTCAACCTTGGCGACTTCGTCGTGTCCGGGCCGTGGCTAGGCCGGGTCGTGGAGGTGTCAATCGACGTCGATGTGCTGTTCGATGACGGAGCGGTCTGCAGGGTCATCGACGCCGAGTCCAAGAAGCTGAAAAGAGTGGATGACGACATGGACATCAACCGCATGTATCGCCAACAAATGAATAGTCGCTTCTACCCGGGTGTCCGTGTCACCGCACCAGACCCTTGTTCCCTCTTCAAGGCGGCATTGTGGCTTAATGGCTACTGGAATCTTGACCGTATAGGAGGCACCGTCATCAAGGTGAAGACGTCTACCGTCCTCGTCTGCTGGATTGCGTCGATGCATTGTGGCACCGACAAGGGGTTCATCGATGCATCCGCTCCTCCAGCCTACCAGAATGCCGATGATCTTACGTTCTTCTGTGCCGCATCCGATTGTTGTTGGGGGGTAGCTGATGCCTGCTATTTTCGTGAACCTGGTTCCACCAAAATCGGCGATGCTAATGGGGATGCAGCTTGTGCTCATGATCAAGACGACGATGAGGAGGAGGAGGAGGGGGAGGATGTGATTGATGATGAGTGTGAAGAACCAGCTGCTCATGTGTTACCGTCCATGAGGCAAACAGATGTGTGGTTTTATCAGAAACAATTGAGGAAGGTCTTCTTTCAGGGGCACAGACGGGCGAGACGCCCACAAGTCAGGAGGCATGTTGAGGTGGAGATTCCCATGGTTGTTGCCAAGACCCACACCTCTGTCGACGTGTTGTGGCAGGACGGCACGCGACAACATGGTAGACGTTCAACGACAGTCATCCCCTTTGGCATAGTAAATGAGCACGAGTTCTTCCCAGGGGAGCAAGTCGTTGGCAATGTTCTTCCAATTGATGGTGCTAGCGATCTTAGTAGCATGGCATCTACTATTGTCAACAATCACATTGCTGATGATGGAATTGGATCCACAATGCGTGTGGGCGTCGTCAGGAGCATGCATTCGAAGGACCAGACGGTTCAAGCGTCGTGGTTCAAGGCATCAGTGCGCCCTGACAAGGCTAGGGAGGTCGAGTGCGACGATACCGTGAGCGCGTATGACCTGAAAAGGGACTATGACCACTCTGCTTACTATGGAGATATTGTCATTCGCCTCCTATCATCAAGATCACCCAATGGCATAAGGGCACCTTTAGGCGGCAACACCGATCTTTCATGGGTGGGACGTGTTATTGACGTTCCTAGTAGGTACGTCCAAGTCAAGTGGGGTGACGGTAACATATCAATGGTATGTATTTTCTATTACTACTCTATGGGTCTTGATTTTTCGACTCAACTCTACTCATTAGTTAATTGTTGAATTGATTCGGCGTGTGATGTAGGTATTTCCCAATGAGATCTTTGTCGTCAAGGAGGAGCACTACATGGATCTGTGGACTGAAATGGGCCACTGGGTGGAGGACGATGGCGTCGACGATGCACCAGAAGAACCCGGTGCTGCGAACATGGTATATGCCTATCCTTCTAACAGTGCCCACTTCGAAAAACAACGGGGACGTGCTTCGGGTTGTAATGACCCGCGGGCACCAAACAAAAACCAACCTACTTGCTAGGCACATATTTTATACTGAAAAAAATTAGACCTCTTACAATTTGTACAACATCACTTGAATGTATTCATCTCAATTGATGTGGCCATATGTGTTCTCTGATTTTAGGACAATGGTCTACGTAATCCAGCCAGCGATAGCGACGTCGAAGGCGGCAACCAGCCAGCGACGAGAACGAGTCTTTTGAGCTTTGCATTTCAGTCTTTGCTCCAATTGACCAGTGACATGGTGGCTCGAGGCAAGGGATACCTGATGAACCGGTCCGTAACACGATCGTCATCACCAAGCACGGAGTTACCAGTGGCCGCTAAAGATGATAGCATTGGTGCTGCTGCAACGGAGACCACCAATGCTGCCGTGGCCAGGAATGTTGTGGAGCTGAATGGCGACGGCCACAATTTTGCCGAGCGGACGAAGGCTGCAGGCGCCACCAGTTGTTGCAACAAATCATTATGCTTTCCACGTTTTGATGTACTGCAGATCACCCCTCCGGATCACCACTACCTTGACATTACGGATGAGGTAACTATAGTTTTATATTTTTTTAGAGGCACTGACGGAAGAACTATATACTAGTTTTATTATAAATTGAAAGAAGAAAGAAAGCCAGTAAGGTTAGAGTAATGAAAAGTTTACATGCATGCACAAGATGGTTTTTCTACGTTGGAATCCATCTACGTCACTACATATTACTATAACATTTTTTATTGCACAACTGTGTATTCCTTGATTTATAATAATATAACTAAAGGACCACACGACATGTTACAAGTCATCATATGACGATTTTTACTAAATGTAGTGCATGATCATATCATATAGAATACTAATGAATTGTCTTGTGCAAGGGAATGCAGGGCGGTAGTCGTGGGAAGAATTGGGCCAAAGCAGTGCAAAAGGAATGGAAAATTTTAGAGAACGACTTACCAGGTATGAGAATGCACATGGAAATACACAATGCATGGTTGCAAATGAATACCTAACTTTTCAATGTGCAGAAAGCATCTATGTGCGAGCGTTCGAGGACCGCATGGATCTGCTCCGGTTGGTGATGGTCGGTGCGAGCGGAACACCGTACAATCACGGGCTATTTTTCTTCGACTTGCAGCTACCACCGTCCTACCCGATTGCGCCACCGCAAGTGTACTACCACTCTTTCGGTCTGCGCCTCAATCCCAACCTCTATGAGTCTGGTACCGTGTGTCTTAGCCTGTTGGGCACATTCGACGGTGAGGGCACCGAGTTATGGTCGCCGGCAACGTCGAGCCTCCTTCAAATCGTTGTCTCCATCCAGGGTCTCGTCCTCAACGCCCAACCATACTACAACGAGGCAGGATATGAGACCCTAGTCGGCAAACCGGAGGGCCATCGCAATGCATTGCCCTACAGTGAGAATGCTTACCTGCTCACCCTTCGGACCATGCTCCACCTTTTGCGTCAGCCACCTCAGGGTTTTGAGAAATTCGTCAAGGAACACTTCCGCTGCCGCGGAAGGTTTGTGCTCAGGACATGCAACGCGTGGTTACAGGGATGCGTTGTTGGTGATGCCCATGCCATTGAATCAAGTAGGGAGCGACCATGCTCTGCCGGGTTAAGGCTTGCACTTGCAAATGTGGTGCCGAGCCTCATCGCCGCCTTCACAGAGATTGGCGCCGAGGGGTGCGACTAGTTTCCGTAGCTACAAGTCCCACTACCATTTGTGCTCTCACCACCACTCACCAGATAGATGAGTTTGTAATAGTGGTGGTCTTGTAGTTACTCATATTTTCTGTTCTACAACAATTAACTGTGTGCCTTCCTTTATATTTTGATTGAGAAAGAGGCGGTAAAACATAACATTTGTGGACTAAATCAATTATCTATCGATAAAGTTGATTAGTCAAACTAACCTGACCGGCCCACCTAGCATAAGATTGCAATTTATCGTGTTCAACAAGATAGGCACAGGGCAAAACCAACGAAATACCTTGTCAGAAAATTGGAAACTGGAACAGCAAGTATGTAATGCATAGATAATAACTTACAGTAGCAAGATTTAGTTGTCTAGCACTTCTTGATGTTCGTCCTATGTAGGCGGTCTCCATCGGATGCGGATTTTCGTGCTGGATTTTTTGATACATTATACGTTTTTTTCCGATATTGTATGCAAAAATTATAGCCGTTTTATATTTTCCCTATACTTTTGCAAAACATGTTCAAATTTAAGTTTTTAAATTTTCCTAACTAGTAGATGTAGTATTATAACTACCTCTCGAAGGATTTTATTTTTTAAAGTTTTTATCATTTTCTTTTGATTTTTTCAAAACTAAAATGGCGATGGGGGGGGGGGGGGTAGAGTTTGAAAATTGCCCCCTTTAGTGTGGGTTCGTGGCACGAACCGGTACTATAGGTTAGACCTTTAGTACCGGTTTGTGTCACAAACCGGTACTAAAGGGGCTCGTGGGGACCCGGCCTGACGCCAACCTGCCACTACCCTTTTAGTACCGGTTCGTGGCACGAACCGATACTAAAGGCTCAACACGAACCGGTACTAATGCATATGATGCCTTTAGTGCCGGGCCAACTTCAAACCCACAATAGTGTGTCTCACATTAGACCCTTTTTCTACTAGTGTAGAACCACCACCCCACCGTTGCCTCCACCACGGCGACGCCATCGCCGTCATGGCTGAGAACACTGGTCCGTGTTGCGCACAGCCCATGCCGCTGGCAGAAGATGGATACCAGATCGGGGTGAATCCCCATCTGTCGCCATCCCCTCACTTGCACGTTCCGCCGGTCCCGAGCGCTCTGAGCCAACTCCCGGGAGGAACGAGCACGCCCTGCAACGTCTCTCAAGCCGTCGGTCCGGAGAGCTCGCAACCATCTCTCGGGTGGAACAAGCACACCCTGCACTGTCGCTCGAGCCGCAGCTTCCCGCCTTAGTGGCCCGGCCAGGTTCCACACAGGGACCACCATCTGTTGCCTTGACATGCCGCCATACCGGAGCCGCCATCGTAGCTCGCAGGGAGGCGATGCCAGAAATGAGGTGAACATCATGCACAAGGCAAGCTCGCAAGCCCCAGCCAGCCTGACTACATCCCGTACGTCCACATGACCGCCCAGCAGCAGTAGCACCAGCAGCATGGCTTGGTCACGCCTGCAGGAGAGCCCCCTTGCTCCGCACCTAGATGGGATCTCGCGGGAGGTGGGGGAGGGCCGCAGAGCGCCGCGATGATGCCGACTACCGAGGACGCAACAGCACCCTCGAGCGAGATGGGATCTCAGGGGAGTGTGAGAGAGGCACGCAGACCTAGACACGAATGACTCCGCACATCCACCACCATCCCAGGGCCTGGCGCGGCTTTGCCGGCCATCCCTCCGGCGGCGGCGATGCAGGAGTTGGCGGAGGGAGGCCTCCCGGAGGCGCGGCGGCTAGGGTTCCCCCATGCCGTCCAGGGAGGACGACGCGGGGGTCGTCCATTGTCCAAAATAAAAGCTTCATTTCGAAAATCGGTAGCAACACTGCTCCTACTACGATTTCCGCCAAGTTCATCCAACACCACTAATGTACTTGCGTCCTTCTCAATTAAAGTGTAGTAGCCATCATCTATATTTCCCTTGATGCTGCAATCCGCCACAACTTTGCTACTACTTCCACCAACTTAACTAATAGACTTGGGTTTGTACTTGCGAAAAATCATAGGGGCACGCCATGCACCTACGGAGCCGTCTATAGTCATTGATGCGCGTCGTGATCCGAAACTTGTTTGGGCTGGAATTTCCTGAAAAGGGGATGAAAACTAGGAATTATTTATACGACACATTATACTTGTATTAGTACTTTGTCCAAATGCTCTCTAAGTCCATGTTTATGTATGTTCTCTTCATGTTTTCGTCATGTTCAATTCCCTCTATTGTTTCTTTTTTAATTGTGTTTCCATCCATTATAATTGTTCAACTTCTTCTTCCTTGGTGCATCGATATCTACTCCAGTGTCACCTTGTACTAGTCTTCTATTTTGTGTGATATGCGTTCTTTCTTACATTCATTTGATTGTCTTCTTTTCACGTCCGTCCAATTAGCTCTTCCTATTGTGTGCCATTGAAGATACATGGCATGTTTCAACGCATTGCAAATTCATAGACTCTTTATTTGATTTCCTTACTGTGGTACAACAGGTCATGCCTTCTTGGACATAACCTTCATTCCATTGGGTTTTTTCGCTACAAATACTACTATGATTTTATTCTTCCAACCGCAATGATTGTTACTTCATTTGATTTTGTTCTTACTTCTATGCTTGTTGATGTATTTTTTTCTAAAGTAGCGTTCTATGAAACCGGTCTTTCGTTTCTTTTCTATCTAATAACGCCTTAAATCTTAAGTTCTTTCCTTTGAAACTTGCATTCGTACATACCAAGTTTGGCTCTCTGAAACTTCCCAGACATCAAGGTAGTTTCGGTGCTCCGTACTTAACAAATTTGTAATTTTCTTTTTCCTTCCCGCATCATGCACGTTGTTTCTTCGAGTTACGAGACATTTATTTTTGTTGTGCCAACTCTGTGACGCATGAACTCTTCATTCCTGCTCTCTTCCACTTGTTATCTTCGTTTCCAGAAAACTCCCACTCCCCTTCTACCTCACTCTCACTGCACCTCGCTAGACTAATCTCCTCATTCGCCACTCTGCCCAAATCTCTAAGCTCGACGTCAGCCTCCCTCAAACTTGACTTGTAAGTTTCTCCGCAAATAGCTCTTCATTTATATCACAATAAGGTGGACTTCAGCGAGGATGAGAATGGGCCGGGTAAGCTATTAAATCTAGGATGAAGTTTCTCAACAACAAAAAACCTGCCGAGTCTTCAGAGAATCAACTTTCCTTTTTCCTTTAGGGGCATCTCCCTCGATAACCATCGAGCAACCAATGTTTTGAGATAAACTTGACAAGCGACATTAATCCTCACTAACCCTGTTGTCAGCAACACCAAAATACCATTCAGGAACACTGCACTTTCACCTTCCGACCACCATGCGCAATTGCTATATGTAGCTTACAGTGGTAGGTTATTCGCAGAGGCCTCGCAAGGGACAGCTTGGTAGGGAAGCATGGCGATGAGCAGGTTTTCTCTATTTTCCAGTCGCTATTTTTTCGTGCATTTTTTGGAGGTTTTATTGGGTTTCTCTGGTTTTTATAATTATGTTTTAGTTTAGGCTTTTTTCTTGTTTTTCTTTATTTAATAAACACTTTTTGTTTAATATATAATATTTTTGTGAAAATTAAGAACATTTTTTTCTAAAAATGCGAGAACACTTCCGGAATTACATTTAAATTCGTGAATACTTTTTTCAAAATGGTAGATGAACTTGTCTAAAAAAATATGAACATTTTTTAAAATATGAGAAGAATTATAAAATTTCTTGAATATTTTAAAATGCATGAACACCCCTTTAAAATGTCCTGATCACTTTAAAAAATTTCACGAACATTTATGAAAAAAGGTGTGAACACTTTTGAAAACATCATTTTGTAGTATAAAGAGGGATCTCCCTGCGATTTTCATTTATTAGGTACCACTAAATTTTTTACAACTACTGAACAGGAAATATAGGATATCACACACAAGGTATCCTAGGGCACCTAATAGCTCAAGGTGGCCATGATCTATCGAAAGCCACCTGGGATTTCAGATCATCATCGGCAAATACCTAGGAAGACAAGAAGCAACATTTGAGACGCTGCTTATGCTAATACATGAGACCAACTATAAGAACACGGTGCAATTATTTAGCCACCTATAGCAATTATTTTAATGGGGACACAAGGGTCGGTAAATTCTGCATTTTCAAATACAGTACTATTTCTCATTTTTCAAATGGTCCAGAGGACCACAGACACTCCTGTGAATATCATATGTTTATCATCAGTTCTAAAACTTTTCAGTCAAGTGTTAAACAAAGCCTCAGTATTGTCAGCTATATGAAGCAAATTGAAAGAACATTTTATAATGTTCTATAATATTCTAGCCAAGTAATAACATTTCATGAGAAGATGATAAATAGATTCATCTAAACCATAGAAGAGCCAACCAGATAAAAATCTTAACTCTATGAGGGAAAAAATTCACATAAGTCTGTGGAAAAATTCATACCAGTTCAATCAGTTTTCTATAATTAACACGATTTAACAGAGCAAACACCATTTTTTTCAAGGTCAGCCAAATTGTATCTTTTTCATCAATGAGGGTAATATCAGAACACTGAATCAAATTACAATGATTCCCTAAGAAGGATCCTTTTGAAATGTATTTGGTCAAATCCTTTTCCGAGCATCTGCTAATGATAAGGTTTTGTCAAAGCAACCGTTATATATTCTAGGAAAATTGTATTGGAGTGGTTTATCTCCCAACCAGCAATCTTCTCAAAATCTATCCTTTTTCACTCTTTTAGAAACACCATGAACATTTTAAAATTACCTAAACATTTGTTTATATTAAAGTAAAAGGGAAATGAATAGCTGTTGGGCGAGGTAGAGGCTGGCTTATCGCAAAAGAGGGAAAAAGAAAACAGGTGGAGGCTGGCGTACGTGGTGGTACGCGGCGAGCGGCTGCACGGCAGAGGTGGAGGCGGTGGCGGCCACGGGCGTGACCAGCGGAGGAGGATAGCGACGTGGCAATAGTGAGGTGATTAGGACGTACTACGTGGACTAGCGCCTTTGGCCAGGACCGCGTCGGCCGCACCAATGTTGTCTACGTCGAGCAATCGGAGGCGGAAAGCGACCATGCTCCATGGAACTGCCATCTACATCGATGGCGTGACCTGACACCAGTGGCCATGCACCACGTTCTTGGTGAGGTATAGCGTGCATGCAAGCGTGGTGCTCGTCCTCGCTATAACCATAAAAGTTACTACGGGGCCGACTCCACCGCGCGAGCCTATCCTGTCCGGCCCCGTCCGTTTGGGGTAAAACGGACAAAGGAGGCGGCCCAGCGCGCGATGGCCCGGACCTATCTTGTCTGTTTTGTGTCCGTGCCGACCCATTTCGAACGCAAACGTGTGCCGGCTTTGGGTCGCGACGGACAACAAACGGACGCGCACTCGTGCGCGTCGGGGCCGCGTGGCAGGCGGCCACCTACCTCCCATCCGCCCACATCAATGCGCATGAGCGGGCGGCCCCACCTGTCATCCGCACGTCGAACGGTCGCCGTCCTTCTTTAAGTGGAAAGCGTGGACGGGTCGTCGTCCACACTGCCCCACGCCACCCCGCGGCCTCCTCGAAACCAAACAGCGGCTGCTCCCAAACCCTAGCCAAGACCACGCCGGCCGGCCGCCCGCAGCCATGGGCTTCTGGAACTACGGCCGCAAAGGCAAGCACGACCGTGAGGCTGGTTCCTCGTCGGGACGCCGCCCCGGCTCGGTGAAGAAAGTGGAGCCCGCCTCGCCATCGCCACCATGCCGGGCCCCCGCGCCGCCCGCCTTCTCCATCGCGCCCACGTCCGCCGGCGAGCGCGACCGGCATTACATCCGCGCGTCTGTGTGCCGCCGTTATTGGGAGACGAGGACGCCGCTCCCCTGGAGCGACGTCCATCTCCCCAATAACTTGCATCTCTCCGCCGACCGGGTCCCGATCCCGCCGGTCCCGACGAGCGGCCGTGCGCGCGGCGAGGAGATCGAGCGCCGCCGCCGCCTCCTCCCCGACAACCTTTTCTACGACCCCAGGTACGCCCCCGACTCAGGGCTCTGGGACACCTGGTTTCGTGACGAGCACGACACCAGGAGCGCGTCCTTCTTCGCCGGCACCTCGACGGGGCCGCGGCGGCCACAACAGGAGCGCGCAGCGCTTGCTCCCCAGGAGCGCGGGCGTAGGCGGGTGGCGGCGTCACGCCCACGCCATCGCCATCGCTGTCTCCGTCGCCCCCTCCATCTCCTCGCATGACAGCGGAGGAGGAGGCTCGTCTCCTGCAGTGTGTCATGGACGACTCCATGAACACGCACGACGAGCGGCAGTGGGACGGCCTGAAGGAGGCCATCGCCCTCTCTGCCGCTGGGGACGTCGCCTTCCCGGAGCTGCAGATGGTGGCCGTGGGGGAGAGGAGGGAGGACCTGCCGGCCGTGTTCCAACAGCTGCTGGGCCAGGGGTGGGGCTGGTCCTGCACTGCTCCGGAGATGGCCGCCGGCGTGGGCGTGAACTGATGCCCCACTCCGCCGCGGTCACCGGAGCGGGAGGCGTCGCCACGGGAGGAGGTGGTGCAGGCACCTCCGGCCGTCCAGCCCGCCCCCATCCACCACGCACCTCCGGCCCACCTGTGGACGCCGCCGGCCTACGTCGACCTCGTCAGCGACGACGACGACACCGGCGGCCAGTGAAGACGGCGACGGCCACGGCACCGACGGGCGCGGCAGGAGCGCGCGGGAGGCGTTTTTTATTTTGTTTTATATGTTAATTATGAAACTGGGCCTTTTAAGTGGCCGTGGAAACTGGGCCGTTTTGTGGCCGACCCCTATATATATTTTATGTTTTTTAAAATGCGTTTATTTATTTTTTTAGTTATTTTATTTTAGTTTTTATTATTTTTATTCACGTCCACCACGGACACGATTTGGGATGCGGCCGCGCGGTGCGCGACGCACGACCCATCTGACAAAGCCGGACACGGGCGAACCCATCGGCGCCCCAAAGAGACAAAATCCGGTCAATCCGGACGTCCGTTTGGGGTCGTGCGGTGGAGTTGGCCTGATGTGAGCAAGATCTTGGCGGCTCTACGGGAAAAGAGATGCTATACATATTGAACTCTTCGAGTTTTATCCCAAAGTTAAGACGTGGTTTTAGACACCCGTATATCCCAAATCCTGATGTTTCTGATAATCAACTAGCAGACCAGTTTTAAGTCATATTTTCACTTTTGCAGGAAACCTCCATGATATTTGGATGAATCAACCCGTAGTACATACCAAATGCTTTAAGAAAATATTTATATCTTTTGAAACCTTAACTTCAAGTTTAACATGTTATATATGATATCTCATTAGAAAACTGTGTAGAATCTGAATTTTGTTATTTTACCTGTTAACTATTTTCAATTCTATTTAGAGTGTAATCTTAATCAATAACGCATGATCGGTTTTTCTTTCACATCAGTGCCTATCCGGATTGAAAATGAACACCTCGGCAAGACCAGAAACTGAGACGAAAAACCATTTGTAACCACGCAAGTACGCGTCACAAAAACCTCACAGGATAAAGAAGCAGATTTCTCATCTTATGGCGAGAGAGACGTCATACGATTGAAAACATTCAAACACATTATGATTGTGTGAGCATTGTAGCGACCGTCATCGATGGTGGAAAGGAGGATAAGTGCTTTTTTCTCCTGTACAGCGCACGGACTCTTTTGCTTGTATCCCTTATTTCAACCGAGGTGTGCTTTTGGTACACCCTTTTCAATCAATAGTTCGAAAAGGGTATTTTTCTTCCATCCACATGTTTTAAATGAGGTAAGAAGTTAATTCTTCGAGTGTACTAAAAAAATCACTTAGCGGTACAAAATTCTATGGCGGAATTTAACTCCTAAAGTGGTTTACTTAACTCCTTCATCTCACCTATACAAGACCACTTGACAATTGTAGTATTATTATTACGAAGTGATCTTCTGTGAACATACACTGGGACTAGAGGATAATATAGGTTTAGTGACCACATGGTCATTAAGTATTCTCATTGTGTTGAGGCTCACCAGTGCCAACGAGAAATTGTTGCCCGGCAGCGACAACCAAGGGTGTCGGTTTTTTACTTTCTGCCTTTTTGGGGGCACTGCCATGCCCTTCTTCTGCGCCCCTCTTTGAACTCAGGGGAAACCCTAGGTCCGATTCTTCGGTGTCACGACGTCGTTTTCCTTCATGAAGGTGTTATCTTGCTCGCTCGTGGCGTTTTTAGTGTTGACGTTGCTGATGTTGAGTTTCATGATGGTTCAGCCTGCCCCTCTAGATCGGGGCTTCGTGGGTTTGGCAGTCATGTATCCCCTGTTTGGGTCGAGCATCCCTTGTCCCTCTGCTCTAGGCACCATGTTCACAGCTTCTTGCATTCGTGTCATGAGTTGTACTCTCTTTGTACTCATTTCATCCCCTTCTATGAATGAAAGATATACAAACTGTGCGTATTCGCGAAAAAATGGTGCTAGCACTCCCACCTTGCAAAAAAAATAGTGTGGCCCGTTGTAGGAGCGGGCATGGCTTTGTCGGACATGAAGTCTTTAGCGGGCACGATGGTAGTGTCCTCATGGGGCACGACTAAGGAGAGTTTGTCGCACATGATTTCCTAGGGTGACGCGCCCAAGCCGAGTTCCGCATGCGCCACCAGTGGCGAAGCCAAGGGGGACGAGCAAGCCAAGTAGTAGCTCCTTTTGTTTGCTTTGCCCGGGGGAAGGGGGCAGGGGCGCGAGTAGAACCTGATCCAGCCCAGTTTAACAAAATCACGTCTAGCTCAGAAACTGAAGGCTTTTTTTGATCGTTCTTGACCGTTCCTCCTAGGGAAGTTTAGGAAGCGGAAAGCCGAGATGGTTCAACTCCGGCGATGTCACACTGTGCCCGGTGGCCGGCAACTGCGATTGTGCGGCGATTTGCAATGACATAAGGAAGTTATGCGTTTAGTCTGTCTTCGATGATGTGTATTATCATATTGATTTGCATACTACTAAATGTCTTTTCCAGTATACATACTATGATTTGATTTAGATGGAATAGCTCATGTGTGTGATAATTTTCTCTTTGTTTTATCCTGATCACTAATGGTTTTTCTGAACTGTTATCCTCCGTAATTGTTATCGGAACAATGCATGGGTGCCATGATTTAGATTTAATTTATCATAAATTGTGCTTGTGTGATCATGGAGAGATACAACTTATCATGTCAATGATATAATTGGTTAAGCTACCACACGAATTTGGCAGTATCATTCTAAGTTTCTAGCAATCACCGAGTAGGTAGTATACAAAGTAGCACAAATTCTAATCCAACAAATAAGCACTCTTCATCTAGGCAATTGTCAAGAAAAATGAGTAAATGTTTGAAGGCAAAGCTAAGCTACAATATATTTGTTATGTCTATTTCATTTGGCGTGTTGTCTCTTAGTCCATCCTATGCCCAAATCCTGCCTCCGCCTCTGTGCGCCACAACAACAACCTCCCTCGTAGTTGGGCATCATCCTACACCTCGTGTGGACCCATGCTCGTGAGCCATGTTTCGAAGTCTAGCTCAAGCTCCTCCTACTAGTCAGGCAGCCTACGACAACGAATTCCTACTATATATCTCCGTGTTTTTTCGAACTCGTCCGTCATCTCTCCCCTTTGTCTCTCCTTGCAGTGTGGTGCATATGTTTTATCTAATAACACCTTCTTGTCTCCATTGTTTCGATTTACACATACAACATTTCAAAATTTGAATCTCTCAATCGATGTGCATACCAAACATAGCGGAGAAAAAACGTGTGGATTGCACCCAGCCAAAAAAATGCGGCTTGGTGGCCCACTTGCCTAATAATCACGGACGAAGAGAATATGCTCATCCACTCGCATTTCCATTATTGTCTCAAAAAAAAACTCCCGCTTCCACGAGGTAGAGCTCGGGCTCATTTGTCGGCACATCCGCCTCCTCCGGGGCAGCCAACGCTTTTCAATCCTCCCAGATTTCAGCCATTCCAATGTCAGAGTCAAGGCTTGAGAAACTAAAGAGACTAGATGTATTTGTCACATCCTCGCCCATGAAATTGAAAAATATTTTTTCTATTAATTTTGGAGGTATAAAAGTATATGGTGGACTCCTAAACTACTCTGATGTATTCCCTCTGTGGGGTTCGTACATGGCTACAACCTATTCAGGTATTCATCATCGTCTTGTTTGAATATTTCAAAGTGCATTTTTTTGAGAAAACACAGTGGGGAAAGGCTCCCCGCTGTAACTCTATTTTCTATTAATAAGGGGTGGTGTTACATGGGTTTGTACAGAATAGGTGCATGAAAAAAGGTTAACAAATTACAATGTATCTAACCAGGATTGCATCCCATCCTTTAAACTAGGTCTTGCTTTCTTGATAATGGTGCTAAAATGCTCTTTGAAATTTGATAAGCAGTGAGTCATACTCCTGTGGTTGTTGTCAAAGATAATGCTATTACTATGCTTCCATATGCTCCAACATCCTGCTATTATCTTTTTCTTAAATCCTTGGCTATTATCTCTGCTTTTGCCCTCCATTAGCATTTCAATTGTATTGAGATCTATGTTCTACTCCATACCTATTGCAGCCCAGAAATTTGTGTTGAAGTCACATACAGAAAAGAGGTGTTGTAGGTATTCATTGGGTTCATCATCACATATGACACACCTTCTGTTTTCTATTTGAAAATTCTTCCTGATTAGTAGGTCTCTGGTATTTAATCTATCAAGTAGAAGCAGCCAGAAGAAGAACTTTTGTTTGGGTAGGTTGCATGATTTCTAAATCCATTGAAAAGGTGGTGCTGCCTTTGGTGGGTTTCCAATAAGTTGTAGATAAATCTTTCTGTTGGAGTATTTGTTTCCTTTCCAGAGAAACTGCCAGCAATCTTTATTGTCATTATCCTGGTGGATGTTACTTATGATTTCCAACAACTCATTTCTTTGATGAATAGCTATAGTTGACATGGGTAAATGGAACATCTCATAAAAGTTGTTGGTTGAGGAAGCAATAGCTGAGGCAATTGTACAGCCTGTATCTTTAGCAAATGAATATAGTTGAGGGAATATGCTCTGGAGAGTGTCCTCATTCCACCTATCATGCCAGAACGAGATGGTGTTTCCTGTGGAGGGGATACATGTAGTCACATTTTTAAAATCTTGAAGGATAGAGAAGCAATCTCTCCACCAAAAGGATCCCACCCTTGTGGGATATGAGGGGATAGAGTCATCAGAATAATAATTATTCCATATTAATTCCACCCAAGGAATATCCTGTTTGTTAAAAAACTTGTAGAGGAATTTAATTAGAAGAGTTCTGTTCTGAGATCTTAAATCAAGAATTCCCAATCCTCCTGCTTCTTTGGGGAGACACACAGTATCCCATTTAACCAAACAATTACCCTGCTTATTGATCTTGTTACCATACCATAGAAAACTTTTGCCAGATTTTTCAAAGTGGTCTAAGATAGTGAAAGGCACTCTGATGCAACACACTGCAAAAATTGGAAGAGCAGAAACCACTGCTTTCCAATGAGTTAATCTACCAGAATATGTCATCAGATTTGCAATACCAGATAATCTTTTATCAAGCCTTGATACCATAGGCATGAGGTCATCAACTTTAGGTCTGGTGGAACCCATAGGTAGGCCAAGGTATGTGAAAGGCATAGCTTCCTTTTTGCAGCCTAAGATGTTGGCTAATTCAAGAGCTCTGATGTCTGAAATATTGATTGGAACTAGGGAGGATTTACTATAATTTACCTTGAGACATGTGAACTCAGAGAAAATAGCAAGTATGTTCATAATCTTTCTCAATTGGGTAGTTTCAGCAGGCATGATGATCAGGGTATCATCAGCATATTGAATAATTGGATATCTTCTGCTATTATCACATTGAATTGGCAGGGATAATTCACCTTGGGTCCAAGCTTCATTTACTAATAATTGTAATAATTCTGCTACAATAACATATAATAGTGGTGAGAAAGGATCTCCTTGTCTCACTCCTCTTTTGCATTTGATCTTCTTCCCAGGCACACCAATCATTATGACAGATGCAGAAGCAGTAGTTAGAATCATTTTTACCCATCTAATCCATTTGGCTGAGAAACCCAAGTGTTCCATCATGTAGTATATAGCATTGTAATCTACCTTATCGAAGGCTTTCTCAAAATCCACTTTAAAGATCAGAGTTGATTTTTTGGATTTGTGACACATATGAATGTATTCAAAACTCCATGCTAAACAGTCTTGGATGTTCCTGGATTTTATGAAACCATATTGGTTTTTGCTAATTCTTTTCACCACTTCTTGTTGTGCTCTGTTGGCTAGAAGCTTGGTAGTTATCTTTATGGGCATGCTGACAAGAGAAATGGGCCTGAAATCATTGGGGTTATCAGGGCTTTCCTTTTTGGGAATGAGAGCTATGAAAGCAGAGTTCACTGGTTCCAGGGAAAATTTCTCATAGTAGAAATCATCAACAAACTTGTATATATAGTCTTTGATAATGTGCCAACACTTTTTCATAAAAAGACCATTAAATCCATCAGGTCTAGGAACTTTGTCATTAGGCATATGTTTAATGATGTTGTCTATTTCTTCCTTAGTGAAATTTTTGTCCAAAGAATCATCAATCTGAGTCATTGCAAGATGATCAATGTTGAAGAGTTTATTTGTGTTCTCAGTAATACCAATCCTCTCCTTAAAAGATTGCCAAATAATAGCTGCCTTTTGATCATGATCATAAACCTCAATATTGTCAGTGTTTTTGAGGAAAGTGATGTAATTGTGTCTAAATACCTGGGTGGCAGTAGCATGAAACAAATTGGTGTTTTCATCTCCAAGTTTTGCCCATCTTATGTTTGCTCTAATCCTCCAATATTTCCTTTTTGCCTCTAAGAGTTTGTTGGTGTGAATGATAAGTGCTTTCCTGAAATTCCTTTCTATTCTTGAAAGTTGTCTCTGGTCCTCAATCCCATCAAACATTTTAACATAGAAACAACAATTTTCAATAGTTTTCTTAAGCTGAGAAATTTTTTTGCTCCATGATTTCAATCCTTTTTTGACAGCTTTAAATTTTGCCACCAGATTTTTTGCAGAATCAGCATAGTGCATGCCATTATTCCAGTGCTTCTCCACAGTCTCAATAAAACCCTCAAAATCTGTCCAGAATTCTTCAAATCTGAAGATATTGCTTTTAGGGATATTGCTGTCAATTTGTACCTTTATGGGAACATGATCTGAGGAGATTTTTGCCATAGGTATGGCCAAAGTGTTTGGATGATCATTAATCCAATCAGAGCTGGTGAAAATCCAATCCAATTTTTCTAGTAGAGGGCATTCTTGCATATTGCTCCATGTGAATGATCTGCCCTTTAGAGGTATTTCCATTAGGTCTAGATTAATGATAATAGAGTTGAAAGTCATCATATTGTTGTGATCACCTCCCACTTTGTTTCTATTTTCAGGAGCCCTGATAAAATTAAAGTCACGTAGAAACATCCAATATTTACATGCAGATATACTCAAACCTGTCATCCAAGTAGTGAATTCCAACTTCCCCTCTTCAGAATTTGGGTCATAAACATTTGTGAAGTACCACTTGGTATTGTCCATAGTTGATATAAATTCAATGGTGATGTGAAAATAATTCATAGAGATAACTCTGCCTGAGAAATGGTTGTTGTTCCAGATAGTAATAATGCCACCAGATGACCCAATTAATGGATAGAAAGCATATTGGTTGAATCTTTTTGGACACAAATTTTTTATGTATGCCAAATCAAAATGCTCCCGTTTGGTTTCCTGAAGAGCTATAATGCTGCAGGTACTTTCCTCAATCTTCAGTCTGATGTCATCCCATCTTTTCTGAGAATTTATTCCTCTAACATTCAAACATAGCATGCTCCATTTTCTATTCATTGGAAAACTACTGTTAAAGAACTGAAAAACATACTAGTATTAGCTTGGTATGATGAGGAAAAACTCACTGTCAGCATTGTGATTATATTGTAAACTTGATCTTTATAGTGCCAGAAATTGTGTGCAGCATTCGATGACTTAGTTTTCATATGATAAGCAAAATAATTCCTGCCGCAATCACTAAAAGCAAAATACCAAGAGTGCCATAGTAACTCATTATTACAGACTAGATCTAGCATGGATGCACGCAGGCATCTCAAATACAGGTAAATGATAGCAAGAAAATGATGAAAAGGTTCTAAAAAGCATAAACCAGGGGCTATCCAGAGCCATTTCTTGTAGGGAAATTTATTCATCAGAGCTATCATAGGTGAGAACCTTGGAGCTCACATCCTTGTGTGACATCTTGCAAGGTCCAGTGCCAATCGCCTGCAGGGTGCTGATTGGGATTTCAGGAGGGGGTGGGGCCTGTTTGTCAATGATAATGGCATCAAATTTGGGCCCCAGGTTGACAGCAACTTCAGACTTCTTCTTACTGTTTGCTTGTTTGCTGCACTCTGGTTTCTCAGCTAGGTTTGCAGCAGCTGCTTCCTTGGTCTTGAAACCCATAGTGAGTTTAGCAATCCTGTTACTCCTTCTGCAAAAAGCTTCATCCACAATGACATTCTTCTTCCTCTTGTTTGTATTTTTGTCTGGTTTACTAGTGGCTGCATACGTGTCTGTTGTGATCTCAACATTACTAGCAGAGCTAGACTGCTGCTTTGTCTGGGTGGGATTAGAGGTCTGAAACTGCAGAATGCATTTCTTTCTAACCCCATTTGAGCCTTCAATGTCCGTGACCTGACAGGCTGCAGTGACAATGTTTGCCTCACCAATTTTTGGAACGATCTTATCATTGTAGGCAGCAAGATTACCAATCAACTTCTGCAGAGCAGTGATGTGTTCAGTGTTTCCTTCAACAGTGATGTTGTTCTGTGTTTGAGATTCCTCACTAACTGCAATATTGTCATTATAGTTCATGCTAGCATTTTGAGGAGAGAATATAGGGCTGTCTACCATAGGAACAGGTATGAAATCCTCCTCCACTGAAGGAAAAGTTTGCACCACTTCATTGGGGGCAGCATCAACTTGAGTATCTGCATCAGCACTCACATTGAGATTCAGATCCTTAATCACATGAGCAGAAACATCCTCATCAGCATTATTGGGAGCCTCATTGACCACAACTGGGGCATTACCAGGAAGATTTTCATTGATAGCAACCTGAAATTGTTCCTGTATCTCTCCCACATTGAAATAGCCCTCAGCAGCATGAACATCCTCATATGGGGCACCCAGGTTCTCATTGTGAGGATTAACAACCACTTGTTCCATTGGAATGTTGCCAAGGACCTCATCATACCAAAAACCACCATGAACATGGGGTAGAGGGTGTGGGTTTCCTCCATCTGGAGGCAGAGGATCTTCATCTCCTCCCTGCTGCCCAATGAGTTCTCTGGACAGAATATAAGTTGGGCATGTCCACGAGTCACCATAGCCAATATCATCAAGATTATGCAGTACAACAATGCTCAGTGGTAATATGTCAGGATTAATAACTCTAACTTTCACAATGATTATGGTTTTGTCCCTTGGATCTTGGTTCCAAATCAGAAATCTACCATAGGGCGCAACAGTACGACTAATCACATTCACATCCCAGCATTCAAGCGGATAGTTCATCAAAAGCAGCCAGACATCATGAGTAAAGGTAAGGCTACGATATTTCAATCCTCGATCTTGCCTAGTGATCCTCAAAACAGAGTCCCCAATCTGATATGGGCTGTTTGCAATAGCAGAGTCGCGAGAACATGCAGTAGTAAATTGGATAAGAGCAGATCCCATACCACAGCGCGAGGAGTAATTGATTCTCCATCCTCTATTGTCAAAGAAGTTTGTGATCATGGGGTTAGCACCATGAAACTCCTCCGGGGCGATGCCAGGTACCAGCATGGCGATGGCCCATCCGTCACAGACCATGGGGAGCTCTCCTCCCACAACAAAATATCCTCTTTGCTCGCACAGAGGACCTGGAGCAACAATGGTGGTGCCTGGTGGGAGGTGGGGGTAGGGGTTGCATGGGTAGCACGCCATTGGAGGCAAGCTTGAGGAGGTCTGCAGGGGGCACGAAGCAGGGGGAGTAGAAGGCGAAGAGGCAAGGTGGTTGTCAGCTGCGTGCAATATAAGAGGAGGGACCGATTTCTTTGCCCGATAGATGGGGGTATTGTTTTGTTTAAAGAAACAAAATCTAGCAATATGGTTATATCTGAAACAAACCCTGCACCTGATTTTATTGGGGCAGTTGGGGCGATAATGATCAGGTCCGAGGCATCGGGAACAGAAACGCGTGCTGGCTTCGGGGGGTATGTCTGTCGTTACGGCTACTGGAACGTTGGGCTGATCATCTGGTTGGGCAGAAGTGGGCGGCCCAAAATTATTCTCTCTAGCCCGAGAAAAATTTGAAAAGTTGTTGCGATCCACAGGCAGCGATCCGCGATGCATGGTAGTAGGTTGGTTGCATGCATGTTCATCGCGTTGGGTGCCATGATCATAATCAACACCCAAAGCAAGAATAGGAACCCGATTGGCACTAGAAAGAGGTGGTTTATGATTAACTGACCTAGGTATATTAGGAGGGACTGAATGCATAGCAAGTGCAGAGGTGATGAGCTTGTAAACTTTGCTAACTTGAACATGATGAAATTGTTTGTTACCTTTCTTTCTAGTCACCCTCGTCCATTCGGCGTCTTCTTCAGAATACCAGAGTTTTTCTTCATAAATCCAGTTGGCACCACCATTGCTCCATAAGTGAAAATAGCACTTGAAAATTGGGCACTCAAACATCTTCTTTCACTAGATAAAAACCCACATTTTTGGAGCATACCGAAAAACAGAATACCTTGCCATGAATATGATGAACATCCAAAGAATCATAGGCACCTCCCGTGCATGAAGATAGAGCCAGACTGATATTAAGAGGATCCAGGGGAAACGTTGATCGAGCAAAAGATACCACCATCTTGAATCCATATGCAGATGACACTGGGTTGACCAAACTAAGGAAGAGATCACGAACCTGTCCTCTGAAATGATGACCAAACGAAAAATCCAGTTGATGGGCAATGGAGAATGGATCATTGAATGGATCCATAGGATTATTTGTTGGATTTGATGGTGGAAAAAAGTGGGATCTAGGATCGGCACCATGGTTGTTGGTGGTGGGGGAGAGAGGGGTTGGGAGAGGGAGGCGCCATTTCAAAGTGCATTGTCCCAGAAAAAAGGTTAAAAGTATGTGTTGCAAAAGGAAAACAGGATTTAGTATCAAATGATAGATGGGGAAGTTGCTTTTTATTGCTCAAACTAAAGTAAAACGTTCACAAGCTTCGGCCCAATAAACATAGGTGGTCCATCCAACCATGATTGATCTTGTTGGTCATGATCATGCGGTCATGCCTAGATATAGTATCTACGACGGACGGAGAGTATCTGCTTCCGAGATCAAATGTTTTGTGATGAACAGTAATATCGGAAAAATAGTAAAAAAATTGTGGTAAACTTTGACAAATGATTTGTATGCTTGAGCATGAAATCACATTCGTGGAAGTCGTGCAAAAAATGATGCTCCAAAAATGCTTGTTTTGTAAACATTTTTAGTGCTACTTTTGTAATTTTTTTTGTTTTGCCACGACTTTCATGAATGTCATTCCGTGCTAAAATTTGCTAGGCATACAAAACATTTGTCAAAGTTTACCATAGAAACAATTCAGAATATTTTGATTTTTTTTACTATTTTTCAATTTTATTGTTCATCCAGGTGCATTTGAGAATCGGACCAAAATAGGACTTTCGATCTACGAGCTCATTTGCATATTGAGGACAAGTAGAATATGTTACTTCCGCAAGTTTGGTGCATCTAGACTCTAGTGTATGGGAAAGGCCCTCATTCTTTTTTTCTTTTTTTCTTTTTTGAGGAAGGGAAAGACCCTCATTCTGCATAGTTGGAGTAGCGACTTGGCTATCAAGAGTTGACAACGATTCAATTACACTACATCCCAACTGGATAGCCAATTTTTCGAACCTTTGTTTAGGGCTGATCATCGCCGATTCAGAGTCATGGACATAGAAAATCCAAGGTAACAAAAACACTGTGTTCTTCTATATGTAGCCTATCGTCCTACTAGTGAACCAACCTGTGGTTGGATGGTAAGAGGGACTGTGGTATCCTCAGCCCATCAGGTTTCAAATCCTGGTGCTCGCATTTATTTCTGTACTTATTTCAGGATTTTCGGCGGTGCACATTCAGTGGAAAGAGACGTTACCGTCGACGACGAGGCGCCTACGATGACTTCGTAAATCTCAAGGTGATATGCCGGCTCAGTCTTTCAGAGGTGCTCATAGGCAGGAGCAGAGCTTCGTTGGGGCAGACCTGGGCCATGGCCCGCCCAGATTTTGGCCCGCACCCCTTCCCGATCGATCCAAAGCCACCTAGCAGCGTACAAGGAGGCACAATACCTGGTGCTCCTCTCCTCCGAACCTCTCGTCCTCCCATAGTCACCTAGCTCCACCACCACTACACTACACCATCAGAAGGCCGACAAGGCCACCCGAACTCGCGCACTCCGGCCGCTGGACTTCTCCGCCGCGCACGTGTGGTCGTGCGACATCCGGGTGTGCTCTGCGCATGCTCTAGCGGTGTTGCACGCGATCTGTTCAATGAAATGTTTGAAGTAGGAAAGAAAATTTAAGGGGTGTGATTGGATGCAGAGACAATTAAAGGTTTGAAATGGATACGCCCGTTCACTGCCAGGTGCATCCGCACGCAAATAGGAAGCCGGTTTAGCTAATAGTGGTTGTAGATGCTCTAAGGAACTAAGGTAGTTGCAAACTCGATATTTGTGCTCTCCTTTGAGATGGCCCGCCCAACTTTTTCTTCCAAGCTCCGCCACTGCTCATAGGGGTAGAGCGTGCATGTATGTGTTCATAGGAATGAGTGTATGCGCGTGTATATGAGCGCTTGTGTCTATACTTGATGTTTAAAAAAAAGTCTATCGGCCTACTCTTGGATGTGCGGCAAGACACAGGGAGAGCCTTGTGGTTAGGAACCACAAAAGATCTTTCCAATAGTTAATTGATCGATGAAGATTGTGACGCCCTCGATTCAATCGTACACTAATCATGCATGCAAATGTGTACGAGCAAGATCGGGGACTCACGGGAAGATATCACAACACAACTCTACAAATAAAATAAGTCATACAAGCATCATAATACAAGCCAGGGGCCTCGAGGGCTCGAATACAAGTGCTCGATCATAGACGAGTCAGCGGAAGCAACAATATCTGAGTACAGACATAAGTTAAACAAGTTTGCCTTAAGAAGGCAAGCACAAACAGGGATACAGATCGAACGAGGCGCAGGCCTCCTGCCGGGGATCCTCCTAACTACTCCTGGTCGTCGTCAGCGGGCTGCACATAGTAGTAGGCACCTCCGGTGTAGTAGGAGTCGTCGTCGACGGTGGCGTCTGGGTCCTGGGCTCAGCAATCGGGTAGAGAGATGGGGAAAAGGGGAAACAAGGCAACCGTGAGTACTCATCCAAAATACTCGCAAGCAAGGAGCTACACTACATATGCATGGGTATATGTGTAAAGGGCCATATCAGTGGACTGAACTGCAGAATGCCAGAATAAGAGGGGGATATCTAATCCTGTCGAAGACTACGCTTCTGGCAGCCTCCGTCTTGCAGCATATAGAAGAGAGTAGACTGAAGTTCTCCAAGTAGCATCGTATAGCATAATCCTACCCGGCGATCCCCTCCTCGATGCCCTGTTAGAGAGCGATCACCGGGTTGTATCAGGCACTTGGAAGGGTGTGTTTTATTAAGTATCCGTTTCTAGTTGCCATAAGGTCAAGGTACAACTCCGGGTCGTCCTTTTACCGAGGGACACGACTATTCGAATAGATTAACTTCCCTGCAGGGGTGCACCACATAGCCCAACACGCTTGATCCCATTTGGCCGGACACACTTTCCTGGGTCATGCCCGGCCTCGGAAGATCAACACGTCGCAGCCCCACCTAGGCACAACAGAGAGGTCAGCACGCCGGTCTAAACCTAAGCGTGCAGGGTTCTGGGCCCATCGCCCTAAGCACACCTGCACGTTGCGAGGGCGGCCGGAAGCAGACCTAGCCTAGTGGCGTTCCAGTCCAATCCGGCGCGCGCCGCTTCGTCGCTGACGTCACGAAGGCTTCGGCTGATACCACGATGCCGGGATACCCATAACTACTCCCGCGTAGATGGTTAGTGCGTATGGACCAAATGGCCAGACTCAGATCAAATACCCAGATCTCGTTAAGCGTGTTAAGTATCCGCGAACGCCGACCAGGGCCAGGCCCACCTCTCTCCTAGGTGGTCTCAAACCTGCCCTGTCGCTCCGCCACAAAGTAACAGTGAGGAACCGTCGGGAACCCAGGCCCACCACTACCTGGGTGGAACCACCTGCCCCTTCAGCCCCCAACTCCGAACAGTATCACAGTTAATGTAACAGTGTAAAGTATATAGCATATGTCCGCGGTCACTTCCCGAAGTGATCACGACCCAGTAGTATAGCATGGCAGACGGACAAGGGTGTAGGGCCACTGATGGAACACTAGCATCCTATACTAAGCAAGTAGGATTGCAGGTAAAGGTATCAACAGCAGTATCAAAGACAGGCTATGCATCAGGATAGGAATATCGAAAGCAGTAACATGCTACACTACTCTAATGCAAGCAGTATAGAGGAGAGTAGGCGATATCTGGTGATCAAGTGGGGGCTTGCCTGGTTGCTCTGGCAAGAGAGAGGGGTCGTCAACTCCGTAGTCGTACTGGGTAGCAGCAGCGTCGGTCTCGGTGTCTAGCGAGAGAAGAGGGGGGAGAAACAATAAATATTTAAGCAAACAGATGCATAGCGATGCATGACATGACAAGTAACGGTGCTAGGGGTGCCCTAACGCGGTATGAGGTGATACCGGTGAAGGGGGGAAACATCCGGGAAAGTATCCCCGGTGTTTCGCGTTTTCGGGTAGAGGAGTCGGAGGAGAAAGTTTGCGAGTTTGATATGTTAGAAATGTGTGGCGGACGAACGGGCTGCGTATCTGGGTTCGTCTCGTTGTTCTGATCAACTTTCATGTAGAAAGTATTTTAATCTGAGTTACGGATTAAAAGATATGATTTTCTAAAGATTTTATTAATTTCTGGAATTAATTAATTATTTAAATCCAACATTATCCAGAATAGTAAATGATGACGTCAGCATGACCTCATGCTGACGTCAGCAGTCAACAAGGGTTGACTGGTCAACCTGACCAGTGTGTCCCACTGGTCAGTGAGACATTTTAATTAAACATATTAATTAACCTGATCAGGATTAATTAGTTTAGTTATTTGATTAGTTTAATTAATCAAAATTAATTAAGTTAATTAATTCTATAATTAATCTATTTATTTATTTATTCATTATTATTAATATTGTTTCTTTAAAAAAACGTTCTGGGGGGCATGGGCCCCCATTGTCATTGGCGCGGAGGCCTTAGCGGGCACGCGGTTTCGGGCACGGCGACTAACGGGCGAGGCGGCGCCAGGCGCCCGACGAGGCAGACCCGGGCACGCGGGCGACGGTCGCCGGGCGCGAACGGGTGAGGCCACCGCGACCGGGCGGGGCAAAGGGGCAGGAGCAGGGCGCGGGGCCGGAGCACCGGAGTTGGCTACGGGCATGGCGGTGTCGCCGGCGCAAGGGGGTGCAGGAGCGGGGCGACAGAGAGGGGCGTGGCCCGGCACCGGTGAGGGGTGGCCCGAGAGGGCCACCGGCGAGCAGGGAAGGCGAGGCACAGGCTGGGCGGCCAGGCGGAGGCGCAGCCGTGGCCGCGAACGGGCGACGCCGGACGCAGGGCGGAGGGGTTGTGCGGGCGCGCGTGGGTGCAGCGAGCAGGGTGGCTGGCGGCATCGAGCGGGGCAGCAGCACGGGCTCACCCGCCAGGGCGCGTGCGGATGCGCGCTAGTCACGGCCCTGAGCGGCGTGCAGGGGAACGAGGCAGAAGGCGGAGAGGGAGGGGCGCGGGGTGTGCGACGGAGGAGGCCACCGCGGGCGGGCGGTGCGAGCTGCTATGCGGGCGCGCGAGCGCGTCGAGCTGCCGGAGCGGGCGGGCACGGCGTCGGGCCCGTGGACTAGTGTACGAGGAGGTAACGCACGAGAGGGAGGGAAGGAGAGGGGGAGCTCACGGGGGGAGCTGTACGGGACTGGGCAGCGAGCTTGGGGAGGAGTCGGGGACGTCCGGCGATGGGGCAGCAAGGTCCAGGGTGACGGGGTGACTCCGGGCGAGGTGGCGGGCGACGCCGGAGACGACGCGCGACGTCGGCGCGCCGGGGTCGGGGGTAGCGAGGTACGGCCCCGGGGCGCAGGCGAGCATGCAGATCGAGCTGGAGGGGGGCGTGAGCCCTGATCCGATCTGGATCGGGGGAAAGGGAGAGGGGGGAAGTGGGTGTCGGTGGGGGGTTAGGGTTTGGGTAGTGGGGGTTATGGGGAGTGGGGGTGGCCGGTTCGGCCAGATGGCCTGGTTGGGCCCGGCTTGCTGGGCCAAAGCCCAGTGGGGGTTGGTTGCTTTTCTTTTTCTTCTCTTTATTTTGTTTTGTTCTTTTACTTGTATTTTTTCTGTTTTAATTCATTTTAATGTATTTAGGCATTTTCTAAAAAGGTGTTTGCTGCACTATAATAACCTAGGCATTTAACTGCACACTCCAAACATTTTTGTTTCAACTTTTGAAAACTTTTGTTGTTTGACATATTCAGAATATAAATTTTGAAACGGCTTCGAATCATTGCGAGGTTAGCAACAGTAACCGAGGTGACGTGGCTTGATTAGGGTGGGATTAGTGTGGCATGATTATCCGGGCGTTACAAATCTCCTCCACTACAAGAAATCTCGTCCCGAGATTTAGGAGGTAGAAGGGAACAGTGCGGGGTATTCATCACGAAGACGATCCTCGCGTTCCCAGGTGGCCTCATCTTCCGAATGGTGCGACCACTGGACTTTGAGAAACGTGATCGCCTTCTGACGTGTGCGGCGTTCAGCTTGGTCGAGAATGTGGACCGGATGCTCTTTATAGGAGAGGTCCTGTTGCAATTCGAGCACTTCATGATCCACTGCTCGGATTGGGTCCTTGAAGCAGCGATGGAGCTGTGACACGTGGAACACATCGTGAACCTGAGAAAGGTTCGACGGAAGCTCCAGTTGATATGCCACCTTTCCACGCCTCTCGAGAATAGTGAAAGGACCAATATAGCGGGGAGCTAGCTTTCCTTTGATCCCGAAGCGGTGTGCACCCTTCATTGGTGTAACTCGAAGATAGGCCTTTTCGCCAGGTTGATAGACCATGTCTTTATGATGGCGGTCATAATTACTCTTTTGGCGTGACTGAGCAGTCTTCAGATTCTCGCGAATAATGCGGACTTGTTCTTCGGCATGTTGGATAATATCCGGACCAAAGAGTGGACGTTCCCCAGTTTCTGACCAGTTCAGAGGGGTTCGGCACTTTCGTCCATATAACACTTGGAAGGGGGCCATCTTCAGACTAGCTTGATAGCTATTATTATAAGAGAACTCAGCATACGGGAGAGATTCCTCGCATTTCTTGCCGAAGGAAATAACACAAGCTCGAAGCATGTCTTCGAGAACTTGGTTGACACGTTCAACTTGCCCTTGTGACTGCGGATGAAACGCAGTACTGAAAGATAAGTGAGTCCCCATAGCTTCTTGGAAACTTGCCCAGAATCTTGAAGTGAATAAGCTGCCACGTCCGAACTGATAACCAGGGGAATACCGTGAAGTGAAACAATTCTGGACATGTAGAGGGTTGCAAGCTGACTAGCAGTGATCATTTCCTTGACCGCCAGAAAATGTGCAACTTTAGAAAGCCGGTCAATGACGACAAGAATAGCATCATTACCTTTCTGCAATTTGGGAAATCCAGTGACGAAGTCCATTTCAACATGGTCCCATTTCCATTCAGGAATAGAGATAGGTTGTAGAGTTCCATCAGGCCTTTGATGTTTTGCTTTGATACGACGGCAAACGTCACACTCGGCAACATAGCGAGCAATGTCTTGCTTCATGTTAGACCACCAGAATCTTTGACGAATGTCCTGATACATCTTTGTACTACCAGGATGGATACAAAGAGGCGTATCATGAGCTTCTTTCATAACTTTCCGAGTCATATTCGGGTTTTCCCCCCTACACGGCACCACTAGGCGGCCTTTGAAGTACAAGGCGCCATCACCAGCAATAGTGAAGTATGAGGGCTTTCGTTCCTTGAGGTCGCGCTTAATCTTGTGGGCTTCAGAGTCATATCCCTGTATTGTCTTGATGGACCTCACGAGATCGGGTTCGACAGCCAGGGTATAGAGGGAACCCTGGGAAATAACACGGAGGTTCATCTTTTGAAACTCCTCAGGAGGGGGAGCGAGTGCACCCGGAGGAACAATATGGAGGTTCAGCTTTCTGAACTCTTCGACAAGCGAGGGCTGAACTTTATGAACCTGGAGGTGGTTGCAGTAAGACTTGCGGCTCAAGGCATCTGCCATTACATTAGCCTTGCTTGGTGTATAGGAAATACCCAAGTCAAAGTCTGCTACAGTCTCCATCCATCTCTGCTGACGGAGGTTCAGGTCTGGCTGAGTAAACAGATACTTCAGACTTTGATGGTCAGTGAAGATCTCGCAACGATTACCGAGAAGGTAATGCCGCCACTGCTTCAATGCATGAATGACAGCAGCAAGCTTGAGGTCGTGGACTGGGTAGTTCTCTTCATGAGGGCGCAATTGACGAGAGGCATAGGCAATCACTCTATGCTCTTGCATTAGGACACAGCCTAATCCTTGACGGGAAGCGTCGCAGTAAATGACGAAGTCCTTCTTTGTATCAGGTGGAGCTAGCACTGGGGCAGAAGTCAACTTGTCCGTGAGTGCCTGGAAGCTTTCCTCACATTTGTCTGTCCATTGGAACTTGACGCCCTTATGTAGCAAGTTAGTCAGAGGCCTGGCAATCTTGGAGAAGTTCTCGACGAATCGACGGCAATAGCTGGCGAGACCGAGAAAACTTCTGACTTGCTTGACATTCTTCGGAGGAGTCCAATCAAGAATAGCCTGAACTCGTTCAGGGTTAACGGCAATACCATCCTTAGAGATGACATGTCCAAGATAGGTTACTTCAGGAAGCCAGAATTCACATTTAGAGAACTTGGCATACAGCTGATGCTCTCGTAGCTTTTCCAGCACAAGTCGAAGATGTTCAGCATGTTCTTCTTCGTTCTTGGAAAATACCAGGATATCATCCAGATAAACCACGACGAACTTGTCGAGGTAATCCATGAATATATAGTTCATCAGGCGAGAGAAGGTGGCTGGGGCATTGGTTAAGCCGAAGGACATGACAGTGTACTCGTATGAACCATAATGAGTCACAAAGGCGGTCTTTGGGATATCCTCTTCAAGAACACGGATCTGGTGGTAACCCAACCTCAAGTCGAGTTTAGAGAACACTGATGATCCAGCCAGTTGATCATATAGATCATTGATCTGAGGAAGAGGATACTTGTTCTGACTGGTAGCTTGGTTAATAGGACGGTAGTCTTGGACCAGTCGGTTTGTCCCATCCTTCTTCTTGACAAAGAGAGAAGGTGCTCCATAAGGAGAGCAACTTGGGCGAATGAAACCATTTTGAAGAGACTTGTCGATTTCCTCCTTAAGCTCAAGGAGTTCATGCGGCGGCATCCTGTAGGGTCGCTTGGCAATAGGAGTGGTGTCTGGTTTCAAGTCGATGACGAATTCGACAGCTCTAGCAGGGGGAATCCCTGGAAGTTCTTCAGGAAAGACGTCGAGGAAGTCACGCACGATGGAAATGTTTTCAATGCCCTTGAGGGGTGCAGCGTTCAATGCATTCAATGCATAGAGCCTTGCCTCGGCATTCTGAACCAGACGAGCATTGTAGCTTATTATTTCATCGGAAGGGTGTAGCAGATGGACGGTCTTGGTGGCGCAAACGATAGAAGCCGTATGCGCTTTTAACCAATTCATCCCCAGAATGAGATCAATGCTACAGGACTTGAGTACGATGGGGGAGACAAGGAATTCCAGTCCTTCGGTTTCTATAGGGACGTCGTTGCAAACCATGGAGGTTCGACATTGGCCCGCAGGGGTGTGTACTAATAGTGAAGCATTCATGTCCTCACATTTAATGTCGTGCAAGCATGCAAAATCTTCTGACATGAATGAATGTGATGCACCTGTATCGAATAAAACAGATGCAGGTACTGAATTTACGAGGAGTGTACCCATCACAGTAGCAGGCTGGTCTTGAGCTTCGTTCAGATCAACATGGTTGGCATGAACACGACCATAGGACTTGGCGTTGTTGTTGTGGGCATGATTGTTTCCACGGCCACTTGCTGGAAGGGCCAGTTGATTCTGTTTCTGGTTGCATTCCCTAGCACGGTGCCCTGGTTGTCCACACCTGAAGCACAACCCATTCTCGGGAGTAGGAACAGGAGCTTGGGGTGGCGGTGCTGGAACTTTTGGCTGCCTAGTTGGAGCAGTAGGCAGACGAGGTGCAGCATAGGACTGCCTTGGGGCAGGTGCATTCGGCTGGTACATGTTGTTGGGAATCCATATCCTGCGCTTCTGCGAGGACGGGCCCGAAGATGAGCCCGTGTCACGGCTGCGCCTGTGAGATCTCTAGTATTCCTGCAGACCAGTTTCGATGTTGATGGCTTTGTTCACCAAGGTGGCGAAATCAGTAAAGTCATGCACTAGAAGTGCAAGCTTGATGTCAGCTTAAAGGCCATCACGAAACTTCTCATGTCTGCGTGCATCAGTTGCAACGTCCTCCTCAGCATAGCGAGACAAATCCAGAAATTCACGCTGATAAGCTTCAACTGTCATGTTGCCTTGGGTGAGGTTGCGGAACTCACGCTTCTTCCGGTCCATGACTCCTTGAGGAATGAAGCGGGCACGGAAAGCAACTTGGAAGTCTGGCCAGGTGATGATTGTTCCAACTGGCAGAGTGCGCCGGTGGCTGTCCCACCATTGAGCTGCGGGTCCCTTCAGGAAGAAGGAAGCAAACGTGACATAGCTAGCAGGGGCTACATCAGCAGACTCCATCTCATAGGTGATGTCACGGAGCCAGTCATCAGCATCCAGGGGCTTAGTTGAGCTGCGGTACACACTTGGGTTGAGGCGAATGAAATCCTGCAGAGTTACTGTGTTTGGCTGCCGGTTTATATTGGGGCGAGGAAACTGAGCCATCATGTTCTCCATGAACTGGCGATTCATCTCAAGCTGTTGGATCATACCAACCATGTACTCAGGCGGTGGTGGGAAGTTGTCACCACGACCACGACCACCTGGTCTAACCATCCTGCTAATATATAACAGTGGTAGTTCAGCGTTGAGAAAATTTGCAAAGACAAGAATCATTCAAGATGAAACATGCATAATGAAAGCAACACGATAGATACCACATAATATTCGGCATATCTTACAAAAGAGATCATGCATAGAGTTCGGCACACAGAGTTCAGTACATAGACTAAGACATCATAGGCGGCACGCAGGCTCACAGCGAGTGCATCTAATACTGCTAAACAAGCCTACATCAGTCCCACGCGACCCTGCGGAGGTAGGTGTAGCCTGAAAGCTGGTAGTGTGGCAACTGGTACACCACGTCGGCAACCTGGGGTCTGCGGGTGCTCTGGTACTGAACCCGACGCTCAGGCGGCAGAAGAGGACCAAGTGCGGGAGAGTAGCCTCCCACCTCTGGCCAATCGACACCCTGGGGCATCACGGTCCTGGCTGGGTAGATAGCAGAACGCGGCAGCTCGCCAGATCTGACAAAGGGGTGCAACGTCGTCAGAGCACGGTAGAGGTGCTGGCGAGTGGTGTACAACTCGTGGCGAAGAGCTCGGTTAGCTCGATCCAGCCCATCGGCATGCAGAACCAGGTTCTGATGGTAGAAGGGCTCGCGGGTAACAGTGGAGTAGGCAGCAGTGTAGTAATCCTCCGCACCAATATCAGATGCGATAGCAATGTGCCTGAAGGGGGAGGTGTCCAACTCCCGGTACTCCCAACGAAGGCGTGTCAGAGCAGCATAGGCAGCATCGTGAACTGCCATATCGATGGTCACTCCAACACCATAAGCGGTGTGCAGCACAGTAGTGGAGTAATACTCCCGAGAGTAGAGGTGGACGGTGGCACGGTACTGCTCCTGGTTAAATTCCTGGTACTCCTCGGTGACGGTGTACTCGGGGTGCCAGCGATAACCCAGATAGGTCATCATCTCAGCTAGCACGGCCGGTGATCCCGAGGCGCCAATGGCCGCCGTGTGGCGCACGACCTGCCTCGTGGGTTCCATCTGAAAACAAAGATGTTTCAAAGGAGTCAAATGACAGTGTGGAAATTGTGCAAAACACTATACTAAGGAATAACTATGGCTTTTATCCAACTTTGGGGTGAATGTCGTCACGGGATCCTAGTGTCAGAGTTAGTAAATTCGTTTAACCCGAGTAGAAGAGAGTTTAGAGTCCCAGAGTAAAGGTCGAGGAGTAAAAGATCCTAGTACCACTCGATGGCGACGTGGGCCCGTAAGGCACACTGCCAAGTTAGTAAAAGTTTTTTTTTCAATGTCTCGACTCGACTTCGGCCAAGGAGTGTGGATGGGGGATTCCTACAGGCAGTCGGCTCTGATACCAACTTGTGACGCCCCCGATTCAATCGTACACTAATCATGCACGCAAATGTGTACGATCAAGATCAGGGACTCACGGGAAGATATCACAACACAACTCTACAAATAAAATAAGTCATACAAGCATCATAATACAAGCCAGGGGCCTCGAGGGCTCGAATACAAGTGCTCGATCTTAGACGAGTCAGCGGAAGCAACAATATCTGAGTACAGACATAAGTTAAACAAGTTTGCCTTAAGAAGGCTAGCACAAACAGGGATACAGATCGAATGAGGCGCGGGCCTCCTGCCGGGGATCCTCCTAACTACTCCTGGTCGTCATCAGCGGGCTGCACGTAGTAGTAGGCACCTCCGTTGTAGTAGGAGTCGTCGTCGATGGTGGCGTCTGGGTCCTGGGCTCCATCGTCTGGTTGCAGCAATCGGGTAGAGAGACGGGGAAAAGGGGAAACAAGGCAACCGTGAGTACTCATCCAAAGTACTCGCAAGCAAGGAGCTACACTACATATGCATGGGTATATGTGTAAAGGGCCATATCAGTGGACTGAACTGCAGAATGCCAGAATAAGAGGGGGATATCTAATCCTGTCGAAGACTACGCTTCTGGCAGCCTCCGTCTTGCAGCATATAGAAGAGAGTAGACTGAAGTTCTCCAAGTAGCATCGTATAGCATAATCCTACCCGGCGATCCCCTCCTCGATGCCCTGTTAGAGAGCGATCACCGGGTTGTATCTGGCACTTGGAAGGGTGTGTTTTATTAAGTATCCGGTTCTAGTTGTCATAAGGTCAAGGTACAACTCCGGGTCATCCTTTTACCGAGGGACGCGGCTATTCGAATAGATTAACTTCCCTGCAGGGGTGCACCACATAGCCCAACACGCTTGATCCCATTTGGCCGGACACACTTTCCTGGGTCATGCCCGGCCTCGAAAGATCAACACGTCGCAGCCCCACCTAGGCACAACAGAGAGGTCAGCACGCCGGTCTAAACCTAAGCACGCAGGGTTCTGGGCCCATCGCCCTGAGCACACCTGCACGTTGCGAGGGCGGCCGGAAGCAGACCTAGCCTAGTGGTGTTCCAGTCCAATCCGGCGCGCGCCGTTTCGTCGCTGACGTCACGAAGGCTTCGGCTGATACCACGATGCCGGGATACCCATAACTACTCCCGCGTAGATGGTTAGTGCGTATAGACCAAATGGCCAGACTCAGATCAAATACCCAGATCTCGTTAAGCGTGTTAAGTATCCGCGAACGCCGACCAGGGCCAGGCCCACCTCTCTCCTAGGTGGTCTCAAACCTACCCTGTCGCTCCGCCACAAAGTAACAGTCAGGGGCCGTCGGGAACCCAGGCCACCACTACCTGGGTGGAACCACCTGCCCCTTCAGCCCCCAACTCCGAACAGTATCACAGTTCATGTAACAGTGTAAAGTATATAGCATATGTTCACGGTCAATTCCCGAAGTGATCACGGCCCAGTAGTATAGCATCGTAGACGGACAAGGGTGTAGGGCCACTGATGGAACACTAGCATCCTATACTAAGCAAGTAGAATTGTAGGTAAAGGTATCAACAACAGTATCAAAGACAGGCTATGCATCAGGATAGGAATATCGAAAGCAGTAACATGCTACACTACTCTAATGCAAGCAGTATAGAGGAGAGTAGGCGATATCTGGTGATCACGGGGGGGGGCTTACCTGGTTGCTCTGGCAAGAGAGAGGGGTCGTCAACTCCGTAGTCGTACTGGGTAGCGGCAGCGTCGGTCTCAGTGTCTAGGGAGAGAAGAGGGGGAAGAAACAATAAATATTTAAGCAAACAGATGCATAGCGATGCATGACATGACAAGTAATGGTGCTAGGGGTGCCCTAACGCGGTATGAGGTGATACCGGTGAAGGGGGGAAACATCCGGGAAAGTATCCCCGGTGTTTCGCGTTTTCGGGCAAAGGAGCCGGAGGAGAAAGTTTGCGAGTTTGATATGTTTGAAATGTGTGGCGGACGAACGGTCTGCGTATCCGGGTTCGTCTCGTCGTTCTGATCAACTTTCATGTAGAAAGTATTTTAATCCGAGTTACGGATTAAAAGATATGATTTTCTAAAGATTTTATTAATTTCTGGATTAAATTAATTATTTAAATCCAACATTATCCAGAATAGTAAATGATGACGTCAGCATGACATCATGCTGACGTCAGCAGTCAACAAGGGTTGACTGGTCAACCTGACCAGTGTGTACCACTGGTAAGTGAGACATTTTAATTAAACATATTAATTAACCTGATCAGGATTAATTAGTTTAGTTATTTGATTAGTTCAATTAATCAAAATTAATTAAGTTAATTAAATCTATAATTAATCAATTTATTTATTTATTTATTATTATTAATTTTGTTTCTTAAAAAACGTTCTGGGGGGCATGGGCCCCCACTGTCATTGTCGCGGAGGCCTTAGCGGGCACGCGGTTTCGGGCACGGCGACTAACGGGCGAGGCGGCGCCAGGCGCCCGACGAGGCAGACCCGGGCACGCGGGCGACGGCCGCCGGGCGCGGACGGGTGAGGCCACCGCGACCGGGCGGGGCAAAGGGGCAGGAGCAGGGCGCGGGGCCGGAGCGCCGGAGTTGGCCACGGGCATGGCGGTGTCGCCGGCGCAAGGGGGTGCAGGAGCGGGGCGACAGAGAGGGGTGCGGCCCGGCACCGGTGAGGGGTGGCCTGAGAGGGCCACCGGCGAGCAGCGTAGCAGAGGGGGTAGGCGAGGCACAGGCTGGGCGGCCAGGCGGAGGCGCAGCCGTGGCCGCGAACGGGCGACGCCGAACGCAGGGCGGAGGGGGTTGTGCGGGCGCGCGTGGGTGCAGCGAGCGGGGTGGCTGGCGGCATCGAGCGGGGCAGCAGCACGGGCTCACGCGCCAGGGCGCGTGCGGAGGCGCGCTAGTCACGGCCCTGAGCGGCGTGCAGGGGAACGAGGCAGAAGGCGGAGAGGGAGGGGCGCGGGGCGTGCGACGGAGGAGGCCACCGCGGGCGGGCGGCGCGAGCTGCGATGCGGGCGCGCGAGCGCGTCGAGCGGCCGGAGCTGGCGGGCACGGCGTCGGGCGCGTGGACTAGTGTACGAGGAGGTAACGCACGAGAGGGAGGGAAGGAGAGGGGGAGCTCACGGGGGGAGCTGTAGGGGACTGGGCAGCGAGCTTGGGGAGGAGTCGAGGATGTCCGGTGATGGGGCAGCGAGGTCCAGGGCGACGAGGTGACTCCGGGCAAGGTGGCGGGCGACGCCGGAGACGACGCGTGGCGTAGGCGCGCCGGGGTCGGGGGTAGCGAGGTACGGCCCCGGGGCGCAGGCGAGCATGGAGATCGAGCGGGAGGGGGGCGCGTGAGCCCCGATCCGATATGGATCGGGGGAAAGGGAGAGGGGGGAAGTGGGTGTCGGTGGGAGGTTAGGGTTTGGGTAGTGGGGGTTATGGGGAGTAGGGGTGGCCGGTTTGGCCAGATGGGCTGGTTGGGCCCGGCTTGCTGGGCCGGAGCCCAGTGGGGGTTGGTTTCTTTTCTTTTTCTTCTCTTTATTTTGTTTTGTTCTTTTACTTGTATTTTTTTCTGTTTTAATTCATTTTAATGTATTTAGGCATTTTCTAAAAAGGTGTTTGCTGCACTATAATAACCTAGGCATTTAACTGCACACTCCGAACATTTTTGTTTCAACTTTTGAAAACTTTTGTTGTTTGACATATTTAGAATATAAATTTTGAAACGGCTTCGAATCATTGCGAGGTTAGCAACAGTAACCGAGGTGACGTGGCTTGATTAGGGTGGGATTACTGTGGCATGATTATCCGGGCGTTACACAGATGACCTCATGTGCTGGAGCAAAGCAGTTGTTTTCTGCTCCGGTGGGGTCTTTGCATGCGGAAAAGACAAGACCAGGAGCTATACTTTCCGGTGCGGTCTTTATGTCGAACACGATGCAACAACGGCGGGTCTACTTATACTACTATAAGTTTTTTCCACGAAACCCTAAAAACCTCCCAGGCGGCGGCGACTAGGGTTCGGGGGAAAAAGAAGGCGATTATCGACGTCTGATCGGCGGTGCGCAGCGGGATCCCTGGAAGATGGCCTCATCTGATCGGGGCAAGGGTGCGGGCAGGTCGGAATCACCGCGCACGGCCAGGGCTCGGCTAGAAGAGGCCCTAGGAAAGCTGGGTATTACCGAGGAAGAAGCTACTCCGTTGGTCATTGATGATCGCGAGGAGGATGCGCCGGAGAAGTGGCTATTAGCAGGGAAGGTTCTTCATCGAAATCTGCTGCATATCAACACCATTGCTAATGCACTCCGCCCGGCGTGGGGGAATCCTCGGGGGCTCCAATTCAGATCTATGGGAGAGAACATGTTTGTGGCTGATTTTGAATCCTAGAGAGATCGTGATCGCGTGTGGGCAGGGTCCCCATGGCATATTAGTAAGAATGCCGTGATTTTGTCCGAGTTTAAGGACCGCATGAGGCCGGACGAGGTTCGTTTTGACAGGCTCCATCTATGGGCAAGGGTTTTGAACTTGCCCTACAATCTCCGGGATGAATCATGGGGAAGGATGATAGCAAAACAGATTGATCCACAGGCTTCCTCGGTGCAGTTTGATCACATGGGTGGTTTTCTGCGTGCTAGGGTTGCCATCGATGTGAACAAGCCTCTTAGAAGGTGGATTGTGATTGATTCAGCGAAAAGGAGGCAGCAAGATGCATATGATATCCAGTATGAGAATGTTCCTCACTTTTGCTTCTCATGCGGTCGATTGGGTCATGCTGACCCGTTTTGTCCTACTCCTGGTCAACGGGATGCCAATGGCGAGCTCCCGTTTGGTTCGGGTCTGAGGGCTGAGGAGCGGAAGAAGACTGCATCCGGTGACTCGGCCGGAAGGGAATATCATGCTGAGTCGGGCAGTCAGAGGGAGTCAAAGAACTCTAGCAACGTTTCGGCAGGTGGTAAGGAGGTGAACTCCCCTAGAAAGAAGAACACCAATCTGAACAAGAGGAAGGAGGCACCGAAACAGGTTTATCGCCGTGTCGACAGCACATCTCCTCTTCTATTGACTGCTTTGGGGGAGGGGACACAGAACCCGGACCCGGGGTGCCATGAGGAACAGAGGGGTGGGGAGGAGGATGGGACTGAGGAGGGATTCGAACGGATACCGAAGAAGAACAAACCAACGCCAGAGAATTCGGCAGAGGCTGCAATGCAGCCCTGCCCGTCCCAATGAATTGTTTGAGTTGGAACTGTCACAGGCTTGGGAACCCGGAGACAGTTCGGGAGCTTTGCAAAGTGGTGAAGCAGGAAGGTCCCTCCCTTCTATTCGTAATGGAAACAAAAATTCAAGCGAAACGTGTTGAGAGTCTTAAGAGTTTACTTGGTTTTACTGGTTGTTTTGCTGTGGATAGCAATGGCCTAAGTGGAGACATTGGGCTGTATTGGAATGATAGTGTGCATGTTGAACTCAAGAATTACAGTAAGGCTCATATAGATGTGTTGGTCAAGGGAGATGATAATGAACCTTGGCGCTTCACAGGTTTTTATGGTGAACCCCGAGCTGAGAATAGACACCATAGCTGGGAGTTTATGCGTACGTTGCATGGTGTTCCGCATCAAGGATGGCTATGCATGGGCGACTTCAACGAGACTATGTATGCTACCGAGCATTTCAGCGAGCATATGAGGCCGGAGTGGCAAATGCGCTCTTTTCGTGAAGTAATTGATTTTTGCTCTTTGCAAGACCTTGGATGGAGAGGTGTTCCCTTTACATGGGATAATAGGCAACATGGTAGTGCAAATGTAAAAGCTAGACTTGATCGTGCCTTGGCTAATGCAAGTTTTTTATCCCTGTATGCGTTTTCATGTGTCAAGCATATTAGTTCAACAACATCTGACCATTGCTACGTTCTTGCTGAGATGAGGAAAGTACAAGCGAGAGGGGGGCGGCGTGGTCCGCGACCGTTTCGTTACGAAAATGTTTGGCAGACTCATAGTGATTATGATTCTCTGGTGCAAGAAATATGGCAATCAGAGTCTGGCCGTGAAGGCTTGGAGGGTGTGGTGCATGCACTCCATAGATTAAAATCGCGGGAGAAACGACTTTGCGGCGGCCTCTCCCAGCAGCTATAGCGGCCACCATAGCGGGCAATAGCGGCAAATAGCAGAAAATTTTCTGGTAGGAGAGATGATTTCCAGAGGTTTTTGCTGATTTTTCTGCCATTTAGAGGGATATGTTGAGGTTTTCGCGGCAACAGCCATAGCTTAGCGGCGAGGCTCCCGGGCAGCTATAGCGCAGCCATCGAGGCTATTTTGCGGGCTATTTGAATCTATGATGCACTCACAGCTGTCCAGAGTGGGCTCGGGTCCTAGGGTGCCCGTGAGTTTGGAAACATTGCAAAAAAGGTGAAGAAACTCCAGAAGCAGTTGGAACGACTACGAGCAGCCTCCGTTGGGAGGGGGCCGAACACTGAAGAGCTAAGGGTGGCCGCTCAACTGCAGGAGGTCTTACGTCAAGAGGAGGTGCGGATGAAACAAAGGTCTAGAGTTAACTGGCTGCGCAAAGGAGACCGGAACACAAAATATTATCAATCTCAGGCAGCGAAGCATAGTCGAAGCAATAGAATTGTCTCTCTACAGAGAGCAGATGGCTCGGTCTGTGATGACCCTGATGAGGTGGAGGCTGAGGTTCAGGATTTCTATCAAAACCTTTATCAGTCGCAGGGATACAATGACATGTCAGAATTGTTGCAATTTGTTCCGCTACGTGTTAATGAAGCCATGAATGATTTACTTGATAAGGAATTCATGGCGGAGGAGGTACGCAAAGCTCTTTTCCAGATGGCGCCGTCAAAAGCGCCAGGCGTGGATGGGTTTACTGCTGGTTTCTTCCAGCGACATTGGGAGGTTCTAGGCAGTGATATTACGGCGGCCGTGCTCGATTTTCTAAACGGGGGGGAGCTACCGTTGGGTCTCAATGATACAGCTATCACTCTTATTCCCAAGGTACGAAACCCTCAGAAAATAACTCAATACCGACCAATTTCTCTTTGCCCGGTCTTGTACAAAATTGCATCGCAATCACTAACCGGTTACGCGGATTTATGGATGAGATTATTGGGGAGGAACAAAGTGCTTTTGTACCAGGACGGTTGATTACTGACAACGTCTTGGTAGCTTATGAAAGTGTGCATGCTACGAAGAAAAAGAAGCGATGCAAACAAGCCTCATGTGCCGTCAAACTCGATATGTTGAAAGCTTATGACCGTGTTGAGTGGCATTACTTGAAGGCGATGTTAGTTAAGCTGGGATTCAGTGACAAGTTCGTGCGGCTCATTATGAAGTGTGTCACCTCTGTCCGGTTTACGGTTAAGGTAAACGGATCACTTTTGCCGTTTTTCACACCTTCCCAAGGGTTGCGCCAAGGGGATCCACCATCTCCTTTTCTCTTTCTTATATGTGCAGAGGGCCTCACATCCTTAATGAATTATTATGGCGGCGCATATATTGATCGAGGTATTAGGGTGAGTGTCCACTCGCCTTGGGTTAATCATTTGCTTTTTGCGGACGACAGTTTAATCTTCATGAATGCGAAGGTGGAAAGTGCACAGAGATTGAATGATATTCTCAGGATTTATGCTGCATGCTCTGGTCAGGCAGTAAACCGGGAGAAGAGTGCAGTTTATTTTAGCCCTAATGCTTTGCCTCCTCTAAGGGCTGAGATTAAATAGGCAGTAGGAATTCTTGTTGAAGCTTTTACCGAACGCTACTTGGGTCTACCAACGGCGGTTGGCAGGATTACAAGTGGAAGCTTTTCTCATATTGGTGAGAGGAGCCGGAGTAAGATGCAAGGTTGGTCTGAAAAGAATTTGGCATTTGCTGGGAGGGAAGTTTTGCTCAAATGAGTGGTCCAAGCCATACCTACTTTCAGCATGACTTGTTTTCAATTGACCAAGGGGGTCTGCTCGCAATTAACTTCTTCCATGGCTAAATATTGGTGGAGTAGTGACATTGACAGGAGATCTCTTCATTGGCTGTCTTGGAAGAACATCTCTGTACAGAAAGCAGAAGGAGGCATGGGTTTTCGTGACTTTGAGCTTTTTAATCTAGCCCTTCTTGGCAAGCACGGGTGGAGGCTAGTGACAAACCCTGACTCCTTGTGTTCGCGAGTTCTGAAGGGAAAGTATTTCCATAACTGCAGCTTTATGGACGCTACAGCGCCTCGCTCGGCATCTGCTACGTGGAAAGCTATAATTTCAGGGCGTGCGGCGTTGGAACAAGGTTTGATCAAGAGAATTGGGGATGGGGAATCCATTTCCATCTGGACGGATCGCTGGATATCGAACACGGCTACTCTCATGCCTATGGGTCGCATCGGGACCAATCCTTTAAATCGTGTCTCTGAATTATTTGATCATGAGAATGGAGCGTGGGATGTGGATTTGGTTCGAAGAAATTTTCTTGCACCAGATGCAGACGCAATTTTGAATATACCTTTGAGAGAAAATGGTGGTGAAGATTATCTTGCGTGGGAGTTGGAGAGGTCCGGTGTCTATTCTGTTAAATCAGCTTATCGTGCTCTAGTGACTCGGAAAGAGCGTTCAGCTCTAGAGGAAGGAACGATAACGGAGTCTTCAACTTCAGATAGACCCATGTGGATCGCCTTGTGGAAATTAAAGGTTATTCCCAGAGTCCGTGTTTTTTGGTGGAGGGTCTTGCGTGGAATCCTACCAGACTATGTCACTCTTCAGCATAGGCATAACAGGACAGTAGTTGTGTGTGATCTGTGTAAAGCCTCAGTGGAAGATCTACGACATGCACTGATAAACTGTTCACATGCCAAGCTATTTTGGACAGCGGCCCGAGATTTCTTGGGTTTGAAGTTACCAAGGTTACACCCTGCTACTTGGGCGAGGGATGTATTGATGGATGGCGTCATAAATGATCAAGACAGATGCAAAATAATCACGGTAATGCATGCGATATGGTCTGATCGGAATCGCTGGACGCATGACAAGATTGGTTATGATCCAGTTCAGGCGGTAAAGACAGTTCGTGGTGATATTTTAATGCTTGATGTTCCTAAACCCAAGAGTGGTGTGGCGGGAACGCAGTGGCGTCCGCCGGATGTGGGATGGATTAAGATCAACACGGATGGTGCCATTAATAGTGAAGCTCGATGTGCGGGAGGGGGTGAGATAGCTCGGTCTCGTCTTTCGTTCATCAGAGCATGGAGCAAACCTTTCCGGGGGTGACAGATCCTCTCGTTGCGGAGGCCCTAGCTCTAAGGGAAGGAGTCATCTTCGCTCAGCTGCATGGTTTTTCACATGTACTGATGGAGGTAGATTGTTTAGAGGTTGTCAACCTCTGGCTATCGTGTGACAGTTCGAGGTCAATTGTTGCGCCTATTTTAGATGACATTGGGGAGAAGTCTTCTTTTTTATCTCTTTCTCTGTTAGATATGTTCCAAGGAAGGCCAATACTTTGGCAGACTCTTGTGCTAAACGGGCCTGTTCCTTGTTGGTTTCAGACTGTTGGCTTGAGAGCTGTCCACCTTTTCTTCTTAGTGGCCTGAGGGCAGATTGTAATCATATGCTAGCTATGTAATAAAGTTCCCCAAGTTCGGTGCAAAAAAAAACTTATACTACTATAATCTACTAACATAATATCCTTTTTAACACTGCTAATATAATCTAATACTCCTCCTAGATGCAAGCGGCCCATGCACTGGTAATAAACCTAGGCAATCAATGTGTACTAGTACAGTACTCTACGTAATCACATAGTAAAAAAAGACTGCTAATGAATGGGGCTGGTCATAGTGAGGAGTACTACCTCCGTCTGGGTTTTTAAGTCTGAAAAGTCCATTCTGCACCCGAGCTCATATGCTCCCGCATGAATAGTAAAATCGAAAAAAACAAAAAAAATTCAAAAAATTCCAATTTTTTTTAGAGAAACATTGACAAAAGTTCTAAGTGCCTGCAAAAATTCATCATGAAATCATATTCCTGTAAGGCGTGGCAAAAAAACAAATTCAGTGCTTCAAAATGCATTTGAAAATAGCCTTTTGAGAGTATTATTTTTGTTTTTTTTTGCCACGCCTTCTAGGTATGTGATTTCATGACGAATTTTTGCAGGCACTTAGAACTTTTGTCAATGTTTCTCTAAAAAAAATTTAGAATTTTCTGAATTTTTTTAAATTTTTTTTCGATTTTACTGTTCATGCGGGAGCATATAAGCTCGGGTGCAGATTAGCCTGGCTTCTTTCGCATCTGTGCATGCAGCTGTACTGCAGCAGAACCAAAGTAGACGCATGAATCCAACCAGCGAGCTCCCTTCCTCGCATGCATGGACATGCATAGGCCCAAGTCTCTTCGCTGCATGCTGGAATTAATTGCACGCAAAGAGACGTGCTGATGTGGGGCCGGTCATTTCACTTTTCCCAGCGAAAACGAGGCAGCGGCCTTCTAATCGCGTATACGCATGCGGTGCCCAGCAGATTAATATACCCGGACGGAGGTAGTAACTTATAGTAGTGTCATGCATATGACACTAGTCTAAGTTGTTGCATCCATAGTGCAAAGTAATATATGAGTATGAGTAACATCACACATATTAAAATAAGATGAGTATATATAACATAATAAATAAAGTGTTGTATGATACCACACATATGTTACTCCTCATTGTGGAGGTAGTAACATAGACTAGTAACATATGTATGTTTACTAGTCTAAGTTACTCTCCATTGTGGCTAGTCTAAAAATACTTGCTACATAAGCAAAATTGTCTTGGGATGTGCTAAATTACTACCTAAGTTACCTCACTATGGCTAACCTAATCACCGTGCGTTGGGTTATGTTATTAATTGCATTGGTTTTTTTAGGATCAATTGCATTGGTTACTCTGTGTTAATCAAAGTATACCTATATTAATCCCACGTGAGGGCCCCGTGATTAGATAAATCAAAGATCTCAGCTCACCTGATGTAGCATGATTTTTGTTTCATGCTGGTGGCCTCCAGGGACCACCGACCTTCCTTTTCCACAGAGGTCACCGTCCACAGCAACGAACGCAAGCGTGTGGTGCGATCGGGCACTTAATTTGTGCTAAATTTTACTAGCTTAGGTCGAAACTATTATATTAGGTACTACAAACATTTTGCAAATTGTCTGCAATACGGCATACGAACAATCAACTAGAAAAGCGTTTTATGTTAAAAAAACTAGAAAAACGTTTCTTTTATAAATTTGCAGGCAACACTAAATAACTCATGAGTTTTTAAATCTCACAGGATAATTAAATTTAGACAAAATATTTAAATAAATCCATGGACATAAATCCAGATCATATGATGTCGTTTGAGAGTTACAATAGGGGAGGAGCGAGGAAATTCGGACTGTCCATCACATTGGCTTTGACAGCCCATCCCCATGCAACACCCAGACCCCTGCCGTCCCGCACTCCATCCCTCATCTGCTCTCCGTCCCGGCACCCGGACCCCAACGCCGCCACCGCCGCACCCACCTCGTCGGCAAGCCATCATCTGGAGCAAAAAAAGGACTTGTAAAAAAGAGTGAGATGGAGGGGCGGACAAGTAGGGAAATTTCGCGAGATAGGGTTTGATGTCTTTGGATTGATGGAGGTTGATGTTTTGATTTGGAGATGCCCAATGCACACAGCGAAGGCGGGATAACCATGGTTCATTCTTACTTTTCGGCTTCAACGCTTCGAGGGCGTGTCTCAAGTCGGTTCGTTTGATCGTGAATGCACTGATCATACGCCTTCATTTCTCAGTCGAACGAAGTAAACGGAGGAAAATATGTGTCGGTGAGGACTTCCATTTATTCATTTCGGTGGTTAAATAACTTGCGATGTCGCCGGCGGCAGCTGCAACGAATAGCAGCAGCCGGTTGAATGTGTATGTGATGTCCGCCAGCATAACATGTGATCAAAGTAGAACAAGAAGAGGTCAAATTTGGTGTTTCGACCCTTTTGCAAAAGGTAAGCCAGATCTGACCTTGATTCGGAAATATTTCCGGATCTAACCATTTTTCTATCGCCGGGGTCGATGAAGTTAGGGTATACAGCCTACCGCCGAGGACCCTGGCGGTAGGCAACGTATCCACGTCAACGCAGTGTAGCCCTACCGCCAAATAGGCTGGTGGTAGCCTGTACAACCCTACTGCCGAGGTGCCCGGTGGTAGGTGGGTACAAGCACTGCATTTGATATTTAGAAATTATTTGCGGTATTGTGCATCCCTATGGTCAAGGGCCTCGGCGGTATGTTGTTATACCTTAACGTCATTGACCCTGATGGCAGGAAAAGGGTTAGATTTATCTCAACTTTTTCAAAAAGGTCAAAACACCAAATTTTCCCATGAAAAGACGCTTCAAGAGTTGTGCCAACTATGTGGTGCCACCATCTCAAAAAAAGAAACTATGTGATACCACGAAAGATCTAGTATGGGGCTCACATGCTGGCGCAACATTACTACTTCCTCTGTTTCATAATGTAAGACGTTTTTTGACACTAAATTAGAGTAAAAAAAGGTCTTATATTACGAGACGAAGGGAGTAACTTTTTCTCTAGTTCGGTCTTTTCACCTCTTGTACGAACATGGGAACAACACCCGAGGCCCCCTTTTCGGAGCAAAGGATCAGTCCAACACTCGGTTTGCGCTAAGCGAAAATGCAAGTCGATCCGCCAAATCATCATTCATTCTCAGCAGGAATCTTCTATGAGTAATCGGGAGGGGATGCAGCTAAAACAAACCCATGAAATCCAACTAGTCATGATTCAAAGACCACATGAGGAGACAGGTAGTTGGATAAAAGCAAAGATCACACCTCAGGTGATGTACTACTAGCAGGAGTTGTTTCCTACTGGTCTCCTCCAGGGATCACGCACGGGACCACAAGGCCCCAATATTGCTTTTAGAAGATAGCCACAGCAAATGAAACGCACGTGTGCGGTGCGATGGAGCACTTGGACTATAGTATTCCTCTTGGTTTGCCTTCTATCGCAAACTCCAGCGAGATTGTCCAAACTTTTCGTACAATCTTTAATCTGTGCTGGACTTTGTTGCTTCATCTGTAAAGAAATATAAGAGCGTTTAGATCACTTGCGGAGGAAGTACTAGCTAAGCCCAAAACAACTATATTCAGTGCAAACTGTCTGTGAAAAAATCGCAACATGATGTACGAAAAATCCACTAGAAAAACCTTTGTTTTTTACAAATTTGAGTGCAACGCTAAATAACTCGCGAGTTTTTAAATCTCACATGAGAATTACATTGAGACAAAGAAAACTAGATAAAGCCATGGACATAAATCCAGAATTTATGATGCTTTGTTCGAGACTTGCATAAGGGAGGAGTGGGAAAGTCACTCTCCGTCACGTTCTGACTGCCGGCACCACGCAACGCCCGGACCCCTCATGTTCCACACTTTGTCCCTCCTACACTATGTCTCTGCACCCGGATCTCAATGGCATCCGGACCGCAACATCGTCGCCGCACCCACCTCGGATGGTGCCCGGGCCCTTTCGAACCTCCAATGCTCTGCCTTGCCGCCAAGCCATCGTCCGAAGAAAAAATGAATTAGAGAAACAATTTATGGAGGGGTAGGCATTTAGGAAAATTTTAGCGGCTAGCATTAGGTGTCCGCGAGTCGTTCAGTGTTCCGACTTTGAGATGTGAAACCTTTTTTTTTTCACGAGGGATAAGGATTATTATTTCAAGTTCAATAGGGTTGAGATGTGCAACCTTTGGTAGTTCATTCTTTCTTTTTGACTCGATCGCTTCGGGGCCATCAATGGTAGTAGTACGCACGGTGTGGCATCGCAAGTTGGTTCGGTTGATGGTGAATGAACAGATCATACGCCTTCCCGTTGGAGCCAAAGGAAGTAAAGAAGGGAAAATGCAAACGATTTGCACTGCAAACTTTATTTGTTTGTTAGCTGTGAACGGCTGCAAATGTGATGTTCGCGAGCAAACACGTGGTACCAAAAGTTACGCCACTGCAGATAAAAAAAGTTACGCAACTGTAAATACTGCGCCTCACAAAAGATCAGCTGGTACACCTCAAAAAGGAATAAAAGAGATCAACTGCCCAGTTGCTGGAGCCCGGTGCGGTCATTCCTGGTCTGCGTCCAGATAAGCTTTTTTTTTTGACAGAATTGCGTCCAGATAAGCTAGCGACAGGGAAGAAGACACAACAGCTGCCTTTTGGGAGTAAGAATTTGTTTATCTGTGCTAAGCGCACAATGTATACAAAACCAAAACCACCCAGACAAGAGACCCAGAACAAGAACTACTAATGGAATTTTTCGCTCTATGATGATTCAGATATTTCGGAAAAAAGCAATGCAAAAAAAAAAATCGATGGTAAATTTTGGTCGATCCACGACCGCGTTACGGAATACTCCTGCTTCGGCATTCCCAGAGACAGTGAATCCGCCACAAAAAGAGGAGGCGCAGAGCACCTAAAGTGTCCATCGAAGAAGCAATTTCGTAAATCAGTAGATAAAATCAAAATCGCTGCAAACACGGCTGGCACTAGAACAACGATCTACGGAGCACGATTAGATATTTAGATCTACGGAGTACTCGGTAATCCATATGGGAGACGTAGGCACAAAACAACTGATCAAGTCGAACAAGCTGGAGTTACCCGGCCTCTGTCCATGCTGTTCATACCTCGCCGACGCCGGCCTTGCGCTCGGCGAGGCCTTCTCCTTGGTCGCCGCCCTGGCTAGGCGGCCAGGGCAGCCTCCTCCGCTGCCGCGCCATGGGCCGCGCCCTCCGCTCCTGCTGCCGCGCCCTGGGCCGCGCCCTCCGCTCCTGCCGCCGCGCCCTCCGCTCCCGCCGCCGCCGCAGGGTCGTCGTCCTCGTCGGCCGGGGTGAGCGGTCCGTACTTGTTCCGAGCCTCAGAGATCCCCGTGGCAGTGCGGGGCTCCGGGACGTCCTCGCGCCGGCCCGAGGGGAGCAGCACCGAGACGACGCGGCGCTGCTGGGGCATCCTCGTGAGGGACTCGCGCAGCACCCTCGCTTCGGGCCCGCGCCTCTCCGGCGCGGGGGCGGTGGGTGGTGCGGACGCCATCGACGGGGAAGGTGGAGAGAGGAGGGCTTTCGCTTCGCTCTAGCTTTCTGGGGAAGGGATGGGCCGCGTGCTCTGGCTCTGGCTCTGCGATTCGAGTCGACTGCCTTGGTGACGGGGCTGGTGGTGTGATGGAGGAGGGATATTTATAGAGGGGGGGAAGCGAGGAGGGATCCATTTATTGCTTTTGCAAGCGAGGAGGGATCCGCCGTGGGGGATCGACCGCAATCGCATTTCGCATAGGTTCATTAAATGCACGGGCTTCCACCCCGCCTGCGTGTGATCCGTGTTCGGCTGCGCCGACTGCTAGACCGCACGCCATCCCTCCATCGCCTGCATCCCTACAGATTACTCTCCGAAAAGCGTGGCCGGTGGTCCTTCCCTTGAGGCGACCAGCAGGAAGCAGAGAGCATGCTCTCATTGCTCCATGCAGTCACCTCTTTTGATCTACCTACTTTCGATCTACGCCGGAGCCGGAGAAAACTTTGCCCCGGAGCCTGAGTAACCTACGATTTAATTAATTACCACTGAGTATTCCATGCATGCAACTATACTAATGTATCATAACCTAATGCATGCCAATCATTGGTAGTCTTTTTTTAGTGATTGATTAATGATTAAGTACTCCTTGATTTTCTTTTCAGTTAGGCTGGTCATAGTGGGGAGTAACTTAGACTAGTGTCATATGCATGACACTAGTCTAAGTTACTACCTTCATAATGCAAAGTAACATGATAGTTGTGTCATAGATGGCTTCATTTATTAGCTTATAGACTCATCTTGTCTTGGGAAGCGCTATGTTACAGTAACATATTATGTTACCACCTCACATTAAATACTTGCCACATAAGCCAAAATTTCTTGAAGTGCGCTATATTACTAAATAAGTTACTCCCACTATGACTAGCCTTAAAGTACTCCTTGATTTAAGATATATGAACTCCATGATCTAGGAGGACGCCTTGATTAACTGAGAATATCAATGACGGTCTGATCTTAGTTCATATAAGTACTATTTTAATGTCATGCATGTTATTACATGTTACTCTTATATTTAGATTAACAGCGAGTAAACCATCAGTTATGGTAGTATTTTGTTTGATATAAACCTACATGCTCAACAAATGATGTATACTTCGCATTAGTCCTCCGTTGTCTTAATTATTTTCCACCATCATTTGAAATTATTTTCCTGTAAATTTTTTTTGACACTTAAATGGTAAGAGAGATTTCTGCTACTCCCTGATAGTGTAAAAAACGTCTACTTTTTGAGACAGAGAGTATATTAAATAAGCAAATGTTACAATGTGTGACAACCTTCAAAGGTGGCTTTGCACCAATGAGCAAAGTAGAGGGGGTTACAATGTGTGTACAAGGGAGTAATATCCTTACGTCACTAAGCTCGCTTAGCATGATGACTTCCCGACTGTCTACTACAACAAGTTTTTTCCGACTCCGGCGAGGGAGGGGTAATGACAGCGGCGCGTCTTCGGCTTGTTTCAGTGCTTGTAGTAGTCGCTAGCTAGGTGGTCTGCAGATCTGGATGCATTTTTTTTATCATTTTAAGTATTCATTGTACTTCCATGATTGAAGATGAATAAATCGAAAGTTTTTCCGCAAAAAAAAGCTCCCTCGGATTGGACCTCCCAGGGACAATTGTGTTGAACGATTCATGGCTAACCCCAATTTTGACTGCGTCATCCGCTGATTGCCTAGTTGGGCCCACTAGCAAGGGAAGGTCGTTTTTTGGGCCAGAAGTATTATGGTGAGCATGGAGGGTTTTCTAATATTTGGGTCTGTGTGCGCCACAACGGTTGCCGAAATCGCAAGAAGGCCAACACGAAGCCCCGACGCCTCCCGTCCTTTGCTCTACCTATCGCATCTTGGCGAAATCACCACCTCTCTATCCCCATATCCTCGCCTTCCGTCCTCGTGCCCCCAACCACCCATCCATCGCCCATCCCTAGCAGGCTTCCGATTAGGTAAGTACTGGGCGGAGGTGGTGCCGGTAGAAGGATAAGGAAGCCAACGAGGAGAAAAAGGCATGGCAATGGCGGCAACCTTGCGATGGGTCATCTTCTTCCTAGGACCCCTCCATCCCTGCAGGATCCATCCTGAGGTGACCCCTTTTATCTGTATGGGACGTCTACTAGGATTGTGCTTCTCTCTCTCTCTCTCTCTCTCTCTCTCTCTCTCTCTCTCTCTCTCTCTCTCTCTCTCTCTCTCTCTCTCTCTCTCTCTTGTAATTTTAGGTTAGCTCTTGGAACTTTTTTTGGGGGGGTGGGGGGACTAATATTTTAGTATTTAAGGTATTCGGTCCATTTTTAGGTTAACTATTGGAGATGCTCTAAGTGCAACTCTAGCAGAGTTGACATATGCTCCAAAACTCCATAATGACTTTAAATATGAAGGCTAAGGGTCAAAAGGCACTCTAGAAGAGTCATCATCTTAAATATCGCTAATGAAGAGTCATCATAATGCAACCTTCATATTTTCCATGCAAGTAAGACCCACCTATCATTGGTAATAGGTTCTTCCCCAATAAGAGAAAATTAAAAACACATTTGATTCAAATCGATTTGTTCCCAATAAATTGGATGGAAAATTAGTCACACTACTATCGGATTGATAGAACAATTAATAGTAGCTAACTAATTGCGGCCTTGGTTACGGTCTACGTAGAATGCAGCAATGCATGTCCCGATGACCCGAAAATTCACCTCAATAGCATTGTCCCATGCCGACTGTGAGTCGATGGTGCTGGGGCAGGAAAGACGTCCCAATTCCTTCTTCGCTGCCTCCTCCTTGCCACGTTCATCTAGTCCCAATCGTGGTGCAGGGATCCACCTACTTCTTGTTGGAGAACGTTGCAGAAAACAAAAAAAATCCCTACATTTCACCAAGATCAATCTATGGAGTCAACTAGCAACGAGAGGAGAGTGCATCTACATACCCTTGTAGATCGCGAGCGGAAGCGTTCAAGAGAACGGGGATGATGGAGTCGTACTCGCCGTGATCCAAATCACCAATGACCAAGTGCCGAACGGACGACACCTCCGCGTTCAACACACGTACGGTTGGGGAAGACGTCTCCTCCTTCTTGATCCAGCAAGGGGAAGGAGAGGTTGATGAAGATCCAGCAGCACGACGGCGTGGTGGTGGATGCAGCAGTGATCGCAGCAGGGCTTCGCCGAGCTTCTGCGAGAGGGAGAGGTGTAGCAGGGGAGAGGGAGGCGCCAAGACTTGAGGTGCGGCTGCCCTCCCTTCCCCCCTTTATATAGCCCCCCTGGGGGGCGCCGGCCCTAGGACATGGGATCTCCTTGGGGGGCGGTGGCCAAGGGGGAGGCTTGCCCCCCAAGGCAAGTGGAGGCACCCCCCACCCTAGGGTTTCCATCCCTAGGCGCAGGGGCCCCAAGGGGGGCGCACCAGCCCACTAGGGGCTGGTTCTCCTCCCCACTTCAGCCCACGGGGCCCTCCGGGATAGGTGGCCCCACCCGGTGGACCCCCGGGACCCATCCGGTGGTCCCGGTACAATACCGGTGACTCTGAATCCTTCCCGATGGCCGAAACTGCACTTCCTATATATAATTCTTCACCTCCTGGCCATTCCGGAACTCCTCGTGACATCCGGGATATCATCCGGGACTCCGAACAACTTTTGGATTACTGCATATTCATATCTCTACAACCCTAGCGTCACCGAACCTTAAGTGTGTAGACCCTACGGGTTCGGGAGACATGCAGACATGACCGAGACGACTCTCCGGTTAATAACCAACAACGGGATCTGGATACCCATGTTGGCTCCCACATGCTCCACGATGATCTCATCGGATGAACCACGATGTCGAGGATTCAATCAATCCCGTATACAATTCCCTTTGTTAATCAGTACGTTACTTGCCTGAGATTCGATCGTCGGTATCCCAATACCTCGTTCAATCTCGTTACTGGCAAGTCACTTTACTCATACTGTAATGCATGATCCCGTGACCAACCGCTTGGTCACATTGAGATCATTATGATGATGCATTACCGAGTGGGCCCAGAGATACCTCTCCGTTATACGGAGTGACAAATCCCAGTCTCGATCCGTGTCAACCCAACAGATGCTTTCGAGGATGCCTGTAATATACCTTTATAGTCACCCAGTTACGTTGTGACGTTTGGCACAGCCAAAGCACTCCTACGGCATCCGGGAGTTACACGATCTCATGGTCTAAGGAAAGGATACTTGACATTGGAAAACTCTAGCAAACGAACTATGCGATCTTATGCTATGTTTAGGATTGGGTCTCGTCCATCACATCATTCTCCTAATGATGTGATCTCGTTATCATTGACATCCAATGCCCATAGTCAGGAAACCATGACTATCTATTGATCAACGAGCTAGTCAACTAGAGGCTTACTATGGACATGTTGTGGTCTATGTATTCATACATGTATTACGATTTCCGGATAACAAAATTATAGCATGAACAATAGACAATTATCATGAACAAGGAAATATAATAATAATCCTTTTATTATTGTCTCTAGGGCATATTTCCAACAGTCTCCCACTTGCACTAGAGTCAATAATCTAGTTATATTGTGATGAATCGAACACCCATAGAGTTCTGGTGTTGATCACGTTTTGCTCGCGAAAGAGGTTTAGTCAATGGATCTGCGACATTCAGATCCGTGTGCACTTTACAAATATCTATGGCTCCATCTTGAATATTTTCACGAATGAAGTTGAAGCGACGCTTGATGTGCCTGGTCTTCTTGTGAAACATGGGCTCCATGGCAAGTGCAATAGCTCCAGTATTGTCACAGAAGAGAGCGATTGGCCCCGATGCATTGGGTATGACTCCTAGGTCGGTGATGAACTCCTTCATCCATATTGCTTCATGCGCTGCCTCCGAGGCTGTCATGTACTCCGCTTCACATGTAGATCCCGCCACGACGCTTTGCTTGCAACTGCACCAGCTTACTGCCCCACCATTCAAAATAAACACGTATCCGGTTTGTGACTTGGAGTCATCCAGATCTGTGTCGAAGCTAGCGTCGACGTAACCCTTTACGACGAGCTCTTCGTCACCTCCATATATGAGAAACATGTCCTTAGTCCTTTTCAGGTACTTCAGGATATTCTTGACCGCTGTCCAGTGTTCCATGCAGGGATTACTTTGGTACCTTCCTACCAAACTTACGGCAAGGTTTACATCAGGTCTGGTACACAGCATGGCGTACATGATAGACCCTATGGCTGAGGCATAGGGGACGACACTCATCTTTTCTCTATCTTCTGCCGTGGTCGGACACTGAGCTGAGCTCAATTTCACACCTTGCAACACAGGCAAGAACCCCTTCTTGGACTGATCCATATTGAACTTCTTCAATATCTTTTCAAGGTATGTGCTTTGTGAAAGACCTATGAGGCGTCTTGATCTATCTCTATAGATCTTGATGCCTAATATATAAGCAGCTTCTCCAAGGTCCTTCATTGAAAAACACTTATTCAAATAGGCCTTAATGCTGTCCAAAAGTTTTATATCATTTCCCATCAAAAGTATGTCATCCACATATAATATGAGAAATGCTACAGAGCTCCCACTCACTTTCTTGTAAATGCAGGCTTCTCCATAAGTCTGCACAAACCCAAACGCTTTGATCATTTCATCAAAGCGAATGTTCCAACTCCGAGATGCTTGCACCAGCTCATAAATGGAGCGCTGGAGCTTGCATACCTTGTTAGCATTCTGAGTATCGACAAAACCTTCCGGCTGCATCATATACAGTTCTTCCTTAAGAAAGCCGTTGAGGAATGCCGTTTTGACACCCATTTGCAATATCTCATAATCATAGTATGCGGCAATTGCTAACAAGATTCGGACGGACTTCAGTTTTGCTACGGGTGAGAAGGTCTCATCGTAGTCAACCCCTTGAACTTGTCGATAACTCTTAGCGACAAGTCGAGCCTTATAGATGGTAACATTACCATCCGCGTCCGTCTTCTTCTTAAAGATCCATTTATTCTCTATCGCTCGCCGATCATCGGGCAAGTCTGTCACAGTCCATAATTTGTTTTCATACATGGATCCTATCTCGGATTGCATGGCTTCAAGCCATTTGTTGGAATCTGGGCCCGCCATTGCTTCTTCATAGTTCGAAGGTTCACCGTTGTCTAACAACATGATTTCCAGGACAGGGTTGTCGTACCACTCTGGTGCGGAACGTGTCCTTGTGGAACTACGAAGTTCAGTAGCAACTTGATCTGAAGTTTCATGATCATCATTATTAACCTCCTCTCTAATCGGTGGAGGCACCACAGAAACATTTTCTTGAGCTGCGCTACTCTCCGGTTCAAGAGGTAATACTTCATCAAGTTCCACTTTCCTCCCACTTACTTCTTTCGAGAGAAACTGTTTCTCTAGAAAGGACCCGTTCTTGGCAACAAAAATCTTGCCTTCGGATCTGAGGTAGAAGGTATACCCAATGGTTTCCTTAGGGTATCCTATGAAGACGCATTTTTCCGACTTGGGTTCGAGCTTTTCAGGTTGAAGTTTCTTGACATAAGCATCGCATCCCCAAACTTTAAGAAATGACAGCTTAGGTTTCTTCCCAAACCATAATTCATACGGTGTCATCTCAACGGATTTAGACGGTGCCCTATTTAAAGTGAATGTAGTTGTCTCTAGAGCGTATCCCCAAAATGATAGCGGTAAATCAGTGAGTGACATCATAGATCGCACCATATCCAATAGAGTGCGATTACGACGATCGGACACACCGTTATGCTGAGGTGTTCCAGGCGGCGTGAGTTGTGAAACGATTCCACATTTCCTTAAGTACGTACCAAATTCGTGACTTAAATATTCTCCCCCACGATCTGATCGTAAGAACTTGATTTTTCTATCACGTTGATTCTCAACCTCACTCTGAAATTCCTTGAACTTTTCAAAGGTCTCAGACTTGTGTTTCATTAAGTAGACATACCCATATCTACTCAAGTCATCAGTGAGTGTGAGAACATAACGGTAGCCACCGCGAGCCTCAACACTCATTGGACCGCACACATCAGTATGTATGATTTCCAATAAGTTGGTTGCTCGCTCCATTGTTCCGGAAAACGGAATCTTGGTCATCTTCCCCATGAGGCATGGTTCACACGTGTCAAATGATTCGAAATCAAGAGACTCCAAAAGTCTATCTGTATGGAGCTTCTTCATGCGTTTGACACCTATGTGACCAAGGCGGCAGTGCCACAAGTATGTGGGACTATCATTATCAACCTTACATCTTTTGGTATTCACACTATGAATATGTGTAACATTACGTTCGAGATTCATTAAGAATAAACCATTCACCAGCGGGGCATGACCATAAAACATATCCCTCATATAAATAGAACAACCATTATTCTCGGATTTAAATGAGTAGCCATCTCGCATTAAACGAGATCCAGATATAATGTTCATGCTCAAAGCTGGCACTAAATAACAATTATTGAGGTTTAAAACTAATCCCGTAGGTAAATGTAGAGGTAGCGTGCCGACGGCGATCACATCGACCTTGGAACCATTCCCGACGCGCATCGTCACCTCGTCCTTCGCCAGTCTCCGTTTATTCCGCAGCTCCTGCTTTGAGTTACAAATGTGAGCAACCGCACCGGTATCAAATACCCAGGAGCTACTACGAGTACTGGTAATGTATACATCAATTACATGTATATCACATATACCTTTAGTGTTGCCGGGCTTCTTGTCTGCTAAGTATTTGGGCAGTTCTGCTTCCAGTGTCCCTTTCCCTTGCAATAAAAACACTCGGTCTCAGGCTTGGTTCCATTCTTTGACTTCTTCCCGGTAACTGGCTTACCGGGCGCGGCAACTTCCTTGCCGTCCTTCTTGAAGTTCTTCTTACCCTTGCCTTTCTTGAACTTAGTGGTTTTATTCACCATCAACACTTGATGTTCCTTTTTGATTTCTACCTCTGCTAATTTCAGCATTGAATACACCTCAGGAATGGTCTTTTCCATCCCCTGCATATTGTAGTTCATCACAAAGGTCTTGTAGCTAGGTGGGAGCGACTGAAGGATTCTGTCAATGACCGCCTCGTCCGGGAGGTTAATGTCCAGCTGGGACAAGCGGTTGTGTAACCCAGATATTTTGAGTATGTGCTCACTGACATAACTATTTTCCTCCATCTTACAACTATAGAACTTGTCGGAGACTTCATATCTCTCGACCCGGGCATGAGCTTGTAAAATCATTTTCAGCTCTTCGAACATCGCATATGCTCCGTACTTCTCAAAACGCTTTTGGAGCCACGGTTCTAAGCTGTAAAGCATGCCGCACTGAACGAGGGAGTAATCATCAGTACGCTGCTGCCAAGAGTTCATAACGTCTTGGTTCTCTAGGATGGGTGCTTCACCTAGCGGTGCTTCTAGGACATATTGTTTCCTGGCAGCTATGAGGATGATCCTCAGGTTTCGGACCCAGTCCGTATAGTTACTGCCATCATCTTTCAGCTTGGTTTTCTCTAGGAATGCGTTGAAGTTGAGGTTGACATTAGCGTGGGCCATTTGATCTACAAGACATATTGCAAAGTTTATTTAGACTAAGTTCATAATAATTAAGTTCATCTAATCAAATTATATAATGAACTCCCACTCAGATTAGACATCCCTCTCGTCTTCTAAGTGATACATGATCCGACTTGACTAGACCGTGTCCGATCACGTGAGACGGACTAGTCATCATCGGTGAACATCTCCATGTTGATCATATCTTCTATACGACTCATGTTCGACCTTTCGGTCTTCCGTGTTCCGAGGCCATGTCTGTACATGCTAGGCTTGTCAAGTTAACCTAAGTGTATTGCGTGTGTAAATCTGGCTTACACCCGTTGTATTCGAATGTTAGAATCTATCACACCCGATCATCACGTGGTGCTTCGAAACAACGAACCTTTGCAACGGTGCACAGTTAGGGGGAACACTTTCTTGAAATTGATATGAGGGATCATCTTATTTACTACCGTCGTTCTTTAAGCAAATAAGATACAAAAACATGATAAACATCACATGCAATCAAATAGTAACATGATATAGCCAATATCATATTGCTCCTTTTGATCTCCATCTTCGGGGCGCCATGATCATCTTCATCACCGGCATGACACCATGATCTCCATCATCATGATCTCCATCATCATGATCTCCATCATCATGATCTCCATCATCGTGTCTTCATGAAGTTGTCCCATCAACTATTACTTCTACTACTATGGCTAATGCTTTAGCTATAGAGTAAAGTAATTACATGACATTTATGTTGACACGCAGGTCATAAATAAATTAAGATAACTCATATGGCTCCTGTCGGTTGTCATACTCATCGACATGCAAGTCGTGATTCCTATTACAATAACATGATCATCTCATACATCACATATATCATTCATCACAACTTTTGGCCATATCACATCACAAAGCACTTGCTGCAAAAAGAAGTTAGACGTCCTCTAATTGTTGTTGCATGTTTTACGTGGCTGCAATAGGGTTCTAGCAAGAACGTTTTCTTACCTACGTAAGAACCACAACGTGATTTGCCAACTTCTATTTACCCTTCATAAGGACCCTTTTCATCGAATCCGCTCCAACTAAAGTGGGAGAGACAGACACCCGCTAGCCACCTTATGCAACTAGTGCATGTCAGTCGGTGGAACCTGTCTCACGTAAGCGTACGTGTAAGGTCGGTCCGGGCCGCTTCATCCCACAATACCGCTGAAGCAAAATAAGACTAGTAGTGGCAAGAAGGTTGACAACATCTACGCCCACAACAAATTTGTGTTCTACTCGTGCAAAGAGAACTACGCATAGACCTAGCTCATGATGCCACTGTTGGAGGACGTTGCAGAAAACAAACAAAAATTCCCTACGTTTCACCAAGATCAATCTATGGAGTCAACTAGCAACCAGAGGAGAGTGCATCTACATACCCTTGTAGATCGCGAGCGGAAGCGTTCAAGAGAACGGGGATGATGGAGTCGTACTCGCCGTGATCCAAATCACCGATGACCAAGTGCCGAACGTACGGCATCTCCGCGTTCAACAGACGTACGGTTGGGGAAGACGTCTCCTCCTTCTTGATCCAGCAAGGGGAAGGAGAGGTTGATGAAGATCCAGCAGCACGACGGCGTGGTGGTGGATGCAGCAGTGATCGCAGCAGGGCTTCGCCGAGCTTGTGCGAGAGGGAGAGGTGTAGCAGGGGAGAGGGAGGCGCCAAGACTTGAGGTGTGGCTGCCCTCCCTCCCCCCCTTTATATAGGCCCCCTGGGGGGCGCTGGCCCTAGGAGATGGGATCTCCTTGGGGGGGCGGCGGCCAAGGGGGAGGCTTGCCCCCCAAGGCAAGTGGAGGCGCCCCCCATCCTAGGGTTTCCAACCCTAGGCGCAGGGGGGCCCAAGGGGGGGCGCACCAGCCCACTTGGGGCTGGTTCTCCTCCCCACTTCAGCCCACGGGGCCCTCCGGGATGGGTGGCCCCACCCGGTGGACCCCCGGGACCCATCCGGTGGTCCCGGTACAATATCGGTGACTCTGAATCCTTCCCGATGGCCGAAACTGCACTTCCTATATATAATTCGTCACCTACGGACCATTCCGGAACTCCTCGTGACGTCCGGGATATCATCCAGGACTCCGAACAACTTTCAGATTACTGCATATTCATATCTCTACAACCCTAGCGTCACCGAACCTTAAGTGTGTAGACCCTACGGGTTCGGGAGACATGCAGACATGACCGAGACGACTCTCCGGTCAATAACCAACAGCGGGATCTGGATACCCATGTTGGCTCCCACATGCTCCACGATGATCTCATCGGATGAACCACGATGTCGAGGATTCAATCAATCCCGTATACAATTCCCTTTGTCAATCGGTACGTTACTTGCCCGAGATTCGATCGTCGGTATCCCAATACCTCGTTCAATCTTGTTACCGGCAAATCACTTTACTCGTACTGTAATGCATGATCCCGTGACCAACCGCTTGGTCACATTGAGCTCATTATGATGATGCATTACCGAGTGGGCCCAGAGATACCTCTCCGTCATACGGAGTGACAAATCCCAGTCTCGATCCGTGTCAACCCAACAAATGCTTTTGGGGATGCCTGTAATATACCTTTATAGTCACCCAGTTACGTTGTGACGTTTGGCATAGCCAAAGCACTCCTACGGCATCCGGGAGTTACACGATCTCATGGTCTAAGGAAATGATACTTAACATTGGAAAAGATTTAGCAAACGAACTACACGATCTTGTGCTAGGCTTAGGATTGGGTCTTGTCCATCACATCATTCTCCTAATGATGTGATCTCATTATCAATGACATCTAATGCCCATAGTCAGGAAACCATGACTATATGTTGATCAACGAGCTAGTCAACTAGAGGCTCACTAGGGACATGTTGTGGTCTATGTATTCACACATGTATTATGATTTCCGGATAACACAATTATAGCATGAACAATAGACAATTATCATGAACAAGGAAATATAATAATAATCCTTTTATTATTGCCTCTAGGGCATATTTCCAACACTTCTATGCTCATTCCTCTGCACCATTTACGAGGACGCGATGGATTGGAGGCGGGCAAGAGGGGTTGGAAGCGCTAGAGAGTTAAAATGATAAGGAAGAGAGGGGGAGTGTTGACTTTTATTAGCCACCGCATGCCAATTAAGATGACATTTGGGGGTGCTAGAGGTAGCATACGACCATGAAGGGGCATGCTTCTTGATGAGAAACCGACCACGCCCACCCGCCTCCTCCCAGCATGCTCGCACGCAAGCCAAAACATGTTGCCCGTGGCAGCCATCCGACGAGCCATCACGTAAATTCGATGCACGACCATGCCCTAATGTATGGGTGGTTGCCTCGTCGGTGGTTCATGGGAGGCCATGCTGCTTCAAATCTCGCATGTGGCGTGAGGAAGAAGATAAAATTTCACATGTGACTAACAGTTAGGCTTGGAACAAGCTTCAAAGGAAACGTTCACAACCTCCAAATATGAAGGTGTGGATTGCCTGATGGATGATCTTTGATCTCTCAGATCGTTCCCTTAGCATTGTTATTTAGGTGAGTAGCTTTGGGGTGTTCTTGTTGGGTTTTTTGTGTGCTTTTGTTGTGTCAAGATTAGTGGTTGTTGTGTCTTCAGAGTGTTTGGCGGGCCACTTTGTGCACTCCTGGGGTTCCATGTCATGTGAGTAGTTGATACGTCTCCAACGTATCTATAAATTTTTATTGCTCCATGCTATATTATCTACTATTTTAGGCAATACTGGGCTTTATTTTCCATTTTTATATTATTTTTGGGACTAACCTATTAACCGGAGGCCCAGCCCAGATTTGCTGTTTTATGCCTATTTCCGTATTTCGAGGAAAAGGAATATCAGACGGAGTCAAAACGGAACGAAGTCAACTGGAGAAGTTATTTTTGGAAGGAAACCCACCGGATGGACTTGGACCCCACGTCAGAAGATACAGGAGGTGCTCACGAGGGTGGGGGGCGCACCCTCCCCCCTGGGCGCGCCCCCCTGCCTCGCGGGGCCCCCGTAGCTCCACCGACGTTCTCCTTTCACCCATATATACCGTCGTACCCTAAAACTTCCAGAACAGAACCTAGATTGGGAGTTCCGCCGCCGCAAGCCTCCAGAGCCACGAAATACCAATCGGGACCCCTTTCCGGTACCCTGCCGGAGGGGGGATCCATCTCCGATGGCCATCTTCATCATCCCGGCGCTATCCATGACGAGGAGGGAGTAGTTCACCCTCGGGGCCGAGGGTATGTACCAGTAGCTATGTGTTTGATCTCTCTTTCTCTGTCGTGTTCTCTCTCGTGTTCCCTCTATGGCACGATCTTGATGTATCCCGAGCTTTGCTATTGTAGTTGGATCTTATGATGTTTCTCCCCCTCTACTCTCTTGTGATGAATTGAGTTTCCCCTTTGAAGTTATCTTATCGGATTGAGTCTTTATGAGAACACTTGATGTATGTCTTGGTGATCAACTTGCGGGGTTCATGACATTGGGAACCTATGCATAGGGGTTGGCACACGTTCTTGATTCTCCGCTAGAAACTTTGGGGCACTCTTTGAAGTACTTTTATGTTGGTTGGATAAATTTGAGATTGTGGGATGCATATCGTATAATCATGCCCACGGATACTTGAGGTGACAATGGAGTATCTAGGTGACATTAGGGTTTTGGTTGATTTGTATCTTAAGGTGTTATTCTAGTACGAACTCTTTTATAGATTGATCCGAAAGAATAGCTTTGTGGTGGTTTCGTACCCGACCATAATCTCTACGTTTGTTCTCCGCTATTAGTGGCTTTGGAGTGACTCTTTGTCGCATGTTGAGGGCTTGTCATATGATCTATCTATGTTATTATTGTTGAGAGAACTTGCACTAGTGAAAGTATGAACCCTAGGCCTTATTTCCTATCATTGCAATACCGATTACGCTCACTTTTACTGCTCGCTACCTTGCTGTTTTTATATTTTTAGATTACAAAAACCCATATCTACCATCCATATTGCACTTGTATCACCATCTCTTCGCCGAACTAGTGCACCTATACAATTTACCGTTGTATTGGGTGTGTTGGGGACACAAGAGACTTTTTGTTATTTGGTTGCAGGGTTGTTTGAGAGAGACCATCTTCCTCCTATGCCTCTCGCGGATTGATAAACCTTAGGTCATCCACTTGAGGGAAATTTGCTACTGCCCTACAAACCTGTGCACTTGCAGGCCCAACAACGTCTACTTGAAGAAGGTTGTGTAGTAGACATCAGTAGTCTTCTTGTGGTATGTCTGTTTCGGTTTTCACCCTTCTCCACAAATTAACTCGGCAATTCTCTTCTTAATTAATTGATGAGGCCAAACTTTTGCCCTCGTTTCAAAAAAATGAAGGCCTGAAGGCCACAAATGAAGGAAGCACCAAAATATCACTTTAGCTATATGTATGTTGACTAGTTTATCAATTTGGTAAGACAATTTTTTACTATTGATTCTTTTGTTAAGATTTGTGATGTTATTTTTTTCTTTATATTGTTTCATGGCTTCTTAGGCTAATTTTGACTTATCCCTGTTTGGGCTAATTCAATTTTTTGGCTGAATTTTTGACTTGCCCCTATTTAGGGTAAGTCATTTTTCCTATAGGGTTTGAAGCGGATTACACATTTACATGTTTTTTATTTGTAAGTGTTTTTGCTTTCACTTTTATTTTTTAGTCGGTTTTCCTTTTCTCTACATGGATATTTTTGGCATGTTGGATCAATGGAAATGAATACACGCAATTACTATACAATATGTGTTTGAACTAGATTAGAGTGTGAAAATACACTATTATATGCTTATTCTTTGCATATTTAAAAAGTGTTATTTGAGTGCAAACTTGTGTGCAAGTTTTTTTTCATCTTCCTTGTTCTCGAATGGGTACCAATGTCATTAATTCATTCTTCCTTAGAAACTTTCATTACTTTTGTTTTAGTTTCCATTTCATTATCTTTCTCCTTTAAGGGTAATACCAAAGTTGCTAATTCATTCCTTCTTAGGAAACATCTTTTTGCGGACTCTCGCTATCATATGCACATTCTTCCACACTATATATTTTTTTATTTTTGAATAAATTATGTGCACATTTTTATCATTATTTTGTTTTTAAAATATTCATTATCTCTATCCTTAAATGGTAATACCGATGCCACTAATTCATACTTCCTTAGAAAGTTCACTATTTTGATTTATTTTTTAATATTTACTCCATTTTCTTTCTTCTATAAGGGTAATACGGACGTCACCAATTCAATCCTTCTTAGGAAACTTATTTTTGTGAAATTTCACTATTACATGCTTAATCCTGCACTTAAAAGTGTAATTATTGTATTGATTATGTGCAAATTTTATCACTGTGTTTTATTTATTTTCATTATTTTCTCCCTAAAGGGTAATACCAATGCCACTAATTCATTCTTTCTTAGAAACTTCACAATTTTTAATTTTTTAGTTTATATTTCATTTTCTTTATTCTTTAAAGGAAATACCAATGGCTCTAATTTATTTCTTCTTACAAAAAAATATTTTTGCAAACATTCCACTATTATATACTTGTTCTCGCATATGATACAAAAGCATAATTTTTGTGTAAATTGTATGCAAAAAACTTATTATTTGTTTTAATTTTTTATTTTGTTTCTTCTTAAAGGGTAATATCAATGACATTAATTTATTTTCCTTAGAAAACTTCATTATTTCTTTATTGTTAGTTTCTATTTCTTCTTTAAGGTAAAATGCTAATGTCACTAATTCATTCCTTCTCAGGAAACATATTTTTGCGAAAATCCAACCATTATATACTTACTCTTGCATATTATGAAAATATGCAATTTCTGTATAAATTTTGCCTTTATTGTTTTCATTGTTTCTCTTCTGAAAGGGTAATACCAGTGCCACTATTGTTTTCTATAAAACTTCATTATTATGATTTTGTTTCAGTTTTTATTTACTTTTCCTTGTTTTTAAAATGAAATAATGTTGTTGCATCGGGAGGGCGCACTTCGCACGAAAGCAGAGTAATGACAACATGAGGGGCGTCCTAATTGTTCAACTCGGTTACATTGTACAATGCACATGCAACACACGAGCGACATGATATATAAGACTAGGAACAACTAGGATGTGTTTGGTTCACATCTCTGTTTTAGGGCATTTTGCATACTTATCTCGGTTGGGCCTGTTTGAGCTAATGCGGGCTAAAAACCAATATTTACATGTAGTTTGGTTGCCTACATTAGGCTCCGTGAATGATGAGAGCAATTAGTTAGTGCGCCGTTTGGTTGCCTGTGTCACTGTTGTTTTGTTGCAAACGGCTAAATATGTGATCATCACTTCTCACTAGTGGCCATTGTCTTGTCCTAGATAGAAAACAAATGGCAGTTTATCCTAGCTACTAGCAAATGACAGTACAAGTTATTAAGAGCCAATATGACTGCATAGGGGAAAGTTCAACGATGGTAACTAGAGGTGGAAGTTCTTCCTCTTCTTGTTCTTCTTCTTCTTATTATTCTTCTTCTTCTTCAGATCCTTGTTTGCCCTTAGTTATCTCACATTTCCTAAGCCCAGTCCAACCTTTTGTTCTTCCACACTTCATTGTCAAACACCTCCACACCATGGTCGGAGATGATCACCTCATCAGGTGTCACATCTTCCTCCTTGTCACAAGTTCATCAGTTCCCCATTGCAGGATCCAGTTGTGAATGATGCAACAGGCAAGAACAAGCTTGACCTGGGTAGGGTAAGGGTGGTATGGCTTCTAGTCCAGGATCTTAAACCTATTCTTGAAAGCTCCAAATGTCCTCTCAACCGTTACTCTAAGGCTGGAGTGTCTGAGATTGAACAGTTCCTGAGGAGACCTAGGATAGTTCCTACCAGAGAACTCGTTCAGATGGTACATGGTTTTCGTGAAGGGTGGAAGAACACCTGGCTGACATGCATAGCCAGCATCTGCTAGGTAGAACTTGCCATCGGGGATGTTGATGCCATCGGGACAACTCATGTTGTCACTGAGAATGTTAGCATCATGGGCTGATCCTTCCTAGCCAACCAACACATATGTGAACTTCTGATCAAAGTCAACAGCATCGAGCACATTCTGGGTTGTGTAGTACTTCCTTCCTGTATATGTTGCAGCTTGTGACCTCAGCACTCTGGCAGTGACATGAGTACCATTTATTGCCCCAATGCAATCATGAAATGGCATTACAAGATGGTGTTATGGCTACAACAGAACAATATCAACATATCAAGGCATGACCTACATACTGTCAGTGCTCACCTTGAAGTATGGATACCATCTTGGGCTAGTGCGAATCTTGGTATGAGTCCTGACGGTTGGTGACACGATCATCTCTCCTCTGAGTTCCCTAATAGAATATAACACTTGCTTGAAGTACCTGGAGGTGGTCTCCATTGATCTCCTGAAGATATTGTGTACAACCCTGGACCACTAGTTATGACCAACAACATAGAGGAACATGGTTGGACAAGCCTGGCGAGAGGTGCTTTTTCATTTGAAGCATCCACAGAGCCTTTGTGTTGTTATAGTTGTAGACATAGTTCAGACTCGCGATCCTCTCCGGATCCCAGATTAACACCGGACCATATCGGATGAGAGGTTTGTCATTCCGACGAACAACTCTCTTATGGGCCAACAGAATCTAGGCCTGAACCACAACTATAAGCGTTGCTACCTGAACTAGAAGCTTCGTTCGTTCATCCACATGGTAAGCGACATCCATGATGCGGTCAGTAATGGCGCAATCGATCCTAAACGGTCCTATCAAATGACCTAACAGAGAGGGGGAGGGGGTAGCTCACCAGCTTCGGGTCGGGGGAGACATGTCGAGACGAGGATGGCCGGACGGAGTCGAAGAAGAAGGGAGAAGCAGCTGCCGCCGCCGGGGAGTGCTGCTGCCGTCACCAACACCGCTACCGCCGCCGTAGCCACAGATATGAGTCGCCGCCGCCGCCGGTGCCAATAACAGAGGAGGGCTTCTCCTATTGTCAGGGGTGAGCGAGTAAATGGGATGGTGAGGGTATATTTCGCGCCATCCTGCCTCCGCCGATTTCCCTCTCCCGCTATCTCCGACCAGATCCCCTCTACACCGCGCCCTACACCGCGTCATGCTTTTGCACCCGACTCCGCCTGGCTCGCTGGAAACGGCTGATTCAAACATTCCCAGCGAGGCAGGCTCTGGGTGCTTTAAGTTTCGTGCTGATGCGAGTCAGACCTGCTTGCGCGCAACTAAACGACTCGTTTTCATCCCACCCGGACCTGATTGGGCTCTATGCAGCCTACCAAACGCATCCCTGACGTGTCAATGTTAAGTAGTTGTATGAGGCCTGAGAAGCCGCTGTATTGTTACTTGCTTGGTTTATGACCGATCGAGTGTGAATGTTAAATGGGCAGTTTAAATAGCGATGAGTGGTCTGGGTTACATCTGGAGATAAGTATGTTCTGTTTACCCACCATGCAACAGTGTGGCCGGACGGCTAAAAAGAAGTGGCTGACGGAAAATAGTTTATTTTTAGACCGGCGAAAAATATTTTCCACGCTATAGTGATGTATACCCTGTCCCTTGAAATATTTGGCGATTGAGTGGTGGATGTCTAACTTGTTTTTTTAAGCTTCTAGCTCAATATTGACAGTCTATATTGATGATTAGTATATACTCTGTCTACTAGTGATGTATACCCTGTATTGACTTGACGGTCTAAAAATAATAATAGACCGTCAATATTGACTGGTTTTTTTTAGCTTCTAGCTCAATATTGACTTGCCTAATTGGAGTAGTTTGGAATCTTTCGCTAGAGTTGCTCTAAGTCTACTAGTATTATTCTGATGAATAACCGCTCCAATTGGTGTATTTAATTCCTCCGCCGTGATCGATGATTGTCTGGGCGCTGACCCGCGAGGATCTGGTCACCCAACAGCTGTGAGGCAAACTTGCTTTACTTTTGTCTGGATGTTCTCCTGGGGACCGAGAACATCAACCTGTGCTCCGCTCTGTCCATGTCCTGGCTTTATCCTCCTTTTCACGCCCCTCCTGCAGTCAGCCAGGGGGTGGCAAGGGTGCCTTTTACCTTGCCGCTTCGTGCTGCTGTTTCTTTACACGGATGCCATGCACAAGATGCGGGCAGTTGTAACGGCGGACTCTTTTTTCTTCTGTTTTTGGTTGGTGGTGCTCTGCACCCGCAGCCTGGCCTGACCTGACCTGACCTGACAGGCAACTTGTCAGAATGAGGAAGGCGCCCGTTCTTTTGCTTTGGGGCCTTCTCCTTCTCTCGGTGATCTTTATTCTTGTGTGCCGCAGTTAATCTTTTCAACTGAAGCTACATTTCTCTCTTTGTATCCAGGCAGCGTTCCTGTCTTTGTTGGGTCTTGCCGAAACCTCTTCTGTAATTCTGTTCGTTCACCGAGGCCATGGACAACCTGTTCTTCCTTTTGCCGTACTAGTACTGCATCGAGTACTTCTGCTGCGACCTGTTCTTCTTTTTCTGCTTTGTACGCTCGAGCCATCCGTAGTCCTTCCGTGGATTGGGCGGTGATGGAACTGTCAGAGCCAAGTTGCTCTCATTGCTGTGCTCTGTGGTTAATACAGGGCCTGGAGCCTGTGATGGGGCCACGTCTGCAAGCAGTTACCATTACCATCTCGTGAAACTTCGATGGGATTGTTGTCTTCTGGCATCTGCAGATTTGGAAGGATCACAACGATCGCATCTTCAGGCAGGATTACCGTGGGGTCTCAGAAACCATCTTTAGGATTAAAGACGCGGTGCGAACGAGAGAACCTGCTTTTAGAAGAGTTGTTCAGGATGATGGAGGCTGATCTCTTCTGCCAAAACCCCAATACCCCTCTAGGCAAGCCAAGTGTTTTATCTGGAGTCGGCCTGTAATTGGTTACATTTCTATTAGCTGACAAAAAAGCTCCTGTAACAGTTTATTTTAAAGCCTGCACATGCCCCTTCGCTCCTCACGCACACAAGGACACCCAACGCTAGGGTTTTCGCCGCCTCCATCTTACCTCTCCTAATGGAGATGTCGTGGATCCCATTCCTTGCCGACGGGAGGGCTCCGTTTTTAGGGGGGGGGGGGGGATCCGTTTTCATAGGGTTTGTGTCTTGCTCAGGAAGGGCAGGCGGCGGTGGCTTCCTAAAGATGAAATGAGGTTCTCTTCGCGTAGCCCCCATCCTGATGGCGCTTCTAGCGTTATTGGAGGGTGTGTGAAGGTTTGTCTCCGGTGGATCTCACAGGATTGAGTCGGCATTTGTCTTCGGTGGATCTACTTGGATTCGATCTTCATTTGTCTATGCTCGAGCGTAGGTTGGATCCTTCGGATCTACGTCTCTCTTCATCGGCGGCGGATACTATTCTGGTGCACTTGTCCTTTGAGACCTTAGCACGACGATTTCCCGACTGTCTACTACAACAAGGTTTACCCGACTCCGGTGATGGAGGAGCGATGACGGCGGCGCGTCTTCGGCTCACTACAGTGTTTGTAGTCCCCGGCAGGTGGTCTACGAACCTCAATATAATTCTTTTTACTTCTATTGTTTTTTGTACTACCTTGACAGTTGTTGAATGAGAGAAGTGCATATTACACCCGTCAACTCTAGCCCTAGTCATTCCCTCAAAAACAAAACTCTAGCCCTAGTCTAATATACACCCCCAACTTCAATACCATCTAGTTTACACCCCCCCCCCCAACTTCAATACCAGGCGGAATTCAACCCTCCACTCCCTGGTTTTGACCCAGTTGACCGGTTTCGACCTGTTGATTGGGTGAACAGTAAATTCAAAAGAAAAAGTTCAAAAAAATAATTTGTTTTTTTTCACCGGGTGAACTCTAAATTCAAAAAAGAGTTTTAAATAATTTGGTTTTTTCACTGGTCAACAAGGAGGGGAGGGTTGAATTCTGGCCGGTTTTGAGAGTTGGGGCGGGGGCGGGGGAGGGGTGTAAACTAGACGGTATTGGAGTTGGTGGGTGTATATTAGACTAGGGCTAGAGTTGAGGGGGGTGTAATATGCACTTCTCTCTTGTTGAATAGATCAGAAGTTTCCCTTAAAAAACCCGTCTCCTCTTTCATATTTTCAACATTTGTATTTTTTTTCCAGGGGTTGATATCTTGGGCCATTCTAAACATGTAAACTTCATTTTGCACGAGGCTATCGATGAGAATGCTACTTTTCAATACTCTTTGCTTAGTAGTTCATGCAATGTTAAATGCTCATTAACTTGGTCATTTTTCTCTTTCAGATTTTTCTGGTAGTGGAATCTCATATTAATTCTTATGATTTCAATGATATGGCTTGTTCTCAGTCTGTAGCGCAAAATAACTTACATTGATTGATATTTTCTTTTTGCAGATAAAAAACTTCATTGCATGCCAACTCAGCACAAAATTGGAAAAGGTTCCGGTTGGGGGTAGAATGTGGCACCAAAGTGCATCAATGAGGGTTCAAATTGAGAAATTTTCCAAATATGAGTATTATCAGTCACAAAGGTTAACACCTTGCACATTGATTTTAAGAGAGAATCTATTGACAAACCGTACCAAACAATCTATACTCCATACTATTGACGACCTTTCAAAAACACGATATCACACATCCTAATACAATGGAAGATAAGGTATACATGACCAGCATTTTTACAGACAGCCTCAACATGGAGTCCAGGATGTTTGAATATTTCTTGGAATTGTCAGATGCATTCAATAGTTGTTTCCTCTTTTTTATTTCCCGTCGTTGTTTCCGCAGAGCTTCCCGAAGAGGCATGTGGTACAAGTTTGTACGGGTTTGCAGCCCTTCTCCTTCTGTATACGGCACCAAATAAAACATCCCCGCCTGCAAGCGACAATCTTTGTATATTTGGATGATATCCCTAATAATTTGCAATGAGCTGTCGATGGCGAGATGGTGTTCTTTGTAAGCTTCCCATGTGAGCACGCCTCTCCTCACGAGTTCATTGTAGTTGTCAAGTGCTAATCTAAGATACGTGCGGTTGTATCTTTCACAGTACAATGATGTGGTCTTGAGCATAAGACTGCGGTCACCAAAAGAGAAAGTACCATACTCATCACCATTACAAAGTCTAAAACTTTTTCTTGACAACTTGATTTTTTTGCTCGGATGGCTTTTGCTACCCAATGTAAAAAAAAACACGATGGGTTAGGTTTACAGTAATAGTATAATGAGATAATGCTTAACATACAACGAAGAAAAAGAGTACCATGACTCGTGAAATTAACCAATGTTTCTACTTCTAGTGGAAAAAAATCAAGTTAACCCGTGAAAAAAAATATAACGAAGATTGTGTCAATCAAACGGAGAAATAACTATTCTGCCGGCTGCTGATGATATTTTCTGGGTCCTTGGCGAGATCTTTATACACACCAGAAGGCAGAAGAATGGCTGGTTATAAGAGTCCAATCCGAACTCACACAAGGTTTTTCTCTAGACAAACTCGTAGACGTAAGTGCGTAGCAGCAGCCGCCGTAAGGAGGAATCCGGACCGTATAGGCACAGAAGAAGCACGGCCCGGGCCCCCGAGACCCCCCCCCCCCCCCGGCCAAGCCCAGTAGCGGTGGTTTCTTTCCTATGCTGCTTTTGTTTTTGCGAGAATTCTTTCCTATACTGTTTCGTTGATTTCTTGTACTCCCTCCGTTTATTGATGTAAAACACTTTTATTATATTTCTTTACAGAGGGAGTAACTGTGTGTCCTTCGTTCTTATTTACTCCGCACATTAGCTTTGCCCTAAGTCAAACTTTAGGTTGATCAAATTTATTGAAACAGTCTAAACTTTAACAATAACAAATATATATGGTATAAAACATATTGAACGATGATTTTACTTATAATGACTTGGTATTATATGGATGATAATTATTATTTGTATAAGTTTCATCATACTCCCTCCGTTCTTTAAAGAGTATACTTCCAACTTTCTTGGAGAGTCAAACTTTTTTACATTTGACCATGTTTATATAATAATATATTAATATTTATGCCATCAAATTAGTAGCATTAGATTCGTGATAAAATATACTTTCATCATATACCTATTTGATTTCACAAACATTGATATATTTTTGCACAAACTTGGTCAAACTTTAAGATAGTGACCCTCCAAGAAAGTTGAAAGTACACTCTTTAAAGGACGGAGGGAGTAGTTTATAAGCTTTGACTCGAGACAAAGATGTGAAGTAAAAACAGAGGAAGTACTAAGGGTTAAAGAGCATTTGTCTCAGACAAAAATTTCCCTTCTGCCTTCTCTCGCTCCCCTCGAGATGGCAGCATCGCCGCCTAGCGCTGACAAGGCTACCATGGTAATGCCCTTGTTTCCTCCCTCGCCCCCACGGACCCCGCCGGTGCTCGATCTGATCTATTGGGGTCGTCAAAAACCAATTAGTGTTTCACGAATTGATGTCCATGTCACGCGGGAGACGTCGAACGGGATAGCGATTGGTTGCGGCCGGAAACGGCAGCCGGGAAGATCGAGGAAGGGTTGCACAAGGTGTGGCTGGTCTTCTTCGGCTTCTCAGGATAAGTGAGTTCTCTCTCCTTGCACTGGCATTTATGCTGACTTTGTGATCGCAAACTAACTGATCATTGACAATTTCAGAGTAGTATGCATTTTCTTATATGCAAAATCACTATAATTAGATGGAGCAACAACTTCCCTCTGTTTCTTGCCACTTTCAGTAAGCGATGATGCCAAAAAAGACTCCTTGCCATGCTTTATAGATAAAGCAACAACCACGATACAAGTCCAACTACAAAGGGAACTCTAGAAAAAGTTACGGAGGTACACAAAGAAGAGAAAAAAGTTCCAGTTGTGGGCAACATCACAACACGCCTGAAATAACAGGTACAATCCTCAAGGAGGATAAATTACCATGAGGAGCCGCGCCGCCAACTCCTTGTACTTCCTGGTCAGCTTGTCGATCGCCAATCTATCCCACCGCCTGCGTAGTGGTTTCTATAACTGCATGAACCGACACAATTTATAAATCGCATCAGTGCCCCTGCTTGGGTAAACGTGCTCAATGACAACTTTATTCCTAATACACCACAGGACCACGCCAAAGACCCCAAAGTTCACCCACATCACTCTGCGGGCCTAGCCAGAGAAAGCGTCTAAGTACTAATATAACTCATGGAAGCTAGTCGGGCACCACCCTTTGCCCCAGACTTCTCTAAGATAGCTCCACATCAACTGAGCCAAGGTACAATATAATAAGATGTGGTCCAGGTCTTCGTTGACGTTACAGAGTGAACATATCCCATTTTCTGGACGTTTCCGCTTCCGAACTTGATCACCAGAAGGCAACCATCCCCTCGTGGTTCCTGGCCCGCCGCAAGCCTATTATACAGGGACCGAGTGGTGAACACACCTTAAGGATCCAACCGCCAAGACGTGGCGTCCCGGCCGTCCGACATGGTGGTGCTAGCAATGATACCCACCAGCATATCCGACTCCGCGGTTTCCTCGGGACCAAACGATCGCCGAAACGATAACAGGCGGGCCCCCTCGTGGATAGCCAGGGCAACCGTGGCCACGGGCTCATTAGGGCATATACAATGGTTGATAAGATAGTCTTATCTTAAGTCTTGCATGTAATTTAGAGAAGACAAAAAAAACATGTATACAATGGGTCATATCTTAGTCTTATCTTAAATAACTAGCTATTCCTAAAAATGTGGTGAGACAAAGTGTGCTAAGAGATCATCTCTTGTCTTCTTTTAAATAAGAGAAGACAAGCCTTTTCTTATTATTTCTCTCTCCTCCACCTCATCATTTATCCTACATGGCATTGCTAAGATAGAACCATTGTACATGCCCTTAGATCACGCATATGGAAGGGAACCGCGCTCTCAGCGGGCTCTTCCCCAACCAACAGTCCAGCCGGAATAAGGTATCGGGCCCATTCGCCATGGTCACCGACGCCTCGAGTCGGAAGCAAGGCTTGAAAGACTGTAAGGCCTGCCAGAACTGGGAACTCTTAGACTACGAGCACATGAAGGACTGTCCTCGAAGATGCTTAGCTTTGATCAAGTCAAGCCATAACCCCCCCCCCCCCCCCCTCCTCCGTAAATAATACTCCATATCCAATGTGGAGACGCCATGCTACGTGACGGCGCCCTAGTCCTGCTGCAACCTGGTCGATGATGTGGGAGGGCAGAAATCCGGCCATCATTAGCTTGTTATATAATCGCTTAGTGAGATAGGGACCGGCGGATGACTCGCCGGTCGACCGGCACAGAGTAGTGGCCTATGAGAAATAGCATCATCAAATCCCCAAACAAAGAAAGAACCCTCAAATCAGACAGATAAAAATGGTTGCATTATCGCAACCATGGTTCAGTTAATGGGGGCGGCAGAAACACGCACTCAAGTCAAGTGAGACCCGCATAATGATAAGATTGCGTCGCACAAATATTTTCTACCACTTCATCGTCAAGGTCTGATCAAATTATTAGATAATATTACAAGAAATTTGTGCTATCAGTAACAATAACTACTGTCTCCTGCTAACACCTTATTCAAGCAGCGACCACCCGACGACGACGGTGTGGCGGCCTTCGAGGGCGGCGGCAACGCTGTCTTGCAAGAGGACGGCGGCGGCCAACTCGATGTAGGTCGGAGTCCTGGAGCCGCGCTTCTCCTTGATCAGGCGCAGACCGGCGACGATCTCGGCCAGCCGCTCCTCCCGATCGCGCAGCGACGCGAACCGCGAGGTGAAGCGTGAGACCTCGGCCTCCTCCCCCGTCTTGCCACCGTTGATATCCAGCGCATTGTACTGCCCCGCGATGCTCGCCTCCTGCGCCGCCGCGAGAGACGCGCCGCCGGCCAACCCTTCGGATTCTTTCGCCGCCATCGCAAGGGGATGAGATGTCGATTTGTTCTTTTTTTTTGACAGGAAACTAGGGACTTTATTAAGCAGTAATCAATGTCGGAATACAAATAATGTCTGGTACAGTCCCTAGCCAAATATGGCGCCCTACTGGAAGAGAAGACGCTGCTTTCGCCAGTGCATGGGCTTCAAAATTATTTTCTCTGTGTTCAAACTTGAACTTGACATGGTTGAACTCCCTTCTTCTCGCCATTATTTCATGTAGCACAGGTGAGTAGTGGGCCGCCGTGGGAGTCCCTATGCTGTTCACCACCTCCAAGCAATCACTAGCGATCACCAAACGGGTTAGCTGTAGGTCCGTGGCCAGCGCTAAAGCTTCATTGCATGCATGTGCCTCCAAAGCAACCGCATCATTCAGGCCATCGAATACCAGTGCCGAAGCTCCCAAAAAAAGACCCTCTTTATCTCTGCAGATCACCGCGGCTGCCCCAACATGGCCCTGCCTCGAAATACCCCCATCCACATTGAGCTTTGCCTCGTCTCCCTCCGGTGGAATCCATGCCTTCTGCCTTGGCCGGGCACCAACATTCGGCATAGCTACCGGGATCTTCTGCTTCACTGCAATCTCGAGGTCTTGAAGATACCTCGTGATGAAGCACCAAGTAGATAGAGGGCTCTGGAATTCATTGTCATGGATGGCTCTCCTCCTCGCCCACCATATAGCCCACATGGTGATCAAGACTTTGGCAAGCTCATGTTCCTGTAACGTTTCAAAGAGCCAGAAAAGCCAAAGCCTAGGTTTGCTGATGATGATGAGATGTCGAATGTGTGTGCAGACACAGGCCGAGGTTTGCTGCGGCTCTGCCGACACAGGCCTAAAGGCCGGCCCATTAAACATTGCTGGTGGAGAATGCCCAGGTTGTACCCAATTAAGTCAGTCGATTATGACTTGTTCTTAAGCTCCAAAAAAAAAGACTTGTTATTTCATCTTTACGGGTGAGGCGATCACGAAACTCCGACGAACCGCCCACCACCGATCCCAAAAACAAAAGATGCAAAATGGAGCAAACATAGGCATGTATGTCTGCCTTCAACACAAAAGATGCAAGATCAAGTAGTGATCTAAAATGTCTTATATTTCTTTATAGAGGGAGTAGTAGTCAATTAAAGTTTGAGATATGGGTAGTACCTAGATTAATTCTGCCGGCAGTAGAGATGTGGTTGTGTATCTCTATTGCCATTTGCCCATTTCTAGTTGTAGTAAATTATTCAGGGGCATAAATGTAGCCGCTAGGTAAATTATTCAGGGTCGAACCAATCTATAATCTCAAAGGATCTTCACCAATTATCATTCTGTCTCACTGAACGTTTAATTACCATTACATTGCTATACACTGTTTAGAGCTCCTTCAGTGTTAGCATCTAAACCATGTGACAGTCTAGATGGAGTAAGTTAGTACTTGTTCTTGATCTGCTTGAGTTAATATCAGGTTCGCCATCAAGTTTGTTCCGTGAATGGTCTTTCATCCCAAACCAAAGTATCAAACTCTAGATTAAAGTGTTAGGTGTGGCGTGGCTTGGCCTTGTGGACAATGCCTTCAGACTTGTCCGTCCTAGCTGCAGGTATGTCTTGTTCTATCTGCCTCGTAGCCTGGCATTCGCTATTTCACTACACACTTGCTTATTCAAACTAGAAATGAATTGCTTTGGGGTCATAGATATATCTTCACGTGTCCCGTTTGGTTTGAGACAGACATGAAATGGAGAACATTGCGAAAATGGTAAGATCAACCACAGATGCTGAGTAGTGAGTAGGATAACCGGATAAGTACACTTGGAAAAAAGAGAGGTAGTTACCGATTTAGCAGTCCTACAAAATAGTTGTAGGCGGTATATCATCGTAGATAACGCCTTTTAAGACATTTTGATTACTTTTGTTCCTATCATGTAGGCCTGCTGTGGACAATGGAGGGGATGTTGCAAGCTAAGAGATTGTCACCTGGAGCAACACGCCCTCTTTCTTTCTTCATCCCGCTTTCATCGGAGTCGGCTATATATCATGGTTCTAGAGCTTTGAGCATATTGTAATTAAGCATGTGCATGTCAGTACGGGTGTAGCTATGAACATCCTGATGTGTGCAAACATGTGGGTTCTGAAGTGTGATTGGCTCTGTGACTTTGTGAATTACTAATGCTATCATCACATCGTTCCTATTGGTGGTGCATCTGTTACTAGATCATGGTTGTTCATGTTGAAAATCGGTCAGATGTTAGTTCATATCCTAACCTACTCGCTTTGCTGATCAATTTAAGTTGTGCACGGTTTCAGCAATTTCAATTCTGTTTTAGCAATGCAGTTTCGATTGTCGCCTCTTTTTTCTTGAAAAGAAAGGGCCTGCAATTGTGGGTGCCAACAAAATAGACTATTGACAGTCTAAGGTAGCTTCCAATAATAAGTACTAAAAAATACAAGCCCTCACAGCCAGCCTCTCAGCTGTGGTTCAAATCGACAACCAACCAAAGCTAGAGATACTAGCAATCTTCCAGTCGTCCAATCCCAAGTTCCCTCCCTGATCAGATGCAGTACTAGCAACACATTTCCTTTGTTCAAACCAGAATCAGAAAAACATCTACCTAGTCTCATCTTTTCAATGTCAACCCAGTTAAGCCAAAACGAATTACCGTACTACATTTGTTCTTAAACATACTTGACAAATGGCCACTAAGCTCAGAACCAGTACATATCTCTCCTTGAAGCCAAGTGCACGGCCAAAAAAGGGCACAAATAGGCTCAGCTAGTAGCAGCAGTAGTAAGGGCAAGGCAACAACATAAGTCACCTACTATCCGTTTGGTTCTACAGGGATGGCATATACAAGTTTCTTCAATGCAGGCAAATGTTTCACAACAGGAAACTGCGGCACCTCCGGGCTACAGCTACAGCAGCTCACTTCTTGCCGCGACACTTGGACTTCTTGGATTTCGTCCTTCCACTTTACATTGGAGGTAAAAAAAATCAAGGGCAAGCTTAAAGTTCAAGATCAAGGAGGGTCTATCCCACCAATGTCAAGAAACCTCTTGAAATAACCAAAAAAAAAAAATTCTGGCCACTCAAAATTTTTGTCCAAGTACAGCAGTAGTCTTGAAAGTAGCACATCGTCCAATTATGCTACATGAAGCAGAAGCATGGTTGTTCTCCTAAGATGCCCATGAGTCAAATTTTTATTGGCAGGCGAAGATTTACACTAAGAGAATCAGCAATCAACCCATGTGGAGCTAGCGAGTCAAGTAGACGCAAGAGGCTCCTCATTGTCCCATCTATCCACACAAGAAAAACTAACTCAAAGAAGCGACGTTCACGGGGAACAAAAATGCCTCTTAACTTCATGGAGTTTTTTGGCACAATGAACTGTGGTTCTCCCAAAAACTTTGCTATCTCATTTATGACAAGGACAGTTCTCACCAGGGCATAAGAAGATGATGGCTTTGGAGAAATTTGAACAATGGACTCCAACTTCTTAAGCACACCGAAACCAACAGAAGACAGCTCATGCATCCATAAACACTGAGGACATGAATGACACTGAGGCGCACCCAAGAAGCTGCAAAGAACTTCTGCCAGCAATAGAAAGCCAACTTGCATTCATGTTAAGCACCACATATCTGTCAACTCCACCATCTTTTCTCACTCCAAAGTACTTGGCACAAAAATCTTCATACAGAACTGCAAAATCATTTAATTCTGGACCGTTTGGTGTGCTGAAGATGAGATATACTTCGACTATAATTGACTTCCAGCGATTCCAGGCATAAAACAGAGTTTGCAGTGGTATCCGGTTAGAGGCCAGCTTAAAGTTCAAGATCAAGAGGGATATAGCACGATCAAGTTCAAGAAACCTCTTCAAACATTTAAAAAAAGAATCTGCCTACTCAGAATTATTGTCAAGGTACTATAGCAGTCATGAATGCTGCTATGCATGATACATCTATCAGGTGCTACGCTAAGACAGCAGCAACACAAGAGAAACATCATCATCGAATTTGAATCCCAAACAGAGGCACAATCAGAAGAATAATCACAGAATAGAGATAACTGCAACCATGGTGGGATTACTGCAACACGCGCCCATGCATAGTATCATAGCATATGTTCTACCACCTCATCGTTTACAAGGAACAGGCATTAAATTAGATAATACTGCTATTCCAACAACCACTGCACGTCGAGGACGGTGGGGCGGCCTTCGAGGGCGGCGGCAACGCTGTCTTGCAAGAGGACGGCGGCGGCCAGCTCGATGTAGGTGGGGGGCCTCGAGCCGCGCTTCTCCTTGATCCCGCGCAGGCCAGCAGCGATCTCGGCCAGCCGCTCCTCCCGATCGGACAGCGACGCGAACCGCGAGGTCAAGCATGAGATCTCCGTCTCCTCCCCCGTCTCGCCACCGCTGATATCCATCGCGCTGTACTGCCTCGCGAGGCTCGCCTCTTGCGCCGCCGGGAGAGATGCGCCGCCGCCGGCTACCCCGTAGCATCCTTTCGCCGCCATCGCCGGGGGTGATGGGGAAAGTGGGGTTTCTTAGGGTTGGGGAGATCTGCGGAAGACGACGCCGTCGCCGTGTAACTCTCGCCGAACCTTTTTACTGGGTAGGTCTCGTCTATGCCGACCCAGGCCTAAAGCACGGCCCACTGGAAAATGCCGGTGCTGACTGCAGGGGCCCAGGTCGTGGGATCGAGTGGAGGAGGGAAATGAAGCCCCAATTAAGTCAAGGCCGGTTTCCTACAAAGGAAAACACAGACCAGTTTTTGTGTTCAGCAGACCGAAAATTGGTGACTACATTTAAAAAAAAAACAAAATGGTGACTAAAAATTTAGCCTTGTTCTTCTCTACTCTACAACTGCATGCATATCCAAGCAAACCATAACTTCACTAAAACTTAGCATCATGACAACGCACATAATCAACTTAATTGCAAATTCAAGTTCAAATCCACAATATTTCAAATTCAAGCATTGTGCATCACAAAAACAAACAAAAATGCATAGAGCTCTCAAATGGCATTGTCTTCATTGCCAGTACTAGTGCTTGCATTCCCCCACAAAAAAAACACTAGTGCTTGCATTCTCTGCACTAGATGACTCGTTGTGCCCTTGGCGCAAAGACCAATTGCAGTCAAGAAGTTATGAAACCTATGTGCAACATGCATGGGCTTACCGACGGGTCAGGCGTGCCGCCGTACCTTCGCCCGCTAGTAAAATACTAAATGTGCAATGCACACAAGGTAAAGAGTAAAAACGGTAATCATGCATAATGAACAACTAGTTGGTTCAATGGGACATGATATATGAAGAGAACATGCAACAAATGAGCTCTAAAATTGCATAAATTATAGAGCCATCAAGTAAAAGTAGTAGATGCATTTGGATTACGGTCTACTTGCCACGGACATAATGCATATATATTGATTATACCTTGGATGATCATCATAACCATGCGCGCTTCTGTCAATTGCCCAACGGTTATTTGTTTACCCATCGATATTATGCTCATGAGAGAGATGCCTCTAGTAAACCTATGGCCATCGGTTCCATTCTCGCTTATTACTAAGAAATCCTACAATTACATCATTGTTTTATTTTATTTTAATTTCCTATCACTACCCGATTTGATACTTGCAACTAGTAAGAACAAGGGGAATGACGACCTCTTGCCTTTGTTGGGTGCAAGCGTTTGCACTGGTACAGCAAGGTGCTGTACAAACGATTTTTAACCCCTTTCCACAACGGCGTTTTGAACCGTCGGCAAGTGAGTGTGTGCGATAGGGGGTCCTTCCCACACGACCCAGAAACCGTCGGGGATAGGCCCTCCGGTCACACACCCTGGGCAAAATGAGGTCGTGTGCGACGGGCGAGCGATGAAATGCGGTTATACGTACAGTTGTGTTAAAAAATATAAATATACAGGCACAATCGTTTCCGGTCGTAAGTACATCCCACACAGTCAGTCTCAGACAAACGTTTTCGTAGGTATGTACATTCCACACAGTCAATCAAGGGAATACGTTTTCGTTCGTATGTACATCCCACACAGTCAATACAAGAAGTACGTTTCCGTTCCTACGTACATCCCACACAGTCAATCCAGAAAGAATGTTTCCTTTCGTACGTACATCTGATACGTCTATTTTGCATCATGTTTAACTACTGTTATTTACAATGTTTTTATGCATAATAATGCTTTTTGGAGTAATTTTAATATCTTTTCTCTCATAATATGCAAAGGTTCACACAAATAGAGAGAATGCCGCTACAACTGGAATTCTGGACCTGAAAAGGCTACGTCAGGTCACCTATTCTGCACAACTCCAAATGAGCTGAAACTTCATGAAGATTTTTTATGGAATAAATAAGAATTATTGAAGCAAATAACTACCAGAGGAGGCCCACCAGGTGGGCACAACCCACCAGGGCGCGCCAGGATGCCCAGGTGCGCCCTGGTGGGTTGTGCCCTCCTCGGCCCACCTCTGATGCCCCTCTTCTGGTATATGTCATTTTTACCTAGAAAAAAATTAGAAGAGGACTTTCGGGACGAAGCACCGCTGTCTCGAGGCGGAACTTGGGCAGGAGCACTTTTGCCCTCCGGCGAAGCGATTTGGTGGAATATTATATGTTCAGATCCATTATGCTATTTAATACCCCTCTGATCTTGAGCATGATTATTATTTGTGAGTAGTCACTTTCGTTCTTGAGGTCACGGGAGAAATCTTGTTGCAAGTAATCATGTGAACTTGATATGTGTTCGATATTTTGATGGTATGTATGTTGTGATTCCCTTAGTGGTGTCATGTGAACGTCGACTACATGACACTTCATCTTATTAGGGCCTAAGGAAATGCATTTTGGAGTAGTTATTAGATGATGGGTTGCGAGAGTGACAGAAGCTTAAACCCTAATTTATGCGCTACTTCGTAAGGGACTGATTAGGATCCAAAAGTTTCATGCTATGGTTAGATTTTATCTTAATACTTTTCTCATAGTTGCGGATGCTTGCGAGGGGGTTAATCATAAGTAGGAGGTTTGTTCAAGTAAGAACAACACCTAAGCACCGGTCCACCCACATATCAAATTATCAAAAAGTAGCGAACACGAATCAAACCAACATGATGAAAGTGACTAGATGAAATTCTCGTGTACCCTCAAGAACACTTTGCTTATCATAAGTGAAGGAAATATGCCCTAGATGCAATAATAAAGTTATTGTTTATTTCCTCATATCATGATAAATGTTTATTATTCATGCTAGAATTGTATTAACCGGAAACATGATACATGTGTGAATACATAGACAAACATAGTGTCACTAGTATGCCTCTACTTGACTAGCTCGTGGATCAAAGATGGTTGAGTTTCCACGCCATAGACATCAGTTGTCATTTGATTAACAGGATTACATCATTAGGAGAATGATGTGATTGACTTGAGCCATTCCGTTAGCTTAGCACTTGATCGTTTAGTTTACTGCTATTGCTTTCTTCATGACTTATACATGTTCCTATGACTATGAGATTATGTAACTCCCGATTACTGGAGGAACACTTTGTGTTCTACCAAATGTCACAACATAACTGGGTGATTATAAAGGTGCTCTACAGGTGTCTCCGATGGTACTTGTTGAGTTGGCATAGATCGAGATTAGAATTTGTCACTCCGATTGTCGGAGAGGTGTCTTTGGGCCCTCTCGGTAATGCACATCACTATAAACCTTGCAAGCAATGTGACTAATGAGTTAGTTGCGGGATGATGCATTACGGAACGAGTAAAGAGACTTGTCGGTAACGAGATTGAGCTAGGTATTGAGATACCGATGATCGAGTCTCGGGCAAGTAAACATATCGATGACAAAGGGAACAACGTATGTTGTTATGCGGTTTGACTGATAAAGATCTTCGTAGAATATGTAGGAACCAATATGAGCATCCATGTTCCGCTATTGGTTATTGATCGAAGACGTGTCTCGGTCATGTCTACATAGTTCTCGAACACGTAGGGTCCGCACGCTTAAAGTTCTGTGATGATCGGTCTTATGAGTTTTTTGTGTTTTGATGTACCGAAGGTAGTTCGGAGTCCCGAATGTGATTATGGATATGACGAGGAGTCTCGAAATGGTCGAGACATAAAGATCGATATATTGGAAGCCTATATTTGGACATCGGAATAGTTCCGGGTGAAATCAGGATTTTACCGGAGTGCCGGAGGGGTTACCGGAACCCCCCGGGGATTAATGGGCCTTGTCGGGCCCTAGTGGAGAGAGAGAGGGCCCGGCCAAGGCAGTCCACGTGCCCCCTCCCCTTGAGTCCGAATAGGACAAGGAAGGGGGGCGGCGCCCCCTTGCCTTCCCCCTCTCCCACTCCTTCCTTCCCCCTCCTAGTGGGACTAGGAAAGGGGAGTCCTACTCCCACTAGGAGGAGGACTCCTCCTCCTGGCGTGCCCTGCTAGGGTCGGCCGGCCTTCCCCCTTGCTCCTTTATATACGGGGGCAGGGGGCACCCCAGGGCACACAAGTTGATCATTGATCTCTCCCAGCCGTGTGCGGTGCCCCCCTCCACCATAATCCACCTCGGTTATATCGTAGCAGTGCTTAGGCGAAGCCCTGCAATGGTAGCTTCATCAACATCGTCACCACGCTGTTGTGCTGACAAAACTCTCTCTCGATCTCTACTGGATCGTGAGTTTGCGGGACGTCACCGAGCTGAACGTGTGCTGAACGCGGAGGAGCCGTACATTCGGTACTGAGGATCAGTCGATCATGAAGACGTACGACTACATCAACCGCGTTGTCATAACGCTTCCGCTTAACGGTCTACAAGGTATGTGGACAACACTCTCCCCTCTCGTTGCTATGCATCACCATGATCTTGCGTGTGCGTAGGATTTTTTTTGAAATTACTACGTTCCCCAACAGTGGTATCAGAGCCAGGTTTATGCGTAGATGTTATATGCACGAGTAGAACACAAGTGAGTTCTGGGGGATACAAGTCATACTGCTTACCAGCATGTCATACTTTGGTTCGACCATATTGTTGGATAAAGCGGCCTGGACCGACATTACGCGTACGCTTACGCGAGACTGGTTCTACCGATGTGCTTTGCACACAGGTGGCTAGTGGGTGTCACTTTCTCCAACTTTAGTTGAACCGAGTGTGGCTACGCCCGGTCCTTGAGAAGGTTAAAACATCACTAACTTGACGAACTATCGTTGTGGTTTTGATGTGTAGGTAAGAACGGTTCTTGCTCAGCCTGTAGCAGCCACGTAAAACTTGCAACAACAAAGTAGAGGACGTCTAACTTGTTTTTGCAGGGCATGTTGTGATGTGATATGGTCAAGACATGATACTATATTTGATTGTATGAGATGATCATGTTTTGTAACGGAGTTATCGGCAACTGGCAGGAGCCATATGGTTGTCGCTTTATTGTATGCAATGCAATCGCCCTATAATTGCTTTACTTTATCACTAAGCGGTAGCGATAGTTGTGGAAGCAATAGTTGGCAAGACGACAATGATGCTACGATAGAGATCAAGGTGTCGCGCCAGTGATGATGGTGATCATGACGGTGCTTTGGAGATGGAGATCAAAGGCACAAGGTGATGATGGCCATATCATATCACTTATATTGATTGCATGTGATGTTTATCCTTTATGCATCTTATTCTGCTTTGATTGGCGGTAGCATTATAAGATGATCCCTCACTAAATTTCAAGGTATAAGTGTTCTCCCTGAGTATGCACCATTGCGAAAGTTCGTCGTGCCGAGACACCACGTGATGATCGGGTGTGATAAGCTCTACGTTCAAATACAACGGGTGTAAGCCAGTTTTGCACACGCAGAATACCCGGGTTCAACTTGACGAGCCTAGCATATGCAGATATGGCCTCGGAACACTAAGACCGAAAGGTCGAGCGTGAATCATATAGTAGATATGATCAACATAGTGATGTTCACCATTGAAAACTACTCCATCTCACGTGATGATCGGACATGGTTTAGTTGAGATGGATCACGTGATCAATTAGATGATTCGAGGGATGTCTATCTAAGTGGGAGTTCTTAAGTAATATGATTAATTGAACTTTAATTTATCATGAACGTAGTACCTGATAGTATTTTTCTTGTCTATGTTGTTGTAGATAGATGGCCCGTGATGTTGTTCCGTTGAATTTTAATGCATTCCTTGAGAAAGCAAAGTTGAAAGATGATGGTAGCAATTACACGGACTTGGTCCATAACTTGAGGATTATCCTCATTGTTGCACAGAAGAATTACGTCCTGGAAGCACCGCTGGGTGCCAGGCCTGCTGCAGATGCAACTGACGACGTTAAGAACGTCTGGCAGAGCAAAGCTGATGACTACTCGATAGTTCAGCGTGCCATGCTTTACGGCTTAGAACCGGTACTTCAACGATGTTTTGCACGTCATGGAGCGTATGAGATGTTCCAGGAGCTGAAATTAATATTTCAAGCAAATGCCTGGATTGAGTGATATGAAGTCTCCAATAAGTTCTACAGCTGCAAGATGGAGGAGAATAGTTCTATCGGTGAACACATACTCAAAATGTCTGGGTATAATAATCACTTGATTCAACTGGGAGTTAATCTTCCGGATGATAGTGTCATTGATAGAATTCTTCAATCGCTGCCACCAAGCTACAAGAGCTTTGTGATGAACTATAATATGCAAGGGATGGATAAGACAATTCCCGAGCTCTTCGCAATGCTAAAGGCTGCGGAGGTAGAAATCAAGAAGGAGCATCAAGTGTTGATGGTCAATAAGACCACCAGTTTCAAGAAAACGATAAAGGGAAGAAGAAGGGCAACTTCAAGAAGAACATCAAGCAAGTTGATGCTCAGGAGAAGAAACCAAAGTCTGGACCTAAGCCTGAGACTAAGTGCTTCTACTGCAAATAGACTGGTCATTGGAAGCGGAACTGCCCCAAGTATTTGGCGGATAAGAAGGATGGCAAGGTGAACAAAGGTATATGTGATATACATGTTATGGATGTGTACCTTACTAATGCTTGCAGTAGCATGATAACCCACAAGTATAGGGGATCGCAACAGTTTTCGAGGGTAGAGTATTCAACCCAAATTTATTGATTCGACACAAGGGGAGCCAAAGAATATTCTCAAGTATTAGCAGTTGAGTTGTCAATTCAACCACACCTGGATAACTTGGTATCTGCAACAAAGTATTTAGTAGCAAAGTAATATGATAGTAACGGTAACGGTAGCAAAAGTAACATTTTTGGGTTTTGTAGTGATTGTAACAGTATGAAAGTGCGTTATATCGACTAGAGGGGGGTGAATAGGCGATTTTTATGAATTCTTCACTGAGGAATTTGCTAGTGAGGAAATTCCTTAGCGAAGAACTACTTGCAGCGGAATAAGTACTCAGAAGTAAACATAACAGAAGACAAGCATAGTCATCATGATGAAATGAAGACAAGCACAGAGTATAGAAAGCGTAGTCACAGGATAACACTAGATGAAGACAAAACAGACTGAAGAAATTGAACTGGGAAATTGAGAAAGTCTTCAGCCAAAGTATTCAAACACAGATATGACAAGTAAACAACACAATACTGAGGAAATGAAAGAGTTGAGGAAATAGAACCAGTTGGTTTGATGAAGACAATGATTTGGTAGACCAGTTCCAACTGTTGTCTCAGTTGTACATCTGGTTGGAGCGGCTAGGTATTTAAACCTGAGGACACACAGTCCTCACCGTATTCTCCTTGAACTAAGGTCACACAGACCTCATCCAATCACTCGTGGTAAGTCTTCAGGTGACTTCCGAACCTTCACAAACTCGGTCACTCGACGATCCACAATTCCTCTTGGATGCTCTAGACCATGAAGCCTAACCGTCTGGAAGAAGCACAGTCTTCAAAGGTAACAAGCGTCGGATCCACGCAGGATCAATCTCTTTAGTGATGCTCAATCACTTTGGGTTTGTGGGTGTTTGGGTTTGGGTTTTGGATTTTCCTCACTTGATGATTTTCGCTCAAAGTCCCCGAAGGATGGGATGCTCTCAAATGACAAGTGTCAGTTTCTCGCGAAGCAACCAACCAGCTAGTGGTTGTAGGGGGCGGCTATTTATAGCCTAGGGAGCAGCCCGACGTGATAAGACATAAATGCCCTTCAATGATATGACCGTTAGGTGGATAAGATATTTTGGGACAGCTGGTGCGTAGCATAGCAACGGTCGGAATTTTGAGGTTCAAATTCCTCAGGGCTATCATGTTCCTCACTGTGTAGGCAATCCGCACTGGCGAATTCCTAACTCCTCAATCAGAACAAATTCCTCAGAGACCAGAAGAACTTCGTCTCTGTCACTGAAGAAATTGACTGAACTGTATGAGATTTCCAATGGCTTCACTCGAAGGAATTGATATGTGTAGGATTTTGAGTTGAGCATCACATGGAAATTTTTCATTTGTATTTCCTCGACCCCCTTTAACCGTACGGTGTTTCCTATGACTCAAGAAAGATAAAATGAAACTACGAAAGCAAAAGTCTTCACGCTTCATGTTCCTCGAATGAATACCAAGTCTTCAAGGTCACACCAATTTCTTCACTTTCAAAGTCTTCAGAAAGTCTTCAGAATACCAAAGTCTTCAGTCGAAGAACTTCATTTTTAGGGGTCGACTTTCACTGTAAATATCAAACTCCTCATAGACTTATAGACCTGTGTACACTCATAAACACATTAGATCCTTAACCTATAAGTCTTCAATACACCAAAATCTCTAAGGGGCACTAGATGCACTTACAATCTCCCCCTTTTTGGTGATTGATGACAATTTGGTTTAGTTTTCAACGGGGTTAAACATATGAAGTGTAAATACTAATATCAAGGAATTTGATTGCAAGATACATAAGAACTCCCCCTGAAGATGTGCATAGTGAGGAATTCGCTTTTGAAGCAATGCACACTTGAAGAGTAGAATCATGGAGATCTCCCCCTATATATATCTTGTAATTCATACATGCATTTGACATATAATATGAAGAATTTGAAATGCATGATGAAATATGGTGACTGATGAAATTCAGCATGCGTGCAATAATATTAACGAGGAATAAGCATGCAGAAAAAACGTAGAAGAAGTATCAGACCACCATCGGGTTTAAGTTTACAACTCAATCCAATAAAAGTTTCAGAAGAACGAGAGTTGTAACTTAGCAAAAAAAACGCCCATATAGTAGACCCGCTTTGAAGACTAACTCAAATTTCTCCCCCTTTGTCATCGAATGACCAAAAGGATCGAAACTGGGGACTAACGCCCCTGAAGATAATCAGGTTGATGAAGGAGCGCCAGCGTTGTCGGGGTCCGTTGTTGTAGTAGGGCCTGCTGCTGTGTCGTCCAAGTCTTCATGGTCATCCGTGTCACGCGATGAAGAATAGGATCTGGCCACCAAAGAAGGAACCTTGACCTTCTTGTATTTCTTCAGAGGAGGTGCAAACCAGTCAAATTCTTCCTTGAGACCCATTTTCTTCAGATCTTCAGCGCTGTAGACATGAGACAGAACAGCCCAGGTACGGTTGAAGGTTTCATGGAGGTAGTAGTGGTTTTTCTTCACTGCATTGTGTGTTGAGGTCATGTTGTGAAGAATTGAACCAAACTGACGCTTGACCCATTTGTGATTGTGATCAACCTTCTGATGAAGACCGAGGAGTAACTCATGATCAGTCATCACCCTGGGTGCTGTGGCTTGAGGATTTTGCTTGGCAGAGTTGTTGGCGGCAGAGTCATGTGTGGCAGAGTCATCATTGGTGGAATAGGATGCAGCCTTGCGAAATTGACCATCCAATGGACGAATGTCTTCATCTATCACAGCAGTTGCCTTGCCTTTGTCATCAGCTGAGGAAAATGTCCGTTTGAGGACTTCAATTGGAGGCAAGTAGTTGTAGTGGTTCAGAGTGTCGGCTTTGTAGTTGAGTGAAGACCTTGTCCTTATGAATCTCATAATCCACGACGCATAAGGCTTCAGCTCAAATGGCGACATAGCAATATTGGCCAGAGTCCTCATGAAGAAATCATGGAAGTTGACGGGAACGCCATGAATGATATTGAAAAGCAGATTCTTCATGATGCCAACGACTTCTTCATCATTTGAGTCGTGGACTTTGATAGGAATCATTGTCTTCGACAGAATGCGATAGACAGTCCGAGGCACATACAGTAATTCCTTGACGAGGAATTTGGTTTGAGGGGCCTGCCCTGGCTTCAAAGGCTTCATCAAAACTTGCATGTAGTGATTTGTAAGCTCAGGTTCACTCTAGACACAACGTGCATCTTCAAGGGGAGGACTGAGTGGTAGGGCACGAAGCAATTCAGAAGCTGGTGCCTTGTAGTGAGTATTTTCTATCATCCAGTCCAGCACCCATGAGTTCACATCTTCAGAATCTCCTGTAATGTGCAGCGTTGCATAGAACTGAAGAATGAGTTCTTCATTCCAATCACAGATGTCAGTGCAGAAGTTTAGCAGCCCAGCGTCGTGAAGAACACTGAGGACTGGCTCGAAGCACGGTAGAGACTCCATGTCCACGTGAGGAATATGTGCATGATCGAAGACTTTGTCTTTGTTGAACAGCACTGAGGAATAGAAATTGGCTTGACTAGCAGTCCAGAAACGCCTCTTCCTTATGCGAGCAGAGTCATATGGGTTCTAATCAGTGAAGTACACATGCTCGCCAAAGAAGTCTTCAGCCTTGAACTTTTGCTTCCTTGAGAACGGATCCTTTGGCTTTGGCAGAGGAGTGTCAGTGAGTTGCATCACGACCTCAGGAATCGCAATCTCAGGTTCATCAGTCTGAGGAATTTCTGGTTCCTCTTCAGTTGCAGTCCGCGTTGTCATATGATTAGCAGCAGCAGTTTCTTCAGCACTAGTGGCTGGAATTTCTTCACGCACACACGAGGTGGGATGAGTTTCTTCAGATCCCATTTGAACTGTTGGTGCAGGGGACTGAGGAATTTGTTGCAGCGGGGTGAAGAGTGGAGAATTGGGATGCTGATTTTCCCAAAAGTCATCATTCATTACTGGCGTTGTACTTCCAATATCCACGTCTTCATCTTCCAATTCTTCAACACCAGCCTCTTCAACTGTGAACTGAGGCATTGGTGAGGATACAACGAGTGTAGAAGGGATTGCATCCACTTAAAATTCTTCATCAATCTGCTCTGACGAAGCAGCAGATTGAGTTTCTTCATCAGATCCGCTAGGGATCTCATATTCTTCACCAAAAGGAACAAGGTCCTTTGATGGCATGTAGAAATCGGAACAACATCAATCGAATTTTCAAACGAGCTGGTCATAGGCTTCATCTTCTTTGGAGCTGAAGATTTTGAAGCACCTGATGCTTTCCTTTTCTTCACTGCAGCTCGCTCTGCAGCCTTGGTCTTCTTCACATCTGATGCAGATGGAAGGATAGGAGTTGGTGTAGGCGCGGGAGGAGCTGAGGAATCTGTTTGATTTTCTTCAGGCGCAGCTGATGCAGTTGCCCTGTCTTTTTTAGTTTCTTCAGGCGCACCGCTAGTGGATGCCCTGGCAATTTCTTCAGCGACTGGAATGGAGTCATCAGCCCTGGAACTAGCATTTTCTTCAGCAGCCTAAAAGTCATCAGCGGTGCTGGCATGTTCTTCAGTTGGCTGAGCAGAGGCTTCAGCTTGAGGAACTTCTTGTTGCGATGGGGCTGCAACATTGGTGAACTTCTCAGTCAGTTTCACAAATCTGACTTTGGCTCCTTGCCAATCAACATAGTAGGCGTTGAAGTTGTGCTGAGGGTTTTGATTTCAGACTGAATCTTGATGAGTTCATCAGTTGTCATTTTGACAACGTTGGTCTTTAGATACTTCTCCTTCTTGTACTGGGCCTTCTTGATCTGCCTGGCCTGCTCATATTTCCATTTCTCCTCTTGGATGAAAGGAGTCAGCATGTGACTTTGGCCAGGAGTCAACTTGAAATCTGGCATAGGAGTATTTGGGTCCTTGTGCCAGAGATCAATGTAATCGAGGATCGCCCTTGGATCCAAAAGCAGTGGCACAGGCGTGCCTTTGACTCTAGCGGCCCTTTCTTGTCTGTCTCTGATGATATCAGCAAGTTCTTCATCATCAGCTTTGTCTACTTCAGACGACACGTGGAAGGCGACTTGCTTCTTCTTAGGACTTGGCCGAGGACCTCGTCTAGCAGTTGCCTTGGTCTTCAATAGAGTGGGGCCTGATGAAGAATTTGGTGCAGCTGAGGAACTTGCTGAGACACCAGAGGCAATGGAGATGCCTACAGTCCTTTGGCATGAGGCCAGATGTGCAGGTGCTGAGGACTTTATCAGAACAGCTGAGGACTTTGTCGGAACAGCTGAGGACTTTGGAGAAGCTGAGGATTCCGGAGGAGCAGCTGCAGCATGAGGAATTGGTCTTGAGGACTTTGAAGATTCTGGCCGTGAGGGCGCAACTGAGGAACTTGGCCGTGAGGGCACTGTTGGTGAAGCACTTGGCTTACGAGCAGGCTTCTTTGCCATAGATTTCTTAGGCTTGACAGAGGCCTCAGTGGCAGCAGTAGCAGCAGAGTCTTCATTGAATTTCCTCACTGCTTCTTTGGCTTGTCTTGCCAACTTGGCTTGGCGCTTTGCCCATTTTTCAGGAAAGTCCTCATCGCGTTTGACGCTAGTGGGATCTGCCTCTTGGCCAGGTGCCAATGGGGCTCTTGGGCATGGAGGATTTAGTGCGAATTTCTTCATATACTTTGGAGTTACATATCTATATTCCCTCCATTCTCGTGCCCATCTCCTTTCAACCCTCTGTATGCGCACCTTGCGCTGATTTTTGTTTTCTTTGCCAAACTTGGCCTCATCAGGTGTGCAGTATTCTTTGTAAATGTCCTCAGGGATTTCAAAAGCAGTCATGACCTCAGGCTTCTTTCCTCCTTTCTGCGGCTTCTTTCTTTCTGCCATATTCTTCAATTGAGGAATTTGAACAATCGAATTCTCTGAAGAAGTATGCAATTTTTCTTCAAGGAACACTGCAAATGAGTTAAGTTGATGAGAACCTAGTGATTCAACAGCGGACATGAGTACCTGTGAACAGAGTATAGTTGCGAGGAATTTGGAGAGGTCATATGCGTTCTCAGAAGGTTTTTCAAAAAGAACAAGTTTGAGGAATTTGACCAGATGAGTCTTGAAGAATTTCACTAAGCGTTCTTTGTCTTAGGTTCCAAAGTTGTATAGATCGAAGATCCACACAATTGAGGAATCTTGAAGAAAAATGATGCTTAGAGAAACGAATCAAGAACAGATGACTTGTGAGGTGTTTTGTGTGTGAGGATTTGAAGAATAAAAACACCTTTGAAGATTTAGAAGAAAATTTTCGAATCAAAGAGGGAAGTAAAAGTAACTTTTAATTTACCCTGAATGAAGAACACGACGAACACAGAGGTGGAGAGGTGAGGTTCTTCGGTGTAGATCTTCCACGCCCTAACTCGGCGGAGGAAGACGGCTACGGCGGCGGCGGAGTGAAGATTTCCGCGGCCGGCATGAGTACGATGGCGACGAGGTCGAGGCAGTGAAGCTCTTCCTCACCGCGACGATGGAGTAGCGGCGGCGCTAGGGTTTGGGAAGATCGAGCGGGAGAGAGGGTTCGAGCGGAGTAAAAGAAGTGAGGAAGGGGACGGGGGTATTTATAGCCACGGTGAAAAATTGTTCGCCCAAAGATTTGGGACGAACGTGCCCCTGACCCTTCTCCTTCGCATGACATGTGTCACCCATGTACAGAGAGGTGGAGATCGTGTAAGATCGTGGGTGAATAGAAAAATGCATCGTGGGATGCGGACTGGTTTGAGCGGCAAAACCAAAATTTTGGATAAGATTAGTTTTAACGTTCCGTTCGCAAATTCTTCAGCTGACAAGGACACAGTGAAGATTTATAACGGGATTCAAATAGAACGCACATGAAGGATTTGTGAATAGATTGGGTTGAGTATAGCATAGAGGGGGAAAGGGTCCGATCACATTCACTTAGCAGAAAACACAACATGAAGAAATAGCCATAAGTGAATGATGTAGAGAACAAAAACTCATATATATAGCCAATGAAGAAAAACGACGGAACAAGTGAAGATTTTGCAAAGTTGAAGAATTTGAACAACTAAGGAATTTCAAAAACTGAGGAAAAACTTAAATTGAAGATTTTCAACTTTTGTGGTGGCGTGACCCACCGTATAAGAATGATGATTTCAGACACCGCGTACAATTGTCGTAGGGTTCTGAGAATCAAATTCTTCATTAATTTCTTCACACTTAGAGTGTTATTCTTCATTGTTTGAAGAAAAATGTTTCCTCATGTGTTGCACATCTAAGTCATCAATTTTGCATAAGTGTTAGGATGAGTGTCCTTTTCAAAGTACATTCGAAGACTCTAAGATATTTAGCTCACACCGCAACTTGCTAAATCTCTTCTCATCCAAGGGCTTAGTGAAGATATCGGCTAGCTGTTCTTCAGTCTTCACATGCTCAATAGAAATGCCGCCCTTCAACACATGATCGTGAAGAAAATGATGACGAATCTGAATGTGCTTTGTCTTCGAGTGCTGAACTGGGTTGTGAGCAATCTTGATGGCACTCTCATTGTCACAGAGGAGAGGCACATTCTTCACATTGACACCATAGTCCTTGAGAGTTTGCTTCATCCATAGCAATTGAGCACAACAAGAACCAGCAGCAATGTAGTCAGCTTCAGCAGTAGACAGTGATACGCAGTTCTGTTTCTTCGAGGACCAACAGATCAAGGATCGTCCGAGGAAATGACATGTACCATATGTTGACTTGCGGTCCACACGATCACCAGCATAGTCAGAGTTGGAATATCCAATGAGATCAAAATCCGAGCCCTTGGGATACCATAATCCTAGTGTTGGTGTGTGAGCTAGATATCGAAGAATATGCTTCACAGCCTTATGGTGTGATTCCTTTGGTGCAGCTTGAAATCGGGCACACATGCAAACACTAAGCATTATATCTGGCCTAGATGCACATAAGTACAATAAAGAACCAATCATGGAGTGGTATACATTATGATCGAAGTCGATACCATTTTCATTAGTGCACATATGACCATTTGTGGGCATAGGAATTTTGATGCCTTTGCAATCTTGCATGCCGAATTTCCTCAGTACATCCTTGAGGTATTTCTCCTGAGATATGAATATGTCATTGCGCTGTTGACGAATTTGAAGACCTAAGAAGAATTTCAACTCTCCCATCATAGACATTTGATATTCGTCACTCATCATATAAGCAAATTCATCACTATAACGTTGGTCAGTACAGCCAAAGATAATATCATCAACATATATTTGGCACACAAACAGTTCACATCATAAGATTTAGTAAAGAGAGTAGGATCGAGTGAACCGGGTGTGAATGTTGGAAATATGCCCTAGAGGCAATAATAAAAGCATTATTATTGTATTTCCTTGTTCATGGTAATTGTCTTTATTCGTGCTATAATTGTGTTATCCGGAAATCGTAATACATGTGTGAATAACAGACAACAACATGTCCCTAGTAAGCCTCTAGTTGACTAGCTCGTTGATCAATAGATAGTCATGGTTTCCTGACTATGGGCATTGGATGTCAATGATAACGAGATCACATCATTAGGAGAATGATGTGACGGACGAGACCCAATCCTAAACATAGCATAAGATCGCATAGTTCGTTTGCTAGAGTTTTCCAACGTCAAGTATCCTTTCCTTAGACCATGAGATCGTGTAACTCCCGGATACCATAGGAGTGCTTTGGGTGTGCCAAACGTCACAACGTAACTGGGTGACTATAAAGGTATACTACGGGTATCTCCGAAAGTATCTGTTGGGTTGACACGGATCGAGACTGGGATTTGTCACTCCGCTTGACGGAGAGGTATCACCGGGCCCACTCGGTAATGCATCATCATAATGAGCTCAATTATGATCAAAGTGTTTGATCACGGGATCATGCATTACGGTACGAGTAAAGTGACTTGCCGGTAACGAGATTGAACGAGGTATTGGGATACCGACGATCGAATCTCGGGCAAGTAAAATACCGATTGACAAAGGGAATCGTGTACGGGATTAATTGAATCCTCGACATCGTGGTTCATACGATGAGATCATCGTGGAGCATGTGGGAGCCAACATGGGTATCCATATCCCGCTGTTCGTTATTGCCCGAGAGCCGTCTTGGTCATGTCTGCATGTCTCCCGAACCCGTAGGGTCTACGCACTTAAGGTTCGGTGACGCTAGGGTTGTGAAGATATGTATATGCAGTAACCCGAATGTTGTTCGGAGTCCCGGATGAGATCCCGGACGTCACGAGGAGTTCCGGATTGGTCCGGAGGTGAAGAATTATATATAGGAAGTGCAGTTTCGGCCATCGGGAATGATCTGGGGGTCACCTGTATTGTACCGGGACCACCAGATGGGTCCCGGGGGTCCACCTGGTTGGGCCACCCATCCCGGAGGGCCCCATGGGCTGAAGTGGGAAGGGGGCCAGCCCTTAGTGGGCTGGTGCGCCCCCCAAGGCCCACCCCCTGCGCCTAGGGTTGGAACCCTAGGGTGGGGGGGGGGGCGCCCACTTGCCTTGGGGGGCACTCCACCCCCCTTGGCCGCCGCCCCCCTTGGGAGATTCAATCTCCCAGGGCCGGCGCCCCCCAGGGGGCCTATATAAAGGGGGAGGGGAGGGGGGCAGCCGCACCCTGGCCTTGGCTCCTCCCTCCCCCTCTCCAACACCCCCTCCTCCTCCATAGAGCTCGGCGAAGCCCTGCCGGAGTACTGCAGCTCCATCACCACCACGCCGTCGTGCTGCAGCTGGAGCCATCTTCCTCAACCTCTCCTTTGCCTTGCTGGATCAAGAAGAAGGAGACGTTACGCTGACCGTACGTGTGTTGAATGCGGAGGTGCCGTCCGTTCGGTGCTAGGATCTCCGGTGATTTGGATCACGTCGTGTACGACTACTTCATCCCCGTTCTTTTGAACGCTACCGCTCGCGATCTACAAAGGTATGTAGATGCATCCGATCACTCGTTGCTAGATGAACTCATAGATGGATCTTGGTGAAACCGTAGGAAAATTTTTGTTTTCTGCAACGTTCCACAACAGTGGCATCATGAGCTAGGTCTATGCGTAGTTCTCTATTGCACGAGTAGAACACAATTTGTTGTGGGCGTAGATGTTGTCAACTTTCTTGCCGCTACTAGTCTTATCTTGCTTCAGCGGTATTGTGGGATGAAGCGTCCCGGACCAACCTTACACGTACGCTTACGTGAGACCGGTTCCACCGACTCACATGCACTAGTTGCATAAGGTGGCTGGCGGGTGTCTATCTCTCCCACTTTAGTTGGAGCGGATTCGATGAAAAGGGTCCTTATGATGGGTAAATAGAAGTTGACAAATCACGTTGTGGCTTTCACGTAGGTAAGAAAACGTTCTTGCTAGAACCCTAATTCAGCCACGTAAAACTTGCAACAACAATTAGAGGACGTCTAACTTGTTTTTGCAGCAAGTGCTTTGTGATATGATATGGCCAAAGTTGTGATGAATGATGAATGATCTATATGTGATGTATGAGATGTTCATGCTATTGTAATAGGAATCACGACTTGCATGTCGATGAGTATGACAACCGGCAGGAGCCATAGGAGTTGTCTTTATTTTTGTATGACCTGCGTGTCAATGAGAAATGCCATGTAAATTACTTTACTTTATTGCTAAACGCGTTAGCCATAGTAGTAGAAGTAATAGTTGGCGAGCAACTTCATGGAGACACGATGATGGAGATCATGATAATGGAGATCATGGTGTCAAGCCGGTGACAAGATGATCATGGAGCCCCAAGATGGAGATCAAAAGGAGCTATGTGATATTGGCCATATCATGTCACGTTTATTGTTTGATTGCATGTGATGTTTATCATGTTTTGCATCTTGTTTACTTAGAATGACGGTAGTAAATAAGATGACCCCTCATAATAATTTCAAGAAGTGTTCCCCCTAACTGGGCACCGTTGCGATAGTTCGTTGTTTCGAAGCATCACGTGATGATCGGGTGTGATAGATTCTAACGTTCACATACAACGGGTGTAAGACAGATTTACACATGCAAACACTTAGGTTGACTTGACGAGCCTAGCATGTACAGACATGGCCTCGGAACACAGAAGACCGAAAGGTCGAGCATGAGTCGTATAGAAGATACGATCAACATGAAGATGTTCACCAATGTTGACTAGTCCGTCTCACGTGATGATCGGACATGGCCTAGTTGACTTGGATCATGTAATACTTAGATGACTAGAAGAGGGATGTCTATCTAAGTGGGAGTTCATTAAATAATTTGATTAGATGAACTTTATTATCATGAACTTAGTCTAAAATATTTACAATATGTCTTGTAGATCAAATGGCCAACGTAGTCCTCAACTTCAACGCGTTCCTAGAGAAAACCAAGCTGAAAGACGATGGCAGCAACTATACGGACTGGGTCCGGAACCTGAGGATCATCCTCATAGCTGCCAAGAAAGATTATGTCCTACGAGCACCGCTGGGTGACACGCCTGTTCTCCCTGCAGAACAAGACGTTATGAACGCTTGGCAGTCACGTTCCGATGATTACTCCCTCGTTCAGTGTGGCATGCTTTACAGCTTAGAGCCGGGGCTCCAAAAGCGTTTTGAGAGACATGGAGCATATGAGATGTTCGAAGAGCTGAAAATGGTTTTCCAAGCTCATGCCCGGGTCGAGAGATATGAAGTCTCCGACAAATTCTTTAGCTGTAAGATGGAGGAAAATAGCTCTGTCAGTGAACACATACTCATGATGTCTGGGTTGCACAACCGCTTGACTCAACTAGAAGTTAATCTCCCGGATGAAGCGGTCATTGATAGAATCCTCCAGTCGCTTCCACCTAGCTACAAGAGCTTTGTGATGAACTACAACATGCAGGGGATGGTAAAGACCATTCCTGAGGTATATGCTATGCTGAAATCAGCAGAGGTAGAAATCAAGAAGGAACATCAAGTGTTGATGGTGAATAAAACCACTAAGTTCAAGAAGGGCAAGGGTAAAAAGAACTTCAAGAAGGACGGCAAGGAAGTTGCCGCGCCCGGTAAGCAAGTTGCCGGGAAGAAGCCAAAGAATGGACCCAAGCCCGAGACTGAGTGCTTTTATTGCAAGGGAAGTGGTCACTGGAAGCGGAATTGCCCCAAATACTTAGCGGACAAGAAGGCCGGCAAAACAAAAGGTATATGTGATATACATGTAATTGATGTGTACCTTACTAGTACTCGTAGTAGCTCTTGGGTATTTGATACCGGTGCAGTTGCTCACATTTGTAACTCAAAGCAGGAGCTGCGGAATAAACGGAGACTGGCGAAGGACGAGGTGACGATGCGCGTCGGGAATGGTTCCAAGGTCGATGTGATCGCCATTGGCACGCTACCTCTACATTTACCTACGGGATTAGTTTTAAACCTCAATAATTGTTATTTAGTGCCAAGTTTGAGCATGAACATTGTGTCTGGATCTCGTTTAATTCGAGATGGCTACTCATTTAAATCCGAGAATAATGGTTGTTCTATTTATATGAGAGATATGTTTTATGGTCATGCTCCGATGGTTAATGGTTTATTCTTAATGAATCTCGTACGTGATGATACACATATTCATAGTGTGAATACCAAAAGATGTAAGGTTGATAATGATAGTCCCACATACTTGTGGCACTGCCGCCTTGGTCACATAGGTGTCAAACGCATGAAGAAGCTCCATGCAGATGGACTTTTAGAGTCTCTTGATTATGAATCATTTGACACGTGCGAACCATGCCTCATGGGTAAAATGACCAAGACTCCGTTCTCAGGAACAATGGAGCGAGCAACCAACTTATTGGAAATCATACATACCGATGTGTGCGGTCCAATGAGTGTTGAGGCTCGCGGTGGCTATCGTTATGTTCTCACCCTCACTGATGACTTGAGTAGATATGGGTATATCTACTTAATGAAACACAAGTCTGAGACCTTTGAAAAGTTCAAGGAATTTCAGAGTGAGGTTGAAAATCAACGTGATAGAAAGATCAAGTTTCTACGATCAGATCGTGGAGGAGAATACTTGAGTCACGAATTTGGCACACACTTAAGAAAATGTGGAATAGTTTCACAACTCACGCCGCCTGGAACACCTCAACGTAATGGTGTGTCCGAACGTCGTAATCGCACTCTATTAGATATGGTACGATCTATGATGTCTCTTACCGATCTACCGCTATCATTTTGGGGCTATGCTTTAGAGACTGCCGCATTCACTTTAAATAGGGCTCCGTCGAAATCCGTTGAGACGACACCGTATGAATTATGGTTTGGGAAGAAACCTAAGCTGTCGTTTCTAAAAGTTTGGGGATGCGATGCTTATGTCAAGAAACTTCAACCTGAAAAGTTCAAACCCAAGTCGGAAAAATGCGTCTTCATAGGATACCCTAAAGAAACTATTGGGTATACCTTCTACCTCATATCCGAAGGCAAGATCTTTGTTGCCAAGAATGGATCCTTTCTAGAGAAAGAGTTTCTCTCGAAAGAAGTAAGTGGGAGGAAAGTAGAACTTGATGAAGTGTTACCTCTTGAACCGGAAAATGGCGAAACTCAAGAAAACGTTCCTGAGGTGCCTGCACCGACTAGAGAGGAAATTAATGATGATGATCAAGATACTTCTAATCAAGCTCCTACTGAAATTCGAAGGTCCACAAGGACACGTTCCGCACCAGAGTGGTACGGCAACCCTGTCTTGGAAATCATGTTGTTAGATAATGGTGAACCTTCGAACTATGAAGAAGCGATGGCGGGCCCGGATTCCGACAAATGGCTAGAAGCCATGAAATCCGAGATAGGTCCATGTATGAAAACGAAGTATGGACTTTGACTGACTTGCCCGTAGAGAGGCGAGCCATAGAAAATAAATGGATCTTTAAGAAGAAGACAGACGCGGATGGTAATGTGATCATCTATAAAGCTCGGCTTGTCGCTAAGGGTTATCGACAAGTTCAAGGGGTTGACTACAATGAGACTTTCTCACCGGTAGCAAAGCTGAAGTCCGTCCGAATCATGTTAGCAATTGCCGCATTCTACGATTATGAAATATGGCAAATGGACATCAAAACGGCATTCCTTAATGGTTTCCTTAAGGAAGAATTGTATATGATGCAGCCGGAAGGTTTTGTTGATCCTAAGAATGCTGACAAGGTGTGCAAGCTCCAACGCTCGATTTATGGGCTGGTGCAAGCATCTCGGAGTTGGAACATTCGCTTTAATGAGATGATCAAAGCGTTTGGGTTTACGCAGACTTATGGAGAAGCCTGCGTTTACAAGAACTTGAGTGGGAGCTCTATAGCATTTCTCATACTTTATGTAGATGACATACTTTTGATGGGAAATGATATAGAACTCTTGGACAGCATTCAGGCCTACTTGAATAAAAGTTTTTCAATGAAGGACCTTGGAGAAGCTGCTTATATATTAGGCATCAAGATCTATAGAGATAGATCAAGACGCCTCATAGGTCTTTCACAAAGCACATACCTTGATAAGCTATTGAAGAAGTTCAATATGGATCAATCTAAGAAGGGGTTCTTACCTGTGTTACAAGGTGTGAAATTGAGCTCAGCTCAATGTCCGACCACGGCAGAAGATATAGAAGAGATGAGTGTCATCCCCTATGCCTCAGCCATAGGTTCTATTATGTATGCCATGCTGTGTACCAGACCTGATGTAAACCTTGCCGTAAGTTTGGTAGGAAGGTACCAAAGTAATCCCGGCAAGGAACACTGGACAGCGGTCAAGAATATCCTGAAGTACCTGAAAAGGACTAAGGAAATGTTTCTCGTTTATGGAGGTGACGAAGAGCTCGTCGTAAAGGGTTACGTCGACGCTAGCTTCGACACAGATCTGGATGACTCTAAGTCACAAACCGGATACGTGTATATTTTGAATGGTGGGGCAGTAAGCTGGTGCAGTTGCAAGCAGAGCGTCGTGGCGGGATCTACATGTGAAGCGGAGTACATGGCAGCCTCGGAGGCAGCACATGAAGCAATTTGGGTGAAGGAGTTCATCATCGACCTCGGAGTCATACCCAATGCGTCGGGGCCAATCAAACTCTTCTGTGACAACACTGGAGCTATTGCACTTGCCAAGGAGCCCAGGTTTCACAAGAAGACCAGGCACATCAAGCGTCGCTTCAACTCCATTCGTGAAAATGTTAAAGATGGAGACATAGAAATTTGTAAAGTGCACACGGATCTGAATATCGCAGATCCGTTGACTAAACCTCTCCCTAAGGCAAAACATGATCAGCACCAGAACTCTATGGGTGTTCGATTCATCACAATGTAACTAGATTATTGACTCTAGTGCAAGTGGGAGACTATTGGAAATATGCCCTAGAGGCAATAATAAAAGCATTATTATTATATTTCCTTGTTCATGATAATTGTCTTTATTCGTGCTATAATTGTGTTATCCGGAAATCGTAATACATGTGTGAATAACAGACAACAACATGTCCCTAGTAAGCCTCTAGTTAACTAGCTCATTGATCAATAGATAGTCATGGTTTCCTGACTATGGGCATTGGATGTCAATGATAACGAGATCACATCATTAGGAAAATGATGTGATGGACGAGACCCAATCCTAAACATAGCATAAGATCGCATAGTTTGTTTGCTAGAGTTTTCCAATGTCAAGTATCCTTTCCTTAGACCATGAGATCGTGTAACTCCCGGATACCATAGGTGTGCTTTGGGTGTGCCAAACATCACAACATAACTGGGTGACTATAAAGGTATACTACGGGTATCTCCGAAAGTATCTGTTGGGTTGACACGGATCAAGACTGGGATTTGTCACTCCGCTTGACGGAGAGGTATCACCGGGCCCACTCGGTAATGCATCATCATAATGAGCTCAATATGATCAAAGTGTTTGATCACGGGATCATGCATTACGGTACGAGTAAAGTGACTTGCCGGTAACGAGATTGAACGAGGTATTGGGATACCGACGATCGAATCTCGGGCAAGTAAAATACCGATTGACAAAGGGAATCGTGTACGGGATTAATTGAATCCTCGACATCGTGGTTCATACGATGAGATCATCGTGGAGCATGTGGGAGCCAACATGGGTATCCAGATCCCGCTGTTCGTTATTGCCCGAGAGCCGTCTTGGTCATGTCTGCATGTCTCCCGAACCCGTAGGGTCTATGCACTTAAGGTTCGGTGATGCTAGGGTTGTGAAGATATGTATATGCAGTAACCCGAATGTTGTTCGGAGTCCCGGATGAGATCCCGGACATCACGAGGAGTTCCGGATTGGTCCGGAGGTGAAGAATTATATATAGGAAGTGCAGTTTCGGCCATCGGGAATGATCTGGGGGTCACCGGTATTGTACCGGGACCACCAGATGGGTCCCGGGGGTCCACCGGGTGGGACCACCCATCCCGGAGGGCCCCATGGGCTGAAGTGGGAAGGGGGGCCAGCCCTTAGTGGGCTGGTGCGCCCCCAAGGCCCACCCCCTGCGCCTAGGGTTGGAACCCTAGGGTGGGGGGCGCCCACTTGCCTTGGGGGGCACTCCACCCCCCTTGGCCGCCGCCCCCCTTGGGAGATTCAATCTCCCAGGGCCGGCGCCCCCCCAGGGGGCCTATATAAAGGGGGGAGGGGAGGGGGGCAGCCGCACCCTGGCCTTGGCTCCTCCCTCCCCCTCTCCAACACCTCCTCCTCCTCCATAGAGCTCGGCGAAGCCCTGCCGGAGTACTGCAGCTCCATCACCACCACGCCGTCGTGCTGCAGCTGGAGCCATCTTCCTCAACCTCTCCTTTGCCTTGCTGGATCAAGAAGAAGGAGACGTTACGCTGACCGTACGTGTGTTGAACGCGGAGGTGCCGTCCGTTCGGTGCTAGGATCTCTGGTGATTTGGATCACGTCGTGTACGACTACTTCATCCCCGTTCTTTTGAACGCTACCGCTCGCAATCTACAAAGGTATGTAGATGCATCCGATCACTCGTTGCTAGATGAACTCATAGATGGATCTTGGTGAAACGTAGGAAAATTTTTGTTTTCTGCAACGTTCCTCAACAGTGAAGCCATTCTTCATGAGGAATTCCTTCAAAGTATCATACCACGCCCGAGGTGCCTGCTTGAGGCCATAGAGGGCCTTATTGAGTCTGAAGACTTTGTCAGGATTCTTTGGATCTTCAAAACCTGGGGGTTGAGCAACATATACTTCTTCCTCAAGCTTACCATTGAGGAATGCACTTTTCACATCCATTTGATATAAGATGATATCATGATGGTTAGCATAAGCAAGTAATATGCGAATAGCCTCAAGTCTAGCAACAGGTGCAAAAGTTTCATCGAAATCAATTCCTTCAACCAGTGTGTAGCCTTGAGCTACTAGTCGTGCCTTATTCCTCACCACAAGGCCATTTTCATCTTGCTTGTTGCGGTAGATCCACTTTGTGCCAATGATATTATGCTTGCAAGGATCTGGACGTTTGACCAGTTCCCAGACGTTGTTGAGCTTGAATTGATGTAATTCTTCTTGCGTGGCCTGAATCCACTCAGGCTCCAAAAATGCTTCATCTACCTTAGCGGGCTCTGTGATAGAGACAAAAGCATAGTGCCCACAAAAGTTAGATAGATGTGAAGCTTTTGAGAGGGTGAGAGGACCTGGTGCTCTAATGTCATCAATGATCTTCTCCACTTGCACTTCTTTTGCAACGCGAGAATGAGCTGGTTGTCGTTGAGGAATTTGATCAGCATTTTCTTCAGCATCAACTTCTTCGGCATTTTCTTCAGGTGCATCAGCTTGACGTTCTTCACGTTCTGGAATGAATTCTTCAGCAGATTCTTCAGTAGGAATGACATCCTCAGTAGCCTTGAACTTGATAGAATCCTCAAGTGCTGGTTCATCTATCACAGAAGGTAGGTGCTCTCTTTGCGAGCCATTAGTTTCATCGAACCGCACATCTACAGTTTCAACAACCTTGTGAAGAACGTTGTTGAAGACTCTGTAGGTGTGCGAGTCCTTTCCGTGACCAAGAATAAAACCTTCATGTGCTTTCGGTGCAAATTTTGAGTTATGGTGAGGATCTCTAATCCAGCATTTAGCACCGAAGACTTTGAAATAACTCACATTGGGTTTCTTGTTAGTGAGGAGTTCATAGGCAGTCTTCTTGAAGAATTTGTGAAGATATACTCTGTTGATGATGTGGCACGCAGTATCAATTGCATCAACCCAGAAACGACGAGGCGTTTTGTACTCATCGAGCATAGTGTGAGCCATCTCAGCAAAAGTCCTATTCTTGCGCTCCACGACGCCATTCTGTTGAGGAGTATAAGGAGCAGATAACTCATGAGTAATACCAAGTTCATCAAGATAGTCATCGAGACCCGAATTCTTGAACTCAGTTCCATTGTCACTTCTCATGTGCTTGATCTTCACACCAAAGTTGGTTGAAGCCCTCGAGGAAAATCATTTGAAGACTTCCTGCACTTCATGTTTGTAAGTGACAAGGTGTACCCATGTGTAACGAGAGTAATCATCAACAATAACAAAGCCATATCGAGATGCTTCATTTGAAATGTCAGAATAATGATTAGGACCGAAGAGATCCATGTGAAGCAATTCAAATGGACGAGTAGTGGTCATGATAGTCTTCGTTGGATGCTTGGCCTTGGTCATCTTTCCAGCTTCACAGGCTCCGCATAGGTGGTCCTTGAGGAATTTGACATTCTCAATGCCAATGACATGCTTCTTGTTTGCAAGCGTGTGCAAATTCCTCATGCCTGCATGACCAAGTCGTCGATGCCATAGCCATCCTTCTGAACCTTTTGCAAGTAGGCACACTGCTGGTTGTGAACCTGTAGAGAAATCAACAATATACAAGTCTACTCTCCTAAAGCCTTCGAAGACTTTGGAATTGTCAGCTTCCATAATCACAACACAACGATACTTGCCAAAGACAACAACCATATCAAGATCACAAAGCATTGAGACAGACATAAGGTTGTATCCTAAGGACTCAACAAGCATGACTTTGTCCATGTGTTGATCCTTTGTGATCGCAACCTTACCTAGACCCAATACCTGACTTTTGCCTTTGTCAGCGAAGAAGATATGCTTCAGATGCGATGGTGATAAGGGAGCATCCATCAATAGATTCTTGTCACCAGTCATGTGATTTTTACATCCACTATCGAGGACCCACTCAGTGGCTTTGGGTTGATCATCCTGCAGATGAATTAGTGCAGCTTCTGAACTTCATATACTTCATCAGTGAAGAATATGATATCACAATTCATCAGATCAATTTCATCAAGCAGTAAAACAGATAAAGCAGTATGAGGACGTGAGAAATGAAAGTTCATTTCTTCATGATTAGCCTGTGTCCTTTCAGGCATTTTGTCAGGTCCCCAGCAAATTCTTCAGACGTTTGAGCACGTCTGGAGACCTGACCCTGCAGAAGAAATTAGTTCCTTTTCTTCACCACCCACATTTGAAGGGGTGGCAAAGAGTTCATCACTCTGCGAGCTCCATATGAGAATGGTGGCATAGAGGCCAAACCATTTCTTTTCACATAAGAGGGGTTAGGGTAAGCATATGGATAAGCAGAGAAATTCTTCGAAGACTTATGAACATAATGATTAGAAGAATAATGCTCATATTCATAGCCCTTGACTCTTCCCTGCGAAACAGAGTTGTTAGCATGATGATGTTCATATGAGGACTTTGATCCTTTTGAGGAATTTGATCCACGTGAGGAATTTGGTCCGTATGAGGACTTGGATCCATATGAAGAATTTGATCTGGGGTTCCTATTCTTCACAGGTGGTGTCATGAGGACATTCACCTGAAGACTTTCAAGGCACCTTTTGGGAACCCAGATTTTCTTCATAGGGGAACCGTTCCTGCAGTTAGTGCCAACATATCTAGCAAATACTTCACCATTTTGATTTTTGAACAGTTTATAGTTGGAGTCAAATGACTCATCAGAAGAATGAGAAGATTCACATGTATAGCCAGATAAGTTAGATGGATCAACTGGAGGTCCCTTTGCAGCAACCCATGAGGTTTTGGGGTACTGCTTAGGCTTCCAATATGTACCATCAACATTGAGTTTCCTCTCAAAGGCAATACCCTCTTCCCTAGGGTTCCTGTTGAGGATCTGCTTTTTAAGCACATCACAAAGAGTCTAATGCCCCTTGAGGTTTTTGTACATGCCTGTCATGTACAATTCCTTCAGCCCTGCATCGTCAGTGATACTAGCAATGTCCTCAGATGAGGAATTAGTGATAGCAGAGGCAGGTGAAGAATTTGTAACATAAGAAGCATTTGAACATTCAGGTGAAGAATTAGCAGATTCACGTTCAATGCATTTCAAACATGGCGGAACAAATTCTTCCTGAGCAGCGCTGATTTGTTGAGCAAGTAATGAATGCCGCTCCTTCTGAAGATCTTCATAACTCACTCTTAGCTTCGATCTTGCTGTCTTTGAAGAAATTCATAAGAAAGCTTCTCATGATCAGATAAGAGAGTGTTATGATGACCTTGAAGGTTTTCAAACCTGGTCTGAAGTCTCTGAAGATTTTCAGTCAAGATTTTGGTGCGATCCATTTCTTCACCCAACATATCATCAATTTTGTCTAGCATGTTTTGAACCTTTTCAAAAGCCCTTTGTTGTTTTACAACAATCTTAGCAAGTTTAGAGTAGCTGGGCTTAAGATTTTCATCAGATTCATCTTCACTAGATTCAGAGGAGGTATGTTTAAATACCTTGGCACCCTTAGCCATGAAGCAATAGGTGGGAGCATAGTCATCATTGCCTTCATCATCCTTGTTGGTGAGGTCATTTTCTTCAGAGTTGAAGATGGACTTGCTGACGAATGCAGTAGCGAGGGCTAGGCTCGCCACACCAGACTCGGAGTCTTCAGATACCTCCTCTTCCTCTTGTTCCTCAGATTCAGCTTCAGAGTCCATTTGCTTGCCAATGAATGACCGAGCCTTCTTGGAGCCGCTCTTCTTATGAGATGAAGACTTTGAGGATTTTGATGATGAAGATTTCAAGGATTTCTTCTTTTTCTTCGCATCATCAGAACCGTAGTCCTTGTATTTCTTCTTCTTTGATTCCTTTTCCCACTGAGGACAATCTTGAATGTAGTGTCCAGGTTTCTTGCACTTGTGACAAAGCCTCTTCTTGTAGTCACTAGATGAGGAATCATTGCTCCTTGAGGGTCTTCCAAAGCGACCACGTCTTGAGAACTTCTAGAATTTCTTCACGAGCAGTGCTAGATCATGGCTCAGTTCTTCAGGGTCACCAAGGCTGCTACCAGAGTCTTCATCTTTGGACTCAGATACTACCTTGGCCTTTAGTGCACGTGATCTACCATAGCTCGAACCATAGAGATCTCTCTTTTCAACAAGCTGGAACTCATGAGTATTTAGCCCATCGAGGATATCAGCGGGGTCAAGTGACTTGTAATCAGCACGCTCTTGTATCATCAATGCCAGAGTATCAAATGTGGAATCAAGCGATCTCAGTAATTTCTTCACCACCTCATGGTCGGTGATGTCAGTGGCACCAAGTGCTTGAAGCTCATTTGAGATGTCAGTGAGGCGATCGAAGGTTTGCCGAACATTTTCATTGTCGAGTCTTTTGAAGCGGTTGAAGAGATTGCGAAGAACATCAACTCGAGAGTCACGCTGAGTTGAAACTCCTTCATTGACTTTGGACAGCCTATCCCAGATAAGCTTAGCAGTTTCCAAAGCACTCACTCTACCATACTGTCCTTTGATCAGATGGCCACATATGATGTTCTTCGCTTGAGAGTCGAGTTGCTTGAATCTCTTCACGTCGGTAGCGTTCAGTGAGGGTGAGACAGAGGGAACACCATTTTCCACAACATACCAGAGATTGTTATCAATTGCCTCAAGATGCATTCGCATCTTATTCTTCCGGTAGGGGTCGTCCGTCCCGTCGAAGGTAGGACACCCAGCAGAGACCTTGATCATACCTGCGGTCGACATAACTAAAGATCCAGGCGGCTAAACCAAAATCACACAGAACAAGGGAGTACCTTGCTCTGATACCAATTGAAAGTGCGTTATATCGACTAGAGGGGGGTCAATAGGTGATTTTTATGAATTCTTCACTGAGGAATTTGCTAGTGAGGAAATTCCTTAGTGAAGAACTACTTGTAGCGGAATAAGTACTCAGAAGTAAACATAACAGAAGACAAGCATAGTCATCATGATGAAATGAAGACAAGCACAGAGTACAGAAAGCGTAGTCACGGGATAACACTAGATGAAGACAAAACAGACTGAAGAAATTGAACTGAGGAAATTGAGAAAGTCTTCGATCAAAGTCTTCAAACACAGATATGACAAGCAAACAACACAATACTGAGGAAATGAAAGAGTTGAGGAAATAAAACCATTTGGCTTGATGAAGACAATGATTTGGTAGACCAGTTCCAACTGCTGTCTCAGTTGTACATCTGGTTGGAGCGGCTAGGTATTTAAACCTGAGGACACACAGTCCCGGACACACAGTCCTCACCGTATTCTCCTTGAACTAAGGTCACAGAGACCTCGTCCAATCACTCGTGGTAAGTCTTCAGGTGACTTCCGAACCTTCACAAACTCGGTCACTCGGCGATCCAAATTCCTCTTGGATGCTCTAGACCATGACGCCTAACCGTCTGGAAGAAGCACAGTCTTCAAAGGTAACAAGCGTCGGATCCATGCAGGATCAACTCTTCAGTGATACTCAATCACTTTGGGTTTGTGGGTGTTTGGGTTTGGGTTTTGGATTTTCCTCACTTGATGATTTTCGCTCAAAGTCCTCGGAGGATGGGATGCTCTCAAATGACAAGTGTCAGTTTCTCGCAGAGCATCCAACCAGCTAGTGGTTGTAGGGGGCGGCTATTTATAGCCTAGGGAGCAGCCCGACATGATAAGACATAAATGCCCTTCAATGATATGACCGTTAGGTGGATAAGATATTTTGGGACAGCTGGCGCGTAGCACAACAACGGTCGGAATTTTGAGGTTCAAATTCCTCAGGGCTATCATGTTCCTCACTGTGTAGGCAATCCGCACTGGCGAATTCCTAACTCCTCAGTCAGACCAAATTCCTCAGAGACCAGAAGAACTTCGTCTCTGTCACTGAAGAAATTGACTGAACTGTATGAGCTTTCCAATTGCTTCACTCGAAGGGATTGGTAGGTGTAGGATTTTGAGTTGATCATCACATGGAAATTTTTCTTTAGTATTTCCTCGACCCCCTTTAACAGTACGGTGTTTCCTATGACTCAAGAAAGAGAAAATGAAACTAGGAAAACAAAAGTCTTCACGCTTCATGTTCCTCGAATGAATACCAAGTCTTCAAGGTAACACCAATTTCTTCACTTTCAAAGTCTTCAGAAAGTCTTCAGAATACCAAAGTCTTCATTCGAAGAACTTCATTTTTAGGGGTCGACTTTCACTGTAAATATCAAACTCCTCATAGACTTATAGACCTGTGTACACTCATAAACACATTAGATCCTTAACCTATAAGTCTTCAATACACCAAAATCACTAAGGGGCACTAGATGCACTTAAACAGTAGCAACGGAAAAGTAAATAAGCGGAGAACAATATGTGAAAAGCTCGTAGGCATTGGATCGGTGATGGAGAATTATGTCGGATGTGGTTCATCATGTAATAGTCATAACATAGGGTGACATAGAACTAGCTCCAATTCATCAATGTAATGTAGGCATGTATTCCGAATATAGTCATACGTGCTTATGGAAAAGAACTTGCATAGCATCTTTTGTCCTACCCTCCCGTGTGAGCGAGGTCCTAATGGAAACTAAGGGATATTAAGGCCTCCTTTTAATAGAGTACCGGACCAAAGCATTAACACATAGTGAATACATGAACTCCTCAAACTACGGTCATCACCGGGAGTGGTCCCGATTATTGTCACTTCGGGGTTGCCGGATCATAACACATAGTAGGTGACTATAGACTTGCAAGATAGGATCAAGAACTCACATATATTCATGAAAACATAATACGTTCAGATCTGAAATCATGGCACTCGGGCCCTAGTGACAAGCATTAAGCATAGCAAAGTCATAGCAACATCAATCTCAGAACGTAGTGGATACTAGGGATCAAACCCTAACAAAACTAACTCGATTACATGATAAATATCATCCAACCCATCACCGTCCAGCAAGCCTACGATGGAATTACTCACACACGGCGGTGAGCATCATGAAATTGGTGATGGAGGATGGTTGATGATGACAACAACGACGGATTCCCCTCTCCGGAGCCCCGAATGGACTCTAGATCAGCCCTCCCGAGAGAGTTTAGGGCTTGGCGGCGGCTCCGTATCGTAAAACGTGACGAATCCTTCTCTCTGATTTTTTTTCTCCCTGAACACGAATATATGGAGTTGGAGTTGAGGTTGGTGGAGCTCCAGGGGGCCCACGAGGCAGGGGGCGCGCCTCCCACCCTCGTGGAAAGGGTGTGGGCCCCCTGGCCTTAATTCTTTCACCAATATTTTTTATTATTTCCGAAAATAATCTCCGTGAAGTTTTAGGTCATTCCGAGAACTTTTGTTTCTGCACAAAGATAACACAATGGCAATTCTGCTGAAAACAGTGTCAGTCGGGTTAGTTCCATTCAAATCATGCAAGTTAGAGTCCAAAACAAGGGCAAAAGTGTTTGGAAAAGTAGATATGACGGAGACGTATCAACTCCCCCAAGCTTAAACCTTTGCTTGTCCTCAGGCAATTCAGTTGACAAACTGAAAGTGATAAACAAAAACTTTTACAAACTCTATTTGCTCTTGTTGTTGTAAATATGTAAAGCCAGCATTCAAGTTTTCAGCAAAGATTATGAACTAACCATATTCACAATAACACTTAGGTCTCATGTTTACTCATGTCAATGGCATAATCAACTAGCGAGCAATAATAATAAATCTCAGATTACAACACTTTCTCGAAACAATCATGATATGATATAACAAGACGGTATCTCGCTAGCCCTTTCTGAGACCGCAAAACATAAATGCAGAGCACCTTTAAAGATCAAGGACTGACTAAACATTGTAATTCATGGTAAAAGAGATCCAGTCATAGTCATACCAATATAAACTAATAATAATGGATGCAAATGACAGCAGTGCTCTCCAGCTGGTGCTTTTTAATAAGAGGGCGATGACTCAACATAAAAGCAAATAGATAGGCCCTTCGCAGAGGGAAGCAGGGATTTGTAAAGGTGCCAGAGCTCGATTTTGCGATAGAGATGAATAATATTTTGAGCGGCATACTTTCATTGTCAACATAACAACCAAGAGATGGCGATATCTTCCATGCTACACACATTATAGGCGGTTCCCAAATAGAATGGTAAAGTTTTTACTCCCCCTCCACCAACAAGCATCAATCCATGGCTTGCTCGAAACAACGAGTGCCTCCAACTAAAAAGAGTCCAGGGGGAGTTTTGTTCGCAATTATTTTTATTTGATTTGCATAAAGCATGGGACTGGGCATCCCGGTGACCAGCCATTTTCTCGTGAGTGAGGTGCGGAGTCCACTCCTCTTGAGAATAACCCGCCTAGCATGGAAGATACAGACAGCTCTAGTTGATACATGAGCTACTCGACCATACAAAAAAGAATTTCATTTGAAGATTTAGAGTTTGGCACATACAAATTTACTTGGAATGGCAGGTAGATACCGCATATAGGAAGGTATAGTGGACTCATATGGAATAACTTTGGGGTTTAAGGGATTGGATGCATAAGCAGTATTCCCGCTTAGTACAAGTGAAGGCTAGAAAGAGACTGGGAAGCGACCAACTAGAGAGCAACAACAGACATGAACATGCATTAAAATTAATAAACATTGAGTGCAAGCATGAATAGGATATAATCCACCATGAACATAAATATCGTGAAGGCTATGTTGATTTTGTTTCAACTACAAGCGTGAACATGTGCCAAGTCCAGTCACTTGAATCATTTAAAGGAGGATACCACCCTATCATACCACATCACAACCATTTTAATAGCATGTTGGCACGCAAGGTAAACCGTTATAAGCTCCTAGCTAATTAAGCATGGCATAAGCAACTATAATCTCTAATTGTCATTGCAAACATGTTTATTCATAATAGGCTGAATCAGGAACGATGAACTAATCATATTTACAAAAACAAGAGAGGTCGAGTTCATACCAGCTTCTCTCATCTCAATCAGTCCATCATATATCATCATTATTGCCTCTCACTTGCACGACTGAATGATGTGTATAATAATAATAGCGCACGTGCATTGGACTAAGCTGGAATCTGCGAGCACTCAATAAACAGGAGAAGACAAGGCAATATGGGCTCTTGGTTAAATCAACAATAATGCATATAAGAGCCACTTCAACAATTTTATTATGGTCTTCACCTATCGACCCCCAAGAAAAGAAAAGAAATAAAACTATTTACATGGGAAAGCTCCCAACAAGCAAAAGAAGAACAGGAAACCTTTTTGGGTTTTATTTTTAATTATTACTACTACAGCAAGAAAAGTAAACTAACTAAAAGCTACCACTATTTTTTTCTTAAGGTTTTTCAAACACACAAGAAGAAAGCATAAAATGGAAAATAAACTAGCATGGATATTACAGTGAAAGAGTATGAGCACTGACAACTAGCATGAGTGTATGAACATGAATGTAATGTCGGTGAGAAATACGTACTCCCCCAAGCTTAGGCTTTTGGCCTAAGTTGGTCTATGGCCACGACTGGCTTGGTGGATATCCGAAGTTGTAGCTGAGGTCGTACTATGAAGAAGCCTCGGATTGCCACTGGTTGGCAATCACCTCCGGATCCCACTGGTAATTAGAATGTCGTGGAGGATCAAATTGTGGTTCCGGCTCTGGCTCTGTAACTGATGCGGGGTTTAGGTAGCCGTGAATAGTCTCCGGTGGAACAAGGTACTTGCCTGCAGATAAATCAAACAAGGAAGGAGCAGGCAGAGTAATAGTCTCAGGGTGATTTTTACCAAATATTAATTAGTACTTAAGCGCCTTTTCCCTATTCTTAACAATAAAATCATGTGCTACCATACTCTTATAATCTAGATAAACAGGAGGCAGCAATTTTTCTTCTTTCTCATAATGCCTAATAGGTAAGTTATAGTATGCAGCGAGGCGTGAGGCGAAGATGCCTCCCAAGATAGGGCCCTTAGTACGGTTAAGGTCTAACCGCTTTGCAACAATAGCGCCCATACTAAATGTGTCATCATGAAATAAGGCATGGCACAAAGTAACAATATCAGGGGCACTCAGGTTTCCACAATTTCCGCGACCAATTAAGCATCTACTAGCAAATATAGCAAAGTAACGTAGAACAGGAAAGTGTATGTGAGGGAGTCCTAGATTAGGGGGTGTTCGGATAGCCGGACTATACCTTCAGCCGGACTCCAGGACTATGAAGATATAAGATTGAAGACTTCGTCCCGTGTCCAGAAGGATCTTTTCTTGGCATGGAAGGCAAGCTAGGCGGGCGGATATTCGAGATCTCCTACCATTGTAACCGACTCTGTGTAACCCTAACCCTATCCGGTGTCTATATAAACCGGAGGGTTGTAGTCCGTAGGACAACCATCATCATACACAATCATACCATAGGCTAGCTTCTAGGGTTTAGCCTCCTTGATCTCGTGGTAGATCCACTCTTGTACTACCCATATCATCAATATTAATCTAGCAGGAGTAGGGTTTTACCTCCATCGAGAGGGCCCGAACCTGGGTAAAATAAAGTGTCCCTTGTCTCCTGTTACCATCCGACCTTGACGCACAAATCGGGACCCCCTACCCGAGATCCGCCGGTTTTGACATCGACATTGGTGCTTTCATTGAGAGTTCCTCTGTGTCGTCGCTTTTAGGCCCGATGGCTCCTTTGATCATCAACAACGATGAGGTCCAGGGTGAGACTTTCCTCCCCGGACAAATCTTCGTCTTCGGTGGCTTCGCTCTGCGGGCCAATTCGCTTGGTCATCTAGAGCAGATCGAAAGCTACGCCCTTGGCCATCAAGTCAGGTTTGGAAGCTTAAAGTACACGGCAGATATCCGCGGAGACTTGATCTTCGACGGGTTCGAGCCACAGCCAAGCGCGCCGCACTATTTCGAGGGGCATGATATAGCTCTGCCTTCGAATAGTACCCTGGAGGCCGCACACGCTCCGGCCCCCATCCTTGACTCGGAGCCCGCTACGTTCTCCGAGGATGAACGGTTGGACGTCACCCCGGGGGCTGCGATCTCAAAGGCGATCGAGCCGAACGCCAGCCCCGTGCTCCGCATGGCCCAGGACTCCAAGGAGCCGGACTCTTCTCCGAACTCCGGGCCTTCCGTGCCCCCACCGATCGAATCTGATTGGGCGCCTGTAATGGAGTTCACCGCCGCGGACATCTTTCAATGCTCACCTTTTGGTGATATCCTGAATTCTCTCAAGTCTCTCTCTTTATCAGGAGAGCCCAGGCCGGACTATGGTCTGGGAGGTTGGGATTCGGACGAGGAAGAAATTCAAAGCCCACCCACCACCCACTTAATAGCCACTGTCGACGATTTAACCGACATGCTTGACTTCGGCTCCGAAGACTTCGACGGTATGGACGACGAAGGAGGAGACAAACAAGAACCAGCACCTGAAGGGCGCTGGACCGCCACCTCGTCATATGACATATATATGGTGGATGCTCCAAAGAATGCGGATGGCGATGGAACAGCGGAAGACGACAACTCGAATAAACCGCCAAAACGTCGGCGCCAATGGCGCCGTTCTAAATCCCGCCACAGCAGAAACGGTGATTCCGGCACGGGAGATAATACTACCCCGGACAACGCCGAAGAACACCAGAACCAGCAAGATTCGGCGCAAGAAGATGGAAAAGCCAGCCCTCAGGAGAGAGCGACAGAGCAAGAGGTTGAGGATGATAACTACATGCCTCCCTCCAAAGACGAGGCAAGCCTCGGCGACGACGAATTCGTCGTACCATCAGACCCCACTGAACAAGAGCGTTTCCAACGCAGGCTTCTAGCCACGGCCAACAACCTAAATAAAAAGCAGCAACACCTTAGAGCTGATCAAGATTTGCTAGCTGATAGATGGACTGAAGTCCTTGCGGCCAAAGAGTATGAACTTGGACGCCCCTCCAAAAACTATCCTAAGCGCAGGCCGCTACCCCAATCAGAGGGGGAAGCATATGACATGGCAGACCGGCCACCCCGTGGCCGCGACAGAGAGGCCTGTCGAACCCTAAAGCAAGCCATGCCCCGGTGCCGTTCAAACAAGGCACGGTAATACGAGCCAGACCTGCGAGACATACTGGAGGATAAAGCAAAGCATACAAGATCGATCTATGGATCACGCGGACGCCCGGCGACACGTGATGATCTTCACTCCGGACACAATAAATTCGGCCGGGCCGAACACAGCAGGCACAGCTCTTCCGAGCTGCGTCGTGACATAGCCCAGTACAGGGGCGCCGCACACCCACTATGCTTCACAGATGAAGTAATGGATCATAAAATCCCAGAGGGTTTTAAACCCGTCAATATCGAGTCGTACGATGGTACGACAGATCCAGCAGTATGGATTGAGGATTATCTCCTTCACATCCACATGGCACGTGGCGATGATCTGCACGCCATCAAATACCTACCCCTTAAGCTTAAAGGACCAGCCCGGCACTGGCTTAACAGCCTACCAGCGGACTCAATCAGTTATTGGGAGGACCTGGAAGCCGCATTCCTCGACAATTTTTAGGGGACCTATGTGCGGCCACCGGACGCCGATGACCTAAGCCACATAATTCAGCAGCCAGAAGAATCGGCCAGACAATTCTGGACACGGTTCCTAACAAAGAAAAATCAGATATTCGATTGTCCGGACGCAGAGGCCCTAGCAGCCTTCAAACATAACATCCGCGATGAGTGGCTTGCCCGGCACCTGGGACAGGAAAAGCCGAAAACCATGGCAGCCCTCACGACACTCATGACCCGCTTTTGCGCGGGCGAAGATAGCTGGCTAGCTCGCAGCAACAACTTATCGAAGAAGCCCGGTAATTCGGATACCAAGGACAAAAGTGGCAGGTCACGTCGAAATAATCAAAAGCGCCGCGTTAGCAGCGACAGCAATGAGGATACGACAGTTAATGCTGGATTCAGAGGCTATAAATCCGGTCAGCGGAAAAAGCCATTTAAAAAGAATACCCAGGGCCCGTCCAGTTTGGACCGGATACTCGACCGCTCGTGCCAGATTCATGGCACCCCCGAAAGGCCAGCCAATCACACCAACAGGGATTGTTGGGTGTTCAAGCAGGCAGGCAAGTTAAGAGCCGAACACAAGGACAAGGGGCTGCACAGCGATGACGAGGAGGATCCCACGCCGCCAAACAACAATGGACAGAAAGGGTTTCCCCCACAAGTGCGGACGGTGAACATGATATACGCGACCCACATTCCCAAGCGGGAGAGGAAGCGTGCGCTACGGGACGTATACGCGATGGAGCCAGTCGCCCCAAAGTTCAACCCATGGTCCTCCTACCCGATCACTTTCGATCGAAGGGACCACCCCACTAGCATCCGCCACGGCGGTTTTGCCGCACTAGTCCTCCACCCAATCGTGGACGGATTTCATCTCACAAGAGTCCTCATGGACGGCGGCAGTAGCCTAAACCTGCTTTATCAGGATACAGTCCGGAAAATGGGCATAGATCCATCAAGGATCAAGCCCACAAGGACGACCTTTAAAGGCGTCATACCAGGTGTAGAGGCCAATTGCACAGGCTCCATAACACTTGATGTGGTCTTCGGATCTCCGGATAACTTTCGAAGCGAAGAGTTAATCTTCGATATAGTGTCGTTCCGCAGTGGCTATCACGCCCTGCTCAGACGAACCGCATTCGCTAAATTCAATGCGGTGCCGCACTACGCATATCTCAAGCTCAAGATGCCAGGCCCTCGAGGAGTAATTACGGTCAGCGGAAACACAGAACACTCCATCCGTACGGAGGAGCACACGGAGGCCCTCGCAGCGGAAGTACAAAGCAGCCTTTCAAGGCAACTCTCCAGTCCGGCCGTTAAAAACCGGACAATGCAAAGCGTGCCCGGAGTAACCTGCAACAAGACCACCTGGCACGATCAGAGCAAGGGTAGCAATACGGCCCCGACCCCAGCCATCACAACATAGCGGAGCAAGTACCTCGAGTACACAATTACACCCTTGAAATTCCATGGGCACAGGGGGAGGGGCACATAAACGGCATGCCTACAACACGGCGTCAAACGTACTAGGGGCTGCCGGATTTTTCTTTTTTACTTTGTTTACTTTCAGGACTCCATACTCTGGATAACCTGTTCGGCATTGTTGCCGCACAGACGATGCAAGATCCAGGAAAGCAGACAAAGCTACGCCGCATTCCGGAACTCTCAGGTGGTCTCTATTTCGAGCGATATATCTGTTTCTAAATTCCGCGGCATGTGCCTGGTCAGGACATGTTAAATAGTCTAATATCTTCTTTGCTCATCGCAATACTTGTATCGTTCGGCTTTGACAGATAGCCTCTTTATAAAACAATGCATAGCTTTTTGTCTATTTTTTTGCATTATCCTCTTTTATATATATATATATATATATATATATATATATATATATATATATATATATATATATATATATATATTACATAACATGATAGCACCCGTACACCATGGTACGGCAAACCACGCCAGGGGCTTCATTACCCTTTTATCTGGTGTGAGAAGTCCGTACACTTTCACAAGTGCGGCACCCCGAACTTATAGCATTATATGCATCGGCTCCGAGTCATGATTTTGGTCACATGTTGGGTTTGCCCGGCTCCTATGTTTTGGTGCCTTACGTTCCGCTTTATCGGCTAAGGTAGCACTAGGAGAACCACTGCGATTGTGCCCCAGATCAGGTGGGTTGAGCACCTCAGTGGAGAAAGCTAAAACAGACTATCATGATAAGGCGTGAGACCGGTCGCTGTTCGAGAGGTTTTTCGAGTCCTTAAAGGCTTATGCCGCTTTGAGCGAGGAGCTGGCTATGTCCGGCCAAAGGCGTGGATAGCGCCCCGAATTCGGCCTTCCGAACTAGGGGCTTCGCCAAAATTTAAAATTATAACGTTCTATGGCTAAGTGAGAGTGTTCAAGCATTATAGTCCGATTGCCTGGTTCGCTGTGCTGAGCACCTCCCTCGAAGGACCCAACTATGGGAACAAGAGCCCTCAGGTTTATCCCGAACACCCCAGCACTAGTGGCATGGGGGCAGAAGCCGACGACTGGCCATCTCTCAAATTTTTGATAAACGGCCGCACAGAAAATAATATTTTAAATTAAATAAGCATTGCTTTGCACATATGAACCAGTTTTCATTGCACAGGATACAAACGAGCGAGTTCATTCAAATACTACATCTTTAGTACATTCATCCGCGACAAGGCGGGCTCCGGCAAGAACGTCCTTGTAGTAGTTCTCGGGCTTGTGATGCTCCTTACCCTGCGGCGGCCCGTCCTTCACCAGCTTCTCTCCGTCCAGCTTGCCCCAGTGTACCCTTACACGGGCAAGGGCCCTTCGGGCACCTTCAATGCAGACCGAGCGCTTAATGACCTCAAGCCGTGGATAGGCCTCCACCAGCCGCCGCACCAGCCCGAAGTAGCTCCCAGGCAGGGCCTCTCCAGGCCACAGCCGAACTAGTAAGCCCTTCATGGCCTGTTCGGCCGCCTTGTGGAGCTCGACCAGCTGTTTCAGCTGATCGCTTAAGGGCACAGGGTGTCCGACCTCAGAATACTGAGACCAGAACACACTCTCCGTCGAGCTGCCCTCTTCAGCTCAGTAGAACACGGCGGTGTCGGATACGCTGCGGGGAAGATCGGCGAACGCCCCTGGAGAACTCCGAATTCGGGTAAGTAATAGGTAGTTTACTTTTATATTCCTACTTTGCATTGAGAATGCCTTACCTGTTGCTATCTTTTTCACCTCCTCCAACTCTTGGAGGGCCTTTGGGCTTCGGCCTTGGCACTCTTGGCGGTTTCGAGGGCCGACGCGAGCTCGGATGCTTGCGCTTTTGACTCAAGCTCCAAACCCTCATGTTTTGTCATGAGAGCTTGCAGCTCTTGCTGCACCTCGTCAACCTGAACCCCAAGCCTTTCTCGCTCGGCGCGCTCCTCGGTCGTTTTCTTTTCGGCCTCTGCGAGCGCCTGCTTCAGGGTTGCCACCTCGGTTGCGGCCCCTATAATAAGCAGTACAATCTTATTATTTCTTTCTGCAATCAAGCCTCTCTATAGGCACCTTTTTCTTTTTTCTTTTTTAGGTATTTCTTACCTTCCTTCTCCTCGAGCTGCCGTTTGGCAAGGCCGAGCTCTTGCTCGGTCCGCCCGAGGTCCTTTTTAAGGACACCCACCTGCGCAGTTAGTGCGGCGGTGGACAGCAGGGAAGCCTGCATACGCATAATCGACCTTTTTTGTTAGACTCCTGCGAAAATTACTAGATCCTCTATCCGGCTTTTCTTTCCGAACACCGAACAGAGTATCAGGGGCTACTGTCTATGCGGTAAATAATTTGACATATTTTTACTTACCTTGAAGCCTGTTAGAAGGCTAGGGCAAGCTTCATTCAGTCCGCTCTGGGCGGACTGAACCCTTTGGATCACCGTACTCATAATAGTATGGTGCTCCTCATCGATGGCGGCGCCCTTAAGCGCCTCCAGCAGATTGTCCGGCGTCTCCGGTTGGACGGAGGCCGCCGGCTCAGACGGCTTACTCCTCTTGGAAGGAGTTCGCCCACCGTGGACCGGGACTGTCGAGTCCGGCGCGGTGTCCGACATAAAGCCGGACTCAGAGCCCTGGGGGGTTTTATCCCCTTTACTCCTGGGGTCCGGAGGATTGCCTTGTGGCTCCTCCAGGACCATCTCCTCCTGCCCCGAGGCTTGGCGGGGCGCCACTTCAGCGTCGTCCGCCTGGCAGGGGGAGACCGCGGGCGGAACAGAGTTCACGTCCGACGAATCCAGGGAGCCGCTCGACGAATCGTCGAGTTCGGCCCGGGGCGGGCTGCATAAATTACGTTCGATATTAGGGAAAGCCGCGCATTAAAAGAATATCATGAGTCACTCTGGTGTGTAAACACTTACGATGCCGCCGGGCGCTTGGCTCGGTCCGGCCACTCCTCTCCGCCCTCTTTGGCGTCGTGAGAGTAGTCCGGCGGAGGGGTTTTCCTCTTCCTCGACCCCTCTGCCTCCCCTGTTGGGGCGGCCTTCTTCCTCTTTGCTCCCCTCACTGGTGGGGGAGAGCTTCCTTGTTCCTACTCCTCATTTTCACGAGAGGAGAGCGTTGCGTACTCATCAGATGACGAGTCCGGTACCACCGTGTTGCGGGAAATTTTTCGAGTCCCGGTGGTTTTCTTCTTCTTGGCCTTCCTTTCCGGCACCACGTAAGGTGCCGGAGCCATTAGCTTCACCAAGAGAGCTAGGGCTGGGTCTTCGAGCAGAGGAGCCGGACAGTTAATTGGTCCGGATACCTCCTGCCAAGCGTGTCAAAGGTAAAGGGAGTTTAGATCCCGCATAGAGTTAATCTATGGAGAAGAGCTTAACGGACCTATCAAAGGTAAAGATAGCTTACCTCACTAGCGTTACGCTGCGAGCTATATCCGCGATCCTTGGAGGCGGATGTGGGGGACTCGGCGCCTTTGGTCAGCACCTTCCAGACGTCTTCATACGTCGTGTCGAAGAGCCTACTGAGGGTTTGGTGCTGCGCCGGGTCGAATTCCCACAAAGTAAAATCCCGTTTTTGGCACGGGAGGATCAGGCGAACGAGCATGACCTGGACTATATTGACAAGCCGGATTGGCTTGTTCACCAGGGACTGGATGCATGTTTGCAGCCCAGTCACTTCTTCCTCGTTGCCCCACGACAGGCCCGTCTCTTTCTAGGACATGAGCCACGTGGGGGTCCGGATCTGAACTCGGGGGCCGCGACCCATTTCGGATCGCGGGGCTGGTGATGTAAAACCACCCGGCCTGCCACCCCTTTAGGGACTCCACGTAGGAGCCATCGAACCAGAGGACGTTGGCCATCTTGCCAACCATAGCGCCTCCGCACTCCGCCTGGGTGCCGGACACCACCTTGGGCTTGACGTTGAAGGTCTTGAGCCAGAAGCCGAAGTGGGGGTGGACGCGGAGAAAGGCCTCACACACGACGATAAACGCCGAGATATTGAGGACAAAGTTCGGGGCCAGATCGTGGAAATCCAGGCCGTAGTAGAACATGAGCCCCCGGACAAATGGGTGAAGTGGAAAGCCCAGTCCGCGGAGGAAGTGGGGAAGAAAAACTACCCTCTCATGGGGCCTTGGGGTAGGAAGAAGTTGCCCTTTATCAGGAAGCCGATGCGGGATGTCCTTGGACAAGTATCCGGCTTTCCTTAACTTTTTTACTTGGGCCTCCGTAACGGAGGAGACCATCCACTTGCCTCCCGCTCCGGACATTGTTGGAGAAGATTGAGGAAAGAAGAGCGGACTTGGGCGCTGGAGCTTGAGTTCGCAAGAGATGGATTGGTAGAGGAGGAAGAAGGCGTAGGTTAAAAAGGTGAATCCTTATCCATTTATATAAGCAGGTACGGTTAGGCGTCCCCACCTACCTAATAAAACTCACTTGCCTCCCAAACGCCATGGTAAATGGCGTGGTTGGGTTACCCACGTCCGTATTAATGAGAATCCCGCTAAAGGGGGCACATGATCTCTACTTTGACAAGACGTGCCAAGGAAACCGCCTCGCTAAACGCGCGGAGGTAGAACAATGAAAGCAATTTATATAGAAGGCTTGGTCACAGTGTTATGACGCACTGCGGAATACGTCAGCAGATTTGATTTGTGTTAATATTATTCTCTATATGGCAATATGTGGAAACTTATTTTGCAGATCCGGACACTATTTTTGGTGTTTATAATCTTCTTGAAGGACTTGGAGGAGGAACCCGCCTTGCAATGTCGAAGACAATCTACGCGCCGGACTCGTCGTCATTGAAGCCTGGTTCAGGGGCTACTAAGGGAGTCCTGGATTAGGGGGTGTTCGTATAGCCGGACTATACCTTCAGCCGGACTCCAGGACTATGAAGATATAAGATTGAAGACTTCGTCCCGTGTCCGGAAGGATCTTTTCTTGGCGTGGAAGGCAAGCTAGGCGGGCGGATATTCGAGATCTACTACCATTGTAACCGACTCTGTGTAACCCTAACCCTATCCGGTGTCTATATAAACCGGAGGGTTGTAGTCCGTAGGACAACCATCATCATACACAATCATACCATAGGCTAGCTTCTAGGGTTTAGCCTCCTTGATCTTGTGGTAGATCCACTCTTGTACTACTCATATCATCAATATTAATCTAGCAGGACTAGGGTTTTACCTCCATCGAGAGGGCCCGAACCTGGGTAAAATAAAGTTTCCCTTGTCTCCTGTTACCATCCGACCTAGACGCACAGTTCGGGACCCCCTACCCGAGATCCGCCGGTTTTGACACCGACAGTATGCTAGTAATTCGTGCGTCGAAAATCTTCCTCGTTTCCCCTACAACAATGGTATCAATAAACCCATCCACATCGTCATGATGTGGTTCCTCTATGATGCCCGAAAAGGGCAACTTGCATACCTCACAAAATTCATGAAGGGTCATCTCCTTATACTCATCATATAAATAAAAATCCACCGTAGGTGGTGACCTCCTAGAATGGAAATGAAAATTTTGCACAATGATATTAGTGAGTAAGAGATACTGTTCGCGTTGGTCGCGGAGCAAGTCGGTGAGGCCTGCATTCTCAGCCAACTCATAAAAATCATCATAAATCCCGGCTGCTCTCAAGAAATCATCACAAGGCCATTGACACGGCCGAACCTCCGCGGTGCGAGGCAGATTATATTTGGGCCTCTCTTCTTCTTCACTTTTCTTATCCTTCGAGCTTCGGCTCGAAGAGCCCCTCAAAAATCTCTTCATCATTTTCTGAAAATTTCTGAAATTTTTAGTAACTTCCAATAAAAGTGAACCGAACTCAACAAAGTTGATAGCAACTACTCCTACAAGTGCCTAGAGACTATATCATGCATTAGAACTACTTGGAACCATATAAATTTGACATGCAAGCTCAAGAATATGGTCACCTAGGCAGCACAAATTTGCAATGAATAAAGCACTAGAACAAAAACTAATTGGACCATTGGAGTAGTCACATACCAAGGAACAATCCCCCAAAGCAGTTTTGTGAGAGGTGCTTTGAGCAAGGAGATCGAAAATCGCAGCAAAATGAGCAAGAACTCGTGCTTGAGCTGGTTGGTGATTTTTTTGGAAGGAAGAAGGAGTGTGTGGTGGCTGGAATAAGTGGAGGGGAGCCACCATGGGCCCACGAGGCAGGGGGTTCGCCCTGGATCCCCGTGGCCAGGTGCTTGCTCCCCCTGCTGTGTTCTCAGAGCCAGATATTCTCAAATATTCTAGAAAAAATCATATTTAAATTTCAGGGCATTTGGAGAACTTTTATTTTCGGGATATTTTTTATTGCACGGATAAATAAGAAAACTGACAGAAAAATACTAATTTTTATTTATTCATTCTAAATAACAGAAGGTAAAAGGAGGGTACAGAAGGTTGTGCTTTCTAACTTCATCCATCTCATGCTCATCAAAAGGAATCCACTAACAAGGTTGATCAAGTCTTGTTAACAAACTCATTCCGGATAACATGGAACCGGAGAAATTTCGAATAACACTATGTTACCTGAACGGGGATATGCACATCCCCAATAATAAGAATATCATATTTCTTTTTGACAGTAGGAAGAGGAAATTCAAAACCTCCAAAAATAATCGATGGGATTTTTCCAATAGAATTTATACTATGAACTTGAGGTTGTTTCCTCGGAAAGTGTACCATATGCTCATTGCCATTAACATGAAAAGTGACATTGCCTTTGTTGCAATCAATAACACCTCCTGCAGTATTCAAAAAGGGTCTTCCAAGAATAATAGACATACTATCGTCCCCGGGAATATCAAGAATAACAAAGTCCGTTAAAATAGTAACGTTTGCAATCACAACAGGAACATCCTCACAAATACCAACAGGTATAGCAGTTGATTTATCACCCATTTGCAAAGATATTTCAGTAGGTGTCAACTTATTCAAATCAAGTCTACGATATAAAGAGAGAGGCATAACACTAACACCGGCTCCAAGATCACATAAAGCAGTTCTAACATAGTTTCTTTTAATGGAGCATGGTATAGTTGGTACTCCTGGATCTCCTAGTTTCTTAGGTATTCCACCCTTAAAAGTATAATTAGCAAGCATGGTGGAAATTTCAGCTTCCGGTATCTTTCTTTTATTTGTAACAATATCCTTCGTATACTTAGCATAAGGATTCATTTTGAACATATCAGTTAATCGCATACGCAAAAAGATAGGTCTAATCATTTCAGGAAAGCGCTCAAAATCCTCATCATCCTTTGTCTTGGATGGTTTAGGAGGAAAAGGCATGGGTTTCTGAACCCATGGCTCTCTTTCCTTACCATGCTTCCTAGCAACAAAGTCTCTCTTATCACAACGTTGATTCTTTGATTGTGGGTTATCAAGATCAACGGCAGGTTCAGTTTCTACATCATTATTATTACTAGGTTGAGCATCATCATGAACATCTTCATTAACATTATCACTAGGTTCATGTTCATTACCAGATTGTGTTTCAGCATCAGAAATAGAAATATCATTGGGATTCTCGAGTGTGTCAACAACAGGTTCACTAGAAGCATGCAAAGTCCTATCATTTTTCTTCTTCTTCTTCTTAGTAGGACTAGGTGTATCAACATTATTTCTCTGAGAATCCTGCTCAGTTCTCTTAGGGTGGCCTTCAGGATACAAAGGTTCCGGAGTCATTTTACCAGTTCTAGGAGCCACTATAACAACAAAATCATTATTCTTACTATTCAATTCATTGAGCAAATCATTCTGAGATTTGAGTACTTGTTCTACTTGAGTGGTAACCATAGAAGCATGTTTACTAATGAGTTTAAGTTCACCTTTAACTCTAGACATATAATCACTCAAGTGTTCAATCATATAAGCATTGTGTTTTAATTTTCTACCAAAATAAGCATTGAAGTCGTATTGCTTAACCATAAAGTTATCAAACTCATCTAAGCATTGGCTAGCAAACTTAGTAGGAGGGATTTCAGCTTTACCATATCTATAGAGAGAATTTGCCTTTACTACCTGTGTCGGGTTATTAAGACCATGTGTTTCTTCAACAGGCGGTAAATTAAGACCATGTATTTTTCAACAGGAGGTAAATTCTTAACATCTTCAGCTTTTATACCTTTTTACTTCATAGATTTCTTTGCCTCTTGCATATCTTCAGGACTGAGAAATAGAATACCCCTTTTTTTTGTAGTTGGCTTTGGAGTTGGTTTAGGAAGTGTCCAATTATTTTCATTGGTCAACATATTATTCAATAGAATTTCAGCTTGATCAACAGTTCTTTCCCTGAAAACACAACCAGCACAACTATCCAGGTGGTGTCGGTGTCAAAACCGGCGGATCTCGGGTAGGGGGTCCCGAACTGTGCGTCTAGGCGGATGGTAACAGGAGACAAGGGACACAATGTTTTACCCAGGTTCGGGCCCTCTCAATGGAGGTAAAACCCTACGTCCTGCTTGATTAATATTGATGATACGGGTAGTACAAGAGTAGATCTACCACGAGATCAAGGAGGCTAAACCCTAGAAGCTAGCCTATGGTATGATTGTCGTATGTTGTCCTACGGACTAAAACCCTCCGGTTTATATAGACAGCGAAGAGGGTTAGGGTTACACAAAGTCGGTTGCAATAGTAGGAGATCTAAATATCCGCATCGCCTAGCTTGCCTTCCACGCCAAGGAAAATCCCTTCTGGACACGGGACGAAGTCTTCAATCTAGTATCTTCATAGTCCAGGAGTCCGGCCGAAGATATAGTCCGGCCATCCGGACACCCCCTAATCCAGGACTCCCTCAGTAGCCCCCGAACCAGGCTTCAATGACGACGAGTCCGGCGCGCAGATTGTCTTCGGCATTGCAAGGCGGGTTCCTTCCAGATTTCGTGTACCTGTTGAATAATGTCCTGTTTTTTGTAAATGCAGCGCTCCTTAGCTTCTACGCCCAATAATGGCCACCTTCCACGTGTCAAACGAATACGAAAAGTCTGGGTGTTTTTACATTCACACCCCTAGCCGCGTAAATGAGTCGCCTATTTAAAGAGATGGGGATTTAGATCCAAACCACACCTTCTCCCCTCGCAACTCCTCCTCCCGCCCTTCCAGTCCTAAGCCTGGAGACTAGGAGAGGTGATCCATCCCGCATAGCAAGCTAGTATCACTTCAGACCAAGGGATGCCTCCCTCCGGCCTGTATGGTCCCGGTCCGAGCCGGACTCGCCACCTATAATGGCGGAGAGCAAGCGGAGAGCGCCCCCAATCCCTCCAAAGGAGAGCGGGTATGCCTCGCCCCTTATCTAATAAGAGGACTTGGATTTCCAATTCATCCGTTTCTCCGGGGGCTTCTGGAGTTCTATGGCCTCCAGCTGCACAACCTTACGCCCGCCTCTATATTGCATATCGCGGGCTTCGTTGCCCTTTGCGAGCTGTTCTTGGGTGTTGAGGCTCATTTCGCGCTATGGAAGAGGCTATTCTGCCTGGTGCCCCGTTCTCAGGAGGGGTCAATATATCAAGTAGGCGGAGCCGAAATGTGGCGCATCGCCGGGACCAGATATCTATCCGGAACCCCAAAGAAGGCATTCGAGGACTGGCCTTCAGAATGGTTTTATATAGAGGATGTCCCGCTGCCGGATCCTGTTCGGATCAGCCTCCCTGAATTCAACAGTGCTCCCCTGAAGAAACGCCTAAGCTGGCGTCCACAGAGCTCTCAGAGAGAAGGTGACAGGGACGTCCTTTACCTGATGGGCCGGATAAGACTATTGGCTCATTCCAGACTAACCATGATCGGAGTCATGGCCGTATGCATCATGCGGGGGGTGCAGCCGCTTCAGTATAGAAGCCACCCCATGTGGGATTTCAACGGGGAGGATGACGCCACCTGCTACGAGCGTAAGGTGCCGAACTCGGCTACCGCTCTAATAAAGATATTGTCCGCTTTGTACAAGGGAGAAGAGGAGGAATTTCTCCGCGTCAACCCTCAGGGCGGATTCACTATGTACAATCCTCCGAGTTGGGTAAGTGGATGATTTTACTTGCCCATCCGTTCATCATTTATAGTCTAAAACTTCAACAAAGGAACTGCGCCAGGAAGTAAAGGACATAAACAGCCCTCCTCCGCAGCCCGAGGATCCAGAACGGTCCCTCGATCCGGCCTCCCAAGAGGATCCGAACTTATCTGTGGAGCTGATTGACGGGGTGTTTTATCAGCTGAACAAGGACAATACCTTGGTGGCCATTACGGCAGATTACCCAGGGCTACTCCCGGCCTCCCAGGTAACTGAGAGCGAAGTCCCAGCACCTCGAAGAGGATCCGCCCTTGCGTGTTTTCAGTTTCCTGACAACAATCGTGTTTTGCAGGGGAGGTTCCTGAGGCGGAAGGCCGACCCTGCGGCGGCTAGCCAACGAGGGGCTGCAGGGCCCCGTGGGGTAAAAAGAAATGTAGTCCGGACTGAGGCGCCGGCGCAAAGGTATAGCGCGCCTTTTTATTCCCAGGTGTTATTCCTTCAAGGCATATTAACACTCGTGCTCTGTTCAGGACAAAGAGGCCTCGCCGGACTATATCCGGAGAGGCTGCCAATCGCGCCTCCACCAGCCAGGCTCCACAGCCCAGTCCAGAGGCGGAGGTGAACATGAGGCGCGCACCGGACGCTCCTCCGACAGAGGATGCGGACAGGATGTCTGCCACCCATTCCGAGGTGGAGAGTGCCATGAACCACCGGCGCCGCCGGACAGTTCTTCGCGATGCTTGTTTCTCCCAAGAGGCGTTGGATGCCTTCAATTCGGGAGATGCGTATCTCCGTGCCGATCAAAATGGTCTAGCCAGAGCCACGGAGCAATATGTAAAAGACATACGGGTGAGAAAATTTGATGGTTATATATATCAGTAGCCCCCGAGACTTGAAACAGTTAGAAGAACTGATTTAAGGATCATTTAAAATGCAGGTTCTTTCAGAGAAGAATACCCAATTGTCCCAGGAGCTAAAATAGTGCAAAGCCCAACTTGAGGCCGCACTAGCTGGGACAGGGGAGCCCAAGGAGACCCCCTCTGGTAATATATGCTTCAAAAAGATAAGTATGATGTGGAGCGTGGCATATGTGCGAATCTGACAAATGAAATTGTAGATGGCGCCGGACTAGATCCAGAGAAGCAACAACTCCTACGCCAGCTAAAGGCTGGTGAGAGCATGCTGATAAAGGTGAGGTGGGAAAAGAATGATCTTCAGGATGCCAACACTAAGTTGGGCGTTGAACTAAAATATGTTCATGCCCAGCTGTCGAACTCCGCTAAGGAGAATCAGCGGCTTCGACGTGGCATATTTAGTAAGTGCTTAAACGAACTTTTGAAAAAGAAAAGTTCGGCGAGGAAGTCGACTAACAGAGTGATGTCTGTAGGTATGCTAACACGTCGTCCTGCACAGGAGATGCCTGGTTCAACGGGTGACCTTCTTCCCGAGCTCTCACAACTTCACGAACGAGTTCGGCAGGCGATGCGAGGTGTTGCCCAAGCCTTATGGCCATCCCTCTCCGTGCCCAAGGGCCTTGGAGAGCTTGCAGAGAAGCTGAAGGGAGCGCGGCGGCGCTTCCGATTTTGGAAGATATCGGCCTACCGTCAAGGCGCTAGGGAGACCTGGGCCATGTTGAAGACGTGGTACACAAAGGCTGACCCAAACCACATGGCCGAGGTCGGACCCGTGGGGCCCGATGGGAAGGAGATCCCTATAAGCTTAGTATACTGCCAAGTAGAATTGGCCGCAAAGTATTCCCAGCAGGACTATAAATTAGATAGCCTGTTAGATGGTATCGAAGAGGAATACAATCAGTCGTAATGACTATGTAATTTGAATTGACATGTGTAATGCCTTCTAGCCGGATTGTAGATCGTTTGTCATGGCCGACCTTTTCGCTTCGACCTCGGGACCTGACGGTCCGGAGTGTGTCCGAATACCCTTGCGGTTATATGAGAACCGGGGTATGCATGGAGACCAGGCGTAGGGGTCATTAGTGCTTGAACAGACAAGTGCCCAACTAGTTATGTTATATTACATGGTTAGTAAGAAACATCTTCCAGGGAGAATAGTTCCGTTAGGGGTTCCTTTCCCTGGCAGGCATGCCCTAAAGTGCATGTCCGGACTGCAAAAAGGGACGCAGAAAAACCATCTGGGGGCATATAAGTAAATAAGTAAAAAGATCATCTTTTAGTTCATCGACCGAATATTCCCTTAAGAACGCTAGCTTTCGGCTTCACCCAGTCTGAGGTACACATCTGGCTGACCCGGCAGTAACAATCGCAGAGGTGCTCCCTTTACCACCTAGCCGAACAATCGGGAACGTAGGGGTAAGCACAGGAGCCAGGCAACCCAGCTTGGCCAAAACTTGAGTCATATCGATGCATATAATGGTGAATAAAAGGCACATGCGGAAGTTTGACACATCCGTTGGGCATGAAGCCCGTATAAATAAGCTTCTGTTTAAAGAAGCCCCCAGGTTTAGTGAGCGCGGGTAGCGCATCACTTGATGAGCCTTTAAGTGCTATAACAGAGAGAAAAAAAGGGGGAAGGAGAGAAATGTAAGACAGAAAATGCAAAAAAAATGGACAGAGGAAGGAGACGAACACAGAGTCCGGCGCTAGGCATAGAATCTTCGGAGACGGGCTGCGTTCCATGGGTTCGGCTCGAGTCGGCTATCCGATGCATCTCGCAGGCGGTACGCTCCACCAGTCAGGACTTGGTCAATTATGAAGGGACCTTCCCACTTGGGCTTGGGTTTGTCCTTTTTCTTGTCCGGCAGGCGTAGAACTAGTTCACCAACATTGTAATTTTTGGCCCGTACTTCTCTGCTTTGATATCTTCGAGCCTGCTGTTGATAAAATGCGGAACGGGCTTTTGCCACGTCACGCTCCTCCTCCAAAGCGTCCAAATTGTCCTGCCGATCAAGCTCGGTTTCTCTTTCTTTGTACATGCACACTCGAGGTGAGTCATGAATTATGTCGCAAGGCAAAACTACCTCTGCGCTGTATACCATGAAGAATGGTGTGTATCCGGTGGTGCGATTCGGCGTGGTCCGCAGCCCCCAGAGTATGGAGTCGAGGTCCTCTACCCAGTGCGTGTTAGATTCCTTGAGGGACCGCACTAATCTGGGTTTGATGCCGCTCATGATAAGACCATTTGCACGTTCGACCTGGCCGTTAGTTTGTGGGTGATAGACGGAAGCATAATCGATCTTGATGCCCATGTTTTTGCACCAGAGTTTTACCTCGTCGGTCGTAAAGTTCGTGCCGTTATCAGTGATGATGCTGTGGGGGACGTCGTAACGGTGTACAATCCCGGATATAAAGTATATCACCGGTCCGGATTCGGCCGTCTTGACAGGCTTGGCTTCTATCCATTTGGTGAACTTATCCACCATGACCAGTAAGTATTTTTTCTTGTGGGTTTCGCCTTTAAGGGGTCCAACCATGTCAAGCCCCCAGACCGCGAAAGGCCAAGTGATGGGGATAGTTTGGAGGGCGGTGGGTGGCATATGGCTTTGGTTTGAAAAAAGCTGGCAACCGACGCATCGTTGGACCAAGTCCTGAGCGTCTGCCCGGGCCGTCGGCCAATAAAAGCCTGTACGGAAAGCCTTGCTTACAAGGGACCGAGCTGCAACGTGATGACCACCAAGTCCGGCATGAATTTCAGCCAGCAAGTTCCGCTCTTCCTCTTCGGAGATGTACCTTTGAAGGACTCCGGTAGTGCTTTTCTTATAAAGTTCTCCCTCATGGACTTTATAGGCTTTAGATCGCCGCACTATGCAGCGTGCCTCGTTTTGGTCCTCTGGGAGTTCCTGCCTAGTAAGGTAGGCTAGGAATGGTTCTGTCCACGGGGCGATGACGGCCATTATTGCGTGGGCTGAAGTTGTAATTTCATTGGAAGAACCTCCAATTATGTCAGATTTTTCGGTGTCGAGCAGTGCGGCTGGGTCCGGGATGTTATTGACAGGTTCCCCTTCCCATACTACGGATGGCTTGAACAGCCTTTCCAAGAAGATGTTGAGGGGGGACTGCATCGCGTTTTGCGCCGATGCGTGCCAGGACGTCTGCCGCCTGATTGTTTTCCCGGGCTATATGGTGAAATTCGAGTCCCTCGAACCGAGCTGACATTTTTAAGACGGCGTTGTGGTAAGCTGCCATTTTTGGATCCTTGGCGTCGAAGTCTCCATTTATTTGGGATATCGTGAGGTTCGAATCCCCTCGCACCTCTAGGTGTTGAATGCCCATGGATACTGCCATCCAGAGACCATGTAAAAGGGCCTCGTATTCGGCTGCATTGTTGGAGTCTGTGTACATAATATGGAGTACATATTGAACTATGTCTCCTGTGGGGGACGTCAAGACGACGCCAGCCCCTAGTCCGGCCAACATTTTGGAGCCGTCGAAATGCATGATCCAGTTTGAATATGTGCCGTACTCTTTAGGGAGTTCGGCCTCCGTCCATTCTGCGACGAAGTCGGCCAAAACTTGCGACTTAATAGCTCGCCGTGGCTTATAAGTTATGTCGAACGGGAGGAGATCGATGGCCCATTTGGCAATCCGGCCCGTTGCGTTGTGGTTGTTTATAATATCGTTGAGTGGTACTTCCGAGGCTACTGTTATCGAACACTCTTGAAAGTAGTGTCGTAGCTTCCGGGATGCCATGAATACCGCGTATGCAATCTTTTGATAATGCGGGTACCGTGATTTGCATGGAGTGAGGACAGTGGACACGTAGTAGAACGGTTTTTGAAGGGGGGGTTTGTGTCCGTCCGTTGCCCGCTCGACGACGAGTACTGCGCTGACAACCTGATGGGTTGTTGCAATGTACAATAGCATTGGTTTGCTAATGTTTGGCGCGGCCAGGACTGGGTTTGTTGCCAATATGGCTTTTATTTCTTCAAGTCCGGCCGTGGCGGCATCCGTCCACTCAAAGTGTTCGGTGCGTCGAAGGAGGCGATAGAGGGGTAGTGCCTTTTCTCCCAAGAGGGAGATGAAGCGGCTTAGAGCCGCCATGCATCCTGTTAATTTTTGTATTTGTTTGAGGTCCTTTGGGATATCCAATTGTGACAAAGCTCGGATCTTGGCTGGATTTGCTTCGATTCCTCTACCGGATACGATGAAGCCCAAGAGCTTTCCGGCTGGAACGCCGAAAACGCATTTTTCCGGGTTGAGCTTGATGTCATATGTTCGAAGGTTATCAAATGTAAGCCTCAAGTCATCTATTAGAGATTCAACATGTTTTGTTTTGACGACCACATCATCCACGTATGCCTCCACTGTTTTGTCGTTCTGGTTTGCCAGACATGTCTGAATCATGCGCTAATATGTTGCGTCGGCGTTTTTGAGCCCGAAGGGCATTGTGTTGAAGCAGAATGGGCCATATGGTGTGATGAATGCCGTTGCGGCTTGGTCTGATCCTGCCATCTTGATTTGATGGTAGCCGGAGTATGCGTCGAGGGAACACAACGAATCGTGTCCTGTGGTGGCGTCGATAATTTGATCGATGCGGGGGAGGGGGAAGGGATCCTTTGGGCAAGCCTTGTTAAGGTCTTTAAAATCAACGCACAGGCGCCAGGATTTGTCCTTCTTTGGTACCATCACCAAGTTTGCTAGCCAGAGGATGTTTTATATCCCAGATGAATCTGGCCTCCAGTAGCTTGGCTAGCTCCTCTCCCATGGCCTGTCCCTTATGTTCGGAAAAACGCCGAAGAGCTTGTTTGACCGGTTTGAATCCTTTTAGGATATTTAAGCTGTGTTCGGCCAGCCTGCATGGGATTCCTGGCATGTCTGAAGGGTGCCAGGCGAAAATGTCCCAATTTTCACGTAGGAATTCTCGCAGTGTGGCATCTACATCAGGGTTTAATTGTGCCCCGATGGAAGCCGTTTTATTGGGGTCCGTTGGATGGACCTGGAATTTGACTATTTCGTCCGCTGGTTTAAAGGAGGTGGACTTGGATCTTTTGTCGAGTATGACATCGTCCCTGTTTACCATGGAGCGCAGCGTAGTCAGTTCCTCAGCCGCTAGGGCTTCGGATAGTGCCTCAAGGGATAATGCGGCTGTCTTGTTTTCGGCGCGGAGCGCTATGTCCGGATCACTAGCGAGAGTGATAATTCCGTTCGGCCCAGGCATCTTGAGCTTCATGTACCCGTAATGGGGTATTGCTTGGAAGATTGTAAACGCTTCCCGCCCTAGCAGAGCGTGGTATCCTCTACTGAACGGGGCCACCTGGAACGTGACCTCTTCGGACCTGTAATTATCCGGCGTGCCGAACACCACATCTAGTGTGATTTTTCCTATACAGCGCGCTTCCCGACTGGGGATTATTCCTCTGAAGGTTGTGCTGCTTCGCTCGATGCGGTTCCAGTCTATTTCCATTTTTTGAAGGGTTTCCTCATAAATGAGGTTCAATCCGCTGCCTCCGTCCATGAGTACCTTGGTGAGGCGAAAGTCGTCCACTATCGGACTGAGGACCAATGCGGCTGGTGCTCGGGCTGTTCGGAATTTAGGTTCATCACTGGCATTAAAAGTAATAGCCGTATCACTCCATGGGTTTATTGTTGCTACTTGATAAACTTCGGCAAGGCTGCGGAGTGTTCTTTTTCGCATATTATTTGATGCGAAAGTCTCGAAGACTGTGAAGACTGTACTGGTGTCCCTGGGGTGGCTTTCTGCGGCCTCCGGAATTAGGAGGTCTTCGCCGATTTTGGCCACCTGCCGGAGTATCCAACATGCTCTAAGGCTGTGAGTTGGTGTGGCGTCCTCTGTACTATGAATTTTACAGGGTCCATTAAGCCATCCTTCCAGTACGGTTCCATGCCCTATAGAGGGTTTTGGTTTTTTGGTGTTTAACCCGGGTGTCTGACGATGATGCACCCTTTTATTTCGGACGAGGTTTCTATTCAGGGCCGGATTGTCCCAAAATTTTATTTCGGTTTTCCAGAAGCTTTCCATCGCACAGTACTTTTGTACTATGGACGCCAAGTCAGCGAAGCGTGTAATATCACGACGACTTATGGCATTGCCGATTCCCTTATCCGTGCAATTATTGCAGAATATTGAGATTGCGTCTTCCTCGCGGCAGTCCTTTATCCTGTTCATAACCAGGAGGAATCTGGCCCAGTAATGATGTACTGTTTCTTTGGGATTTTGCCTGATTTGGGATAGATCGCTTATGTTTGGGTGGGTGGGTGGAATTAAATCTGAAACCTCACCCAATCTGAGACTCAGAGGCCAAGGAGTTTCCGAACTCTGAAGTTTGGTTCTTGGATGTTGTCTAATGAATCTAGCCTATTGCCTGATTCTAAGTTCAGGTCTTGAGTTACATCCTCCCCTCCGCGGGTATCCGGCTTGGAGGGATCGGGAATCTGGACGTAGCTAGTCCTTAAGATAGATGAAGGGTCACCGCACTGCGCCTCTACCACGGCACCATGATGGGTGACTTGGGGAGAGTTAATTTCTCTTAGATCGGGTTTAAGCCCAACCTGGTCATAATCCGTAGCGACCCCCAGGGCGGCGATGCGATCCAAGAGCTCGTTTACGGAAGAGAGCTCCATTGGATCTAGCAGCTCGACGAGTTCCGAGCTGATGTGAAGATTGCTTTTGATGACCCGAGAGGTCACCGTCGGCGCAACAGCCGAACAGGCGGTCATAAGAAAACCACCTAGCCAGAGAGTTTGGCCGACAGCCAAGGCTCCCTTAGCAACGGCGCCGTCTTTAAAGACGGGAAAAGGCGTCCTTCCTGATTGTGACGGCACAGAGGAACTCTCAATGAAAGCACCAATGTCGATGTCAAAACCGGCGGATCTCGGGTAGGGGGTCCCGAACTGTGCGTCTAGGCGGATGGTAACAGGAGACAAGGGACACAATGTTCTACCCAGGTTCGGGCCCTCTCGAGGGAGGTAAAACCCTACGTCCTTCTTGATTAATATTGATGATATGGGTAGTACAAGAGTAGATCTACCACGAGATCAACGAGGCTAAACCCTAGAAGCTAGCCTATGGTATGATTGTCGTATGTTGTCCTACGGACTAAAACCCTCCGGTTTATATAGACATCGAAGAGGGTTAGGGTTACACAAAGTCGGTTACAATAGTAGGAGATCTAAATATCCGCATCGCCTAGCTTGCCTTCCACGCCAAGGAAAATCCCTTCCGGACACGGGACGAAGGCTTCAATCTTGTATCTTCATAGTCCAAGAGTCCGGCCGAAGAAATAGTCCGGCCATCCGGACACCCCCTAATCCAGGACTCCCTCAGGTGGTCTCTAGGAGCATCGGTCAGTCCATTATAAAAGATATCAAGTATTTCATTTTTCTTGAGAGGATGATCAGGCAAAGCATTAAGTAATTGGAGAAGCCTCCCCCAAGCTTGTGGGAGACTCTCTTCTTCAATTTTCACAAAATTATATATATGCCTTAAAGCTGCTTGTTTCTTATGAGCAGGAAAATATTTAGCAGAGAAGTAATAAATAATGTCATAGGGACTACGCACAAAACCAGGATCAAGAGAATTAAACCATATCTTAGCATCACCCTTTAATGAGAACGGAAATATTTTAAGGATATAATAGTAGCGAGTTTTCTCATCATTAGTGAATAGGGTGGCTATATCATTTAATTTAGTAAGATGTGCCACAACAGTTTCAGATTCATAACCATAAAAAGGATCAGATTCAACCAAAGTAATTATATCAGGATCAACAGAGAATTCATAATCCTTATCATTAACAAAGATAGGTGAAGTAACATAAGCAGGGTCATATTTCATTCTAGCATTCAGAGATGTTTGTTTCAGCTTAGCTAATAATTTCTTAGGATCACTCCTATCATTGCAAGCAAGAAAGTCTCTAGCAGTTTCTTCATCCATAACATAACCCTCAGGCGGAACAGGAAATTCATATCTAGGGGGAGAATCTTCATCATCACTTTCATCAATATTATCAGTTTCAATAATTTCATTCTCTCTAGCCCTAGCAAGTTGTTCATCAAGAAATTCACCAAGTGGTACAGTAGTATCAAACATAGAAGTAGTTTCATCGTAAGTATCATGCATAGAAGAAGTGGCATCATCAATAACATGCGACATATCAGAATTAATAGCAGAAGCAGGTTTAGGCGTCGCAAGCTTACTCAAAATAGAAGGTGAATCAAGTGCAGAGCTAGATGGCAGTTCCTTACCTCCCCTCGTAGTTGAGGGATAAAAAAATTTCTCATCTTTCAAGTTCTTCATAATGACCAGCAGATATAAATCCCAAGTGACTCAAAGAATAGAGCTATGCTCCCCGGCAACGGCGCCAGAAAATAGTCTTGATAACCCACAAGTATAGGGGATCGCAACAGTTTTCGAGGGTAGAGTATTCAACCCAAATTTATTGATTCGACACAAGGGGAGACAAAGAATATTCTCAAGTATTAGCAGTTGAGTTGTCAATTCAACCACACCTGGATAACTTGGTATCTGCAGCAAAGTATTTAGTAGCAAAGTAATATGATAGTAACGGTAACGGTAGCAAAAGTAATATTTTTGGGTTTTGTAGTGATTATAACAGTAGCAACGGAAAAGTAAATAAGCGGAGAACAATATGTGAAAAGCTCGTAGGCATTGGATCGGTGATGGAGAATTATGCCGGATGCGGTTCATCATGTAACAGTCATAACATAGGGTGACACAGAACTAGCTCCAATTCATCAATGTAATGTAGGCATCTATTCTGAATATAGTCATACGTGCTTATGGAAAAGAACTTGCATGACATCTTTTGTCCTACCCTCCCGTGGCAGCGGGATCCTAATGGAAACTAAGGGATATTAAGGGATATTAAGGCCTCCTTTTAATAGAGTACCGGACCAAAGCATTAACACATAGTGAATACATGAACTCCTCAAACTACTATCATCACCGGGAGTGGTCCCGATTATTGTCACTTCGGGGTTGCCGGATCATAACACATAGTATGTGACTATAGACTTGCAAGATAGGATCAAGAACTCACATATATTGATGAAAACATAATAGGTTCAGATCTGAAATCATGGCACTCGGGCCCTAGTGACAAGCATTAAGCATAGCAAAGTCATAGCAACATCAATCTCAGAACATAGTGGATACTAGGGATCAAACCCTAACAAAACTAACTCGATTACATGATAAATCTCATCCAACCCATCACCGTCCAGCAAGCCTACGATGGAATTACTCATGCACGGCGGTGAGCATCATGAAATTGGTGATGGAGGATGGTTGATGATGACGACGGCGACGGATTCCCCTCTCCGGAGCCCCGAATGGACTTCAGATCAGCCCTCCCGAGAGAGTTTAGGGCTTGGCGGCGGCTCCGTATCGTAAAATGTGATGAATCCATCTCTCTGATTTTTTTCTCTCCGAACACGAATATATGGAGTTGGAGTTGAGGTCGGTGGAGCTCCAGGGGGCCCACGAGGCAGGGGGCGCCCTCGGGGGGCAGGCGCGCCTCCCACCCTCGTTGAACGGGTGTGGGACCCCTGGCCTTGATTCTTTCGCCGATATTTTTTATTATTTCCAAAAATAATCTCCATGAAGTTTCAGGTCATTCCGAGAACTTTTGTTTATGCACAAAGATAACACCATGGCAATTCTGCTGAAAACAGCGTCAGTCCGGGTTTGTTCCGTTCAAATCATGCAAGTTAGAGTCTAAAACAAGGGCAAAAGTGTTTAGAAAAGTAGATACGACGGAGACGTATCATAGCACCTGGGTATTTGATACTGGTTCTGTAGCTAATATTTGCAACTCGAAACAGGGACTACGGATTAAGCGAAGGTTGGCTAAGGACGAGGTGACGATGCGCGTGGGAAATGGTTCCAAAGTCGATGTGATCGGGATTAGTTTTAGACCTGGATAATTGTTATTTGGTGCCAGCGTTAAGCATGAACATTATATCTGGATCTTGTTTGATGCGAGACGTTATTCATTTAAATCAGAGAATAATGGTTGTTCTATTTATATGAGTAATATCTTTTATGGTCAGGCCCCCTTGAAGAGTGGTCTATTTTTATTAAATCTCGATAGTAGTGATACACATATTCATAATATTGAAGCCAAAAGATGCAGAGTTGATAATGATAGTGCAACTTATTTGTGGCACTGCCGTTTAGGTCATATTGGTGTAAAGCGCATGAAGAAACTCCATACTGATGGACTTTTGGAATCACTTGATTATGAATCACTTGGTACTTGCGAACCATGCCTCATGGGCAAGATGACTAAGATGTCGTTCACCGGAACAATGGAGCGAGCAACAGATTTGTTAGAGATCATACATACTGATGTATGTGGTCCAATGAATATTGAGGCTCGCGGCGGGTATCGTTATTTTCTCACCTTCACAAATGATTTGAGCAGATATGGGTATATCTACTCAATGAAACATAAGTCTGAAACATTTGAAAAGTTCAAAGAATTTCAGAGTGAAGTGGAAAATCATCGTAACAAGAAAATAAAGTTCTACGATCTGATCGTGGAGGAGAATATTTGAGTTACTAGTTTTGTCTACATTTGAAACAATGTGGAATAGTTTCGCAACTCACGCCACCCGGAACACCACAGCGAAATGGTGTGTCCGAACATCGTAATCGTACTTTAGTAGATATGGTGTGATCTTTGATGTCTCTTACTGATTTACGGCTACCGTTTTGGGGTTATGCTTTAGAGACGGTTGCATTCACGTTAAATAGGGCACCATCAAAATCCGTTGAGACGACGCCTTATGAACTGTGGTTTGGCAAGAAACCAAAGTTGTCGTTTCTTAAAGTTTGGGGATGCGATGCTTATGTGAAAAAGCTTCAATCTGATATGCTCAAACCCAAATCGGAGAAATGTGGCTTCATAGGATACCCAAAGGAAACTATTGGGTACACCTTCTATCAGAGATCCGAAGGCAAGACATTTGTTGCTAAGAATGGATCCTTTCTAGAGAAGGAGTTTCTCTCAAAAGAAGTGAGTGGGAGGAAAGTAGAAATTGATGAGGTAACTATACCTGCTCCCTTATTGGAAAGTAGTTCATCACAGAGACCGGTTCCTGTGACGTCTATACCAATTAATGAGGAAGTTAATGATAATGATCATGAAACTTCAGATCAAGTTGTTACTGAACCTCGTAGGTCAAACAGAGTAAGATCCGCACCAGAGTGGTATGGTAATCCTATTCTAGAGGTCATGTTACTTGACCAAGGCGAAACTACGAACTATGAAGAAGCGATGGTGAGCCCAAATTCCGCAAAATGGCTTGAGGCCATGAAATCTGAGATGGGATTCATGTATGAGAACAAAGTGTGGACTTTGGTTGACTTACCCGCTGATCGGCAAGCCATAGAGAATAAATGGATCTTCAAGAAGACTGACGCTGACGGTAATGTTACTGTCTACAAAGCTCGACTTGTTGCGAAAGGTTTTTGACAAGTTCAAGGAGTTGACTACGATGAGACTTTCTCACCCGTAGCGATGCTTAAATCTTTCTGAATCATGTTAGCAATTGCTGTTGGGGATCGTTGCAGAAATTAAAAAAATTCTACGCATCACCAAGATCAATCTATGGAGAGACTAGCAATGAGAGAGGGGGGAGTGCATCTTCATACCCTTGAAGATCGCGATGCGGAAGCGTTACAAGAACGCGGATGAAGGAGTCGTACTCGCAGCGGTTCAGATCGCGGTTGATTCCGGTCTAAGCGCCGAACAACGGCGCCTCCGCGTTCAACACACGTACAGCCCGGGGAAGTCTCCTCCTTCTTGATCCAGCAAGGGGAGAGGAGAAGTTGAGGGAGAGCTTCGGCAGCACGACGGCGTGGTGGTGGAGCTTGCAGTTCTCCAGCAGGGCTTCGCCAAGCACTACTACGGAGGAGGAGGTGTTGGGGAGGGAGAGGGCTGCGCCAGGGGAAGGGGTGCGGCTCCCATGCGCCTCCCCACTATATATAGGGGTGGAGGGGGCTGGTTTCTTGCCCTCCAAGTCCATTGGGGCGTTGGCAAAGGTGGGGGAAAAATCCCATCATTTCCCCTCCCCACCGATTGTTATCCCCCATTTTTAGGGATCTTGATCTTATTCCTTCTAAGGGGGGATCTTGGTGCACCTTGACCAGGGGTGTGGGGCCTTGCCCCCACTACCCACGTTCATGTGGGCCCCCCCCCCCATGCAGTTCGGCCCCACTCCGGAACCTTCTAGAACCTTCCCGATACAATACCGAAAAATCCCGAACATTTTCCGGTGGCCAAAATAGGACTTCACATATATAAATCTTGACCTCCGGACCATTCCGGAACTCCTCATGACGTCTGGGATCTCATCCGGGACTCCGAACAACATTTGGTAACTACACACTAAGTCTCATAACAACTCTAGCGTCACCTAACCTTAAGTGTGTAGACCCTACTGGTTCGGGAATCATGCAGACATGACTGAGCCAGCTCTCTGGCCAATAACCAACAGCGGGATCTGGATACCCAGGTTGGCTCCCACATGTTCCACGATGATCTCATCGAATGAACCATGATGTCGGGGATTCAATCAATCATGTATACAATTCCCTTTGTCAATCGGTACGTTACTTGCCCGAGATTCGATCGTCGGTATCCCAATACCATGTTCAATCTCGTTACCAGCAAGTCACTTTACTCGTTTCATAATGCATGATCCCGCGACTAACTACTTAGTCACATTGAGCTCCTTATGATGATGCATTACCGAGTGGGCCCAGAGATACCTCTCCGTCATACGGAGTGACAAATCCCAGTCTTGATCCGTGCCAACCCAACAGACACTTTCAGAGATACTTGTAGTGTACCTTTATAGCCACCCAGTTACGTTGTGACGTTTGTCACACCAAAGCATTCCTACGGTATCCAGGAGTTGCACAATCTCATGGTCTAAGGAAATGATACTTGACATTAGAAAAGCTTTAGCAGACGAACTACACGATCTTTTGCTATGCTCAGGATTGGGTCTTGTCCATCACATCATTCTCCTAATGATGTGATCCCGTTATCAACGACATACAATGTCCATGGTCAGGAAACCGTAACCATTTATTGATCAACGAGCTAGTCAACTAGAGGCTCACTAGGGACATGTTGTGGTCTATGTATTCACACATGTATTACGATTTCCGAATAACACAATTATAGCATGAACAATAGACAATTATCATGAACAAGGAAATACAATAATAACCAT